>JASUUH010000110.1:1200000-1834594 GCA_030449925.1 Citropsis articulata | reverse complement strand
TTCATTTGTAGCTTAGATTTCTGTAATTACTTCTCTTTCTTGTAATTTCTATGTATTTTAATAAATTCCCAGTTTACCCCTACTTAAAATATGAGTAGCTAATTTTCTTTCAAGCTTGGGTTGGGGTCTCAACATGTTCCATACTTTATTTGGTAGAATTTATTTTCTATTCCTAAATATTTGTGGTTGTTTTGACTTTTAGGTGACAAATAATAATAGTCTTGTCTAGAATCATACAGTTGGTTAAGCAACTAGTACTGAGGTTATTATTGTTTAGATAAGCCATAACATGTGTGTATTTATTTGAAGCGTGGTTATGGTGTGAATCCGCGATTTAATTAGTATTAATATGGAATATTTAGCCTGGGCATGTTGATCACGATCAGGATACTAAGTGCTTTTATTTGATAGTTTGATTTCAGATTTATTCTTGCCATTGTAATTTAATTTCCGGCATAGTTTAAATTAATTTCTGCACAAATCCAGCCACTCGTTTAAAGAAATTAATTACGCATAATTAAAATCAACCTCCTCGTGGGATGGGCACAAATGCACCATTAATCTGATTCTGCAATGGATAGATTAAACTGCGAGTTCAATAAAATTTGCACAACAAATTGTTAACCTCCCGGCAGCGAAAACTTGTTGTGCAAATTTTTATTGAGGCAGTGTGAATAACGTGTGATCGAGATCGATTGGTGTTCAGTGTGCAAGTAATCAATTTTAAATGGTGGTGGTGGTTATCTTAATGTGAAGTCAGTGATGACAGTCAATTGATTCGAGCAGCGCGGGTGTCCGGATCTGCTCGGCTGGTGCTCCGTGAACCGTGTCGATTAAATCGTGAGGATTCCGTGAACCGCTGAGCCAGTGTGAAATAATGGACGCTTCGTAGCGCTGGGCGGGGCGGGGGCATATCAGGCCAGTATTGTCGACCAAAAAACCTGGGCAAATAAGAGGCGTGGGCGTGTTGGGCGCCCGGCGAAAGTGGCTGTTGACGTAGTGACAACCAGAGGATTCAAATCAGGTACCGAAATCTGGCTGGTCGGGGATGTCAGGGGGTGCTGGTGGTCGTGATCAGGTCGCGTTTGAGCATTCGTGCGCCCGTCTCGATCGACGATCAGCGACCGACTGTTGCGATGCGGTTAACCTGACGCGGTTCGCGGACGGTACGCGATGCTGTTCTGCGCAGTTACGGTTGTGCCGATAGCGATGACGCGACCGGCGGTTTTGCGATGACGACCACAAATATGGTCGCCAGCGATTCATTTGGTCTTGATGTGTGATTCGCGACCAATCTGGTCGACACGGTATCGAAAAATGAAATACAAGGCAAATCAAAAAAAATAATAAATGGCTTGGCGGTGGTGCGTAACAAAATAAAAATAACGTGTCGTTTAGCTGCTGATGACGTTTTCTAGAATAGATTAATGGTGACATGTCGATCCCACGAGGAGGTTGATTTTAATTATGTGCGAAATTAATTTTCTTTTAAATGAGTGGTTGGTTGTGGTGAAATTAATTTAAACTATCTTTGGAAATTAAATTACAATGGCAGAATAAATTGAAATTGAAACTATTGAAATAAAGCACTTGGGTATCCGGATCTGCATCAACGTACTCCGTGGGCTAAATATTCCATATTAATACCAATTAAATCATGAGAGTTCCACCTCGTGAACCACCTTCAAATAAATATGGTGCTAAGAACATCGTGCAAATAATAATAACCTTGTCTTAGGGTCTTGGGTTTAACAGGCGGTGTCTGAACAAGACTATTATTATTTGTCGAAAAGTCAAAACAACCACAAATATTAGAGAATAGAAAATAAATTTACCAAATAAAGCCCATGGAACATGTTGAGACTTCACCTTGACCCAAGCTTGAAAGAAAATTAGCTACTCATATTTGAACTAAGGGTAAAATGGGAATTTATTAAAATACATAGAAAATACAAGAGAGAAGGAATTACAATCTAAGCTTACAAATGAATTCGAGGATATCAAATTGGGAAGCCCCTTTTATAAATACGTTGGTGAATCATGACCATCGGATTAAAAAGCAGTTTGGGCGCTCGAGTTGCGCCACGTCATCGATCAGCGATCAACAGCCACTATTTGAACGATACTATTTGCACGATTCGCGGTTTGACCACTATTTGCCGCGATAAACCGGTTTTGCACGTAATACTATTTGCACATTCACACGGTTTGACCACTATTTGCCTGATAAGCGGTTTTTGCACGATACTATTTATGCGATGTCATGAAACGATTACTATCGTATGAATAGTTAGTATATGTGAACGATGGACATTTTTCCTTTTATGCTCCTTCTAAGGTTTTCGATCGTCACGAGTTCAAATGTGATGTCCGTTTTCTTTGTCGATCACCCGTTCATTATGAAATGATCGTGATACCCACTAAAATACATAAAATAACTAATTATAATGAAACACACGTAATTAAATAACAAAATACTTAAATAAATAAAAATAGCAATGTTAGTGAGACTTGAAGTGTAAAATGGATTTTCTCCTTTATAAATATACACTTCTAACACTCGACACACACAAAACTTGTTGTAAATTTTATTGAACTACATGGCCGAATCTATTGTAGAATAGATTAATGGTGACAGTGTCGATCCCACGAGGAGGTTGATTTTAATTATGTGCGAATTAATTTTCTTTTAAATGAGTGGTTGGATTTGTGGTGAAATTAATTTAAACTATGCTGGAAATTAAATTACAATGGCAAGAATAAATTGAAATTCGAAACTATTGAAATAAAGCACTTGGGTATCCGGATCTGCATCAACATGCTCCATGGGCTAAATATTCCATATTAATACCAATTAAATCATGAGGGGGGATTCCACACCTCATGAACCACGCTCAAATAAATATGGTGCTAAGGGCTTATCGTGCCAAATAATAATAACCTTGTACTAGGTGCTTAGGTTTAACCGGTATCTGAACAAGACTATTATTATTGTCGAAAAATCAAAACAACCACAAATATTAGAGGGGAATAGAAAATAAATTTACAAATAAAGCCCATGGAACATGTTGAGACTTCACCTTGACCCAAGCTTGAAAGAAAATTAGCTACTCGTATTTGAACTAAGGGTAAAAATGGGAATTTATTAAAATACATAGAAAATACAAGAAAGAGAAGGAATTACAATCTAAGCTTACAAATGAATTCGAGGATATCAAATTAGAAGCCCCTTTTATAAATACATTGAGTGAATCATGACCATCGGATTAAAAGCAGTTTGGGCCTTTCGAGTTGCGCCCGTCGTCATCAACGATCAGCCACTATTTGAGCAGTATCTATTTACACGATTCGCACGGTTTGACCACTATTTGCACTGATAAACGGTTTTGCACGATAATACTATTTTACCTGAGGTTTGACCACTATTTACCTGATAAGCCGGTTTTGCACGTAATACTTATTTATGCAGATCATGAAACGATCTTATCGTATGAATAGTTAGTATATGTGAAAACGGTGACATTTTCCTTTTATGCTCCTTAAGGTTTTCGATCGTCACGAGTTCAAATGTGATGTCCGTTTCTTTGTCGATCACCCGTTCATTATGAAATGATCGTGATACCCACAAAATACATAAAATAACTAATTATAATGAAACGTAATTAAATAACAAAATACTTAAATAAATAAAAATAGCAATGTTAGTGAGACTTGAAGTGTAAAATGATTTTCTCCTTTATAAATATACACTTTCTAACACTCAACACACAAAACTTGTTGTGCAAATTTTATTGAACTGTATTGAATCTATTGTAGAATAGATTAATGGTGATGTCGATCCTGAGGTTGATTTAATTATGTGCTTAATTTTCTTTAAATGAGTGGTTGGTTGTGGTGAAATTAATTTAAACTATGCTGGAAATTAAATTACAATGGCAAGAATAAATTGAAATTCGAAACTATTGAAATAAAGCACTTGGGTATCCGGATCTGCATCAACATGCTCCATGGGCTAAATATTCCATATTAATACCAATTAAATCATGAGGGATTCACACTCATGAACCACCTTCAAATAAATATGGTGCTAAGGGCTTATCGTGCCAAATAATAACCTTGTACTAGGGTCTTGGGTTTAACCGAGGCGGTATCTGAACAAGACTATTATTATTTAAAGTCAAAACACCCACAAATATTAGAGGGAATAGAAAATAAATTTACCAAATAAAGCCCATGGAACATGTTGAGACTTCACCTTCAACCCAAGCTTGAAAGAAAATTAGCTACTCATATTTGAACTAGGGGTAAAATGGGAATTTATTAAAATACATAGAAAATACAAGAAAGAGAAGGAATTCTAATCTAAGCTTACAAATGAATTCGAGGATATCAAATTGAAGCCCCCTTTTTATAGTACATTAGTGAATCATGACCATCGGATTAAAAAGCAGTTTGGGCCTTTCGAGTTGCGCCACGTCGTCGATCAACGATCAGCCACTATTTGAGCGATACTATTTGCACAGTTCACGGTTTGACCACTATTTGCACGATAAACGGTTTTGCAGTAATACTATTTACCTGATTCGCACGGTTTGACCACTATTTACCTGATGGCGGTTTTTGCGATATCTATTTATGCGATCGTGAGCGATCTTATCGTATGAATAGTTAGTATATGTGAGCAGATGACATTTTCCTTTATGCTCCTTCTAAGGTTTTCGATCGTCACGAGTTCAAATGTGATGTCCGTTTCTTTGTCGATCACGGATTCATTATGAAATGATCGTGATACCCCTAAAATACATAAAATAACTAATTATAATGAAACACACGTAATTAAATAACAAAATACTTAAATAAATAAAAATAGCAATGTTAGTGAGACTTGAAGTGTAAAATGACGATTTTCTCCTTTATAAATATACACTTTCTAACACTCAACACACAAAAACTTGTTGTGCAAATTTTATTGAACTCGCAAGCGCACGAATCTATTGTAGAATAGATTAATGGTGACGAGTGTCGATCCCACGAGGAGGTTGATTTTAATTATGTGCAGAATTAATTTTCTTTTAAATGAGTGGTTGGATTTGTGGTGAAATTAATTTAAACTATGCTGGAAATTAAATTACAATGGCAAGAATAAATTGAAGTGCCCTATTGAAATAAAGCACTTGGGTATCCAGGATCTTCGTAACATGCTCCATGGGCTAAATATTATATTAATACCAATTAAATCATCGTGAAGTTCCAGCTCATGAACCACCTTCAAATAAATATGTGCTAAGGGCTTATCGTGCCAAATAATAACCTTATCTTGGGGTCTTGGGGTTTAGCAGGCGGTATCCCGTAATGTTGTCGACCAATCAAAACAACCACAAATATTAGGGGAATAGAAAATAAATTCTGGCAAATAAAGCCCATGGAACATGTTGAGACTTATTATTGAGCAGAGAAAATTAAGCTTTCGTATTTGAACTAAGGGTAAAAATGGGAATTTATTAAAATACATAGAAAATACAAGAAAGAAGGAATTCACAATCTAAGCACAAATGAATTAGGATATCAATTGAAGCCCCTTTTTATAAATACGTTGAGTGAATCATGATTGATTAAAAAGCAGTTTGGGCTTCGAGATTGCGTACGTCATCGGTCAGCGATCAGCACTATTTGAGCATATCTATTTTACCGATTCACGGTTTGACCACTATTTGCCCGCGATGGCGGTTTTACGATAATACTATTTGCATGATTCGCACGGTTTGACCACTATTTGCCTGATAAGCGGTTTTGCAGATATCTATTTATGCACGGTATGCTCGTAGCGATCTTATCACGTATGAATAGTTAAGTATATGTGAGCAGTGTTTTTCCTTTTATGCTCCTTCTGGGTTTTCGATGCGAGTTGAATGTGATGTCCGTTTCTTTGTCGATCACCGTTCATTATGAAATGATCGTGATACCACAAATACATAAAATAACTAATTATAATGAAACTGCGTAATTAAATAACAAAATACTTAAATAAATAAAAATAGCAATGTTAGTGAGACTTGAAGTGTAAAATGATTTTCTCCTTTATAAATATACACTTTCTAACACTTTTCGACACACAAAACTTGTTGTGCAAATTTTATTGAACTACATCGCCCGCGAATCTGTGTAGAATAGATTAATGGTGACAGTGTCGATCCACGAGGAGGTTGATTTTAATTATGTGCGAAATTAATTTTCTTTTAAATGAGTGGTTGGTTGTGGTGAAATTAATTTAAACTATGAAATTAAATTACAATGGCAAGAATAAATTGAAATTCGAAACTATTGAAATAAAGCACTTGGGTATCAGGATCTGCGCATCGACATCTTTAGGTAAATATTCCATATTAATATTAAATCATGAGGGGATTCGCACCTCATGAACCGCAACTCAAATAAATATGGTGCTAAGGGCTTATCGTGCCAAATAATAATAACCTTGTACTAGGGGTCTTGGGTTTAAGGCGGTATCTGAACAAGACTATTGTGTTAATCGACGAATCAAAACAACCACAAATATTAGAGAATAGAAATAAATTTACCAAATAAAGCCCATGGAACATGTTGAGACTTCATGACCCAAAGCTTGAAAGAAAATTAGCTACGTATTTGAACTAAGGGGTAAAATGGGAATTTATTAAAATACATAGAAAATACAAGAAAGAGAAGGAATTACAATCTAAGCTTACAAATGAATTCGAGGATATCAAATTAGAAGCCCCTTTTATAAATACATTAGGTGAATCATGACCATCGGATTAAAAAGCAGTTTGGGCCTTCGATTGCGCCCGTCGTGATCGATCGGCAGTACTTATTTGAGCAGTAACACTATTTACACGATTCACGGTTTGACCACTATTTACCTGATAAACGGTTTTTGCCCGATAATACTATTTTACAGTTCTGCGGTTTGACCACTTTAGCGATGTAGGTTTTTGCCGATATCTTATTTATGCGATGTCATGAGCGATCTTATCGTATGAATAGTTCCAGTATATGTGAGCATGACATTTTCCTTTATGCTCCTTAAGGTTTTCGATCGTCACGAGTTCAAATGTGATGTCGTTTCTTTGTCGATCACCGTTCGTTTATGAAATGATCGTGATACCCCTAAAATACATAAAATAACTAATTATAATGAAACACACGTAATTAAATAACAAAATACTTAAATAAATAAAAATAGCAATGTTAGTGAGACTTGAAGTGTAAAATGACGATTTTCTCCTTTATAAATATACACTTTCTAACACTCAACACACAAAAACTTGTTGTGCAAATTTTATTGAACTCGCAAGCGCACGAATCTATTGTAGAATAGATTAATGGTGACGAGTGTCGATCCTGAGGAGGTTGATTTTAATTATGTGCAATTAATTTTCTTTTAAATGAGTGGTTGGATTTGTGGTGAAATTAATTTAAACTATCTGGAAATTAAATTACAATGGCAAAGAATAAATTGAAATTGAAACTATTGAAATAAAGCACTTGGGTATCCGGATGCATCAACATGCTCCATGGGCTAAATATTCCATATTAATACCAATTAAATCATGAGATTCACACCTCATGAACCACCTTCAAATAAATATGGTGCTAAGGGCTTATCGTGCCAAATAATAATAACCTTGTACTTGGGGTCTTGGTTTAACCGAGGCGGTATCTGAACAAGACTATTATTGTTGTCGAAATGAATCAAAACAACCACAAATATTAGAGAATAGAAAATAAATTTACCAAATAAAGCCCATGGAACATGTTGAGACTTCACCTTCAAGACTTGAAAGAAAATTTACTCATATTTGAACTAAGGGTAAAAATGGGAATTTATTAAAATACATAGAAAATACAAGAAGAAGAATTACAATCTAAAGCTTACAAATGAATTCGAGGATATCAAATTGAGAAGCCCCTTTTTATAAATACATTGGTGAATCATGACCATCGGATTAAAAAGCAGTTTGGGCGCTTTCGAGATTGCGCGTCATCGATCAACGATCCAATGACTATTTGAAACGATGTATTTGCACAGTTCACACGGTTTGACCACTATTTGCACGATAAGCGGTTTTAGCGATATACTATTTTGCGAGTTCACGGTTTGACCACTTGCGCTGATGGCCGGTTTTTGCGATATCTATTTATGCAGATATCATGAAACGATCTTATCGTATGAATAGTTAGTATATGTGAAACGATGACATTTATCCTTTTATGCTCCTTCTAAGGTTTTCGATCGTCCTGAGTTCAAATGTGATGTCCGTTTCTTTGTCGATCAGATTCGTTATGAAATGATCGTGATACACCTAAATTACATAATTTAACTTATTATTATGAAACACACGTAATTAAATAACAAAATACTTAAATAAATAAAAATAGCAATGTTAGTGAGACTTGAAGTGTAAAATAGCGATTTTCTCCTTTATAAATATACACTTTCTAACACTCACACACAAAAACTTGTTGTGCAAATTTTATTGAACTCATGCAGAATCTGTGTAGAATAGATTAATGGTGAGTGTCGATCCGAGGAGGTTGATTTTAATTATGTGCAGAATTAATTTTCTTTTAAATGAGTGGTTGGTTGTGGTGAAATTAATTTAAACTATGCTGGAAATTAAATTACAATGGCAAGAATAAATTGAAATTGAAACTATTGAAATAAAGCACTTGGGTATCCGGATCTGCATCAGCATGCTCCATGGGCTAAATATTCCATATTAATCTGGAATTAAATCATGAGAGGATTACCTCATGAACCACCTTCAAATAAATATGGTGCTAAGGGCTTATCGTGCCAAATAATAATAACCTTGTCTTGGGGTCTTAGGGTTTAGCAAGGCGGTATCTGAACAAGACTATTGTGTTGTCGTGAAAAATCAAAACAACCACAAATATTAGAGGGGAATAGAAAATAAATTTACCAAATAAAGCCCATGGAACATGTTGAGACTTACATGACCAACTTGAAAGAAAATTAGCTACTCATATTTGAACTAAGGGTAAAAATGGGAATTTATTAAAATACATAGAAAATACAAGAAAGAGAAGGAATTCACAATCTAAGCTTACAAATGAATTCGGGGATATCAAATTAGAAGCCCTTTTTATAGGTACATTGAGTGAATCATGACCATGGATTAAAAGCAGTTTGGGCGCTTCGAGAGTTGCGCCACGTCGTGATCGGCGATCAGCCACTATTTGAGCAGTAACACTATTTACCTGATTCACGGTTTGACCACTATTTACCTGATAAGCGGTTTTACCCGATAATACTATTTACTGATTCACCGCACGGTTTGACCACTTTATTTGCGATAAGCGGTTTTGCGCGATACTATTTATGCGATGTCATGAAACGATACTTATCACGTATGAATAGTTAGTATATGTGAAACGATGACATTTTCCTTTTATGCTCCTTCTAAGGTTTTCGATCGTCACGAGTTGATGTGATGTCCGTTTCTTTGTCGATCACCGTTCATTATGAAATGATCGTGATACCCCTAAAATACATAAAATAACTAATTATAATGAAACACGTAATTAAATAACAAAATACTTAAATAAATAAAAATAGCAATGTTAGTGAGACTTGAAGTGTAAAATGATTTTCTCCTTTATAAATATACACTTTCTAACACTTTCGACACAAAAACTTGTTGTGCAAATTTTATTGAACTTCATGGCGCCAATCTATTGTAGAATAGATTAATGGTGACAGTGTCGATCCGAGGAGGTTGATTTTAATTATGTGCAGAAATTAATTTTCTTTTAAATGAGTGGTTGGTTGTGGTGAAATTAATTTAAACTATCTTTGGAAATTAAATTACAATGGCAAGAATAAATTGAAATTGAAACTATTGAAATAAAGCACTTGGGTATCAGGATCTGCATCGACATGCTCCATGGGCTAAATATTCCATATTAATACCAATTAAATCATGAGAGTTACACCTCATGAACCACCTTCAAATAAATATGGTGCTTAAGGGAACATCGTGCCAAATAATAATAACCTTGTACTAGGGTCTTGGGGTTTAACCGAGGCGGTATCTGAACAAGACTATTATTTGTCGTGAAAAAATCAAAACAACCACAAATATTAGAGGGAATAGAAAATAAATTTACCAAATAAAGCCCATGGAACATGTTGAGACTTGCATGGACTTGAAAGAAAATTAGCTACTCATATTTGAACTAAGGGTAAAATAGAATTTATTAAAATACATAGAAAATACAAGAAAGAGAAGGAATTACAATCTAAGCTTACAAATGAATTCGGGGATATCAAATTAGAAGCCCCTTTTATAAATACATTAGTGAATCATGACCGCCGGATTAAAAAAGCAGTTTGGGCCTTTCGAGTTGCGCCACGTCATCGATCAACGATCATGACTATTTGAAGCAGTAACACTTATTTACAGATTCACGGTTTGACCACTATTTACCTGATAAACGGTTTTGCGATAATACTATTTGCCTGATTCACGGTTTGACCCTATTTGCGATGGCGGTTTTGCACCTGATACTATTTATGCGATCATGAAACGATACTTATCGTATGAATAGTTAGTATATGTGAGCGTGACATTTTCCTTTTATGCTCCTTACAGGTTTCGATCGTCACGAGTTGAATGTGATGTCCGTTTCTTTGTCGATCAGATTCGTTATGAAATGATCGTGATACACAAAATCGTAAAATAACTAATTATAATGAAACACACGTAATTAAATAACAAAATACTTAAATAAATAAAAATAGCAATGTTAGTGAGACTTGAAGTGTAAAATGGCGATTTTCTCCTTTATAAATATACACTTTCTAACACTCGACACACAAAAACTTGTTGTGCAAATTTTATTGAACTATAGAATCTATTGTAGAATAGATTAATGGTGACAGTGTCGATCCTGAGGAGGTTGATTTTAATTATGTGCGAAATTAATTTTCTTTTAAATGAGTGGTTGGATTTGTGGTGAAATTAATTTAAACTATGCTGGAAATTAAATTACAATGGCAGAATAAATTGAAATTGACTATTGAAATAAAGCACTTGGGTATCGGATGCATCAGCATGCTCCATGGGCTAAATATTCCATATTAATACCAATTAAATCATGAGATTACCTCGTGAACCACCTTCAAATAAATATGGTGCTAAGGGCTTATCGTGCCAAATAATAATAACCTTGTCTTAGGGTCTTGGGTTTAACTGAGGCGGTATCTGACAAGACTATTATTATTTGTCGAAAAGTCAAAACAACCACAAATATTAGAGGGAATAGAAAATAAATTTACCAAATAAAGCCCATGGAACATGTTGAGACTTCACCTTGACCCAAGCTTGAAAGAAAATTAGCTACTCATATTTGAACTAAGGGTAAAATGGGAATTTATTAAAATACATAGAAAATACAAGAAAGAGAAGGAATTATGCAATCTAAGCTTACAAATGAATTCGAGGATATCAAATTAGGAAGCCCCCTTTTTATAAATACATTGAGTGAATCATGACCATCGGATTAAAAAGCAGTTTGGGCCTTTCGAGATTGCGCCACGTCGTGATCAACGATCCATGATCAACACTATTTGAGCAGTAATACTATTTACACGATTCACACGGTTTGACCACTATTTACCTGATAAACCGGTTTTTGCACGGTAATACTATTTGCAGTTCACCGCGGTTTGACCACTATTTGCACGATAGGTTTTTGATGATACTATTTATGCGATATCATGAAACGATCTTATCGTATGAATAGTTAAGTATATGTGAACGATGACATTTTCCTTTTATGCTCCTTGGGTTTTCGATCGTCACGAGTTCAAATGTGATGTCCGTTTTGCTGTCTGATCACCCGTTCATTATGAATTGATCGTGATGCCACTAAAATACATAAAATAACATATAAAAATGAAACACAAATAAATAAATAACAAAATACTTAAATAAATAAAAATAGCAATGTTAGTGAGACTTGAAGTGTAAAATAGCGATTTTCTCCTTTATAAATATACACTTTCTAACACTCGACACACAAAAACTTGTTGTGCAAATTTTATTGAACTTCATGGTGCGAATCTGTGTAGAATAGATTAATGGTGACGATGTCGATCCAGGAGGTTGATTTTAATTATGTGCGAAATTAATTTTCTTTTAAATGAGTGGTTGGTTGTGGTGAAATTAATTTAAACTATGCTGGAAATTAAATTACAATGGCAAGAATAAATTGAAATTGAAACTATTGAAATAAAGCACTTGGGTATCCGGATGCATCAACATGCTCCATGGGCTAAATATTCCATATTAATACCAATTAAATCATGAGATTCCACACCTCATGAACCACGCTTCAAATAAATATGGTGCTAAGGGCTTATCGTGCCAAATAATAATAACCTTGTACTAGGGTCTTGGGTTTAACCAGGCGGTATCTGAACAAGACTATTATTATTGTCGAAAATCAAAACAACCACAAATATTAGAGAATAGAAAATAAATTTACCAAATAAAGCCCATGGAACATGTTGAGACTTCACCTTGACCCAAGCTTGAAAGAAAATTAGCTACTCATATTTGAACTAAGGGTAAAATGGGAATTTATTAAAATACATGAAAATACAAGAAGAGAAGGAATTACAATCTAAGCTTACAAATGAATTCGAGGATATCAAATTAGAAGCCCCTTTTTATAAATACATTGAGTGAATCATGACCATCGGATTAAAAAGCAGTTTGGGCCTTCGAGATTGCGCGTCGTCATCGATCAGCGATCAGCACTATTTGAACGAGCATAACACTATTTACGCATTCACGGTTTGACCACTATTTACCTGATGGCGGTTTTACTGATAATACTATTTACGCGATTCGCGGTTTGACCACTATTTGATAGCCGGTTTTGCACGTATACTATTTATGCAGATATCATGAGCGATTACTATCGTATGAATAGTTAGTATATGTGAGCGATGACATTTTTCCTTTTATGCTCCTTAAGGTTTTCGATCGTCACGAGTTCAAATGTGATGTCCGTTTCTTTGTCGATCACCCGTTCATTATGAAATGATCGTGATACCCTAAAAATAATAAAATAACTAATTATAATGAAACACGTAATTAAATAACAAAATACTTAAATAAATAAAAAATAGCAATGTTAGTGAGTGAAGTGTAAAATGACGATTTTCTCCTTTATAAATATACACTTTCTAACACTCAACACACCCCAACTTATTGCTAGTCCACAGCAAATAAAGCGAAGGTAAAATTCAAAACCAAATTATTTTTTTTTTAACACACGTGTTTATTCAATCAGTTAATGATAGCAATCAAAGAAAAGTACAAGTATTATCTCGTCTAAAGAAATATCACAACCACATCAACAATCCACATACATCGATCCGATGACTATAGTAATCGCCACTTTAAAGAATAACATGTCAAACCCCAAAATCTCAACATTAGTAGTGACACTCTCACAAAGAAATTAAAACCAATAAAAATAGTCACTACAATGAATGGTGAATTGAGAAAATAATATAAATACCACACACTCTCACCGAGATGAAAGAAATATGCCCTGACTTAGAAATACGACCTCAAATAAATTACTAGTCAACCCAATTTTTTTTTTTTTAATTCCTAACGACAACTTAATAGCGCATATAACTAGCTTTTACTTGATTATAGTTCTCTAAAATCAAGAAGGACTTTTATTAGGGCGTAGGCTAGGGACATGGCTTAACAAAGAAAGGAAAATAGGGAAACAAAATATATATGTGTTTGAGAAAAGTTCAAGAACTTTTGAAAATTACAAGATGCATTTCGCTTATTTATTGCTATTGTATATCTTTTTTTCTTTTTTTCTTTTTTTTTTTTTTTTGAATTTTTTTTTATGGCACAACTTTGTTGAATAAAATAATTATTTATCCTTTTTCTCAAACATGAATAGGTGATGGAACTTGTATAACATCGGGTAATACTCCAAATTGGTGTGGGTCAGGATTATAATTTAATAAATAAAAATTTTTTTTTTTTTTTTTTTTTTTGGGCTCAAAATGGCTAACTATGGATATTTTACAGTAGGGATGGCTAGAAAGGCTCAAACGGATCAAAAATGGCCTTCTATCGTCTCTTAGAGCTCTAAATAATCTTCCATATCTATTAGTTAGGTGGGCCTTTAGATGCAGCAACACACATTTTTTTTTTTTTAAAGGGTTGACTTAAAGGAAATCTAGAGATCATGTATAAAATAATAAAGCTAAAATTTGCATGAATAATGGGCAAAAAGGTTACTCTCAAGAAAAATTAATAGGCTCAAAACTCACTTGGAATTTATTTTGACATATCGTTCCTTGACAACTCATATTTGTCCCCAACATCAACATATAGAATAGCAAACATGGTGTAACATCACTCAAGACCAAAGATAATACAAATACTAAAATTTAAAAGTCATCATATCATCCAATATCAAAACTCACACAAAATTACCATATATATATATTTTTTTCTAAATTCTACCCCCAACCTATTCTAAACATAAAAGAAAACATACATGAAGAAAATTAAAGAAAAAGTCTGAATTTTTTTTTTTTTTAAGAAGATGCTTTCAGAGTCACTACACTCCATATTCACCATCTTCGACTCAAAACGTGAAAATGTATATTTATAAAGGAGAAGTCAAAAGAAAAGTTAAGAAAAATAAAATTTCTTTTTTTTTTTTTTTTACTAAGAGGATGCTTTAGAGTAACTACACTCCATATTCACCATCTTCTACTTAAAATGGTTAGTTCTACAACAAAAATTAGTAAAACTTAACCAATATTCCACAATTTGTCAACTATTCCTCCCCCAACTCCGAATGAAACATTGTCCTCAATGTTTGAAAGGAAAGTAGAGTTTAAGACATCACCGCAAAGGCAACACGTAAGAAAATATTTATGTCGGAGAGTTAAATCTAATTTGTACTTCATCAAGCATCGTTACCATCATTATTTGAACATTCCAACACAACGGTCCCGGATCCGCTCGATCGATAAGCTTGTAATGTATCAAGTAGCTCATTAGCGATGTGCACAAATAAAGATTTTTTAATCGAGGAAGGAATGAAATAGTTTTTATTGCATGGTTAAGAAATGCGATAAAGCCATCATAAAAATTATTGACATTTAACAAACCACGGGTTTCTGTGGATGTTCGATGGGCCCAAGATGCTAATGTGATTAGTGCCTCAGAGTTGCAAGATCTCCGAAGGAAAATAAAAGCATCAAAGATGATTTAAGATTTCAATTATGCTGCTCTGCATACCGAGACAACTAACTCTTCTCCATTGACGAGTTAGACAAACAAAGGTTTTGTGGATTGTTGGACGATGCCTAACACTTGGCTCCTCCGACATAAGCCGAGACCATTTTCGATAACCCGTCACCTCCTCCATACACCAAGTGCAATTTTCTCTCTCGCTATTCTTCGACCAAGATCTATGGTCCTCAACGAACTCTTTATGTTGCCATAGTTAAATCCAGAGCACACAAATGTTCTCGAATTGTTTCACGAGAATGCCATTAGATATCGCCAAAACAACTTGTGAGTGCACAACAACAAAAATTATATTTAAGAACCTGGTGACAACGGGTCACAAATTGCAGATGGCATTATGTCAATGTCAATTAACACTAAGGCATACGGCTCGAGAGTAAAAAGAAAACAAAGAAATGAAAAGCAAAACAATGATAACAAGAAAAATTATTACAAGCAATAATGCGATGGTAAAATAACAAGAAAGAAGTAAAGTAAAAAGGATATCTACGGTGTAATCATCGGCTCACATCTTCCTCTCGTTTTACGCCCGTAACGGCCAACGCCTCTACGGGTCGAGGATAGCTTCCCATCCGCTTTTCTTACAAACCGCAAACAGGATCGCTTATAGTCGATTCCCGAGATCAGACGCACGCTCTTTTTCGAATAATGGCCATAATCGAGAATCGCTCAGACGTATCCACCGGGATGCGTTTCAAAAGACAAAAGGATATTATCCAATGACTCTTTATTCAAGCCATCCCTAATGAATTTAATCTTATCTTCCGTTATCGACACCATTCCTAAAGAACATGGTTTTTATCATATCGCTCGCACACTTACGATAAGCAACAGAAAGTCTTTTAGCCGCTTTCTCGCATAATTTCCTTTACCACAACCAGTATGTATGCAATAAATTTAGGAGGCAACTCACCGCCAAACGTATTTTGGCCTCGATTAACCAAATGGATGTCACAGGTATGCCATTCTTCATAAGCAATCGATGCGTCGGATCGGGCTTTATAAATTGAAAAGAGTGCATTCTCGAGGAAGCGGGAATCGCTTGAAGCTTTGCTAAAATCTGCCTCGCCCATGCCTTCGCCTCGTAATATCGCTTATCGGAAATCAAGAACCGACTGATTGTCACGGAGTACCGTTATCCGCCTCTTCACCGGGTGACAAACTTAAACACACAAAGCAAACTAAAACACACAAACAGTAAAATAAATTAAAACACACAAAGCAAATTAAAATCGCCTCTTATCGAATTACCTCAAGCTCCAATTCCGCATCAAAAATTCCATCCTCTATTTCGCGAAGTTGTCTTTCTAGATCTTTAACGTGGAATACTAACTCATTGTAGATCCCAGATAGATGAAATTTACAAAATCAGATCCGCTTTCTCGAGATGAGTTTGATACGCTGTTGTTCTAATCGTACAAGAGGTAATCGCCTCACGATTAAAATGATAAGAGAAAACTATAATGGTTAAACAAACACACTTAAACAAAATAATTTCAATCAAAAAGAATAATCAAAAGAAAGAAAAGAATCAAATCAAATTACCGAAAAGAAAAGAAAACTTCAATTTAAACTTGGTGGGTCACTGATTTATTTCACCTCCTCTCCATGTGGTTGGTATTCTAGATATGGCTTTAATCTTTGACCATTAACTTTAAAAGTAACGCCGTTCTTCGATCCTTAATTTCAATTGCACGTAAAAATACAATAAACAAACGGGCTGCACCATCGAGAACGTAACTTACCCGGAAATAAAAGTGCAGAATTGAATAAAAGCACTTTCTCGACTTTAGTAAAAGATTTTCATAATTTGCTTGTCGTGAAAGACTTTCATTCGTTTGTAAATCTTGGCATTTTTATACGCTGGCCATTGCGAATTTCTTCAAGTTCCGCCATTGTAATCTTCTTCCGAGCCACCACTGCATGTCAAAATCAATTTCGATGGCCCAAGACGCACGATGCTCGAGTTCCATGTAGTGGCATGCTTTTCCATACACCAGCTCAGAGGTGACATCCCAATCGAGTTTCGAAAGTCGCTCTATATGCCCATAATGCATCATCGAGTCGCGAACGACCAATCTTTTCCGTCGGCCTCACCGCCTTTTCTAAAATGCGCTTTATTTCTATCGAGATCTCAACTGGCCACCGGTTCGCTGGATGATATGGGCTGCCACTTTACGAGTGATGAGTACTTTGTCAAAAGTGCCAAGGATTTATCGCAAAAGTGCACCACCATCACCGATAATTGCTCGAGGAAATCCAAAATGAAACAATGCTGTTTTCAAAAATCTTATCACTACTTCAGGATCGCTGGTCCTACACGGAATTGCCTCTACCCATTTCAAACATAGTCAACACCAACCAATATGTATGATGGCCAAAAGAAAAGGTCCCATGAAATCGATAATTCTATACATCAAAATTTCAACCACTAAAATTGATTTAAGTGGCATCATATTTCTTCGTGTTATGCTCCCATTCGCCGACACCTATCACACGTAAGAACAAAATGTAAAGATCTCGAAATATACTGGCCAATAAAACCACATTGTAAAATTTTCAGAATTGCTTTCTTAAGATGGCCTCCACAAGCTTGTTCATGGCAGAACGAAAGAACGTTTTGAAATTCATTCTCGGGACACATCGTCAACAATTTGATCCGCACAATACTTGAATAGATAAGGATCATCCCAAAAGAAATTCTTTATTTCAAAGAATTTGGCCTTGTCCCGCTTAGTCCAATGCTCCCGAGTTGACCGTAACAAGATAATTAACAATATCAAGATACCACGGTACTACTTCCACACTCATTAATTGTTCATCCTGAAACGACTCATTCAAGGGTAATGGTTCTATAGGTCAAAATGGAGACGAGAAGATGGTCACCACAACATTTTCTGTCCTTTCTTATCCTTGATTTCTAAGTCAAATTCTCGCAAAAGTAACACCCAACGAATTAGTCTAGCCTTTCAGATCTTTCTGTGAGAAGATATTTAAGAGATGATCCGTGAATATAATTATTTTACAACCAACGAGATAAGATCGAAATTTCTAATGCAAACACTACCTAGCATTTCTTTTCAAAGGGTTGAATAATTCAATTGTGCATCATTCAATGTCATACTAGCATAGTAAATCATACGGGAACTCGATCAACTCTTTGTCCTAATATCGCCCCATCGTGATAATCGATGCATCACACATAAGCTCAAAAGGTAAATTCCAACAATGATGAAGCGATGATGTCAACAATCGCTTTAATTTTTCAAATGCCACAAGACATGAATCATCAAAGACAAAGAGAAGCAAGTGACGACAAGGTTCAGAAACTTTGCTAAAATCTTTAATGAAACGCCTATAAAACCAAAGATGCCCAAGGAAAGATCTTATCGATCGTTTTAGTGGAGAAGATTAAACGAGATCCACCTTGGCTTTATCAACCTCAATACCTTCATTAAATGACGCGACCGAGAACAATACCTTGTTTTACCATAAAATGGCATTTTTCCCAATTCAAGACTAAATTTTCTCGATACATCTCGCAGTAACTAGTGTTAATGATGAAACATCGATCAAACGAATCACCAAAATGTAAAAGTCATCCATAAAGACCTCAAGGAATCGCTCAACCATATCGTAAAAATACTCAACATGCATCGTTGAAATGTAGCAGTGCATTACATAATCCAAATGGCATTCTCCTATATGTAAAAGTACGCGCAAGCGTAGTCTTCGATCTTCGCCATGAACTGATTATATCCCGAGTAGCCATCTGTAAAGCAATAAAATTCATGACCGCTAATCTATCAAGCATTCGATCGATAAACGGTAAAGGAAAATGGTCTTTACGTGTAATGTAATTCAACTTCCTATAATCAATGCATACACGCCATCCCGTAGTTACTCAGGCACTAATTCATTATTAAGATTGGTAACCATCAGAACTCCCGACTTTTTGAACAACTTGCACAGATCGACCCATGAACTATCGAAATGGGAAATAATACCCGTGATCTAATAGCCAAGGACTTCAAATAACAACTTCTTTCATGTTGTGATTTAACCGACGTTGCATTTCCCCAAGAGTTCAGCATTTTCATCTGCGAATGTAATGCATGCGCCCATCGGGTTTATACCTTTTACGTCTCACATGGTCCATCCTAACGCCCTTTACGCCTTTTAAAACATCCAACAACTTACCTTTGTTCGGCCATCGAGGGAGGAAGAGATGATTATCGCAAAGTGCTTTCTCCCAAGAACGCGATTCCAAAGTGTTGGGTAATGGCTCGAGCTCGAGTTTTGGTGATTCACGACGGGTTGAGTTTTTTCTCGATGGCACTAGTTGTTCAAATTGACTCCATTTATTTGTGTCCACGGATGGTCTGAGTCAAGCAGGCATTGACCCATCGATCGATCCGTCAATATCAAAATCCAAACCAAAGCCGAGTTAAACATGTTCGCAGCGGTCATCACGGTTCAAAGAAAATTATTATCAACTAATGCTTCTATTAAATCCACATCAACAATTCCATCATCCACATTGTGAGGTTGTTTGGCAATGTTGAAAATATCGAGCTCCACGGTCATATTGCCAAAGGACAACCCAAGATATTTCCTATCCCGTGATCGGATGTGAAAGACGGCCACAAGAAAGGTGCCTAGGATAATGGGATGTGCTTTTCAACTCAGACTTGAGTGTCAATTACATAATGAAATCAACAGTGAAAATAAAACTTGTTCACCCGAATAAGACGTCCTCCACAATACCACGAGGGATTTTCGTGGACCGATCTGCAAAGTCAGAACACCACTGAGTTGGGTGTAATTCTCCACCAAGTTTCACAACATGCAATAAGGCAACAGATTTACACTAGCTCTTAAATCCAACAAAGATTCTCAATCGTGGTTCCCTATACTACAAGAGATATGGGAGCCCTGGATTCAGATTTTGTATGATTTTATGGAGTATAATCAACATTTTCTCGTTAAAAGGCCTTTTCCAATACGAATATTTCTCTTTAAAGGCAAAGGTCTTTAAGAAACTTGGCATATGATGGCACTTGTTTTATAGCTTCAAGAAGCGGACGTTAACACTCACTGTCAAGATTTCAAAATCTCACCCGTGGATTTTCCTTTGTTCCCTTTAGCTAACCTCCGAGGAAACGGAGCTTTAGGAACATATTCTCGCGTCGGTTTCCTCTTTCCTTTGGTGATGAATCCTCAACATTCTGGTGTACAACTGAGTTGATTTTGGCATTCCACTTTCATATCGACTTCTTCCCTTTCGCGCGTCATCACCGCTTTGACCTCTCCATGATGTTGTGAACCCAGATTGCCTATTCACTTTTTGGGTTAAATCGACTTGGGAATTTACCTTTCAACGGTCACAAGGTTCGAATCAAGAAGTTTGTCCCACCATTTTCTCGAGGCTCAAACCGATTGAGCCATGAGTCAAGCCCGCCTCAACTCATTTCGCAATTCATCAACGGTGCGGTTCTCACGCTCGATTCTAGAACGAGTAGAATTCTTAAAATTCCTGAATGATCCTCCCATGTCCGCCGAGGTTTGGGTTTTGCCATCAGTATTGGCCCTAAATAGCCTGGTGTTCGAGAAATTCGGGATTCATTCGTTGAATTGGTGGAGTCACGGTCCATTTTGTTGAACTCGAGACCATGAAAATCGTGGTCTCCATCCGTGATTATACGTGTTGGAGTAAGGATCAGAAAATCATGGTTTTCATGATTCCATGGCATTGGCTTGATCCAATACGGCCACGGTCATGTGGCTCGCTGATTCGGCAATCAACGATGCTATTTGTCGAGAAAGACCTTCGATTATTGCTTGACTTCCTCGATTTCTCGAGCTGACCACCAATGTTAACCTCATTCACCCCTTAATTCTCCCGGTATTCCCGGTGATCGATCACGTTGTTGGAATTATCCGATCAAGAATTCCCAAATCAAGACTTTTGACATAAGCTCTCCTCCACCTGGTCCGCCATTAGCCATTCTTGCATACGCAATAATCCCTCCAAAAGATTGGCATTATTTCAGACTCCACGATGACACTTCAAGAAAGGCCCATCAATCGCCTCCCACGCTCAAAAATCGTCATTGCCTCGTAAGAATTCAAATTTCCTAATAAGACGGTTTTATTAACCTAAATATTTATTTAAAAATTTAGTTACCATTTGTTCCTACGATGAATGCTATTAGCAGAATGTATTAAACCATGAACGAGCTCATCCTTTAAAGAAATGGAATAATCTAAGTTTAACATCATCATCCTAAAAATTTCATATTTAAAAGTGACAGATAGCATTAAATCATTCAGATGATTATACGGTCCTCATTTTCTAGGCCATAAACGTAGGAGACAAGAAGACACCAGGTTTTAATTCAAAACCCCAGTACATTCGATCCACGACGATGCTCAAATTACATGGACTAAAATAGTCCTTAAACTCCTCTTGTGGTTTCCGGTTGTTGGTTCAGAATCCACAAATCGCTTTTAAACGCGATACACATGCTGTTGCTAACCCGCCCAGCCAAGATGAAAGGATAATGACCTTCACCACGATACAAAGAACAAAATAAATGAAAATAAAATAAACAGGAGTGAGAAATTACGATACTAACCTCAAGGACGTCATATAATCTTACTATGAAAATAAACTCAATCTATAAGAAAAGAGATTACGTGAAACAAATATTAACTAAAATTAAAATAAATTACAAAGAAAGATAACAAGATAAACAAAATTAAATTACAAAGAAAATGATAGGAAAATTAAATTACACAAATTTAAAGAAAAAAAAATGAAATTCTAACCTTAAAATTTTTTTTTTTCTAAATGAGAAAAGGAGAAAAATAAATTACAAGAAAACAACTAAAATAAATAAATATTAGGAAAAAAAAAACTAATTCTATTAATTAAAATACTTTCATCAAGAATCCGCCAAAAACTGTCACAAGAAATTTTATCGAACTCAAGTCATTTAATCTATCAGAATAGATTAATGGTGACGGTGTCGATCCCACGGCGAGGCCGATTTTAATTATGCGTAATTAATTTTCTTTTAAACGAGTGGTTGGATTGTGGTGAAATTAATTTAAACTACGCTAAATTAAATTACAATAGCAAGAATAAATTGAAATTCAAACTATTGAAATAAAGACTTTAAGATCCTGACCGCATCAACACGCCCATAAATATTCCATATTAATACTAATTAAACCGCTTATGATTCCACACCTCACGAACCACGCTCAAATAACATACATATTATCGCCAAATAATAATAACCTCAGATTGTGCCGGCTTAACCGCACAGATTCAGACAAGACTATTATTATTCATTTAAAAATCAAAACAACCACAAATATTGTAGGAATAGAAAATAAATTTACCAAATAAAGTTCTACCAACACGCTGAGACTTCACCTTCAACCCAAGCTCGAAAGAAAATTACCACTCATATTCGAACCAAGAAAAATTTATTAAAATACATAGAAAAATACAAGAAAGCAGGTAATTACGTAAATCTACAAAACGAATCTGCGATATCAAATTAGTGTTCCCTTTTATGTGCACATCGAGTAACCGACCACCTGATTAAAACAGCCGGACGCGTGATCACACGCCATCACCAACAACAACACCACTATTCAACAAGAACACTATTCGCAGACAGCTCACACTTCACCCACTATTCGCACAAGAACCTTTTGCACAAGAATACTATTTGCACAGCTCACACTTGACCACTATTCGCACAAGAAACCTGCAGACAAGAATACTATTCAGACAAGATTTAACAAAGATTATACGTATGAATCAGCTCCAGATACGTAACAATGACATTTTTCCTTTACGCCCTTCTAGCTGATCGTCCCGAGCTCAAATGTGATGTCTGCTTATTGTTCCCGATCACCCGCTCATTATGAAACGATCGCGATACCCCTAAAATACATAAAATAACTAATTATAACGAAACACACGTAATTAAATAACAAAATACTTAAATAAATAAAATAAAGAATGCTAATGGAGATCAAGTCAGAAACGACGATTTTCTCCTTTATAAATATACACTTTCTAACACAAGGCTCAAACTGTTGAGAAAATGAGTACTCTCATGAGCTCACCAAATACGTTAGGCCGAGCATGGAGAGTCTCAGGATGTCCGAATAAATCATTAGCTGCATTCCTCATTTCAGGGTGTACATTCTTCAAGAAAAATTGAGCTGCCACAGCATCTGTTGTACCTTGAAACCTGCATCCCACAATTAAACGTGAATCAATGATACCAGAGACGAACACAGTGGCATCAAAATTGTTCCCACATTACCATATGATAGGTTGCTCCCATTTCCTCCAATTGCTACAGAGGACATTTGTTTGGGGTGGCTTCTCAAAATCATCAATCCTCATAACAAGATGCCTTCCATACTTCTTTAAACAACCATTGTGTCTCCAAAGACGCTTGACTTCTTCCAAGGTAAAGGAAACATTGGAATATGAAATATACTCCCCAAAAGGATATTTTCCCCTGAAGTAGGTAGAAGAAAAGAAATAATCAGGAGATAAGAAAAAGCATTATAATATGTCTAAAGTTCCCTCCTCTGAAACCACACATCAGGACGAGAAATTGATGTACTATATTCAATATCATAAAAAATCCTGGACAGAATTTTTTAGCCTACAGCCAAAACATTCAATCATAGTAAAGTGATATAAAGAGGCAGTTGAGAAGTATTCTGGTGCCTCTCATTTCACCACCAACATGCAATCCTATAGAATTACTAACGTGCAGATAAGCTGCAACTGTAACTTATGCTATTGGTAGAAGCAAATATTGAAATTGCAATGATTTAATAGATAATAGAAAGGCTTGAGAAAGGACCAATATGCCTGGTTTGCCCAATGATCAGGGACCGATTCAACATTACACTCAGCACTGCACCAGTTAAGATCTTGTACATTTCATTCCCAAAACCTGCTTCCGAAGCCTTCCCCAACACAAACCCATGTTTGCAGAACTGCTCTGGAGGAAGATTGCGAACTCTCGAAGCCCCTGTAATAGGATTCCAAACAGCTAAGTCTCCAGTTTCGGCGCTGTTGTTCACCAAAATAATAGCATGTATGTCTACAGAAATTAAAATGTTTTCATCATAATACTTCATCAGTAACAAAGCAAGTTCGTATTCCCATCAAGAAATGAACCCCTCAGAAATTATGAAAGAGCTCAATAAGCGTTTAAATTGACTTTTAAGCAAGTAAAACTCAACTAAATTTCTAGGGTGCAAACATTTTAAATTGATATTAGCTAGAAGCGTAGCAATAGTACCATTTAAATCAAAGTGACGCTGGATCAGTTTCCTAACTTTAAGGCTTTCTTCCGGAACACTGCCCTTGAAATCCTCGCCCATTTCTTCCACCGTAGCGCACCGTTTCGGATTCGATACCGTGCTACTCTTTGTCTCTGACTCTGACTCCGACGCCGCCTCCGTCTCTGTCTCTTCGAGTAATTGAGAAGAATCGACGTCGTTTTCAATTGGAAGGAAAACATCAGCGCTTGTATTAGGAGTATCAAGGGGTCTGAGGATGAGCATCGTCATCGTCATCAGCAGGCCTACGCCAGCACTACATATTACGAAAACGACGACCATTGTTTGTACAGACAGTCGTCTCCGTCTCGATCCACCGTGTTTCATCTTTTTTTATTGTCAGCTGCCGCCTGTCCTCTGTTTTCAACCGATAAATACTGCTCGCTTGTCAAGTGCATGAGCAGAGCAGCAGCAGCAGCAGTAGCCACTTTATACTCGCTTGTACTAAACTTGGGCTTGTCGGTGGATATTTTATTAGGTCCAGCTACGTTGGATGTAATCCGACGTAGTGCCAACTGATATAATACATCTGATTTGACTATCAGGACTACATGTCCTGAAATTACATGAAGCGTACAGGATTAGGGATTACCCATTGAGAGGGTAATTATGACCTATTACGGTGAAGATAGTTTAAACTTCACTATTAGTACAAGGGTTGAGATCTATGAATATCATTTTTCCATAATCGATCCATTTTCGGCTTCGAGTGGATTAGGAGTAATTAATTAGTGGACTCGTGTTGCAAAGCAGAGATAACAGTTAGGCACGAATCCGGATTCATATAAAGATCAACAATAAACGGTGGGTATAATCCATCGCAAATGGAAATTGATTTGATAATTTTATCAACTCGCAGTGCAGAATCTATGTAGAATAGATCACGCGATCAGTGTCGATCCCACGTGGATTTTAATTATACGTAGAATTAATTTTTTTAAATGGATGGTTGGATTTATGGTGAAAGTAATTTAGACTATCCTAAAATTTAAATTGGAATGGCGAGAACAAATTAAACTGGAAACTATTGAAATTCAATGAAGTATCCTGGATCAGATAACACGCCCACGCTAAATATTCCTTATTAATACCAATTAAATCATGAGGGGTTTCCACATGAAACACGCTTCAAATAAATATACAAGAGCTTTTATCGTACAAATAATAAGAATCTTGCAGGTGCTATTAACTA
Source organism: Citropsis articulata (assembly GCA_030449925.1). Taxonomy (NCBI): domain Eukaryota; kingdom Viridiplantae; phylum Streptophyta; class Magnoliopsida; order Sapindales; family Rutaceae; genus Citropsis; species Citropsis articulata. The sequence goes on along the minus strand of JASUUH010000110.1, from coordinate 1,808,641 downwards.
GGGTGGTATCTGGATAAAATTATTACTATTTATCGACGAAAAGTCAAAACATCCACAAATATTAGAGGGGAAGAGAAAATAAATTTACCAAATTAAGCCCACGGAACATGTTGAGACTTCACCTTCAACCTAAGCTTGAAAGAAAATTAGCTACTCATTTTTTAACTAGGGGTAAATGGAAATTTTTAAAATACATAGAAATACAAGAAGGAGAAAGAATTACAGAAACTGCTCAAAATGGATCTGGTATCCAATTCGGGAGCCCTTTTATAGACACATCGAGTGAATCATAGCCATCTGATTAAAATGCCGGACGCTCATGATCGCCATCGTCATCAACAACAAGACGCTGCCGACAAAGAATACACGGTTTGAACAATAACGCTATTTGAATAAGAAATAATCCCATGTATGTGCATGTACCGTGACGATGATTTTTGGTTCATCAAATGCCGCCACGCCATCCATCAACAAAGACATAAGAATTTTAGTCCAATAGGATCGCGACACATCATCAATCAACGCTACATCATCAACAACGCCATAAGCAACCAAATGCCACATTTCTCCAATCAAGCCCGCCACGCCATCATGCTGATGCCACATCATCGACCGTATATACGAACAAAGGTCGTGAAGAATACGAATAAAGGCCAGACGTATGAACAATACCGTATATGTAAATAGTGATATTTTTCCTTTTATGCTCCTCTTAAGGTTTTGGACCGTCCTGAGTTCAAAAGTGATGTCCGCTTTGTCTGCCCCGATCACTGCTCATTGTGAAACAATCATGATGCCCCTAAAAAACATAAAATACTTAATTATAACAAAATACACATAATTAAATCATAAGAGAAATAAATACATAAAAATAGAGATGTTAGTGAGACTTAAAATATAAAATGACGATTTTCTCCTTTATAAATATACACTTTCTAACACTCAACACATGGGTCCTCAGATCCATAAATGCAAGTCATGCAGTAAAGAGAATGACAAAGAAATCGGGTAATCAAGATTAGGTTAGGAATTGGAAAGGAAAACATATATGGCTTTGTCGTTTACTTGTAAGTTTTAACGTGTATAAGCCGCTTTAATGGAAAAAATATTACGTTAATATATTTATTGATAATGGATATGCAACATAGTATTGGCAATAGGAAAATCTATTCAAATGATGCTAATTTTATGTAGTATATTTATCAATTTAATGTTATAAAGGACCTGGAAGTATGTGACCTGTGACATTGGTGAATCAGTAGGAGTCAAGAAAATAAAGAACAATTAGTTATAAAATCCTTTGATTTTAGTTGGCATGCTGTTTGTGTGATAGTATGAGAAAACTATAAACGGAAGTATAATTATGTGTGATTTGTTAAAAAAAATTTCATTATTTATCAGTGAAGAGTCTGTTCGAGACATTAAAGTAAGGGATCGAAGGGCAACCATTACTAAGGAGGTGCGTTGTTGAGCAAAAAATGATTTGTCATAGAGGACATTTGTCATTTCATATAGTTTATAACTTTAAGGCATAAGTATTTTTATGGTGCATGTGTGGTTTTTTATTTTTTTTACACAAGTTATGTTAGCTGTAAACAAATACAAGTATTTTACATATACGGAAGGAAATAAGGATTGCATTCAAGAACCTTCCTTCGGAACAAAAGCAGAAGTATTGTAATTAGGGCAAGAAATGTGGAAAAAATGTTGGAGAGAAAGGCAATTTCATATCTAGGTGTGCTCTTGATCGTTTTGCTGCAATGGTGGCATAAATGAGCGACGAACAAATAGTGGCTGCAAGGAAATCAAGTTTTAGTAGGCTAATGGATATGAACTGTAGAAGGTTGCAAAAGAAACTATGTGGGTGGTTGGTTGATAAGGTAGACGTTTCGACGTCTGCCTAATTTTTCAATGGAATGTAGTTGGAGATTAATGCAGAGAGTTTTTCATATATAATAAGTGTTAAGGATGGAGGACTTTTTGTGGATCTAACTAGTGATATGGCAGACTTGGCGAGTATCTAGATAAGTATAATGCAACATCGAGAGATATAAATATCAAGACATTATCTTATATGCTAAGAGAGTCGAAGAATGTAGATGACGAATTCAGTGTGACATTTACCCTATTTGCACTTTAATCACTACTTTGTCCGGCAGGTGGTATGCACATAAGTTCTCAGATTCTGTTTTTTGTTATAGACGTTAAGTCAATTAGGTCAAGGAATTGGGCAACTTTTTTGTATTGGCCGATTGATGGAAGGGATAATGAGGTATAAGGAAGAGAAAGTTGCATATATTGGTGGATGTTTGTTTTTCTTGAGGTATGATCCAATAATTAAGCTGGCAAGTTGATGTTATATATTGTGAATGAGCTATTAATGATTGAGACGTAAAAATTTTTGTTTTCCTTTATGGCAAATGTGCATTAACTGTTTGGAAACAAAAAACTTGGTTGATTAAAAATAAATAACTATAGTGCAATGTAAATATTTATAGCTAGACATATGAAAATTTTATTTTTTTAATTTCAAATACTATATATCAACGCAGTTGCCTACTCAAAGATACTGAGAGACCCAAAGAACTGTCTGGTTGTAGTGTGGAATTAAAATGAAATAAAAAGGTTTATAAAGTGGTTCGAGAAGAATAATGACAACCCAAAAAGAGAAGGCATTAAGATAGTTTATTCATTGGCATCCATTAAAGAGTATTAATGCAGGTAATATTGTGAACATTATGTTGTTTTTGGTGGAGATTGGAAAATTTTCCACTACCTAAACATGACAAGAATAATGAATAAATGTGTTGGGATGTAAGAATTAAGAGGATTAATGATTGGGTTGGATTTGGCTTGAGACAATTTATTTTTTGCCTCCTGTTTGGATTGAATGTGTTCACTGATTCATTGGTGACTAAGAGCAACACAAGTATTAAATTGTAACCAAAACAAATTCATAGTTGTATTGGTTAAATGCCTATGTTATTTAATATAAATTTATTTTGAACTTCCTGTTATCAAGTTTAAAACTGTGGATGTGTTAAATGTTTTTTTCCTTTGATATGGGAGGATTAACATTTACAAGGAGTTGAATATTTGTTAATTTGCAATTAGAAATAAAACGTTAATGGTTTTTATGTTCAATAATTTGGTATAAATATATAGATGATATCATTTACGTATTAACATTGTTTAATTCGTGGGAAATGGGTGTGCAAATGTTTTATATAAGTCGTGGTAGTAGGTGTTAAGCAAGGTAGTTGGGTGTTCGATTTGAGGTGACATGATTACATGATTATTAAGTTGGGTCATGTCAGGTATTTCGTTATTTTGGTGACAAGACTACATGATGAAATTCAAAAGTGAACCGAACATGAATTTTTACCACCGAGTGACAACCTCAAAGGTACCGCACTTGGTTCGTGTCTTGTTGTATGCAACCATAATTATATAACATTTGTAGTATTGTTGATAATTTATTGTTCTGGGCCTTCTGGCACTAGGTTACTGTGACAAACATAGCTGCTTATAAATTTGTTGGTTAACCCATCTGAAATCATTTAATGCAACACTGGTAAAATGTTAACTATATATTATGTTATTGGTATAAACTTTAACTAGAATAATGGTTCGTATGGTAAGCATCTAATTGGAAAACAAAGATATGACTTGGGATACCCAGATGGAACAATAGTTGGAGTTACTTGAATTGGCGACAATGCAGATATTAGAAATGGTCAATTGAAATTAGATGATATTTTATGTAAAACGGATGCTGTTAATTGTTCACAGATGGGTTTTGAGTGGCCGCCATCATATTTGAATGATATGTGGTCTAAGATAGTGTGGTGTGGTTCACTCATATAGGTAATGATATGAATTTCCAATTATAATAACAAGGAATCTTTCATTTTCTTTAAATGTAAGCGTTCTAGATAAACCATCCAAAGGTAAAGTTATGTAACAGTACATGTGAAGGTATGACATGTGAAGAAGAACATGAGGATGTCACACATAAAGTTATGATGATGACCTCAAGTTGATTGCATACATAATGGGTGAAGATCTAGATAAACGATAATTAAATTCAATATTGACTATAGTTTTGTGTTGTAAATTGTGTAATGTTGAAGTCCTTTTTTTTTTTTTTCCCACTGGTACCATCGGCAATATCGATTGCGTTGGTTCTTGCAATATGCAAAAAGGCCGTAGTTCAGACAAGGACAAGCAGGGTTTATCGAAACGAAATGCTATCTCTTTGTCCCAGGCATTTCATTCACAAAAAGGTGGGTAGTATTTTATAATGTGACGAATTGTCAAACCTAAATTAAGTTAAAATTATTTAATACCCTAAAGGTGATTTGTGGAAATTCAGATAATTTCGGTTGCTGCAGAAACACTCTTTGCGAAAAAGCAGCAAAAAAGAGAGAACACGCATCATAATTGATTCATCCCAACGTATTTTTTAGTGTGAGTCATTGATGTCTTTGTTATGTTAAGTGCAATAATAAAACAAATCGCGCTAACACATTGGGTTGACCATGAACTCAGTGGATGGTGTTATTAGGGAACACTAACATGAGTAAGGTAGGTAGAGGTTCTGAGTTTCGACAATGTTACATGGACAACCTAAGACACTGTGTTAAGATAATTGCGTTAATGGTTGGAAGACCGTGTAGAAAGTGTAGTTAGGTATACTAGATTAAATACTAGGGTTGTTCAATTTTTAGATATTGATTCCCATAAGGCATGGGCATTCCCATTGGTATGTGCTAGTTGTTGACCTTCGCAGTTGCTATGCCTAGATATGGGATCCACTTACTAGCATATCGAATGAAAATGACTTACAAACGGAAGCAAATTGCATGATGAGTGATAGTTATATGGAATGTGCATGTATTAAAAAGTTAAGTGACATATCTTGTTAATAAACAATTACATTAATTGCTTGGACATGTCATTTATATTCTGATTTAAGGTGATTATTACTTTATAGTTCATTGAAAATAATCATATTCCAGGTATGACATATAAAGGTATCTATGTTTGTTTTATTGCTTGGGCAGTTTTGTGGGTAATAAAGTTGTTGCAGAATTTTATTTTTACTTATTAAAGGGTTAGTTTGGAAAATGTGGATTGTGATATCTTGGTTCGATAGTCTAGGAAATTTCTTAGTGTTATAGTTATTAATTGCAGGCTTCGGGGAATTTTAGTTTGCGTTATGAAGCTGTTAAAATTAGTAGGTTCGATTCATACGAAATAATGTATTGCGACCAATGCACGCGATCTAAGTGTATGGGACATGGCCGAAGGAACTAATATTGGCTGTGATAGCAGAACTTGGACACTGATAAAACGACATCATTAAATTCATAAGAGGTTACTACCACTTTTGCATTCACAACTGTTAAATTAGTTTTTCCTTTTATCTTTTTTTTTCTTATGAGAATGGTGTGAACTTATGCATATTAAACTTTACTAAATAAATTGTCGGCACGGTTGCAATGTATGAAAGAAAATGGTAAATGTTCAGAGGTGGATGCAATGCGTATAAGTAAAAAGGTCATAATTTAAATCCCCAGGCTGGGATATTATACATTTATTAACGATTATACTCAAAAGTTGACCTTAGTACATATATAGCACTAGGAGTGAGGATAATTATACAACAGACGATAATGACCTTAATTAAATCTCAAATTTAATGTTGGCGTTACTCACTGTAATGGAACTATTAATAACAAATATTTATATAGGGTATAATCTAATATAGCATTACCATTGGTATTTGTAGAGTCATATAAGTTAAGCAAACTATTGCCGAATTATGTGTATAAAATCATATTCAATGGTTGGTTAACCATTTTGTACACGGCACATGGAATATTAAAAGCAAATATTATATACACCTAGGTCAGGCTTAAGACGCAATATTTGTACCATTTTGATCGTATTTGCCTATTTGGTGAAGTATCCCCGAGTGGACTTGAGGCTCTTCTCTACTCGAAAAACTTTGCCTGGTGTGGTGATGATCAAATTCAACTTGGAGGATATTAACAATTATAATTATTAATAACAACAGAGTGGACAAAAAAAAACTGGACAGGTTAGAAGGTGAAGTTCGATGCCAGTTTTCTACCTATCGGAGTTGTCAGGACAATACCTGGTATGGCAGCTCATAGAGAACTATGATGGCTATCTGTGAGTGTTATTGAAGGCCAGATTATTTCCTGCTTGTGATCCCATTGCTTGTGGTCGTGGAGTGGAGGTGACATCTCGTTTGCCCATTGGAACATTGTTGTCATAAAACACTTCTGTGGTTTGACTAATGCTGTCATTCACTGGTATGACTTCTCTTGGCATTGGCTTACTAACATGCTAGTTATACAACCCAAGAGGGGGGGTGAATTGAGATTTTAAAAACTTAAGCTAAATAAACAAAAAATAATTCAATCTATTGACTTACTGAAATAAAAAAAACAATTTAATAAAGCACAATAATAAGAGAGTAAGGAAAGAGAAAGGGAACACAATAATTTTTACGTGGTTCAACAATCTCTGTCTACGTCCATGCCTTTAAGTCAACCAAGCTTGAGGATTTCACTATCCAAGCCTCCTAAAACTTTAAGTTCTTTATAATTGACTTTTAAGGTGTCAATAAATTTTTACAATCAGGAGATTATCTCATGATCTCTTCACTTAAGTGTTTCTCACACGTCTACACTCATAAATTTGATGAGAAAATAAACATTACAACAAAAGCTTTCTTTTAGAGTGGATATGCAAATAATAGTTCAATGAAAATTTAATCTATGATGATTTACAAATTAGAAGCTCAAAATATGTTGTTTATTCTTACAAAAGTCTCTGAATTGAAGTTGGTTTGAGTTTATATAGGTTTAGCCCAAAAACTAGTGGTTATAGGCAAATTCCAGCAAGGAAGCAGCTAGCCGCTTAATTAGGCGGCTCCCCTCTTCAGAATAGTGAAGTTACCGTTATAATTTGAATTTTGCTACAGTGATACTATTTACCAAAATTATACTTTTGCCTAAAACTTTCTATAATTTTACTGTAACCCATAAAGCAATAAAATTTTACAAAAAGACCTAAATCTAGATTTTTTAAATAATGCTTGTTATTCCTAAAACTTTCTAAAATTATGATATGACTTAAAACACAATAATATTTTTAAAAGAAGTCCTTTTCAAAATTTAACATAATATTCATAAATTTCAAAGTTCTTAAATCCTTTTCAATTTAGTCCAAAATTTGGAAATATGAAATTTTCGTCTGGCAGCTAGTAGCTAGCCTTCATGCAGTTAGCCGCTAACTCTATGTCTATTTTTAATATTTATACTCTATTCTTAAAACTTTTAGAAATTAGAGTATAGCCCAAAATATTTCAAATATTTGTAAATAAGTCCAAATTCAGACTTCAAAATAATACTTATTAAAATCAAAGATTTTAAAAGTTTTTTATTTTAATCCACATCTTGAAGAATAATTAATTGCAAAACCTTTAGTTCGTGAAAAATGATGATTTATTAAACAAAATCTTGAGCTTATCAATTGCTAAACCAGATTTACAAGAATTGTCGCAATAATGACTCTATTGAGCTCTAAACTTTATTCTTGATCAAGCCGTTGTCCGTTGAGTGTGTTGAACTTGACTTCACTTGATTCACTTGCATAGATATTATCCTTCAAGAACTAGTGAAAATGTGAAATATAATGTTTATCAGATCACTTAAGATACATGTTTGTTATCATCAAAATTACATTATATGTAGCCTTCTAGGCTAACACGTACATGTTCTAGCCGCGTGTCCTCTTCCCTTGCACTTATTGTAGAATCGCTGCTTTTTTCTATTCCATTTTGATTGCTTTGGTGCTCCTTTGTTCATCACGGTTAGTGGATCTTTAATAATCCGTCTCTACTTACTCATTTATCCGTGGTTAACTGCATCATAAGTAGAACACAACTTCTGTAGGCGCATAGAAACGTTGTGTATGTCAGTAATCACTTCTCTATACGCATCGTTGCTTTGTAAGAAAAACCTTAGAATTTTATGGCATGCAGCATTGACAGAGCCCATGCGTGCTTGCTCATTCAAATATTGCTGGACACAAATTTACTGTTGATCTTCACATTCTTTGTCCATCTTGATTGTATCATGCACATGGGAATACTTGGCTCATTATCTTCCTTGAGAATTGTAAAAGTATAGGAACAAGATGTCTCTACACTCTCAAGCTTAAGACAAAAGCAAGATGCGAGTTGTGTTGGTATATGGAATTACATTTCCCACAATTTATTAGGGTCACAGAACTTGCTCATCTTGTACGTATGTGAACTCATGTTATAAATTGTTTCTCTAATTGTAAGTAACACTTCCTTGGCAATCTAAGCATGAACCTTTTCAAAAGAATTTTTTATGTAAATTTCCCCCCCTATTCCTCGTATCTTTTTAGGTGAGTTGTGAGGATTGATCGATCGTCTTCGCTTCGATAGTCACCCCCAATTTCCAAATCCATCTTTTTTTTTAGCAAGCTGTCCATTCTTTCTACAAAGTCCGAGAATTGTAGTCAAATACTGACATACCGATTAAGGTTTACATTAAGACTTTCGTATCTCTAAGTGCTTCGCATTCCACAAAAAAATTTTCCTTTTAAGTAAGCCTCAGCCCATAAATGTCTGCCATCATACATCTTTTTCACCCACTTGTATGTCTCTACGTTATGCCTTTTTTACTATATCAGTCTATACACTTTCAAAGTCGTTGCTCGTGAATGCTTTAAGCATGCATTATTTGAAATCTACTGTGAATTCGCATCGATAGACATTGGTTTGAGCATTCCATGCAAAACGGCAGTAGTATAGCCTATGGACAGGTACTGAAAATGTTTGTTTTATTGCCTTTCGCATTACCTTATCGCCATCGGTAATAACAGAAACTGGATGCTTTCTATCCATCGCGGATAAGAAAGTCTCTAGCACCCATATGTATGTGTGTTGAGATTCATCAGACAATAGTACGAAGCAAAAAATTATCGTTCGTCGGTGCTAGTTTATGCCAACGATCACCAGCAGCTTTCTATACTCGTTGGTGCAGTAAGTTGCATCAAATGCTATAACATCGCCAAAAATTACATAATCGGACCTGCATCCCCCGTCACACCAAAATAAGTCTAATATTCTATCTGAGACATTTAGTGTGTATTGGTAAAAGAATGAGTTGTCTAAACTTTTCTTTTGTTATAGATGTGAAATGCATGGCTCGGCATCCACATCTAATAATTTCTATCGCCTTTCTAAGTCAAGGTTGATCTACAAGTCCTTTCTTAATATACCAGTGTATGGATAACCTCTCAAGGTTTGAACCATCAGTTGGCGTATTGTGAAGATCGGATACTAATTCTATGTATTGCGATCGCCTTTGATATGTCTGATTCAGACATTTTTCTATGCAATCGTATGTAGTGAACTTGTGCCAGTTTTGTGAGTGGATGATATGGTATAGATTAAAGTATGTCGACACCAACCTCCTATGCACGAAATCCTAAGATACTTTAAACTCTGCCTTGCAACCAATTAGTGTTATTGGCTGAGGAGCTCATTTTCTGGTTTCATTATCTAAATATTTATATGGCCTAAACTCTTCTTTACTGCAGGCTTACCTTCTTATCTTTACATTACCATCTTTAGCCCAATGTTTAAAACTCTTTCGCACTCTAAATTCTACTGTTATTGCGTAGGTTAAATAAACTACTTCAGCGTCATCAATATATATGAAATGTCTTTTAATTGCGAATAGATCCCCAATTTATTCACCATTTTAGCCACTGTAATCAGTTCGACAATTTTCATTATTACGGGTGTTGCCGACATTGGTTCTACCTTCATATAAACTCTCATCTTCAAGTTGATGGAAAGATGTATTCTTATTCCTCAATTTGGCATTCTTGGTTGGTGGAAAGTATTTCATAAAAAATTAACAGCTAAATCAGTCCATGTTGTGATAGAATCTGATGGTAGAGAATTCAACCATGCGCTTACTCGATCTCTTAAAGAATACAAAAGAAACCTAAGTCTCAAAGCATTCTATGATGCTCCATTAATTTTAAAAGTATTACTCACCTCTAAGAATAATTTAAGGTAGAGATGAGGATCTTCTGACGGTAGTTCCTTGAATTGCCCTACTGTTTGCAACATTTAAAACATCACTAGTTTGAGTTCGAAATTGGCAGCTTGCACCTCCGATCTAACTATTCTAGGATGTATAACTTAATGAGTCAACACGGCATAATCTCTAATAGCTCTTTCTTTATCATCTGACATCTAGATAATATTTATTATTGTTCTCTAATTGTTCCTGATTTTTCTACATGTTCTAACCTTCTTGACCATTGATTGGTTGTATTTCACCATAAGGGTTCAAGTTTTCCATATCTTGCAAATCATCCATTGCTACAGCAGCTTTTGAATCACTTTTCTCTCCTCTTAATCTCCTTGCGGTTCTTTCAATTTTTAGATCAAACTGAAATTCAACAGGTTTATATTTGATCATGCAAGGGTTTCCTATCACCAAAATAAAATCAGAAATTAGCACTATTTAGATTAATTTCACAATTCACAATGAACAATCAATCCTTGGCAACAGCGCCAAAAATTTATTATAACTTTTTCTTGCGTTATTGGTGTCAATGTGCAAGTGTATACAACAAGTAATATAATGATAAATATTCAAGATCATCTCCACAGAGATTAATACTATAAGACTTACTACAATAATTTTAATAGTGCACATTATTTTGAATTAAAATGAGACAACTAATGAAACTAATAAAATAACTAAAATGAAATAAATAAAATAAAATAAAGAAAACTCTCACAGCAAATACCGGAATAAAACCAATGAGAATGGAGTAGGTAAGTGATTAAATTCTCTTAATGGTTTCGACTGTTTCTTTAAATTTTAAGCTCGGTTGCTATAGTATCTGTTATAGCACTGGACAGAATCCTTATCTATCCTCGGCTGTCACATGTTGGATGTCTTACATCTATATGCAACCTAACAGTGGCCAATTATTATGCGAACATAAGATACAATATTAAACACTTAGGTTCTAATTAACTTACAAGGTGAATCCCTATATCTAACTCATCAATAATTTTAGATTAAGTATGACCCTTTTGGAATCAAGTAAAATTTAACTCAAGAAACCCAATATAAAATCAAGTATTGCTCTTGTATGTTCAACTAAGATAGGCTTTTTATGGCTCTTTCTTAGCTTGTATCATTGAATGGGTGGTTAGCCGAAATAATTAATATAAATAAATATTATCAAAACAAAATGCTATGGCAAACATGCAGCAACACGTATATTCAGTCAATAAACCATCAAGATTATTTATCACTCAACTACAAATACATTTAATTTATAATCTGTAAAAGAAACATAAATAGCGAAGTTTTAGCCATCAAATACATCCTCATGATTAAAGAATAAAGAGAAAATAAGAGAAGACTAGGCAGGATTGGATTTTTGATTGATTTCTCCAAACTCTCCTTTGATGCAGGCCTTGTCTTTGCTTTTGGATTCTGTCTTTTCTCTTTATCTTTTCGGATTTTTTTTCTTGGTTGACGGCCTCCTTTTCTTTTGCGTATATGCTCCTATTATAAATGAAAATTAGGGCAACTGAAAGTCTAGGGTGCGCATCTTCTAGATTTGGAAACTCCAGATCGTAATCTATTAAGTGTCTCGTGGGAAATCTTCTCTGCCAATGCTCTAGGATTGCTACAATAATGGCTGTAGCATCTGCATTGTTCTAGACTTTGAAATTCTAGTTATGCAACCTAAGAGGGGGGTGAATTGGGATTTTGAAACTTAAGCTAAACAATCCACACAATAATTTAAATCTATTACCTTAATGAAATAAAAAACAATAAATTTAATAAACAATAATAAAATAGTAAGGAAAGAAAGAACAAACACAATGATTTTTATGTGGTTCGGTAATTCCCGCCTACGTTCACGCCTCTGGTGTCCAAGGCTTCAAATGTTTACAATTGACTTCCAAGGTGTCAATGGACCTTTACAACAACAGATTATCCCCAATCTCTTAACCTAAGTGTATCCCAACACTTATAGCCTCTCAACTTGATTTTACAAAAAGATTACAAATGAATTTCTCTCACACAATGTTTTTTATCACAAATAAAAGCTTAATGTGTGAATGAGATGAATACAAAAATTTAAACTTAATGAAAGTTGTGTGCTCAATATTTTGCTCAATGATAATTGTTGGAATTCTTTTTTTTTGAATTTGATTGAATTTATTTATAGTTGGAGCTGAAATATAGCCGTTGTTGACTTTCTACTCGATGTCAGATTACCGTTTGACTGGTCAATATGATCGTTGGGCTTAATTTAAAAAATGTCGTATCTCTGTTTTTCAGATGTCGGATCGCCATTAGTGTCCAGAGGCTATTCTTCAATTGTGTTCAATGTCGGTTAGTCGTTATCAAGGTGTCTGTTAGCCATTTGCTACAGTGACTGCTACATTGAATTATTTTTCAAAATTATAGTTTTATCATAAAACTTTCTGTAATTATACTATGACCTAAAACACTATGAAACTTTTCAAATAAGTCTATATCCATAATTTCAAGCAATACTTGTTGATTTTAAAGTTTTCAAAACTCTTTCAATTAGATCATAAACTTGAAAAACAACCAATTTCATAAAATTATTTTTCATTAAATATAAAACATTTATAATGTGAAAATAATGATTTATTTAAAATGTATAAAAAATAATATGAGGTTTTAAAAACTTAATCATTTTTAATCTTGTTTGTTATCATCAAAATCAACATTATGGATACATAAATGTTAACAGACTTGTTTCGATTCTTCTGCAGCCATGTTCTTTCATTCTTTTTGCGAGCCCATTGCAACGCTATCCTTTCCTTGAAATTCGAGCTTCCAATTATCTACACTCATGTATATGATTTAAGCACACAATTATTCGAAATCAAACAAAATTTACTAAAATTAAGCTAAAATAACTGTTAATGCCAACTATGATTAAAATGCAATAAAAACATATCATTTGCTCTCTAGGTAATCTTGATTTAATTTTAAAAATGCCATGATAACTCTCATTTCATAGAGTTATCACTCTGTCAGCCACTACCTCACCAAATTGATGACTCCAAATTATGAAGCACACCTAACTGTTGCTCACGTAAATATAGCTGGGGAAATCTTAGTTGTGGCCCAAACCTACTATTGTCGTTCCATTGAGGGATTGTGCATTTATTGTCCTAAGATCTGAGGCATAACCAAGGAAAGTAATCAGACTGGATTATTCCATTACAGTGCTAATAGAGAAGAAACACAACATTCAAGCAAAAGTTTTATAATATTTGCAAGAACATGGGGTAACAAGGTTAGGACATAGCCAACATCATTTTATTTAATTTTGCCAACTAATTTTGCACTCTATATGCAATCAATCAACGATTGAACAATTTGGTAATAAACAAATATGCAATACCGTAATGCAATTTAAGTACACAAAGGCCATGGCGTCAACAATTAATATAAGTTCTAGGTGTACGGAACAATTTCCCCAATCAAACTATAGTCATGGGTTAACATTAATTGTTATGAAGATTGCTTGGCCTTTTTGGCCATGATGCCCTAGAATTAGATGCTGTAAAACAATTTTTTAAATGAGCAACCAGTTAATAAATTGCACACTACTTCAGTCATGAACATAGTCAAACAGTTACAGTTACTACGCTGTTTTATGAAGCAATTGTTGCATTTACTTAATGCCTGTAAAATAACCATTGTAGTCAAGATTAATGAATAATTGAATACAACGAATGACAAAATGATTTTGGACCTTCAACCTTATATTACCACAAGAAGCATTGACACAACTTAAAATGTTTGATTTACTCTTAAGTATAAGAGTGCCTAATTATAATATATCTCGGTGAGTTCGAGGTAGATGCACAGAGAAAGGATTTAATTTGTTTACTTAAGTTTATTCAAATAAAAACAAAATTTAAAAATATGCAATTTAATTTAAGAAAAAGTATAAAATTGAATTAGTTAGGGTTATATATCCACTTTTAGTAATAAATACAATTTAACAAATTCTTTTTATTTTTATTTTATTTCCCAAAAGATTAATTGTATAAATTAAAATTATTTTCTCATTTATTTTATTATGGGTTAAGAATTTAATGTGCCAAAACTTAATTTGTCTACACTAAATCAAAATACCATTTTACCATATTTTATACTGAGATATTAAGAATTCATTGTGCCAAATTCCTTAATTTGTCTAAAATAAATTAAAATTTCAAAATATAAAATATGGATAAAATTAAATAGAAAACAATTTAATTTATAAAATTAAAAATAAAATTTAATTAAACTATATTTTTTTACTAAGAGTTTCACATTCTCTTAACTATGAATATTTAGCTAAATATTTTTGAAATAAAAGAAATTATTAAAATTGAAAAACACATAATTAAAAATGGAATTTGAAATTTGAAATAAAACTAATTTTATTGATTGAAAATATATTACAATGAGAGATGGGGAGAAGAATTTAGGGGGAAAGAAAAGAAGAGAAGACAAGGTGTGTAGAGATGTGTTCACCCCTCCTTTCTTTATACTAATACATGATAAATCCTCACCACACAAATAAAAAGATCTAATTACATCTTAACCTTACATTTATCCCACTAATAATCCCACTAATAAAACATAAACCTAACTTATCCACTCAAGCATATCTAACACATTCCACTAAAAATTACCATACCTAACAAGATAAAAACTTATAATTTTACAATTACTACATTTACCGTAGTAAAAACGTAAAAATTTACAACAAAAGTCTCGGATTCTCCTTGACAATGACATAATTTTTTGGACTTTCGGAATCCAAATTTGACATCTGTACATTTGTTTCGGGCTTCAAATTGCATGAAATTATTATTTTTACCTAATAAACACACAAAAATACACAAAATCAAATTCTTAGAAAAATAATTAGAAATTCACAATATATTACACAATTACAAATATAAATTACATTAATAGCACAAAATAATATTTTTACCCTTTAATAAACATACAACTTTTAATACTAATCACTGTTCTGAAGCGGCGAGCCGGATAAATTAGGCGAATGATCGCTTACTCGCTGGAATTTATCTATAATGATTAGTTTTTGGGCTTTTGCTATAAAAACTCAACTCAAACTTCATTTTAAAAACTCTAACAAGTAAAAACAAGTGCAAACAACATATTTTGAGCTTCCAATTTGTAAATCGTCATAGATAAAATCTTTATTGAGCTATTATTTATAGACCTACTCTAAAAGAGAGTTCATCATTGTAACTTTCATTTTTCTCATCAAATTTGTGAGTGTATAAGTGAGAGGAACACTTGTGTGAAGCGATTGGGGAGTTAATCTCTTGATTTTAAAGGTCTATTGACACCTTGAAGTCAATTGTATTTGCTTGGGAGGCTTGGATAGTGAAATACTCGAGCTTGGTTAGCTTGGAGGCGTGGACGTACGCGTAGATTGCCGAACCACGTAAAAATTATTGTATTTGCTTTCTCTTCCCTTACTCTTTTACTTTTAAGTATTGTTCAATTTATTGTTTTTGATTTGATTGTTATTAAATTTATTGTTTTTGTGTTTATTAAGGTGTTAGATTAAATCGTTGTGCGATTTGTTTAGCTTTAGGTTTAAAAATCCAATTCACCCCCTATCCTGGGTTGCATAACTTGCATTTCATTTGCTATCAAAGCTTGGTTCTCTTATTAGGGCTTAACATTCTAGAGTAAAGGATCTATGGCAACCTAAAATAACTCAACCTTTAGGGAAGGACCGTCCACAACTAGACCACCGTTCTTTGATGGAAATGACTACCCATATAGAAAAACTAGGATGATAATTTATTTACAAGCACTAGATTATAAATTTTGGGAAGTTGTATGTGATGGTCCATTTATGCCTTTGACTAAAAATGAAGTCGGGGAAGATATTCCAAAATCTTTACGGGAATGGAATGAATTGGAAAAAAGAAAAGCTTCTCTAAATTTCAAAGCTATAAATGCCTTATTTTGTGCATTATGTTGTGCAAATTTTATTGAACTCGCAAGCGCACGAATCTATTGTAGAATAGATCAATGGTGACGAGTGTCGATCCCACGAGGAGGTTGATTTTAATTATATGCAGAATTAATTTTCTTTAGATGGATGGTTGGATTGATAGTGTTAGTTATTTAAATTGTGCTAGAAATTTAATTGTTATGGGAAGAATTAATTAAAGTGGAAACTATTGAAATAAAGCACTTGGGTATTGGATGCGCATCAACATGCTCCACGGGCTAAATATTCCATATTAATACCAATTAAATCATGAGAAGTTCCACCTCATGAACCACCTTCAAATAAGTATGGTGCTAAGAACTTATCGTGCCAAATAATAATAACCTTGTACTAGGGTCTTGCGGTTTAACCGGTGTCTGAACAAGACTATTATTATTTGTCGGCGAAAAAAATCAAAACAACCACAAATATTAGGGGAATAGAAAATAAATTTGCAAATAAAGCCCATGGAACATGTTGAGGCTTCACCTTGACTTGAAAGAAAATTAGCTACTCATTGTTGAACTAGGGTAAAATGGGAATTTATTAAAATACATAGAAAATACAAGAGAGAAGGAATTACAAAAATCTAAGCTTAGAAATGAATTTAGGGATATCAAATTAGAAGCCCTTTATAAATACATTGAGTGAATCATGACCATCGGATTAAAAAGCAGTTTGGGCCTCGAGATTGCGCCACGTCATCGATCAGCGATCACCACTATTTGAGCGAATACTATTTATTGCACAGTTCACACGGTTTGACCACTATTTGCCTGATAACCGGTTTTTGCAGAATACTATTTATGCGATCATGAGCAGATCTTATCGTATGAATAGTTCCGTATATGTGAACAGTGACATTTTTCCTTTTATGCTCCTCCTAAAGTTTTCGATCGTCCTGAGTTCAAATGTGACGTCCGTTTTGCTGTCTGATCACTCGTTCATTGTGAAACAATCGTGATACCCCTAAAATATATAAAATAACTAATTATAATGAAACACACGTAATTAAATAACAAAATACTTAAATAAATAAAAATAACAATGTTAGTGAGACTTGAAGTGTAAAATGACGATTTTCTCCTTTATAAATATACACTTTCTAACACTCAACACACCCCCCAACCAGCTTATTGCTAGTCCCTAGCAAATAAAGCGAAGATAAAATCCAAAACCAATATTTTTTTTTTTTTAAACACACGTGTTTATTGAATCAGATTAATGATAGCAATCAAAGAAAAGTACAAGTATTATCTCCAGTCTAAAGAAATATCACAACCACATCAACAATCCACATGCATCAGTCCAGTAGACTATAGTAATCAGGCCACTTTCAAGAATAACATGTCAAACCCCAAAATCTCACCAGTAGTAGTGACACTCTCACAAAGAAATTAAACCCAATAAAAATTGTCACTACAATGAATGGTGAATTGAGAGAAAATAATATAGAAATATCACACACTCTCACTAAGATGAAAGAAATATGCCCACAGCTTAGAAATAATACGACCTCAAATAAATTACTAGTCAACCCAATTTATTCTTTTTTTTTTTTTTAATGCATCACTACATCTTAATAGCCCATATAACTAGCTTTCACTTCAGACTATAGTTTTCTAAAATCAAGAAGGACTTTTATTAGGACGTAACGTAGGCTAGGGACATGGCTTAACAAAGAAAGGAAAATAGGGAAACAAAATATATATATGTTTGAGAAAAGTTCAAGAACTTTTGAAAATTACAAGATGCATTTCGCTTATTTATTGCTATTGTATATCTTTTTTTTTTCTTTTTTCTTTTCTTTTTTTTTTTATGGCACAACTTTGTTGAACAAAATAATTATTTATCCTTTTTCTCAAACATGAATAGGTGATGGAACTTGTATTATATCGGGTAATACTCCAAATTGGAGTGGGTCAGGATGATAAGTTAATAAAGAAATTTTTTTTTTTTTTGTTTGGGCTCAAAATGGCTAACTATGGATATTTTACAATAGGGATGGCTTGAAAGGCTCAAACGGATCAAAGATGGGATTCCATCGTCTCTTAAAGCTCTAAATAATCTTTCATATCTACTAGTTAGGTGGGCCTTAGATGCAGACACACATTTTTTTTTAAAGGGTTGACTTTAAGGAAATATAGAGATGATGTATAAAATAATAAACTTATAAGCTGCTTTAATAATGGGCAATAATGGTTACTCTCCAAGAAAAATTAATAGGCTCAAAAACTCACTTGGAATTTATTTTGACATATGCATTCCTTCAAGCACTCATATTTTCAACATATAGAATAGCAAACATGGTGTAACATCACTTAAGACCAAAGATAATACAAATACTAAAATTTAAAAGTCATCATATCATCCAATATCAAAAACTCACACAAAATTACCAAATATTTTTTTTTTAACGAAATTCTACCCCCCAACCTATTCTAAACATAAAAAGAAAAACATACATGCAGAAAAATTAAAGAAAAATGTCTGAATTTCTTTTATTTTTTTTTTCTTTTTTTTTTTAAAGAAGATGCGTTTCTAGAGTCACTACACTCCATATTCAGCCATCTTCGACTTAAAAACTTGAAAACATATATTTATAAAGGAGAAGTCAAAAAGAAAAGTTAGGAAAAACATAATAATAATTTTTTTTTTTACTAAGAAGATGCGTTTCTAGAGTAACTACACTCCATATTCAGCCATCTTCTATTCAAAATGGTTAGTTCTACAACAAAAAATTAGTAAAAACTTAACCAATATTCCACAATTGTCAACTATTCCCTCCCCCCAACCTGAATGAAACATTGTCCTCAATGTTTGAAAGGAAAGAAGTAGAGTTTAGAAGACATCACCTGGGTAGTGCAACACAGAAGAAAATATTTACAAGCGGAGAGTTAAATCTAATTTGTACTTCTTACTGCGGCTACTGTTACCATCATTATTTGAACATTCCAACACAACGGTCCTGGGATCTGTCTCTGATTGATAAGCTTGTAACAGATCAAGTAGCTCATTAGCAGTATGTGCACAAATAAAAATGTTTTTCACTGAGGAAGGAATGAAATAATTTTTTATTGCATGGTTAAGAAATGCGATAAAGCCATCATAAAAATTATTGACATTTAACAAACCGATGGGTTTCTGGTGGATGTTCAGATGGGCCCAAGATGCTAATGTGATTAGTGCCTCTAGAGTTGCAAGATCTCCTGGAAGGAAAATAAAAGCATCAGCATGATTTATCATTTCAGTTATGCGTTCTTGCATACCTGAGACAACTAACTCTTCTCCAGTTGATGAGTTAGACAAACAGCCCAAAGGTTTTAGGATTGTTGGGATGATGCCTAACACTCCCTCTCGACATAAGCGACACGAGACCATTTTGGATAACCCTCGGTCACCTCCTCCATACACCAAGTGCAATTTTCTCCGCTATTCTTCGACCAAGATCTATGGTCGCTTCAACGAACTCTTTTATGTTTGCCATAGTTAAATCCAGAGTACACAAATGTTCTTAAATTGTTTGAGTAGCCGCCATTAGATACCGCTTCAAAACAACTTGTGAGTGCACAACAACAAAAATTATATTTAAGAACCTTGGTGACAACGGGTCACAGCTGTGTATGAGGCATTATGTCAATGTCAATTAACAGTAAGGCACATGGCTCGAGAGTCAAAAAGAAAACAGTAAAAAGAAAAAGCAAAACAATGATAACAAGAAAAAATTATTACAAGCAATAATGCGATGGTAAAATAACAGTAAAGTAAAACAACAGTAAAGTAAAAAGGATATCTACAGTAGCCATGATCGCGGCTCACATCTTCCTCTCGGTTTTACGTCCCGTAGAACGGCCAACGCCTCTATGGGTCGAGGATAGCTTCCCATCCGCTTTTCTTACAAACCGCAAACAGTGGTCGCTTATAGTCGATTCCCGAGACCAGATCGCACGCTCTTTTCGAATAATGGCCATAACCTGAGAATCGCTTTCAGTACGTATCCACCGGGATGCTTTCAAAAGACAAAAGGATATTATCCAATGACTCTTTATTCAAGCCATCCCTAATGAATTTAATCTTATCTTCCTTATCGACACCATTCCTAAAGAACATGGTTTTTATTGCATATCGCTCGCACACTTACGACAAGCAACAGAAAGTCTTTAGCTCGCTGCTTTCGCATAATTTCCTTTACCACAACCAGGCATGTATGCAATAAATTTAGAGGCAACTCACCGCTAAACGATTTTGGCCTCGATTAACCAAATGGATGTCACAGGTATGCCATTCTTCATAAGCAATCGCATGCTCGGATCGGCTTTATAAATTGAAAAGAGTGCATTCGAGGAAGTCAAGGAATCGCTGAAGCTTTGCTAAAATCTCGCCTCCGCCCATGCCTTCGCCTCGTAATATCGCTTATCGCGGAAACCAAGTAACCGACTGATTGTCACGGAGCATCATATCCGCCTCTTCACCGGGTGACAAACTTAAACACACAAAGTAAACTAAAACACATAAAATGTAAAAATAAATTAAAACACACAAAGCAAATTAAAATCGCCTCTTATCGAATTACCTCAAGCTCAATTCCGCATCAAAATACCATCCTATTTTTGTGAGTTGTCTTTCTAGATCTTTAACGTGGAATACTAACTGCGGTTGTAGATCCCGTGACAGATGAAATTTACAAAATCAGATCCGCTTTCCGAGATGAGTTCGATACGCTGAAGTGTTCTAAGATGTACAAGAGGTAATCGCCTCATGATTAAAATGATAAGAGAAAACTATAATGGTTAAACAAACACACTTAAACAAAAATAATTTCAATCAAAGAAAAGAATAATCAAAGAAAGAAAAGAATCAAATCAAATTACCGAAAAGAAAAGAAAACCTCAATTTAAACTCTGGGTCACCAGATTTATTTCACTCTCCTCCATGTGGTTGGTATTCTAGATATGGCTTTAATCTTTGACCATTAACTTTAAAAGTAACGCCTGCTCTTTGATCCTTAATTTCAATTGCCCACGTGGAAAAACAGCAGTGAATAACAAATGGGCTGCACCATCGAGAACGTGAATTTACCTAGGAAATGGGTGCAAGCAAGAATTTAATAAAAGCACTTTCCAATGGAGTGAAAGATTTCATAATTGATTTTCTCATAATTTGCTTGTCGTGAAAGACTTTTATTCGTTGTTGTAAATCTTGGCCACAGAATCTTCTTTTCGAGCCACTTGCATGTCAAAATTGAATTTCGATGGCCCAAGACGCACGATGCTCGAGTTTCGGTGATTCCGACGGGCTGAGTTTTTCTCGATGGCACTAGTTGTTCAACTCTTGACTTCCATTTATTTGTGTCCATGGATGGTGCTGAGTCAAGTAGTGTATTGACCTCATCAATTGATCTGTCAATGTCAAAATCCAAACCAAAGTGAGTTAAACATGCTTGTAAAGGATCATCACTTTGATTTGACAGAAAATTATTATCAACTAATGTTTCTATTAAATCCACATCAACAATTTCATCATCTGCATTGTGAGATTGTTTGACAATGTTGAAGATGTTGAGTTCCATGGTCATATTGCCAAAGGACAACTGCATATTTCCATCTCGCATTGAATGTGAGCATCGTTGCCAAGAAAGGTCGGCTAGGATAATGGGATGCTTCTGAATCTCAGACCGGTTGAGTGTCAATTACAATGAAATCAACAGAAAATAAAACTTGTCTACCGAATAAAGACGCCCTCCACAATACCACGAGGATTTTGTGGACCGATCTGCAAGTTGTAACACTGGAGTTGGGTGTAATTCTCCCAGTCCAAGTTTCACAAATACAGAATAAGGCAACAGATTTACACTAGCTCCTAAATCCAACAAAGCATTCTCAATTGTGTGCTTCCCTATACTGCAAGAGATAGTGGGGGAGCCTGGATCTTTGCATTTTAGAGGTATTTTATGTTGGAGTATAGAACTAACATTTTCTGTTAAAAAGGCCTTTTTCTGAACATGAATATTTCTCTTTTTAGTGCAAAGGTCTTTAAGAAACTTGGCATATGATGGCACTTGTTTTATAGCTTCAAGCAAAGGGATGTTAACACTGTTTCAAGATTTCAAAATCTCACCGTGGATTTTCCTTTGTTCCCATTAGCTAACCTCCGAGGAAATGGAGCTTTAGGAACATATTCTCGGGGTTGGTTTCCTCTTTCTCCTTTGGTGATGAATCCTCGATTCATGTACAACTGAGTTGATTTTGGCATCTCCACTTTGTTATCGACTTCTTTCCCTTTTCGCAAGGTCATCACCGCTTTGACCTCTCCATGATGTTGGTGAACCGTACTTGCTTCATTCACTACTTTAGGGTTAAAATCGTTGACTTGGGAATTTACCTTTCTCAACGGTCATTGCCAAGGTTCGAATCAAGCAAGTTGTCCCACCATTTTCTCGAGGCTTGAAACTGATTGAGCTATTGAAGCCCGCCTCAACTCATTTCGCAATTCATCAACGGTGCGGTTCCGCTCGATTCTAGAATGAGTAGAATTCTTGAAATTGGAATGTATCCTCCCATGGTCCGGCCGAGAGTGGTTTGGGTTTGATTGTATGGTCTAAATAGTCGAGAGGCTGAGAAATTTGAGGATTCGCATTTGGTTGAATCGCGAGGTGGAGCCGGGTCCATTTTGTTGGAATCCTCGAGACCATGAAAATCGGGGTGGTCTCTCCATCCGTGATTATATGTGTCGAGTAAGGATTGTAGGTTGATGGTTTTCTCATGATTCCTATGGCATTGGCTTGATCCGAATACGAGTCATGGTCATGGCTCGTTTGATTTGGCAACAACGATGCTATTTGTCGAGAAAGACCTTCGATTATTGCTTGACTTCCTCGATTGAGCTGACTCACCAATGTTAACCTCATTAACTCCTTAATTCTCCGGTATTCCCGAAAGTGATCGACTACGTTGTTGGGAATTATCTCGATTGGCCTAAGAATTCCCAAATCAAGCACTTTTGACATAAGCTCTCTCCACCGGTCGCCATTAGCCATTCTTGCACATGTGGCAATAATCCTCCAAAAGTATTGGCATTGGTGCCATTTCTCGTACCCATGATGTGGACACTTCAAGAGTAGCCCATTGAATCGCCTCCCATGCTTCAAAAATTGCTCGTCGCCTCTTTGGGTAAATTCAAATTTCGCGAATAGCATTGGTTTTACGAACTGGGAAATATTTATTTAAAATTTAGTTACCATTTGTTCCCATGATGTAATGCTATTAGCAATGTATTAAACCATGAACGAGCTCTATCCTTTAAAGAAAATGGAATAATCTAAGTTTAACATCATCATCCGAAAAATTCTCATATTTAAAAGTCCGACAGATAGCATGGAAATCATTCGGATGATTATATGGGTCCTCATTTTCTAGGCCATAAAATGTAGGGAGACAATTTAGCACACTAGGTTTTAATTCAAAACTCCTAGCGCCTACATTTGGGTATCGATGCACGATGTGCTCAAATTCTAAGGGACTAAAATAGTCCTTAAATGGCCTCTCTTGTGGTTCTCGTTGTTGGTTTTGTAAATCCATGTCAAATTGCTTTTAAATGCGTGTGTTTATGCAAGTGTTTTTCTAACTCAAGGTCTAAAGGCTCAAGATTAGGTGATAATGACCTTCACCACGCATACAAAGAACAAAATAAATGAAAATAAAACAAATAAAAATGTGAGAGAATTTACTATACTAACCTTGTGACGTTGTTACAATCTTACAATGAAAATAAACTCAATTGCTATAAGAAAAAAGAGATTACGTGAAACAAATATTACTAAAATTAAAAAAAAAATTACAAGAAAACAACTAAAAATAAATTAAAATATATATATATTAGAAGTAAAAAAAAACTAACTCTAATTAAAATACTTACGCCAAAAACTTGTTGTGCAAATTTTATCGAACTCGCAAGCCTAATCTATCAGAATAGATCAATGGTGACGAGTGTCGATCCCACGAGGAGGTTGATTTTAATTATACGCAGAATTAATTTTGTTTAGATGGATGGTTGGATTGATAGAAAGGAATTTAAATTGTGCTAGAAATTAAATTGGAAGAATAAATTAAAGTGGAAACTATCAAATAAAGCTTGGGTATTCGGACCGCATCAACACGCCCACGGGCTAAATATTCCATATTAATACTAATTAAATCAGGGGATTCCACACCATGAACCACGCCAAATAAGTATGGTAGTTGATCGTACAAATAATAATAACCTTGTACTAGGGTGCCGGCTTAACCAGTATGATTCAGACAAGACTATTATTATTTGTCCTAAAAGTCAAAACAACCACAAATATTAGAGGGGAATAGAAAATAAATTTACCAAATAAAGCCCATGGAACATGTTGAGGCTTCACCTTCAACCCAAGCTTGAAAGAAAATTAGCTACTCATTGTTGAACTAGGGGTAAAATGGGAATTTATTAAAATACATAGAAATACAAGAAGAGAAGGAATTACAAAATCTAAGCTTAGAAATGAATTTAGGATATCAAATTGTGGGAAGCCCCTTTTATAAATACATTGAGTGAATCATGACCATCTGATTAAAAAGCAGTTTGACGCTCGAGATTGCGCCACGTCATCAACAACAACAATGCACTATTTGAACAAGAATACTATTTGCACAGTTCACACGGTTTGACCACTATTTGCACAAGAAACCGGTTTTGCACAAGAACACTATTTATATCATGAACAAGACTATACTTATGAATAGTTAAGTATACGCGATGACATTTTTCCTTTTATGCTCCTCCTAAAGTTTTCGATCGTCCTGAGTTCAAATGTGACGTCCGTTTTGCTGTCTGATCACTCGTTCATTGTGAAACAATCGTGATACCCCTAAAATACATAAAATAACTAATTATAATGAAACACACGTAATTAAATAATAAAATACTTAAATAAATAAAAATAGCAATGTTAGTGAGACTTGAAGTGTAAAATGACGATTTTCTCCTTTATAAATATACACTTTCTAACACTCAACACATTAGATAAGAAAGAGTTTCATAAAGTGTCTAGTTGTGAAAGTGCTAAAATTTGGCACAAACTCAAAGCTGTATATGAAGGCACGAATCAAGTGAAAGAGTCTAAAATTAGTAGGTACACTCGACAATATGAATTGTACCAAATGGAACAAAATGAGAGTGTGTATTCTATATATACTACATTTACAGACATAGTGAACACTCTAGGAGCCCTAGAAAAGACATTTTCAAATGGCGAGAAAGTTAAGAAAATCATTAGATCGCTACCTAAAAAATAGAGACAAAAAAGAATTGCCATTGAGGAAGCCAAAGATTTAAATGTCTTACCTATTGACGATTTAATTGGTTCTCTTGTTTCTTATGAGGAAGACTTGGCAACCGAAAGAGGCAAGAGGAGAAAAAGAAAAGCATTGCTCACAAAATATGAGAGTGATGGGGAAAGTGAGCTGGATAATGAGGAGTTGGCTATGCTAGCAAGGAAGTTCAGAAAATTTTTCAAGAAAACTGGTTAGCGAAGAAAATTTAGAGACTTCAAGAACCAAAAGGGGAAGAAGGAAGTAATCAAATGCTATGAGTGCAAGAAGCCTGGCCATATAAGATCAAAATACCCTCTTCTCAACAAGTTTAAAAAGAAAGTAATGATGGCCACGTGGGATGATAGCGATGAAAAAACGAGTGATGATGAAAAGCAACAAGAAATGACAAATTTAGCTCTCATGGCCTTTGGGGAAGAATCATGTGATAAACTTGATAAGGTAAGTGATCTTCCTACATATGATGAATTACATGATACTTTTAAATTATTGCATGATGAGTTGATGAAAATTGGTAAAAGGAATATATGTCTCAAAAAGAAAATGGTAGAGCTCAAAAATAAAAATGAATCACTACTTGCAAAGATTACATGCCTTGAACTAGAGAATAAAACATTGTATGATAGAGTTGCATTATCAAATGAGAAATCTAGTATTTCATATGAGCATGAAAAATCATATGTTGAAGAATTAATAAAAGAGAATGAAGTGCTTAAGAAGAAGAATAATGAGTTAAATGAAATTATGCTAAAATTCACAAATGGGCAAAAGATGTTGGATAATTTGCTTAATTCACAAAAATGTGTGTTTGACAAAGGTGGTATTGGTTATAAGCCAAATTTAAAACAAAAGTATTATAACAATTATTTTGTAAAGAGTACATCTATTAAAAATCAAGTTTTATGTTATTATTGCAATCAAGATGGTCACATGAAAAATAGATGTCGTGTGAAAAGAAATGCATATTATGGTGTGAAATGTATTTGAGTTCTAAAAGGAACCATTGCTAACACTCAAGGACCCAAAAGGGTTTGGGTACCTACGACTTGAGATTTTCTCTTCAGGGCTTGAAGAAGAATAATAATAAATGGTACTTAGACGGTGGTTGTTCAAGACACATGACAAGAAATTATTCTTAGTTTTCAAGTTTTACCAAGATTGAAAATAGTGGAGATGTATCATTTGGGGATAATTCAAAAGGAAAGATTATTGGTATTGGCAACGTCGGTAAATGTATCCTTTACTCTTATTGAAAATGTATGTTTAGTTGAAAACTTGAAACACAATTTGCATAGCATTAGTCAATTATGTGATAAGTGTTATAAAGTAGTTTTTGATAAAATTAGAAGTGTTATTGAGAATTCATATGATGGAAAAGTTTTATTTGTAGGAAATAGATGTATTAATGTTTATACCATTAATATAAATTGTGCATCTACTATTGATAAATGCTTTTTGACATTACATGATAATGGATGGCTATGGCATAGAAAACTAGGTCATGCAAACATGGATTTGATCTCAAAAATTTTGAAAAATGATTTGGTTAAAGTCTTCCAAAAATTAATTTTCAAAAAGATAGAATTTGTGAAGTTTACCAATTCGGAAAACAAATCAAAAACTTCTTTAAAAAACAAGAACCATGTCTCTACTTCAAAAGCACTTGAATTACTTCACATGAATTTATTTGGACTATCTAGATATGCTAGCTTGAGTTGTAAGTATTATGCTTTTGTAATTGTTGATGATTATTCTAGATACACATGGGTATTATTCTTAGCTAATAAGGATGATGCCTTTGATGTATTTAGAATTTTCTATAAAAAGATTCAAAATGAAAATGGTTATTCTATTTCTTGTATTAGAAGTGATCATGGTAGAGATTTTGAAAATCATGCATTTGAAATCTTTTGTAATGAATTTGGCATGAGCATCAATTTTCATCACCTAAAATTCCATAATAAAATACAATTGTTAAGAGAAAGAATAGGTCTATTCAAGAAATAGCTAGGACTATGTTGAATGAAAATACATTACCTAAGTATTTTTGGGTCGAAGCCGTCAACAGCACTTGTTATATTTTAAATCGGGTGTTGATTAGATCTCATCTCAATAAAACTCCCTATGAGCTTTGGAAAGATAGAAAACCCAACATTGGTTATTTCAAAGTTTTTCGATGTAAATGTTTTATTTTGAACACAAAAGATAATCTTAGTAAATTTGATCCAAAATCTGATGTTGGTATCTTTCTCGGGTATTCAAACTCAAGCAAAGCTTATAGAGTTTGTAACAAAAGAACTTTAGTTGTGGAAGAGTCTATGCATGTTACATTTGACGAGTCTAACCCTTCCTCTACGGAGAAAGTTGTTGTTGGTGATGATGCAGATGAAAAGGTACAAGAAGATTCATCAAAGAATAGCTAAAAGAATGTAGAAAATCAAGAAGAGCAACATGAAGAAACAAATGGATAGTAAAATGAAGGTTCTTCTCAAACACTTCCCAAGGAGTAGAGGTATGTTTTTTCTCACCCTAAGGATGCTATTTTAGGAGATCCATCAAGAGGTGTTACAACTAGATCATAACTTAGGAACACATGTGAGCATGCTGTATTTATTTCTCAAATTGAACCAAAATCCTTTGTGGATGGGGAAAATGACGAATCTTGGATTATAGCAATACAAGATAAGTTGAATCAATTTGAGAGAAATAATGTGTGGGAATTAGTTCCTAAACGAGAATATCAATCGATCATAGGTACTAAATGGGTTTTTAGAAATAAGATGGATAAATCTGGTGTGGTTGTAAGGAATAAAACTATATTAGAATAAAGAAGAAAGAATTAATTTTGATGAAACATTTGCACTTGTAGCTGGATTAAAATCTATTAGAATGGAGTTAGCATATGTGTCATAATGATTCATTTTATTTCAAATGGATGTCAAAAGTGCTTTCTTAAATGGTTACATTATGGAGGAAGTTTATGTGAAACAACCCCCTGGTTTTGAAAATAAAAAATTTCCAAAGCATGTTTATTAGTTATCAAAGGCATTGTATAGATTGAAACAAGCACCTAGAGCATGGTATGATAGGCTTAAAAATTTCTTATTGGATAACGATTTTTTAATGGGAAGAGCGGATACTACTCTCTTTGTTAAGCATAAAAACCAAGACATACTCGTCGTTCAAATTTATGTTGATGATATTATTTTTTGTTATACTAATGAGTTCTTATGCAAGGAGTTTTCATCTTGTAGGAGTAAAGAATTTGAGATGAGCATGGTGGGAGAATTGAAGTATTTCCTTGGACTTCAAATTAAGCAAAACAATGAGGGAATCTTAATCAACCAAGCTAAATATGTCAAAGATTTGCTCAAGAGATTTGGCATTGATGACTCAAATACCAAGAGTACTCCAATGAGCACAACAATCAAGCTTGACAAAGATGAAAAAGGTAAAAAGGTTGATATTAAAAAGTATCGAGGTATGATCGGCTTTTTACTTTACTTAACTGCAAGTAGACCCGATATCATGTTTAGTGTACATTTGTGTGCAAGATTTCAATCATGTCCCAAGGAATCTCATTTGCTTGCTGTTAAAAGAATTTTTTATTATTTGAGTACAACCATAGATCTTGGCCTTTAGTATTCTAGGGGAACTCATATAGATTTAACTTGTTATTCGGATGCTGATTTGCCGATTACAAGGTTGATAGAAAAAGTACTAGTGGAACTTGCCATTTCCTAGGCCATTCACTTGTTAATAGTTTAGTAAAAAAACAAAATTCGGTTGCACTCTTAACCACCGAGGCAGAGTATATTGCCGCAGGTAGTTGTTATGCACAAGCACTTTGAATAAAACAAACGCTTAGAGATTATGGCATTAATCTTGAACAAATTCTTAACGAGTGTGACAATACTAGTGCTATAAATCTATCAAAGAATCTCATTCAACACTCTAGAACCAAGCATATAAAGATTAGACATAATTTCTTGAGAGATCATGTTCAAAAGGGAGATATTGCATTAGAATTTATTTCTACGAAAAAACAACTTGCCGATATTTTTACCAAACCCCTTTGCGAAGAACAATTTTAAAAAATTGGGCATGAACTTGGGATGATGAAATTTTCGCATTAACATCTCTAATCATGTTATTGAATCTATTAAAATTGTTTGCTTGGTAATTGTTGATATTTATGAAGTATTTGAGCATGATAGATATGTGATTTGTTTGATTTAGTAACTTTTGAATTCATATGTGTTTTATGATATATGCATGATAGATGAATTATTTATTTAAATTAATCATCTTTTGAATGTTTATTAGTAAGATTCAGGCATTGAAATGACGTTTGAGATGATTTGGGATCCCGAAATGACCTTGGGATTAATC
Organism: Citropsis articulata; assembly: GCA_030449925.1. Classification (NCBI taxonomy): domain Eukaryota; kingdom Viridiplantae; phylum Streptophyta; class Magnoliopsida; order Sapindales; family Rutaceae; genus Citropsis; species Citropsis articulata. Next base: position 1,778,702 of record JASUUH010000110.1, on the reverse strand, counting down.
AAAATTTGCCGGAAAGTAACTATTGTGAAGTTGGACAACAACCTTGGAAATTGTCGTCAAACCCAAGAGCAAGCGGCAAGTGGCTAGCCGCTTGGTCACAGGTTCTCTCCTCTTTTCTTCTTCATTTGTCTTTCTTCTTCACATGTTCTCCCTTTCCAAAACCGTGAGTAGCTCTCCTCCATTTCCATTCAATTTTTCTTTATTTCTCACCCATTTTTACACCAAAATTAATTATTCAAACTAATACCCATGCATTTCACTATCATTAAACACTTCCCAATCATCATTTCTTCACTTGTTCTTCATCATTTCATCATCATCTCTCTCACGCGTGAATAATGCCACTCTATTTCTTTCTCAAATCTCTTTATCTTACACTCATTTTCTTACTAAAATCAATCATCCAACTCATTATTCATTCATTGCTCCTTCAATTTTCACTCTCAAAACATCATTTCATCATCTTTCCACAAAAATCCCAAATCACAAAAACTTAGCTTGACCGTTTCTCTCTTCTCGAATCTAAGATTTCTTTCTTTAATTTTTTATCCAATCACATTATCTCTAGGCTTAAATTATCTCTAGGATCAATTTTATTAGTTCAAAAACATCCATTTCACTCAAAATCTTAGAAACCCAAAATTGCATATTCAAGCTTATTTTTGTTTCAATAATGGTGGGTGGTGAAAAATCCAAGAGCAAACAATTAGCCAAGAGATAAAAGGAAGATTATGGAGATAATATGTAGTTCATATCAATCCACTTTCTGCATCTAACTCTTTGGAAACGATTTCACGATAATTTTATGTCGAGGTCGGTTATCGCTTCTTTGTTAATTTTCAAAATTTGAAGAATTTAGCTATTTGTAACAAATCTATTAGTGATTTTCTCATGGCTATGGGCTGGAAGAATGTTTTTGTTATTAAGGAGCAATACTATGAAAATTTAGTTAAGGTGTTTTATTTAAATATGGACATTTCCTCGCAATCTTCAAATCGAGTTGTTACTAGTGTTGGGGGAATCCGTATTGAATTTGATATTGCGGTGTTAAATCGTATTCTTGAAACTCCAAATGATGGATTGGAACTATATAATGCTAGAACCAGAATAGATTATCCATGGTTTTCTATTGAAAACGTTGTTCGGAAAATTTACTGTCCTTCTGAATTATCCTCCGAGTTTTGTGATCTCCTTTGAAATCTCAAGCCTTACCTCTTCAAACTAGAATCCTTCGTTATGTTCTTCATCATGTCATTACTACTAGGTCTAGTCATAGGGATGAAGTTAATCGATTAGATGTGGCCCTATTGGATTGTATTCTAGAGGGTCGAGTGCTTAATGTTGGCTACATTATTCTTCACCATATGCTTAGCACTCCTTATATAGCTAAGGGATCCTTTCCCTATGGAAGTATTATTACCCGCATTCTTAAATATTTCTGGGTACCCGTAGTCGAGCCAACCATTTTGAATCCGAGGGAATTAAGAGATGACGCTATAGCTAATTTAGGGTTTATATGGGTAGAAGATCGATGGTATAAAGATGAGAGACACAAAAATAAAGGTACTGAACTAGCTCCTATAGATCATTGTTTCTTTAACGATGTTCTTCCACCGGAAAAGCTCCATAATCTTAATGCTCCACAACGCTCACATTCTCCACCTTTTGAGGTCCATCCCACTTTACTTTAGCAGACCTTGAAGATAGGATGCAGCAGCTGTTGACGAAAGTGTATTCTCTTTCCGAGCAACAGGACCAAATTTAGTCCTAGTTCGAGGCCTTCCAAATTCAGTCAATTTCGGAACAGCAACGCCTTTTTGAGCAGCAGCAGCTATTATTTGATCAACAACATCGCCTTTTTGCTTAACAACAGTAGATTCTTAATGGCCAGCAGCAACTTTTTGCTGCTATTGGTTTTCCACCACCATCCTCTTCATCACACCCACCATCTCTATAGCACTTTGTTTTCACTTCAGTCATCTATCACTCTGCACTACATCTTTACATGCATTGTTATTTTGATTATGAATTAAGAATGCTTGTTATTTGATCTTTGGATACTTTATATTTGGATGATATTTCCTGGATTCTTAGAATCTTACAACTCTTTGGATTAATTGCATTTTTAATTTTAGTATGTTTCGTGATTGATCATTGAGATGTTATTTTTGGTTTAAGTATGGATTTATAGTAATTTTAATGATGAAGGGGGAGAAGTCATGTAATATTAAGATGTATTTTTATATGAAGGGTAAGAGGATCAAGTTCGAGAGAAAAAGGATTTTATATGGTTGCTATGCAGACAACTGCCCATTTATAGTACATATTGGACTTCAAAACTAGGGCAAGTGCTTTTAGATTCAGACGTTGCACAACATACACACATGGGAAGTCCTCGATAACAATCCTAAAGTAACCAAAGCTTGGATAACAAGAAAGTACTTCCATTAAGTGCTTATTGATCCAAGGATAGGTGTTGACACGCTTATAGATTATCTGAAGAAAATGCATGGGTGAACGTTGCTTCACAAAAGGTTTATAGGGCAAAGAGAAGAATTTTAAAATCAACCGCTGGTGGTGACCATGTTGAGAGCTTTAAGTTATTGTAGGACTATACACATATCATCAAACAGCAAATGCCAAGGGCATTTGCTTTGTTAAAGATGACAAAGCATGACACATCAGTTGATAAGTGCAGTTTTCAAAGGTTTATGGTGAGCTTCCCAGGCCTTAAGGATGGGTTCAATGAGGGTTGTAGGCCATTCATAGGGCTTGACTGCTGTCACTTGAAGAGGCCATTTGAAGGTGTCCTCTTATCAACAGTAAGTTTACATACAAATCAAGGGATATTTCTCATTGCAATTTGTGTTTGTGAATCTCAGAAAATCGAAAGCTGGACTTGGTTTTTGGTCATTTGCAAGAGTATTTAGCTCATGACAAACAGGTAACATTCATGACTGATAGGTAAAAGGGAGTACTTAATATACTTCATTTGGAGTTCACTGGAGCACAAAATAGGTTCTGTGTAAGACATGTATTTACAAATCTTAAGACAAGATTCCCACAAGTGGAGTTGAGAGATGAGTTTTAGAGGGCAGTTAGAGCATCAATAAAGATGTTTTTGTAAAGTCAATGAATGGTATACAAAAAATTGATGAAGATGCATTTCAGTGGCTTAGAAAGTTAAATCCCAAGCATTGGTCAATGCATGTCTTTGATAAGATTGTAAAGTGTGATCGTACAATAAACAACATGATAGAGAGTTGGAATGCATGGCTTGGTGAAATAAGGAAAGTACTAGTTATAGCTTTGGTGGTGCACATTATGAAGCGCATGATGAAAGCAATAATTAAGAGAAGACAAACTTGTTTCAAGTGGCCAAGTGATGTCCCTGCTTTTATTAACAAGAAGATGAACAACATGCTGTTGAAGATTAGTAGAAATTATCACGTCATACCAGCAAGTGATACCTTATATGAAGTTAAAACAGGGCAAAAGTATTATATTGTCAACCTTGATGAGCATACATGTAGTTGTGGGCTGTGGTAGATCAGTGGCTTTCCTTGTAAGCATGTAATGCCTTGTATAGCTCACATCAGGGTCACTTATGAGAAGTATGTTGCCCCTTGTTTCCTAAACGATGCATATTTGAGATGCTATGCTAGCATTATTCATCCATTGCCAGACGAATCTAAATGGTCACATGTTGAAGCTAGTGAAATATTACCCCCAATTATTCAAAGACCACCTGGTAGACCTAAGATATGTAGAAAAAGGAAGGCTAATGAACCACCAGCATATAGAAGAAGGTCTGTAGTATGTTGTTCATACTGTCGAGGTATTGGTCACAATATAAAAGGCTACCCTGTTGATCCAGCCAATGCACATAAGAAGACCAAGTATATATTGGTCAGTTTGAAATTGCTTACAATTTAATTTTTAATTTTTTAATTTTTTTTTTCATCACTGTTACGTTATCTTTAAATTGCCCCACCTAGAGTGACTACATATGGGGGTATATTGATGTTTTCATATTTTTCGGGATGTAAATTGAAGTTTTGTCACTATATGTTGGGAGTAATATGAATTTTTCACAAGGATTTGGTGTACTAACCTTATGATTACAAAATTTACTTAACAACTGTGTTAACAAAAGCATCGTAAGAACTTGGCAGCAGCCTCAAGCTCAGGAGCATCATTTACAAGAGTGAACGCTGCTGCAAACTCAACACCTGGTGGGTTAGCAGCTGAGCCATCACCTAATACTTTTACGCATACTCCAGAACAATCAACAAGGGGTTCAGCAACAAAGAATGCAGCAACAACAAAGGAAGCAGCAGGAATAAGTAGAGGAAAAAAGAGACAAAGGAGTGCATCAACAGTAACAAACACAAGTTTTGATCAATTTTTAGTGCCACCAACAAGAGGCATTGAAATTAGAGACGGAGGCAAATCTGGTGGGACCACTTCACAATCTAGCCCAATCCAAACAAAGAAAGATTTGAAGGGCAAAGTAGTCGCTCATTAGCTGTAAGTTTTTTTTCTTTTTTTTGTAAAATAATATTTTTATTTACATATAAGATATTATTTTTCTTTTTCTTAAAAATTAATCTTTTGTTTTGCAAAATGGTAACTATTAACTAGGGCTTTATGTTACAGAAAAATACTATTATAGTGAATGCCATTGATAGTAGCAGTATGGATATTTATAGAAAATGGTGCTGCTGATTTTGATATTTTGATGTGCTTTTGAATACGCTACTACGACAATGCAGTATATATATGTAATTAAAACCTAATTATAGACTTTAAAAAACTAAGATGCAGTATGTGTGCTCATATTTTTTTGGAATTGTTAATTTTATAATTTTATTTAATTAGTTAGGCTAAATTACTATTTCTTGGGGTTATTGTAGTTAATATTTGGTCTGGTCTGTAATCCCTTGTCATAGAAGCTAAAAAGGCAAAATGTAATATGCTGCTAGTGATGGTGAATATTGACTGCAACAACATAAGTAAAATATTTTGTTGAACTGAAAGTACATATCACTAAATGTAATACATGAGCTTCTGGTACATGGAAATTTTTCATTCAACTATTTAATTTTATTTAAATAATTTCTACTACTTTCTACTCTTATACTTCAATTATGAGCAACAATAAGCATATACATCATGCAAAGTACAAGCACGAACAAGATAATATGTAGCAGCCTAATGATTGAATATGATTTTGCAGTAAGTTTATTAATTTCCATCTCTAGCATCTTGTCTTTAATTCCTATATCATTATCACTTTCAAAACCTTCATGAAACTTTCCTAATCCTCTTATGAGTACTTTATACTCGTACATACTTGGTTTCCACCATCTAAAGAAATTGCAGCCTTTACTATCGCATTTGTAGTATAGCTTCTTAGGATTTACAACAGACTTTGAGATGTATATAAATGCACGTTTACCACAACCTCTGCATGTTTTGTTTCTGAACTTGAGCACTTTCCCATTGATCTCCAACATCTCATTTTCATCTTCATCTTCATCTTCTACATCAAACCGACTTCCTCTCAAAGATGACATACCTACTATTGTTTTTTTATTTTTTGTGATGTCCTGTTTGAGATTTTTGTAAGTACGAAGCTTGTTCAAATCTGTAAAATAATGGTCAGTTTGATTTTTGAATTCGAATGGTTGTAGTCAAAGGGAAAGAATAATGTTTTTTTTTTACTTTTAAAATGAGTGGTTGAAATCACAGTGCAAATCCCAGCAAACAAGTGTTATTTAATGGCATGCCTTGTAAAATATCAAACTGACCATTTCCTTATTTTATTGCTATTTGTTATTTAATGGCATGCCTTACAATATCATTGAGGTTATTTTGAAGATAGTCACTCTAGTAAGGGGGTACAGTGAAATTTACCCTTATTAAAATACCAACTTAAATTCTTTGTTAAAGTATACTATTTAACTATAGTTTAACATTGTATAATCTAGATCAGAACCAATTACTTAACACTATATAGTATACTCCAACTTAATCCAATCTAATCTAATCAACACCAACTTTAATAATTTAGTCCAATCCAATCTAGCATGCCAAACATAACCTATATTTCATAAATGAAATTTAACAGATTTAATAATACTATAATAGCCCATGTCTATGTCGTACACAAGTTTATGTCCTAACCAAGCTATTCCTATGTAGAGGCTTTTTTGGGCTAAGTTATAGGCCAAAATTTTTGAGTCCTTAAATTGGAGGTGTGGATTCCACATTTGTGATAAGAAATTGTTACTGAACATACAAAAGTAAGCTCCAGCCACATTCATGAAAACATTCCTTCTTTATTCCCAGTAATATATAGCAGAACGGTGGGAATAATTAATTAATGTGGGGTTGAGACTATTGAGTGGGATCACCACACTGATTTTGTCTTCACAAAACATATGTATCAGGTCAAAATTGCCCCTTAAGAATTTCCTAAATGTCCAAATTTAGTACATCATGTTTGGTCTTTAGTCCATTGACCATATCAATTGTTTGAAAAGATATAGTTAGACTGCAAAATATCTTCTGTCAATTTATTAATTAAGTTAGTTACCAAAGTGCCAAAAAAAAAATTTTTTCATTGTGTCTATAGGCATAGGCTATTAATATGAACATACTTTGCAGTCACTTTTCCAACCCATTTAGTCTCTGCATATATACTGTATATAAGTACTCACAATTGATAACTTTGAAACATAAATGCAAACATAGTTGATTGAAACTAGGTCAGAGATGCAAGTTGTTGTTTTTAGAGGGACATGGAAGTGGTCCACAATCCCGTTAAAGTATATAACAATTAGAAATTGGGAACATCAGAATTAAAAAAAAAACATTTATATATTTTATATGATGATCAGATTTTGGTTATTAATTATTACTGTAATTTAAATTGTCCCTAGTTATTTATAAATTTTTTTTTTGTTGTCTAATATGGTTAGAGAAAAAAAAATATGAACAATTTTATTTAATTTACACTCTGCCTTCTTCACGGGTGTTTATAGTGAAAGTGATAATATTTAATGTGCTCTGCATACAGTTGTCATGTGCAGACATATCCTATGAAGTTCACACTTGATATGTCTTGGGTAATTGTCATGCCTACAGTTCTATAGGCTTCATTATGTTAGTTGGAGGAGTCGAACATAAAGGGGCACGAGAATTTTATTCACCTGATTTAATGTACATGAAATGTGGTCGGTACACTAGAATTTAGGATGTTCAAGTGGATATCCACGTATTTCTCTCGTGTATAGCTTATTTGTTAAGACATTAGGAACTATAAATGTTTTGTTACTAACTTGAGCAATGTATACTATGACTGTTTTTATGGAAGTTAATTTAACAACATATTACAATTCTCTTCTATACGTTTGTGTCAATGGTTTGAATTTTCATACTATTATTGTGGATTTCCAATATGTTCATGGTCGCACTAAGCAAGGTGGGTTGTTGAGGATGAGGACATCAACAGGTGTGGATCATTATAGGCAAAACAGATGTGAAAGACTGGTCGAAAATAAAGGCAAAGACAGGACCAATGCTTTGCATGATTCTGTACTCTCCAGCATCTTTAATTTTCTGCCCATAGAAGATGCAATGGCCACCTTTAGTCTTTCTCGAAGATAGAGCATATGGACCTCAATTCATTTATAAGATACGAATATCGTCAAGGGTACCAAAGCCAAGCACTAGGTATGAAGGTTACACGTGAAGTATACTAAATGGTGCATAGAATTATGCATGCAACATGCAAGTAGTTGAAAGAGAAGTCTGGAGCAATTTTCATGAGATCGTTGCTGATTTGGTGGATAATCGTTATCGATTTATTTTGTTACTTAGCTAGTTAGGATATTTAGCTAGTTGTTGAGATAAGGTTGTTATCTTAGCCTACAATCTCGGTTTTTTAGTTGAGTTGTTTTGCTTTATTTCTTTTACTATAAATAAACTCCAGTACTCATGAATAAAAGGCATTGAGTATTAATCAAATTCAATTTGTGTGGTCGCTCTTACCTGGAACAGAACAACTATTATTAACGCTTTGACTGGGACCATATCAATGGTATCAGAGCCAGGTTAACTATGACTACCAACAAAGAATGTATTAAGCACTTAGAAGAGGAGCTCGGTAACTTACAAGACAACATAAAACACATGGAGCTAGGGATCAATGACAAACTGCACCACCTTAAGGAAACACTTAGTAAGCTGGCTGACTCCATTGAAGCTTCCAGGGGAACGCCAAGTCACAGTATCCATGATCAGGCAGGATCGCCACAGCTAAATCGCGAAGTGACTGAAGAGGGTCGCCATCAATTCGTGTTTCAAGCAACGAAGCTGGAATGTCCATGGTACTCAGGCAATGATCCGACAAAATGAAACAACCGGATAACAAAATTCTTTGAATATCAAGAGGCAACGGATGAGCAGAAGGTATCATTAACTTCATTCAATCTAGAAGGGGAAGCCAATCAGTGGTGGCAATAGTTACGACGGGCCTATCGAGAAGAAGAAAAGGCAATTACGTGGGAAATATTTATGGAAGAATTATAAGCTCATTTTGGTCCTACAGATTGTGAAGACTATGATGAGGCACTGTCGAGGGTGATATAGACAAGTTTGCTTCGTGACTACCAAAAAGAATTAAAAAGGCTTGGGAATAAGGTGCAGGGATGGACACGAAAGGTGTTAGTGGGAACTTTTATGGGTAGATTGAAACTGAAAATATCAGAAGATATTCGGATGTTCAGGCCAAAAACATTAAAAGAAGCGATTAACTTAGCCCGTATGAAGGATGATCAATTATTACAGCAGAGAAGGCTGCTGCGTTATCTCTACAACAACCTTACAACAGCATCACAATCAACCAAAGCTCGTGCTCCATTACCTAGATCCATCAAAAAGCTGTCTTGGGATGAAATGCAACGCTAGTGAGTGCAAGGGCTTTGTTTTAACTATAATGACAAATTCACGGTGGGACATAAGTGTCAAAGTCCACAGCTATTGCTTATTGAAAGTGAAGAAACAAATGAATACTGCACATGTAAAGAGGTAACTGATGAATTGCAAAAATTAGTAGAACCAAAAGACCTAAAAATTACCTTATATACATTGACAGGATGGGTAGCCCCAACAACTATACGTGTCACGGCCAATGTGAAATCTTATGACATCATGGTGTTAATTGGCAGTGGCTCAACTCACAATTTCATTAGTTCTCGGATGGCTAACATGTTGCAGCTACCAATTGTGCCCACGACCGGATTTTCAGTACAGGTCGCAAATGGGAAAACACTGACATGCACAAGAAAATTTGAAAAAGTCCAGATTTTACTAAGAGGTGTTCCTTTTACATTAACTCTTTATTCATTTCCTATTACATGATTTGATATGGTTTTAGGAGTGCAATGGCTCGAGATGTTGGGTTCGGTGGTTTGTAATTGGAAACTTCTCACCATGGATTTCAATTGGGAGAACCAAAGACGGCAGTTGCAAGAGATTGGAACCTAATCAATCTAAATAGCTTCCTTAACCGAAATCACCAAAGAACTAAGACAGGGGCAATCGGGTTTTGCAATATGCTTTCACATGAACATAGAGAGTCCTTAAAGACGGCACCACCAGACGTACAGAATTTATTACAAGAATATGCTGCTCTATTTCAGGAACCAACTCAATTACCACCTACACGAGAGATTGACCATTGTATCACATTGAATGAGGGAATTGAACCTGTCAACGTCAGGCCTTACCGCTATGACTATTTTCAAAAGGTTGAGATTGAAAAGCAGATACATGAGATGCTAAATTCAGGGCTAATCAGGCCTAGTACTAGTCCATTCTCTTCATCGGTATTTACTAGTTAAGAAAAAAGATGGAAGTTTGAGGTTTTACACCGATTACCGATCACTCAATGAAGTCACCATCAAGGACCGATTTCCAATCCCTACCGTGGAAGATATGTTGGACGAATTATATGGGGTAGCCTATTTTACCAAACTAGATTTAAGGGTCGGATATCACCAGGTACATGTAAATCCCTCTGACATTCATAAATTGGCTTTCCGCACACACAATGGCCATTATGAATATCTGGTAATGCCATTTGGCTTGTGTAACACGCCATCAACATTCCAAGCCATCATGAATTCTATTTTTCATCCATACCTGTGGAAATTCATCCTTGTTTTTTTTTTTATAATCTATTGATTTATAGTCCTTCTTGGAGTTGTCATCTTGAGCATGTTAAACAGGCACTGGAAATTCTCAAGCAACACCAATTTTTCATCAAAGCAAGTAAATGCAATTTAGGCCAACAAGAATTAGAATACTTAGGCCACATTGGTACTTGTCACGGTGTATGAGTGGATGAAAAGAAAATTGCTGCCATGATATCATGGCCACAACCAAAGACTATTTCAGAGTTAAGAGGATTCTATGGCTTAACTGGCTATTACGGCAAATTTGTGCAAGGATATAGGCTGTTGGCACGACCCTCACCAAACATCCCAAAAAAAGACAGTTCGGCTGGAACTAGAAAGCAGAGATAACGTTTAACAATTTCAAGAAGGCCAAGACAAGTACACCCACACTAGCCATGCCGAATTTCAACAACACTTTTATCATAGAAATAGACGCCTCTGGTGATGGCATAAGTGTAGTGCTACAGCAACAAGGAAAACCCATCGCTTTTATGAGTCGAGCACTTAGGGTTGCAAAGAAATCCTAGTCAACCCATGCAAAAAAGATGCTTGCAATCGTGGAAGCCATACGAGTATGGAGGCCTTATTTGCTAGGACACAAGTTCATTATTCAGATGGATCAACGCAGCCTTAAATATTTTTTGGAGCAGAAAATTGCCACGCCCGAACAACAACAGTGGCTAGCCAAATTGATGGGATACGATTATGAGATATATTATCGTCCGGGACGTGAGAATGTCGCTGGAGATGCTCCTCCCGCCGTCCGGATAATCCCACTATTAACAATTTATTTGTGTTGCAGGTATTAATTTAGAAGGAGATTAAAATAGCTGCTCACGATGATAAATATATGAAGAGAATCAAGTCCATGACCCAATCATCAGATACGGGCCCATACTCCATGCGCTATGGGCTAATATTTTTTAAAGGCAAAGTTGTAGTTCCTCTGAAGTTATGAGAGTCATTAATATTCGAAGCTCACGACACTAAAATGGGTGGTCACTCTGGAGTCCTTTGTCCTTACAAACGTCTGATGCAACAATTCTATTAACCCTCAATGTTTCAAACGGTGCAAGAGTATGTAAGCAATTGTGAAGTCTGTCAAAAGATTAAAGCATCTATTTTAAAACCAGCAGGACTTTTCCAGCCGTTACCCATCCCTTACCAAGTCTGGGAAGATATCACTCTTGATTTCATTAAAGAACTGCCAAATTCGCAAGGAAAAGACACTATCATGGTTGTCGTCGATAGACTCAGTAAGTATGCCCACTTTATATCTTTATCTCATCCATTTACAGCTAAGACGATGGTAGAAAAATTTATTGATGGTGTTGTCAAACTTCACGGCATGCCAAAATCCATCATCAGCGACCGAGATCCAATCTTTATTAGTAAATTCTTATAGGAGTTTTTTACTATGTCAAGGACGCAATTGTAGATGAGTTCGACATATGACCGACAAACTGACGGCCAGACAGAAGTAATTAACTAGTGCTTGGAACAATACTTACGAAGCTTGTTCACCAATGGCCATACAAGTTGCATTCGTTCTTATCATGGGTAGAATTCTGGTATCATACCACTTATCACGTCTAGACGTGGATGTCTCTTTTTTTAGCCTTGTATGGACGGCCGCCTCCTACTGTGCTATTGTATCACATCGAGTTGTCTCTGGTGCATGACGTCGACCAAGCTTTGCTGTCCCGAGATGAGCTACTACTTTAGTTAAAAAAAATCTAAAAGTTGCTGCTAATCGTATGAAACAAACGGCTGATGAGAAGACATGTTGAATTTCAGGAGGGTGACATGGTGTATTTAAAACTTCAGCCTTATTGCCAATCTACTATTTTTCGGCGAGCTCATCAGAAGTTAGCAAGTAAGTTTTTTGGGCCATATAAAATTCTGTAAAAGGTCAGCAGTGTTGCCTAAAAACTCCAGCTACCAACAGAGTCCCGGGTTCATCCAGTATTCCATGTTTTATTGCTTAAAAAGGCAGTTGGAGAATTCCCTACCCTTAGCACTGAGCTGCCAGCGATTGATGATGAAGGTGTAATCATACTTGAGCCTGATATTATTGTTGATACGCGTTGGCTCAAACGCGATGGTAAGTTTCACGAACAAAGTTTGGTGCGTTGGAAACAATTACCACAGGAGGAAACAACATGGGAGGATGCTACAATACTCAAGCAACAGTTTCCTCACTTGACCCTTAAGGACAAGAGTCGACTTTGTGGAGGGGGTATTGATAAGATATGAAGATCGTCAAGGGTACCAAAGCCAAGCACTATATATGAAGGTTACACGTGAAGCATACTAAACGGTGCATGGAATTATGCATGCAACATGCAAGTAATTATGAAAGTTACATGTGAAGCATACAAAACGTTATATGGAATTATGCATGCAACATGCAAGTGGCTAAAAGAGAAGTCTGGAGCAATCTTTATGAGGTCATTGCTGATTTGGTGGATAATCGTTATCGATGTATTCTGTTACTTAGCTAGTTAGGATATTTAGCTAGTTGTTGAGATAAGGTTGTTATCTTAGCCTACAATCTCGGTTGTTTAGTTAAGTTGTTTTGCTTTATTTCTTTCACCATAAATAAACTTCAATACTCATGAATAAAGGGCATTGAGTATTAATCAAATTCAACTTGTGTGGTCGTTCTTACTCGGAACAGAACAAATATCATTAATGCTTTGACTGGGACCATATCATTCGTAACCTCTGCTTTGATAATGGGCGCGCCATGGGGACTGTTGCTGCATTAGGAGTCAAGCTGGCTGCATTCCAGGAGTTTATAGATTCAATAATTGCTGGATTTGACCCAATATCGATACAAACATTCTTTCTTCAGTGTGTGAGCCCTATAATTATGGCTCAGTTTGATTTATGGGTATCTAAGGCAATAATGCATAACATTTGGGAGATGGATATCGACCTTATCAAATACGAATGCATGCACTTGCCAGCCATTGTGTATAGTTTAACGACGCTTGAAGTTCTTCACCTATGCTCTCATTTTGCCTTATTAGCTCTCCTCCACTTGTTGCCATTAGCCATTCTTACACGTACAACAATAATCCTTCCAAAAAGTATTAGTATTTGTGTCATTTCTTGTACCCATGATGTGGACACTTCAAGAGTAGCCCATTGAATCGCTCTCATGCTTCGAAAAATTACTCGTCTTTTCTCTCGGTAAATTCTGAAATTTCCCTGCAAATAGCATTGGTTTTATGCATTGGGAAGTATTTATTCAAAAATTTTGTTACATGATGTAATGCTATTAACAGGCAATATTTTAAACTACAAACGAGCTCTATCCTTTAAAAAAAATGAGAATAATTTAAGTTTAATATCATCATCAGAAAAATTCTCATATTTAAAAGTTTGACAAAAAGCATTAAAATTATTCAGAAGATTATATGGGTCTTTATTTTCTAGGACATAGAATATTGGGAGACAATTTAACACACTGGGTTTTAACTCAAAACTCATAGCAGCTACATTTAGGTATCTTATGCATTATGTGCTCAAGTTAGCTAAGGGACTGAAGTAGTCCTTAAATGGCCTCTTCCGTGGTGCTGGTTGTAGTTCAAAATCTATAGGCTTAAGATTAGATAATTGTGACCTTCGACCATGCATGCAAAGAATACAAAAAGAATGAGAACAAAACTAATAAAAATAAAGAAGAAGGAGAAATAATGATACTAACCTTATTACATTGTTACAATCTTACTATGGAAACACACTCAAGTGCTATAAAAAAATACGTGAAATAAAATAAATTAACTAAAATTAAAATAAATTAATAAGCAGTTGAACCTACCAAATTAACAAGATAAACGAAAAATTAAAAAGAAAAATAACATAAAAATTAAACTACAGAAATTAAAAAAAGAAATACTTATCTCAAAATGCAGATTCACTTTTTCCTTTCTTTTTTTTTAAATAAGAAAAATAATTACAAGAAACAACAAAAAAATTTTTTTACAAAAATTAACTCTACGAATTAAAATAACTTACCTCCCCGGCAATGGCGCCAAAAACTTGTTGTGCAAATTTTATTGAACTCGCAAGTGCACAAATCTGTTGTAGAATAGATCAACGGCGATGAGTGTTAATCCCACAAGAAGGTAGATTTTGATTGCGTGTAGAGTTAATTTTCTAAGTTGGTAGTTGGATGTGTAGTGAAAGTGATTTAGACTATCCTAAAATTTAAATTAGAATGACGGGAGTAAATTAAAGTGAAAACTATTAAAATTAAGCACTTGAATCTCTAGATTTGCACTCAACATACACCATGAGCTTAATATTCCTTATTAATGCCAATTAAACCAAGAGGAGAGGGGGGTTTTCACTCCTCATGAACCTCACTCAAATAAATATGGTGCTAAGTGCTTATCGTGCCAAATATTAATAACTTTGTACTAGGGAGACGGTTATACTAGTGCAATATCTAGAAAAGATTATTACTATCTGTCAACAAAAAATCAAAACATCCACATAAATCAGAGGGGAAGAGAACGTAAATTTACCAAATTAAGCCCATGGAACATGTTGAGATTTCACTTTCAACCCAAGCTTGAAAGAAAACTAGCTATTTATAATTAAACTAAAGGTAAAATGAAAATTTATTAAATTACATAGAAAATACAAGATAAAGAAGGAATTATAAAAAATAGAGCTCAAAAATGAATTCAAGGGTCCAAATTAGGGGGGGAGAGTCCCCTATTTATAAATATAATGAGTAAATCATGGCCATCGGATTAAAACAATTTGGATGATTAAGATTGCGACACATGGTAAGTTCTGATTAGATAGAACACATCATCAAGGTTATTATTCCATGTATATACATGTACCATACGTACATGTTTTGGTCCACTAATATACTATCACGTTACATTATTCCGTGTATATACATGTACCATACCTACATTTTTTGGTCTACTAATATACTGTCACGTGACAGGTCATTGCCACATTGGTAATTTAATCCAATAAGATCGCGACACATCATCGGACAACACTAAATCATCAATCAATGCCACATCATTCATCTAATTGAAGGCTATCACATCATGGGTCAATGCCATATCATCATATCGTATATATGAACAATGTCGTGAACAGTACCGTACGTGTAAATAATGTCGTTTATCCTTTTATGCTCCTCTTAAGGTTTTTTATTGTCTTGAGTTCAAAATTATTGTTCGTTTTACTATCTGATCCCTCGTTAATTATAAAATGATCATGATGCCCATACAATACATAAAATACTTAATTATAATAAAACACACATAATTAAATCACAAGAGACTTAAATACATAAAAGTAGGGATGTTAGTGAGACTTGGAGTGTAAAATGACGATTTTCTCCTTTATAAATATATATTTTTTATCACTTAACACATGGAACAAACAACATGATGACAGAACAATGTGCAACAAACGACAATATAAACCAAACAGTATAGTTGACACAACTTACTTTTATCATGCCAGTAAACAATTGTATAAATCTGGTGTAACTCACACCCCTAACCAGCTCTACAGCACATGTCGGATCAATGGTTGACGATGGCAAATGCGACACTTTTATAATTGATTTCTGTACGAATTGAAGTTCTATGACAGCATACGACACAAGTATTTCATCAGTGACATCAATGAATTCTAGGTTTAGAGCCTTGACCGTGACATTGTGCTAATTAGGTCTAGCTATACAACTCTATTTGATGATCACCAACGCCAACCTCTTTAGAGTTGCCGATAAAATTATAAGGTTTGAGGATGGGTCTTCCAATCTGAGATAAACAATTAACATCTGTTCAAGGGAAAGGCGTTGGCAAAATAAATTCTCAATAAGGTCGTTCGAAGGTTGCTGCACTAGCAGCTGAAGCATCTTCACACTGGGAAAGCACAGACCATATGGAGGAACTGAGAGTGCACAATCTGAATAAATTCAAAGAATTTCGAGCGCCCGACATCCATACACACTAGCTGGTAAGGGAAAGCATTCATGGTTCCCAAAATCAAGTTCTATACTAGCTAGGAAAGGAAAGCATTCATGGTTCCCAAGATCAAGTTCCATCTTCTGAACGTTACAACTTACTACAGAGGACACCCAAAATGCAAATCTAGATACATCAGGTTTCGCACACCGAAGAAAGAACTTGACAATGTTTGCTGGCTGAGTTCGAGTAACGACTTGGTGGATAAAGTCCTCAAAAGAAGCCATTCTAACTGTTAAAACATCACCGTTCATACCGCCTAGCCCATTATTAAAGCATAGAATATGAATACCTCTCCAAACATACCTCTATCTTCGAGATATAATGGATATGGCCACGACATCTTTTGTAGGGAGACAACTAAGCATGGGCCACAAAACAGAATTTGGCAAACCACTTATCTTATCTTTGGAGCTGTCCTCTTCTATTGTAGAATAATTGCTACATACGCTAAACATAACCTCTATTCCATTTATCAATAAAGGCACAGTCCATCCTGCCGAGTGTTAACATGTCGATAGTTTGCTTAAGCACCTGTGAAACCAAAATGCCAAAATTATGCCTCCCTTTGAAAACAAATAAAAAAAAATTACATTTTAAATAATAAGTTCTAACTTTTTCCTCTAATTATTTCGCCATCTTAATTTAATACAGCTATGTATACACTACAATAAACTATGAAATTTTTTTCGCTGTAGCTCTTTCTATTCTTCAGTTATCACTTAAGATTCTAATTGCCTATTTCGTAGTCATAGTTAACCAAGCATTGAATATATATACATATACATACATACATATATATATATATGGTATCAAGGACAAACCCTTCTTATGTTAGTTTATCCATATACCACTTTCAAATCATCTTGCACTTTTGCATTGAGTACTCATAGTTCCACTTTAACCACTTACTCATCAAATCATTCGCATGTAACTTCATATTGTCATTTCAAAATTAATCAATGCCCACAACCCAAAACATCAAACCCTCTCGTGGTCACAAGTTAGTGTTATGCCTAAACATATGCAGGTTTCAATTACTCAATGAATCTTCAAATCCCAAACTTGACAATTATAATAACATCATTCACGACACTCGTTTGACAAATATTAATTATTAACACTTAGCACACTAGAACGACAACAACAACCATAAATAAGAAATCAACAACAACAAGGGACACCAGCATATTAACCAAATCATATCTACAATGCACAACGAACAGAACCTCAAGTTGTTAACTGTGAATCAACAGTGTCGTTATTATTCATACTCTACACGATTTCATTATCTCAAATGTGTACATTCTTTTGAAGCTATCCACGGTCTCTGTGCTCTATAAACGCTTATCGTTGACTTTCAAAACAAATATGTCACCATGTTGGGAGTTGCAAACTATGACAGAATGGAATTTAGTGCTTTTTTTCCTTCTTCTCTTTAAAAGGGATTACTCCACCCAAAGTATCACACGGGATCGATTATACATCTCTTGTATGTACATCTATACTGGTTGTTTATTCAATTGATGTATCATTATGGTATTCAGTTTTTATCACCCCCTCTATCGGTAACTCATAATCCAATACATTCAATGCGTCCTAAGTGCACTTTATCTTGACGGTTCGTTAATATGACTGCAATCAAATAGCTCATATTGCTGGGATCCACTTTGGAGGTGTTTCAAGGTAGCCGAAGCCTTATTTTGTTGTTGTTGTTGTTGTTGTTAAATTAAATTTCAGTTAATTCCTTCATCATGCAACCTATCCCAAACTACTAAAAATATCAACGTATTCCTTTTTTATGTTCAAAAGATTACGGCAAATAAAGAGATAGCATTGAATGAATTTTTTTAGGAAACTTTTTTACTTCTTAATGATAAATGTGGATGGTTTGTTGTCTTAATAATTTAGAGTGTAAAAATAACGCTTATTATTTTCATTATTATTCAAGTTAATTTGAAGTCATTCAGGCTAATCTAAACCCATTGCGAGTTGCGGAGTAAACTTGGTGTTGAGAAAAATTATGTGAGTATCTATGGATCCATATTTTTTAATTATTTATATTTTATTTTAATCATAAAAAATTACACTAAAAATTTGTAATCATAAAAATATATAAGATAAAATTATTACTCGTGAACTAATCTTCCTATATAAATATATACATAGAGATAGATATAATAAATATATTTTCTTAAGCATTAGAGGTGAAAAACTAAATATGTTGGACCTAAGTTTTCGGCTGATATTAATTCCCATGGGCAAAATTACAAGGTGATTGATGGTTGGTGGATAAAATTAATGTACGAGTAGTTAATTCTCTATTATACAATATGACGGATATAAAAAAAAAAATACCATCAAAGTAGCATTATTTTTTAAATGTGAAATATTCAACAGAAAGGTGTTTGATAACTTTGAGCTAAGCAAAATGGTATATTGTGTTAGCCAAACGCTAAACAAAATTAAGAGGTTACAATTAGTATGATGTTGTTCATTACAATATACCATAAATTGCAAGAACAAGCAAAAATACATTAAACAAAATTAACCACAGAGAGAGGGGTTAAAGCTACATCGCGGAGTCAACTTCAATCAAGAGTCCAGCGAATTGCAAGCTACCAACAAATAATGTCTACTCAGAAGCTAGCTATAGCACTACTTCAGCCATTTAAAAACAGCTTCTACATGCAATGACCAAAAAGCAGCTCTTAATTAATTTGTAGGATCACCGAGGGCTAGGGACTCCTTTAAAAGAAAATTCATTAATTCATGCAAGGGCCTTATACTTCTACTTTTGTCTTCTTCAACATGTGTGCAAGCACATGCATTAGGTATTGCATGGTGATGATGAATTATTTTTATGGTTTCCGCTTCCCATCAAATAATTCATCAATGTAAGTCTCTATATCTTCAGGCTGGTATTTAATATACTTTTCTGTTTGCCTTCCGGGATCCAGATATTGTGAGAATCTTCCCATGAATGATCTGTAAGCCGGAATCACCACCGAAGATATCGAAACCCTAAGCTCCGATTGAAGCTGGTCATCACTTATAACCCATGTGCTTTGAGTCCTGTGTATTTCATCAAACATCGAATTGAAGCTCTTGAACTTCTCTTTCAACACCGGCTTCACAACTTTCCCATTCGCCATCAACCCATCGAGCCCTAAACAACCCAAGAGCCTCCCCCACGTCTCTCTCTGATAAGTCT
The DNA here is from genome assembly GCA_030449925.1 of Citropsis articulata. Taxonomy (NCBI): domain Eukaryota; kingdom Viridiplantae; phylum Streptophyta; class Magnoliopsida; order Sapindales; family Rutaceae; genus Citropsis; species Citropsis articulata. Next base: position 1,759,224 of record JASUUH010000110.1, on the reverse strand, counting down.
TGTGGTAGTTCCTAAGATCAGACGACTTCTTGCGGCACCACGTGTCCCCCATCGCTTCGTGGATCTCCACCGACCCTTTGATCTTCTGCAAGATGTATCGGCCGTTGTTCATCATGAAAATGCTACTCAACGATACATCCTTATACATCTTCGATTTCGCATCCAAATTTTGATCCAACAAGTCCATCACGCTCACCAATTGCTGAGCGAAAGGCGAAGGATGACTCGCATTATTGTTGTCGTTATTGTTATTGTCACAACTCTGATCGCCACCTTCAGTTTCTTGCCTGCTTGACGATGATGAATCAGTTCTTTCAATTTTCCAATGCTCTCTGAAAACTTGTTCCAACGTGTTCTTATACTCACAAGCATATTTCAAATAATTCATCGTGTAGCGAGTCAAAGGATGGACGGCCCCACCTGGCACTGTAGTCTTGCCCATATCAGATTTGATCGAATTCTCAAGATCACAAAACATGAAAATCGCAGCCTCGCCAAGCCGGATCTTAGCAGCTGTCATTTCATTCTGGAGCTCATTAACACATTGATCAGGAAACAAAGCGTTCAAAGCCGGAATGTTGTCGCGTAAGCATTCGTACATATCAAGAACCTTAAACAACTTTTCAGCTGAGCGTTTTGTCATCGCCAGAGCTTCCGCGAAATTCAACAACTGAATCATCTCCCCGCGAATGAGATTGCTGAAAAGGCTCGATGCGATCATGGGGTGATCTGCGAACACCACCTCGGCAAGATTCCATTCGCCGGTGAAGTACACGTTGGCGCATTGGCCGAAGGTGGTGATCCAGGAGGCGATCTCACGTTCCAACATGTCCCAGTGCATCTTCTGTACATCATCCAGGCTGATCTTTTCGAAACCAAGATTGCTCAAGCTCTCATCGAAGGCATTCCTTCTCGCGATTATATAAACCTCGACGCATTCGGATTCGTAGCCTCCGGATATCATTACCTTTGCCATTTTATTCAACCAGGACGAGACTTCTGGAGAGACTCTGGGAGTGTGGACGATCGGATCCTCAGTGGATTGGTCGGAATCTGCAGCTGGTTTCGGATCAGTTTCTTGATTGTTTTCTTTTGTTGTGTCCTTTTTGTGGTCGAGATTAAATATATCTTGATCAAGAATAAATCTGAATTCATCCTCCAAGAAAGACATAGCACGCTGCTGAACGCCGCCAATGCGGTTGTTCAAAACACCATATGTTTGATCTGAAGTATTTTCTGGTAACTTTAATTCACTCATCTTTCTTGCCAGCCTTGTAACTCGATCCACTGAATCTAAAAACAATAATGTATCTTCTTCCGCCGAGACGGGAGTGCTCGTTTTTGCTTTCCCGTCGGCCCCCGGGTCGTGCTTCGGAATCTTCTCTTCGAAAAGATCCAAGAATCTCCAGACAACCTCAGGGATCTCCAACGGGGATGCAGTTTGATGATCATCATTATTTGTCAAAGTTGACAAGAACTTGTCAATTTCATCGGAAGCAGTTTCAAGGGTGTAATGAATCTCAGGAGGTGGAGCTTCTTTGACCTTTTCTTGATCTATCTGTTCTTGAATATCTTCTTTGATCTCATTTTCTTTCGCCTCTTCAGCCATTGGTGTCTGTATAGCAGCCTTCGGAGTACTCTCCGTCACCGGCGCCTCGGAAGCATTAGCATTGTTTGATTTTTCAAGGTTCTTTTTTTCTTCCTCCATTGTTGTAAATATTGTTTTTGTTTTTAGGAAGGAATAAAGAAGAATGTTACAGATCAGGGTATGAATTATGATGAAGCTAGGGAATGAGAAATGGAGAAATTAATTAGATGCGTCTAGGGAGGAGAATTATCCGTGTAATTAATTTTTATTTAATCATTTATTTGATTTGAATTAATTCAGGTTTTTTTCTTCTTTTTCTTTTCATTTTTAATGTTAATTTCCGTGTAAATTTCGTGTTAATATTTTAGAGGATTGAAATGGTCGTTGGGAGAAATGGCGAGAGAGGAGAGAAGTGGACAGAAATTAGCGTCAAGTTTTTGGTTACCAGAGAGTTTGTTATGTGTATCTGTTTGGAACCATTGACCGTTGACCATTTTCCATTATGACTAGCATATTTTACTTATACTTAGCACGATGGATTTTCTACTCTATAAATTCGGATATACATATATATAGCCATTAGTTTTCAATCCAAGTTTCCGCTAGACCAACTTATTTCTTTTTGTTCACAATGATTTAATTTGTAAGATTCAAATGTGAGATTTATAGCATTAATTTTTGTATTATATTATTCTTAGAAAAATAGCATAAAATTGTTGTTTTAAGGTCAATTTTGAGCTAGATGCACGTTGACAAAGTATGCTTGTATAGATAATTCGAAATTTCTTCCATGAGCTCTTTATTACGAATCAAAAATAGCTCAATAGTGCTTAAGTGAATGAAAAATTGGATCTTAAAAAGCATCCATTAATTTAGAAAAAAATGAATACATTAAAGGTCATTTTGCCATTTTCTTTTTATTGTGCTAGAACTTGACTGAAATTAAATATGTAACGTCATCAATATCGATATTGATCATAACAGCAAAAAACTAAAGAGCTGTTAAGGTATGAATATGGCTATATTTCCCAAAAAAAAAAAAAATCATCTTAAAAGGTTGTTACAAGTGAATTAAAGTTACATATCTTATCTCAACTAATAAATTTCTAGACCAAAATGCCTTCCACAATACTTACATATTGGCGTTCAATTTTATTTGCTAGATACACAAAATACAATTGATTTATTGCTCTCCTCTCCTAACTAAACTCTCTAGCTTCAAGCACTAGTTTGAAGTTCATCGAATAGTAAGGTTATGCTATTAAGACTATTTAATTATGTTGTATCTTGGGACACAAACACTGATACAACCTAAGCACTGTAGAAAAGGTGACAAATATGCGTTAAAGAAAATGGACGTAATATCACATAGGCCTCAATGTGTGTTCTAATCTTTGTCTTATGGTTTATTTGTTATTACATATTGTAGTAATTTTACAATAGATTATTGCTATATATTTCGATTATGTTATTATAAGCTTGTGATGAGTGTGCTTAAGTACTCTTGGAAGGTTCTATCACAAATGTTATATAATAACTAAGAAGTCTAGGTTTTAAATAGGATTGATTGTCTCTCCAGTTTTTCTAAAAGACTTAGCTAATGTGTTTTTGTATATAGCATGGGCTGTCTTATATCACTTATTAATAGTGATTTTATAACATTATCACATAGCAGTTGATGGCTTGATGCTTAAATTCATATGGTTGTTAATTGTTAATTTAGTCAAGACTAATAAGTTCAAAATTATGTCATTAATGCTTGAAAGGATGTCTTTTATTAGCAATGATATAAAATCATATTAGACTAAAGCTCCGTTTGGAATTAAGGTTAAAATGGTTTAAGTACCTTATTTAATAAGTTTTGAGAAAATTAGTTTACTAAATTTTTTAAAAAGTTGTTTATCTTATAATGCTTTTTTAACAATAACTTTAAGAGTTCTTCTATGATGCTGTAATTTTTTTATAGCATCAATAATATTTTAATTGTATACCATTGGATTTAATCAATGGTACACAATATTTATACTAAAGAAAAAAATAAATAATTTAAAAATAATAGTAAACAGTTTGTTAACTATATAAGGGGTGGAGAATTTTCGTAAAATAATTGTGACCACGCTTGGAGTTTGAAGCAATTTCACTTAAATAGTATATTTTATTTAAAATTACTTTTCAACCCTCTTTGAATTTGTAATGTGATAATCTTTTTTAAATAGATCTTCCAAAATCAATTACCATTAAGTATAAAATATAATATCAAGTAGACTATTTAGCACAAATCAAATAATTAGTTGCAATTATAAAATTTATATATGATATAACACTAATAGATAACATAACTAAGTATATATATTTAAGTAATAACTAAGTATATAAATTTAAGTAAATGTGATAGTTACATCAATAAACTCATTAGTGAAATTTATTGTGACCTAAAAAATACTTGATCACACATATTTTAATAAAATTTAATATCGTATATTAAAATACTCATTATTTTATATAATATTAAGAACCATTATATAATTGATCATGAAATATATATTATTTTTAACATCCATTTAACATACCTATTCTCTGAACTTTTTCTTTATGATTTCTCTATAATACTGTATGAGTTTTTACCACATTGATAATGAGATTGTTGTGGACTCTTGGATTTTAGTTTTTTTCATCTCTACTATTCATTTGATACAGTGAATAAAAAATTAACTATTTAAATCATAATAGGTAATCTTTAGGTTGCAAGTAATCCTACATGCAATAAGGGAATAGTTAGATTTAATATTAGAATCTTCACCCTTATTTAATTTTAATGGATAAGTAATTATGTAACAAGTAATATGTAAGTTGTGATATTTCTTCATACTTTAAATTATTTTTTATCTAATCAATTGATAAATATTTTAAATCACCAAAAAAAATGAAAGAAATACAAATAATTTGGAATTCAAATTATTATGTATCAATTCTCTTACTTTACCATTTTACAGTTTTTTTAGTTTTGCATTTAGTATTAGAAATATATTTTATAGCATTAAAATAAATGTAATTAACAAGTAATGTTATTTCAATAATGCTTTATATAAAGATATTACATAGAGTCTTATAATAATTTGTATTGCATGAATTTAATTAAAAACCATTAATACCTAAACAATAATGATAATAGCTAGAAGGCATTGCAATAAATTATTTTATATATGTTTTATCAATAATACTATATGAGTCACAACAAAAGAGAAATATTTTATTCACTAATTATTATTGAAAAATATATATATGTCTATATAACTATAGAGTGAGAAATATTTTGATTTAAATTTTTAACAAAAAATTAAACTATTAATTTCATGCAATTCAATGGTGGAGGATATAACATTATGGAATATTGCTTTGACTTTCAATATCAATCATTAGACTATGAGATATTAATGACCCAAATATTGTGTCGAAATTTGAAGTTAAGGTATCCCAAACCATGTCTTTATAATGGAAATATAAATATATACAATGAATTTTTTTCTCATTTTGTACATTAAATATTATTTGATGTAATATTATATTTATTATCACTATTAATTATTATAATAAAAGTAATGACTCTTCGTAACATAAAAATTTTATAATTACTATCAAAGAATAACAATAAAATAATCTTTTATGATCCATAAACTAAAGTTAATTAGGAATATGTGTTACATTTAACTTTTATGAAATTAATAAAGTGACATTTGAAAATAAAATAAAAATAAGCTTGTGAAAGTTAAATTTTATAAGGCTTGGATAATTTCCTACCACGTAATAAAAGTATAAAAATATAAAAGATTTTCTTTCACATTTTTTCCCATGTAAATATTATTGGAGGTAATATTTTATTTATTATCACTATTAATTATCATAATAAAAATAATGACTCTTAATAACATAAAATTTTATAATTACAATAAAAGGATATCAATAAAATAATCTTTCATGATTCATAAACTAAAGCTCATTAGGAATATGTATTAGATTTAACTTTTATAAAATTAACAAAGTAATATTTGAAAATAAAATAAAAATATATAGGCTTGTAAAACTTCAAAAAGTTCAGAGAATAAGTATGTTAAATGAGTGTTAAAAATAATATATACTTCATGATCGATTATACAATAGTCTTTAATATTATATAAAGTAATAAGTGTTTTAATATACGATAATAAAGTTTATTAAAATATGTGTGATCAAGTATTTTTTAAGTTACAAGCAATCTCTCCAATAAGTTTATTAATGTAACTATGACATTTACTTAAGCATATATACTTAGTTGTGTTATTTATTAGTGTTATCATATATAAATTTTACAATTACAACTTATTTATTTGATTTGTATTAAATAACCTACTTAATATTATATTTTATACTTAATGGTAATAGATTTTGGAAGATTTATTTAAAAAAGATTATCACATTACAAATTAAAAAGAGGTTGAAAAGTAATTTCAAATAAAATATATTATTTAAGTGAAACTGCTTCAAACCCTAAGGGTGATCACAATTATTTTACAAAATTATGCATCCCCCTTAAGTGGTTAACAAATTGTTTACCATTATTTTTAAATTTTTTTCTTTAATACAAATATTGTATATTATTAATTAAATTCAATGGTACATAATTAAAATATTATTGATATTGTAAAAAAATTACAGCATCATAGAGGCACCCTAAATTCAAAAGTAGGTAGGAAATTATATTTTAATGTAATTTATTAGAAATATCATCACTATTGTGCGTAGATAGATATAAAAATTCATATGTCAACAATATTGTTGTGTTACGAATTGTTACTTTTTGGGTTTTTAACATTATATTTTAAATTTGACGTCTTACATTATTTATGCTAAAACAACCATGTGATTTCATTGACAATTTTTTATGTAAAGATTTGAATAAATTTCTTTAGGTGAATTGGTCAATTCCTCCTTAGTTTATTCTTTGGAGTTTATTTCTATGTGATTTCCGTATTGGGCTTTAACTAATTGTGAATTTATGCTAAGCTTGTATATATGAGTTTACTTTCTATGTTTCTTCTTTTTTCTTTTGTTGATGCAAATTTTTGCTCAATGTACAGTGATTGATTTGTATTTCGGACATTTTTCTAAATCCAATTTTGTGACTTATTTTTCTCTTAAGGCGAATGTCTTAAATCACGTGTCTTCTTGAGATTAATTATTTTGCTCATTTGTTAAAGGGGGCTACCATGCCTATAATAATCCACCGACATCAAGTCAATTTATTTTACTCAACATTTAGAGAGAGAAAATCTAAAGTGAGAATGGCAATGTTTTTATACTCATTTTATGCCTTTTTTTTTTCTTTTACCTTCAAATGGGGCGTCTTTCCTTTATATAGGCATCTCAGAGTCAATTGGAGAGATTATATTACACTTTTCCTATAATAAGTGTCAGTCAAAGCCCATGTATAAAGACATATATTCATATGTGTCAATATTTATTCATTACAAGTATTCTTTAGACGCTTATCACGTTTTTGGACACTTGACCTTTAATAGACTTGAGCTTGAATTTGGCACTTATGTTGGTTCCTTATAAAGAGAATTGATTTTGCAATATTTTTTCCATAAGTGCATTCTATAGAATGTTTGTTAACATGTAGGCTCATTCCGTAGAATATTTGCTGGTCCAAAGGCATACTCTGTAGAATGTATTTATTTTCCTATAGGCATATTTCATAAAATGTATATTTGCCCGAAGGCCCACTCCATTGAATGTAGGCCCATTTTGTAGGATGTATATTTTCCTGAAGACCCATTTTATAGAATGTATATTTGTTAGTAGGCGCATTTCGCAGAATATATATTTGCTCGTAGGCGCATTTTGTAGAATATATATTTGCCATAGACACATTCCGTAGAATGTATATTTACCCATAGGTGTATTCCTTAAAATGTTTATTTGCCCATAGGCACATTCTTTAGATTGTGTATTTGTCCATAGAACATATATTTGTCCATAGGTACATTCCGTAGAATGCATATTTACTCGCAGACAAATTCCCTAAAATGTTTATTTGCCCATAGACACAATCCTTAGATTGTGTATTTCTCCATATGCGCATTTCATAGAATGTATATTTGCTTGCAAGCACATTTTTTAAAATGTGTGTTTGCCCTAAGCGCTAGGGGTGGGCAAAATAATACCCGATCCGACCCGACCCGAAAAATTTCAGGTTCAGGTCGGATCGGGTTGTTACTAAAACCCGATCGGGTTGTGATCGGGTCGGGTGAAACCCGATCCGATCCGAATACCCGATCGGGTCACCCAAAAAAAAAAAAACAGATTACACACACACACATCACACACTACAGTTACTCACACACACAAAATCACAACTCACGCTCACAACACAAGTCACAACACAAAGTCACAAACACTGGAAGAAACACTAAACACGCTTACGGACTCACGGTTAATCACGGACTCAAGGCTTCACACACAGGCCACACCACAGCCACTCCACTCTCCAGTCTCCACGGAACACAGAGTACACACAGCCAGTCAGCCACGCCGCGATCTGCTGCCCAGATCATGCTGTCGCGATCTGCCCATTTCCTGCTGGCATGATCTGCCTCGATCTGCTGCCGCCTGCGGTGTTCCACCGTTGGCCGATTTGCTGCTCCAAGCCTCCAAGCCCAAGGCCGAAGCTTCCAAGTTCCAACCGAACCAACCCGACCCGAGTTCCTCCCACTCTGACCCGAACGGATTTGATTCATTTGAAGCTTTAGCCTTTAACTTTCAAGTTTCAATTTCAATCTTTCATGGTATATTATATAATATATACTATATAGGTAAGAAAAATGTTTTAAAACTAAAACTACAAAAATAGGAAAAAAAAAAGGCTAAAAAGTGCATTAATCGATTTTGACCCGAAATGACCCGATCATATTTTAATTCGAACCCGATTTAACCCGAATTCAATCCGAATCATTGATCCGACCCGAATCAATGATTTGGGTTAATTTTTATCTAACCCGAACAACCCGAAATCCGATCGGGTTGACCCGAACCCGATTTTGCCCACCCCTACTAAGCGCATTCCGTAGAATATATGTTGCCCACAGGCACATTTTGTAGAATGTATATATGCCTGTAGACACATTTCGTAGAATGCTTATTAGCCTGTATGCTCTTACATAGAAATATTTTCGAAGTGTGTAGGTCATTCTTTGTGAGGTTTGTGAGGAATAATCTCGATCACTCTTTGTAAAGAATGGATCTAGGTGATTCTTTGTAAATAATAGACCTAGGCCTTTCTTTGTCGAATCATGCCTTTAGTGCTTTGTCAAAGATTTGACCTTTAAACATTTTACTTAGAAATATTTTTGAAGTGCTTAGATCATTATTTGTAAAGAATAGATCTAGGTCGTTCTTTATAAAAGTGGATTTAGGTCATTTTTTGAGACGAATCATGCCTTCGTCATTTAGTCAAAGACTCGCTCTTTAGACGTTTTACTCAGAAATATTTTTCAAGTACCTAGTTCATTCTTTGTAAGGAATAGATTAAGGCATCCTTTGTAAGGAATGGACTAGGTCATCTTTTAAAGAATCATGGCTTTTGCGCTTCATCGAAAACTCACCCTTTGGACATTTTACTTAGAAATATTTTCTAAATTTCTACGTTATTCTTTGTTACTAATGAACTTGGGTCGTTCTTTGTAAAACGTGGACCTAAGTCATTCTTTATAAAAATAAACTTATGTTATTCTTTGTAAGTATAAGACCTAGGTCGTTTTTTGTAAAAAGTGGACTTAACTTATTCTTTACAAAAAAAATAGACCTAGGTCATTATTTGATGAATCACGCTTTTGGTGTTTTGTTGTATCTTACATTTAGACATTTACTTTAAATTCTAAATACTTAGGCCATGTTTATAGAGAATGGGTGAGGTTATTTTATGGAAAATATTTTTATTGGGCCTATATTTTTTGTGTTTTGGATGATTCATAATTTAGTCTAACAACTTTAATTGTTGAAAGGAATTTAGATCTATTACAAATAAATATAGGTAATTAAAAAAAAAAAATAACAACTTAATTTTTTTCCAAAAGTACTGTTTATAGTTACTGTTTATAGTTACTGTTCACAGCGACTATTCACCGTTACTGTTCACCATGATTGTTCACAGTTACTGTTAGTATTACTGTTGGCGATTACTGTTCATCCGCATGAAAAATATTAATTTTCCAAAAACACAATAAAATACAAAAAATAAATGACACTGAGATTTTTCAGTGGTTCAGATTAATCAGTCCTACATCCACGAGGGCACGCCCAGATGAAAAGCAATTCACTAAGTTGAGATGTTACACCTATGGATTTATCAAACTTAAGACATTTACTTACAGTTTATCATCATACAGTTTACTTAACCTTAGACTGAATCTGCTTCTCTTGAATAATTGCTACCCCTCTTGATCCACGATTCTCAAGGCACTACGCAAAGTTATCAATAGTAATTCTACAATTCTTCAACGTTTAGTGATCCAAGAACCACATAAACTCTCCACAAAAATGAAAAGAAGATAAGAAAACAAATCAACACAATATGGTGTGCCAAATTCAGATTCTCTAGGGAGGAGACCGAATTTTACTTTTCTGATTTATGCTATGTGTTGTGCATAAACCTTCAATTGTGAAATACCTCTCTTTATATAGGCACTAGGGTTTCGCCAAAATAGCAAGTCTTAAAAGACTTGAATTCTTTCCAAATAAGAGTTTATTTTCCCTTATAATTCTCATGTATCTGAATAAGAATGTTCTGATCTTCTTGCCTTGCTTGTCTCCCAAAAAATATCTAGAGCATTTAATAAACTTCCTATTTGAACCAACTTCTTGCTCTAAATAGATCTCATGCACCAATTATAGAATCTCATCATTAATTAACTTTCTAAATTAGACATCTCATTAAATTAGGAAACAAAATATTCCCAATAAATTGGAATCTCACTAAATTAGGGAATTAATAAATTAATCTCTATCACAAGATATGCAATAAATAAACTTCTAACTTAACTAGACTTGCCATAAAATGCCAACTCTATTAATAATGGACTTAACAATCTCCCCCTTTGGCATTCTTGTGGCAAAAGCAATCCAACACAAGTCTTCCATGAACTTTGGCGCTAAGATATGAACCTGAACAAGCATAAATAACAATAAGGAACTAACCAAAATAATTAGCAATTAGCATGTTAGTTCATGTAAATAAACCAACGCAAGAATTAAAATAAAATGCTAATTTTATTTTAATTAAACTCCCCATATGAACTAGAATCCGAAAATTAAAAATTCTTGAATAAAAATAAAATCTCCCTAGAATTGAAAATACTACTCCCCCTAACTCATTGCATTGAGCAATTGAAGACTTGAAACAAATTACTCCCCCTCTTTTGCCAAAAGATTATAAAAGGGAAGAATCTGGAGCACCCACAAACATAAATTTAATAGAAGAGGAATAAATAAACATAAACCAACTCAAACAAGTCAGATACGAAAAGGAAAATATCAAAAACGAAAACCCATACAAGATACTTTACGAAACAGACACACAGTGCAGAGCAGAGAACTTCAAAATTAAACTGGTAATGAATGAGGCCGAATCAGAATGCGATCTATATACCCTTGGAAAGCTTATTGAATCAGCTTTTCACAGGATTTTACAGAACCTAATTTGGAGTTATGTAGACAAAGTTATGACCAAAAGATCGCAACATACTCAGTTGTGATGGGAAAAGCTTGTCAATGCAAAAAAATTGACTTTTGCTGTAAAAAATGACTCTTAAGACCTAAAACATATCATCATGTAAAGAAATGAGAATGCACATGCATCAAGAATTTTTTTTTTATTTTAAAAAAAATGCATTAATAATGAAATTGAACAAAAAATGTCTGGGAATTTTTCACAACAAGCAATAATTCGTGTAATCAATACTCTAATTTCCTCAATTAAGTAAATATTAGAGAAATTTAAGCTTGTATGTGTGTGTGTGTGCAAACAACTCAATCTAAACCTTTTTCCCAAAAAATTCATCAATTTTCACAGTTAAAGTCTTAAATATAAAATATAAAGTTGATCAAACTAACCTTATCATTTTGATCTCTAATTTTTTACCATTTCAATTGACAAGCTTTTTTTTTTTTTTTTTTTTGGTGATTGCAAAGCCTTCCTTTTAAAAAAGAATTACGGTTAGGAGCTTTCACTCTACCCCTTAAGGTAGCCTTCTTCTCATGGTAGTTCGTCCTCTGTCATATTTGTTATACGCAGACTCAGATTACTCAAGGATAGTTTCACTCTTAAGAGTTATAGGTAGTTATTTCTGACCATAATGTCTGCATATATTTGAGGTCTTATGACAAGATAAGAATCAAGACAAATACTCAAGTTAAATATTCTCAACAAAGACCATATCAATATCAAAACCTTGAGTCAAAGTAGAGACTAAATTGTCATTCATGTGCTTTTGAAGAAAGGTTAAATAACTCTAATCAAAACTTATTCAAGGCTTTCAAATTTTAAAAACATGAAAAATTGCTCATCATTAAGAAACGAAACGTAAAAACAATGATTTAAAATTAAAATTTATAAATGCACGACCTATATCTAATGCACAAATGCATGAAAAAAAAATTTGAATTACATGGAACACACACCTAAAACTTTCCTTAAAGATTCAAATCGTTTGGAGTCTAAAGCTTTTGTGAAAATATCTGCAAGTTGTTTTTTTGTATCAATGTATTCTAAGGACACGGTCTTGCTCTCAACTAAATCTCTAATGAAGTGATGACGAATGTCAATATACTTAGTCCTAGAGTGTTGAACAAGATTTTTAGAAATATTGACAGCACTTGTGTTATCACAAAACACGGTCAAAGTATCCTTAACCATACCATAATCTGCAAGCATTTGTTTCATCCAGAGCAATTGAGTGCAACAACTTCTAGCTTTAATATATTCAGCTTCAGCCGTAGAAAGAGAAATTGAATTTTGTTTCTTACTATGCCACGATACTAAGTTATTTCCAAGATAAAAACATCCTCCAGTGGTTCTTTTTCTATCATTAGCATTGTCAGCCCAATCTGCATCACTATATCCTGCAAGACTTGAGTTAGTGTCATTAGTATACCAAATACCACCATTAATTGTTCCACTGATGAAACAAATGATTCGTTTGACAGCAGCTAAATGTGATTCCTTTGGATTTGATTGGTACCTAGCACATTCACCAATACTGAAACATATATTAGGTCTATTTGCAGTTAAATAAAGTAAGCTACCAATCATGCTTCTGTAAAGACTAGAATCAACACTAGAATCACTATCATCAATAGTCAACTTGGTATTAGTACTCATAAGGGTTCTCAAGTGTTTTGTAGAATCTAAGTCAAACCTCTTGACTAAATTATTTGCATACTTACTTTGATTAACAAAGATTCCATTTTTCATTTGTTTCACTTGCAAACCCAAAACGTAAGTCAACTCTCCCACCATGCTCATCTCAAATTACCTTTTCATTTGACTCACGAATTCTTGCATATGATCAGAAGAAGTAGAACCAAACACTATATCATCAACATAGATTTGAACAACTAAAATCCTTGGATTAAGTTGCTTAATAAATAGTATTCTATCAACTTATCCTCACTTATACCTATTTTCAAGCAAAACTTTTGTCAACCTTTCATACTAAGCTCGAGGCACCTGCTCAAACCATGCAAAACTTTTTTTAATTTAAAAACATGGTTTAGGAAATGGGAGTCCTAAAAAGCTTTAGGTTGTTCAACATAGGCTTCTTCATTTAAGATTCCATTAAAAAAGACACTCTTAATATCCATTTGAAATAATTTAAAGCCTATTAAACAAGTAACTGCAAAAATCAAATGAATAGATTTGAGTCTAGCAACAGATGTAAAGGTTTCTTCAACGTCAACACATGCATACCTAGAGAAATCATCTATACATACAAATGTGTACCGTTTTCCAGCCAAACTTTCAACTTGCATTGGTCGCACAAGGTCTATATGAAGTAGTTGTAGCACCTTTGATGTTGATTTATCCTGAATGGCTTTATGCAATGCCCTTTGTTGTTTTTCAGATTGACATAAACTATATATTCCAAGTTGTTTTCTTTTTAAGCATTAGAACTCCTTTTACAGTACATGTTTTCACAATTCTAGTCAGTAATCTGTAGTTCAAGTGACCCAACTTTTGATGCCACAATTTTGTGTCATTAAGAGTGGATTTATGACAAATAATTGAGCTAATCAATTTATAACAATGATCAGATGATCGATGTCCTTCTAAAATACAATTTCCATAAATATTGAGAAAGCGACATTTATTCTTGTCAAAGTTGACAAGCAAGTTTTGGTCACAAATTTGACTAATTCTAAGTAAATTTGCTTTAAGATCCTCCACATGCAGGATATTGTCAAGTGTTGGAAATCCTTCCACATTTAAAGTTCCTTTTCCAGGCACTCGACTTTTCACACCATCAGCAAAAGTTACATTTTCTCGATCAAGTTTTGATAATTGATCAAGACACTTCTATCACATGTCATGTGTCTAGAATAACCACTATCAAAGTACCAAAAATCAGTAGTGCAAGTTCTCAAGGAAATAGAGGAAACATAAGCTTTATGTTCAGTCTTCCTCATCCAAGTAGTTCTAGGTTTATTTACACTTGTCTCAACCTTTATTCTAGGTGTCATCTTAGGTTTTCCATGAGAACAATTAAAGAACATAGCCTTTTTCATATATTTAATGGGCTTGAAGCAATTAGGTCTTATATGTCCTTTCACATGAGAAAAATGACAATTGGGAATAAACTTGTTATTCTTACCTTGATGAACTGGTGTAGAATGTGCAACAAATTTACCTTCTTGAAGATATGGAAGTTAACTATTGATGGAGAAGCTATAACTTGAGAAGCTTTAACAAACACACCTTGAGATTTTGAGTCTTTACCATCTTGATATCCAAGACCATGATAATCTGTGCTGGATTTGCCAAGTGACAAGATATGGTCTAACTTCTAAGTTCCAAAATTCATCATCTTAAGTGACTTTTTGGTATTCTCTAATTCTATCGTCACTACAAGCAATTTGTTATCTTTGTGAGTAAGTAAAGACTTGTAATGAATTACTTCACTTTCAAGTTTTGCCTTATCATCCAAAAGATTGGATACTTGAGTCATCGGGGTCACATTCTTATTGTAGACTAATTCCAATTTAGCGAACTATCATCTTATAGCTTTCATGAAAAGCTTTCTTGTCATTTATATCAATGTCACTAACGTCATTATCTGAATCATTATTCTTGTTAACATGTTACACAGTTGTGTCAAGACGGGAATCAGTGTCTTCCTTGCAAAGAGCTAAGTAGAAGGCTTCAGATGTGGATTCATCTCTGATGTTTAATTCCTGTTTACTGCTATCATTATGCACAACAAGTCCTCCAACAAAGTCTTCTTCATCAATGCTGTCATTTGAATCATCATCACTCTAAGTGGATTACATTGTTTTCTTTTTCATGAGAGTGTTAGCACATTGTGCTTGTATGTGCCCTATGCCTCCACATTCTCTGCATCGAATACCTTCAAGCTTGTTAAAATCAAACAATTTAAAATTAAAGTTGGAAGAACCTTTTTGAACCATAGGAGCTAGTGATGTTGAAGTCTTCTTTGGTTTGCCAGAGTTCTTTTTTTTCAACATTTTCTTGAAATTTTTTGCAATGAGTGCAAGAGAATTATCAACGTACACATATGGATCATCATTTTCACTTGGTTTGGTGATAGGAACCTGTGTTTTAGCCTGTAAAACAATACCTTTTTCTTCCTTGAAATTCAAATTCAAGTAGTTAGTCTCATAAACCATCAATTTTTCTATAAGTGAACCTCTAGTCATGGTAGACATATCAGCATATTCTTCAATTGCCAAAATTTTAGGATGGTATCTAGGATGGGCAGATCTTAAGATTTTTCTACAAATTTCTTCCTCAGAAATAGGTTTTCTAAGAGCAAAAAAGTCATTAACCATAGAAAGGATTCTAGAATTAAATTCAGATATGGTTTCGTGTTCATGCATTTTCAAGTTTTCAAAATCAGATGTAAGTTTTTGAAGTTTAGAACGTTTTACCGTATTGTCGCCTTCAAAATTACTCTGAAGTATATTCCAAACAGCTTTGGATGTCTTGCATGTAGAAATTAGTTGGTGTTGAAACACATCAACTCTATTCACAATGGCATTAAGTCCTTTTGCATTATATCCAGATGTATCAAGTTCATCATTAGTCCATTCTCTGACTGGCTTCGGAGATTCTACACCATTTTCATCAATTTTGATAAGTGGAGTATATCTTATGAGTACGCATTGCCAAACTCTTTCATCAATGGCTGTCAGATAAATTTCTATCATTTGCTTCCAATAAACAAAATTCGTCCTATCTAGTACAGGTGGATGAGCCAAAGAGCCTCCTTCTCTTTGCAAATTCATACATACAAAATAAATTTAGGTTCCAAGAATCTTACTAAATAGTTAGTGTCCCGCTCTGATACCAATTGAAAGGAATTTAGATCTATTACAAATAGATGTAGGTAATTAAAAAAAAATAACAACTTAAATATTAATTTTCACCGTGACTGTTCACAGTTACTGTTCATGATTACTATTCATTCGCATAAAAAATATTAATTTTCCAAAAACACAATAAAATACAGAAAATAAATGACACGGAGATTTTTATTGCTATATCCACGAGGCCACGCTTAGATGAAAAGCGATTCACTAAGATGAGATGTTACAAACTATGGATTTACCAAACTTAAGACTCTCACTTACAGTTTATCACCATATAGTTTACTCAACCTTAGACTGAATATGTTTATCTTGAATAATTGTTACCCCTCTTGATCCACGATCCTCAAGGCACTTTGCAAAGTGATTAATAGCAATTCTTCAATTCTTTAATATCTGGTGATCCAAGATCCACATAAACTCTCCACAGAGATGAAAAGAAGATAAGAAAACAAATCAACACAACATGGTGGGCCAAATCCGGATTCTCTAGGGAGAATGCCGAATTTTGCTTTTCTACTTTATGTTTTGTATTGTGCATAAACCTTCAATTGTGAAATACCTCTCTTCATATAGGCACTAGGGTTTCGCTAAAATAACAAGTCTTAAAAAACTTGAAGTCTTTCCAAATAAGAGTTTCTTTCCTCTTATAATTTTCATGTATCTGAATAAGAATAAATCTGATCTTCTTGCATTGCTTGTCTCCCAAGAAATATCTAGAGCATTTAATAAACTTCTTGTTTGAACGAACTTCTTGCTCTAAATAGATCCATGCGTCAATTATAGAATCCCATCATTAATTGACTTTCTAAATTAGACATCTAATTAAATTAGGAAACAAATATTCTTAATAAATTAGAATCTCACTAAATTAGGAAATTAATAAATTAATTCCTATTGCAAAATATGCAATAAATAAACTTCCAATTTAACTAGACTTGCCATAAAATGTCAATTCTATGAATAATGGACTTAACAATTGTGAACATATGTTGAGCTTATTATCCAACTCTCTGTACTGTACATAATATTGAAAATTATACATCCATAATATCTGGTAATGTTATCTATGTTATCTAGGGTGCAAGTGTTAGATGAGTTGTCGGTGAATCTTATGCAAATGATACCGAACAGAACCCAGACTTCCGTTTTTATTCATCTAATGTGTTGTTTTTAAGAGTGTCTATGTTCTAGTTTTAAATTACAAAAATACATATCACACTATAAATATGATGGTATTAGACAAATTCTTTAAACAATTCTTCTTTCTAAAAAATAAAAAATATGGCAATTCCATGGTGTAAGTCTATAAATTCTTTTATGTATCTGAACAATTTTTTTGATAATTTTTAAAAATTATTAATTTTACAAATTCAAAACAATTCTTAATTATATAAAATAAAAAAATTATGTAATTAGATTATTATATAGATAATCAGTTTACTTTTTGTCACAATCATGCAATTTCCTGCTTGTATTCTTTTACATAATCGATTCATCCAATTCCCTAATTAGGTGATATTTCCAATTGAACTACTCTTGTGACTTTTTTTTTTACCCTTGTAAAAATCCCAGGGCATGTGTCCATTTACGAATAATGCTATTTTTTTTTAATACCAATCGTACATTACAATTAAAATTTTATTGATATATTTGCAATCTATTCCTACCTAATTATTTTTTTACCCATGTAAAAATCCTAGTAGGCCTGAGCCACTGGCAAATGAGCAATGCTTCTTTGATAAAAGGGAGCCTCCTAAGTTACATTTAGGGTGTGTTTACTTGTAGGAATAAAGAATGAGAATGGAGGAATGAGAATCAAAGCTATGTTTACTTGGCAAAATTGAATTTGGGAATGAGAATAAATTATGTGGGTCCCACACAATTTGAGAATAAAGAATGGGTATCTCATTCCCATGAGGGGTAAGAAATGAAAATGTGGGAATGGGAATGAAAGATGAATTTACTTTTGTACCCTTCTAATTATTAATTTATTAATATTATTATTATTAACAATAAAAATAATAAAAATAATTATTATTATTTTAGTTACAATAATTAATAATAATTAAAATAATAAAGTTAATAAAATTTAATAATAATAATAAATGTTAATAATGATAATATTAAGAAAAATAATAATAATAATAATTAATAATAACTAAAACAATAAAGTTAATAAAATTTAATAATAATAATAAATGTTAATAATGATAATATTAGTGAAAATAATATTAACAATAATTAATAATAATAAAATAATAAAGTTAATAAAAAATTTAATAATAATAATAATAATAAATGTTAATAATGATAATATTAATAAAAATAATAATAACAATAATTAATAATAACTCAAACAATAAAGTTAATAAAATTTAATAATAATAATAATAAATGTTAATAATGATAATATTAATGAAAATAATATTAACAATAATTAATAATAAATAAAATAATAAAGTTAATAATAATAATAATAATAATAATAATAAATGTTAATAATGATAATATTAATAAAAATAATAATAACAATAATTAATAGTAACTAAAATAATAAAGTTAATAAAATTTATTAATAATAATTATTAACATTTATTATTATTATTATTATTATTAATTTTATTTTTAATTAATATCAATTTTATAATAATATTTATACATGTATCTAGTTTATAATTATATTATTTAATACTGTGGGTATTTTGGCAAATTAATTCTCATTCTCATTTCTTGTTCCTATTTATTTTGCCAAGTAAACACATCAATGATATTCCAGCACATTCCTATTCCCATTTATTTTTGCCAAGTAAACATTAGAATCTCATTCCCATTCCTTATTCCCATTCCTAGCTCATTCTCATTCCAGCTCATTCACATTCCCTGAAAATAAACGCACCATTAGTGTAACT
Source organism: Citropsis articulata (assembly GCA_030449925.1). NCBI lineage: Eukaryota > Viridiplantae > Streptophyta > Magnoliopsida > Sapindales > Rutaceae > Citropsis > Citropsis articulata. The sequence continues at coordinate 1,740,090 of JASUUH010000110.1, read as the reverse complement.
TAACAAAATCCTAATAAAAATAGTATAACAAAATTTTGACAAAATATATAAAAAGACTAAATCGTCCATTGTTTTATATAAAATGATTAGTTAACATGAATTGCAACTGATTAATGAACAATAAGTGCCTTTTTATCTACTCTTTTTATTTGCGAGTAGGCTATGAGCTATTGGCAAATGAGCAATGCTACTTCAATAAAATTAGTATAATAAAACTTTGACAAAATATTTGAAAAGACCAAATAATCCATTGTTCTGGATAAAATGATTAGTTAATATGAATCGCAACTAATTAGTTAATGTAGCTTGTTATGTTACATCATCATGTAACATACATGATGATGTAACAACCGTTGGATGAAATCCAACGGTTGTGAAAATATGAAATGAAAAAATCATATTATTTTCACAACCGTTGGATTTCATCCAACGGCTGTTACATCATCATATATGTTACACGATGATGTAACTTAACAAAAGCCTTAGTTAATATTCATTTCTTCTTTCATCTACCTCAAGTTCTATATTTTCGTAGAAAGATTACTCGAATTGGTGCTCCTCAACACTGTTCAGAGCTCCAACCCATGTCATATAAATATTGTAAGTCAATTTCAATTTTATATATATATATATGTATGTATGTATGTATGTATGTATGTATGTATGTATAAGTAAAGAGTAATGCCACATATTAATTCATTTTCTATGTGTACGGAAAGTTTAGAGGAGGTAAATTGATACAATTAATTCGTTTACAAAGAAGCAATCATTTCTAAAATGCAGATGGCCATCTCTCATAATTGTGACGCTCTAACTAATTGATGTTCGTTTATATAATTCATTTCTTGGTTGTTTAAAATTAATTTATTAGTTATTTAAAATAGGCTGATTAATATTAGACATGATGGGAAAATCATGTAACAATAACTAGGCTGATAAATTTGGCATAAAAATCAACTCCAAATCCAGCTAATCACTTGCTTGATATTCAATTTAATTTTACCTTCCTTTTAAGACCACGCTGCCCACAAATTAACAATATTTTGTCATGCGTTAAAATTAATGAGCCCAATAAATAAATTCACACCTAGTAATTAAAAAATAAAAAATCTTTCCAGGGTAGAAACGACTGCGTTTGGACTCGAGTGCATTTACAGTTTTATGCTAGGGAAATTATTTTTAAATCACTTCTGTATTATTATATGTATATCTAATCACCATAAAATTTTAAAATTTTCTCTTCACTACCTCTATTTTAAATTTGTATCAATCAACTACTTTAACACTAACAAATCACCATTTACCCTAAATGTATAAAAATACCATTTTACTCTATAAAATTTTAAAAAAAATTATAATTACAAGAATATTCCTAAATTTAAAAATCCAAGATGTTAACTTTTATAATTATAATTTCATTTAATTTTTTAACTAAATTAAGTATAGGGAAGTTTACAAAAATTAACATGAAAAGAAAAGCTTCCTATAATTATTGTGAACTTCTCCATAATTAAAATTAAGAAATTTCCTTATACTTAATTTTATTGCAAACATTAAATTAAAAGGATTTCACAGTATTTTTACAATTCGTATAGTGCATTCAAATCGATCATGGGATACCCAAACCAATTCTAGAGGGCGTATCTTACATTATCAGGCAGAAACTCCTAAATAAAAACAAAATAAAATTATATTTACAAAAAATTAACATGATAATTTTTAAATAAAATTACAATTATAAAAAATTAACAACATGGATTTTGAAATTTATTTGTTTTAATAAACTCATGGTATTCTTATAATTATAATATTTTTATTTTTTAAAATTACAAAAATTATTTTTTATTTTTTAAAACTTTTATAAAATAAAATAATATTTTAATTTATTAGAAAATAAAATAATTATTTTTAATATCAAATTAAATTAATATAAATTAAAAAATAAAAGTGATATAAAAAATATATTAAAATTTTATGATAATTAAATATGAATACGATAAAATAAAAGTGGTCAGACATAATTTTCATTTACGCCCTTAGATAGATTCAGTCAGTCTGCGCCAAAGCCCTGAGCAGAACATGTCATTCATGACGAAATCCGTTACATGAAGGGCAATTTCGTAACTCGACAAAAATTTCCCCACGTTCACAAGTCACGACACACCGTACTGGGTAGTCTCCAAGACTCGAACCAGAAGCCAACCCAAACTTGGACAGGGGAAAAAAAAAAAAAAAAAAAAAAAAGAAGAAAGAAGTGCCCATTTAAAAACGACTCTGTACCTTTCTCTCTCGCTCTCTCGCTCTCTTATCCCACAGAGAAACAGAACAGGGAAGGACTTCAGTTGCAGAGTCCGATTCTTACAATTACAGTTCGTACAGTTAAACTCAAGACTCTTTCATCCCCTTAAAAATCCTCCCGGAAATCCCTAATTCCCTCGAAGTCCTGGCCTCCATGGGCACACTATTTGAGCTACCTACTATTCTCACCGGCCGTTGATTCTCCCCGTGCCTCACCCCCATTATTTTTTAGCCTCAGGTTGTTTCTCCAACTAATCTCAATTTGAAGAATTTCTTTTTAATAATAAATTTCAATTTTTTATTTTAACTTAATTGCTATCAGTCTACTTGCTGGCTGAAGCTTGTTAATTTTTTCTTAAATATATTTTTATTTTTTGAAGGTTTTGCATTGTTAATTATCTGTTTTCTTCGTTGAATACTGTTTCGTGAGTAGCCTTTTGCTGTAACCGCTTGTGCTCTCCGAATGCTCTGTTTGTTGACGCCTATAACCAAATTTTTTTTAGGGTTTATATTTTGGTTTAGTTAGAGTCGTAATTAATTATATGAAATTATAATATAATCAAATATGTGCAGAAACATTGGGCAGTTCTGGGTAGAATGTGTATGTGTGCGAGCGCGCTCGTGCTTTGAGAGAGAGAGAGAGGGGGAGAGATGAACATGTACTCCAGAAGCTTTGAGAAATTAGAGGAATCAAGTTGGGATTTTGTTTTGGGGGGGGGGGGGGGGGAGGGAATTGAAGCATTAATGTCTCAGGATTGACCTTTGAGTCCCCTTACATTGATGTACTGTTTTTGTTCTTTTCATTATTGTTTGATCGTTTAATTATTACGCTTCTTTTTATGTTGTGTATCTCATCTGCAGCGTGTTGCAATCGCAGAATCCTGTGAATTACTACTTATAGAATGCACTTTATATTAAATAGTGTTTTGTTATTAAATAATTTTACTGACGTGTCGTTTGATCAAAGGAAACCTTTTCCAGTAAAGGACTGTAGTCCAACCCTTCTTTTTAATCATAGTCATCAATTATTCCACTCTATCACCATTTACTTCCCATTAGTGGGCCTTAGTTATGAAGTCTCAAATAATTTAGTTGTCAGTGCGGTGTCTCCCCAAGTGTGTGAGGATGGAATGCATTGTTACATTTCAATATCTAGAAAATTTATGCTAGCTTATAACATTCATATGGCGTTTTATAATCTCTCAGCTGAAATCCATATTTATGCAAGCAACTGTAGCAAGCATAATGTTGTTGGCATGGTAATGGTTGAAATTCGGGAACATTAAAAACCCTAGCGCTAATAGTGCTAAAAGATGCATTATAGCATTTCAAATGCACATTAATTGAGGATACTTGATTTTTATCGGAATTGTACTCATATTTCCTCTGCTTTTTCTTCCTTTTGCAGGATCCTGCACTTTTGAAGTTCCGCCTTTGGTAACTGGGTCACCTCTTAACAATCATGGGCAGTACATTTAATCCTCAGATTTTAGTAGAAAAGCTAGCCAAGCTCAACAACTCACAGGCTAGCATAGAAAGTATCCTTTTTATTTCAATTACGAGTAGTTTCTATTTTATCTTGTTGGTGTTAGTGTCTTTAATGTTTAGGAAACTTTTAGGGCCATTTTCACTTTCATACTCGGGGCAGAAAACGCTAATATTTTGCTTTAACTGTCATTAATTTTTACCTTCACTACAAATATTCATCCTCATAAATTGAGATTCTTTCTGCACTTTTTACAATCTATAGTTTTTATCCTTAATGTGAGTTAGCTTTGTCACATTGGTGCATTTTCCATATGAATAAAGCCAAGCAAGTTGTTGAAACATGGGACAGGCAATTTCATTGCTCTCCACGTGACCAGAGATTGGCTTTTCTATATCTTGCAAATGATATTTTGCAGAACAGCAGGAGAAAAGGTTCAGAGTTTGTTGGTGAATTTTGGAAGGTTCTTCCTGATGCTCTTCGTGATGTAATACGAAATGGAGATGAGTTCGGAAGAAACGCTGCTCTAAGACTGGTATATTCACCTTAACATTGCATACTTATTTCTATATCTACTTAATTTTTCAAATTGGACTGTATATTCTACGATGAATCTTATAACGTGTTATCATCTAACATTATATCTGAAACTATGTAACTTGAAGTTTTAAAATATGGATTCTTTGTGTGTAAAGAAAAATCTTGAGCCAAAAAGACAATTGTTAGAGTGGATGTCTTGAATGATAGTTAGTTATTGCATAATTACGAATGTTCTCAATTTTCTGTTGGACAGCACTATTTGGCTTGTTTTAGGGGCTTCTAATAATGTTTTACATTGGGTGGATAAAGTAAAAAACATATAATGCAGTACGTAGAAGAACGCTGTACATGTTTTGATGGCTTTTATGTTCCTGTCCATGAGACTCCCAAGTACCTCAATGTGTTGCAAGAGAGGGGAATAAAGAAAATGGGGAATGAAAATGGATCCTCAAATATAAAATTCAAAATAACATGAAATGCCAATAAGGAGCACATAAAATTAGCCTCATCTCCATGAAATAAATTCCTCAGATTTCTTGCCTTATATTTCTAGGTAATTGCTCACTTTACAATCCTTTCACACCAAATGTTGCACACCAAACGTTAGCTGTATTTTCTCAAGTCCGTCCTTGCTCATTGAGGTGTCAGGATCAATCACTGATGAATGTGAAAATATATAATCATTGATGTCTCATTGAGTTGTCACAATGAATTAGGATGTTCAAACTGGCTCATGGTAGTTATAGTTGACATTAATTGAAGAGTAAACTGTTTATCATTCAATCTTATTCTATCTAGTTTGCTTAAAGAACTGCTATGCAAATTGCAATCCTCTATTACATGTTTGACCTTTTCAGGATGCCACACACTTGTTTCATCTTATTCTTATACTCACTCTTGTATAGATTCAATACTGATTGCTTAAGGTTACATTTTCACTGTCTGTACCCGTAGATTGGTATATGGGAAGAAAGGAAAGTTTTTGGTTCTCGGGGGCAAATACTGAAAGAAGAGATTGTCGGGAGGCACCCAGACAATCACAGTAGAAATGGGAAGCATCTGGGATTGAAATTGGTAATTCAATTTTTTGCCCTTTCCTGACTGAATGATGTTTAATCTTGTTGAAAATTTGAGGACTAATGCCATGTCTCATCTTCTTTTCTTCAAGCAGAAGCAGCCTATTGGAAATACCGTGGACAAAATAGTTTCAGGTTATCAGGTTGTTTATGGGGGCCAGGTGGATGAAGATGTTATTTTGCACAAATGTAGGGATGCTATAAGCTCTATGGAGAAGGTAGAGAAGGAAATTGGTAGTGACATCCATTCAGGTAGTACCTGCATTTGGTTTCTTTTGGACTACCACAGTATATGTAAATGTTTTCACTTCATAATAAATCTTGAAAATATAGTACATTGTGATTTATCTGCATGCTCTTTCACTTGCACACATTTACATATTTTGTTGTTTAGGTTAGGCTTTCATAATGTTACATGGACTAGCATTATAGTCCTAATTAGTGTTTCTAATGTAACTCTACACTTTCTTGAATTCACGTTAGTTTCTTCAGACTACTTTCTTCTGATCTTTTCCCATAAAAGGATAGTCTTGAATTCACCTTAGTCTAAATGTGATGGGAAGTGCAAATTTGATTAGCTAATAAACCTTTCCCTCTGTCCATTTTGAGTGGACCTCCTTAAACTAAGATTTCAACTGTTTAAGATTTCATTGATCAGCCTCAGGATTATAGCTTTTAATTAGTGTACTGGTGCACTGTGCCTGGACATGATAGTCAAGGATTGGGATGTGTGAGTGTAGTTTCATTAATTGATTTCTCAAATTGTTCATATTATCATATCTGATTATGTCCCTCACAAAACATTGTTCTGCACAGGACAAATGCATGAATCTGCATTTGTGGAGGAGCTGCAGGCGCAGCATGCTACATTAAGGGGCTGCATTGAGCAATTAACATCTGTGGAATCATGGAGAGCAAGTCTTGTGTCTAATTTGAGGGAGGCTTTCCAGGAGCAGGTCTGTCAGCCACACTATTCAGTGGTTGCAAAAATCTTGCAATTGTGATTGAATGTAAAACTGACATTTTTTTTTTTTTAATCTTTCAGGAATCTAAGCTGGCTCAAATTCGTAATGAGCTTCAGGTTTGTCATTGTTACCCATTCTAACTAATTCCATGGAAATACTTACATTCACATGTTCAAGCAGACATGCACTTACACCTGTAAAGAAATTAATTGAAATATGGCATTTATTCCAAATAAATCTGTAAATGTAAATGCTTTTATTGATGTGTCATAAATGGTTTCCTTTTTAAATGTACCAAGAAAAAGCTTTAAACTGGGTGCTTGCTTGAAACATATAGCCCAGGAAAGAGTCGTATGGCCAACTTTGATTAGTTTCATGGCATCTTCTGCATTTGTGCCCCACTTTTTTTTTCCCTTAATTTTTTATATCACCCCATTTTGGTTATTAGCCTGTACGAGTAATGAATTTTTGAAGTTTTACGGTGTAAGGTTGAGATTTATGGTCTGGTGGGAGAGTGAGAAGTTTTGTGTCTTGCCTTGAGTGCTGACCATGTTTGAACATTGGATTTTCAACACACTTAAGTCTGTCCTGGCTTTAACGTCTTTTTTGAATGTGCAGAATTTTGTAGGCCTTTAACCTTTTTAAGAGTATGGATTTGTTCATTGTGCCATATTAAGCACGTGGAAATCATCATCACTGTTTTTTGCTTACCAGGTGGCACAGTCCCAGTCAGAGCAGGCGGATAACATTTGCCGGCGGTTACTAAATGGTAACCATGCACAGTTGCTAGCTGAGCAGAACTCAAAAGAAGTTCATACCTCAATGGCACCTCCAGGATTTATACCAGCGGATAGGGAGCAGTCAGCTCCTGTGATGTATGCACGACAGGCGTCTTTTCCAGAGAAGTCTGGCCACAATGAGGAAGACCCCAGGAAATCTGCAGCTGCTGCAGTGGCAGCACAGCTGACTGCTTCAACGTCATCAGCCCAGATGCTCTCTTATGTCCTCTCCTCTTTGGCATCTGAGGGCGTCATTGGTAATTCAAGTAAAGAAGCCACCAATGATTTACCTCCGGAAAAGAGGCCTAAGCTTGAGAATGACCATTCGTATGCACCTCCTCCGTGTACCCAACAATCATCAGCTCCTCCTTTCCCGCATCCTGACTCTCTTCAGCAAAATATAACAACTACAACTTCACAATTAACTCCAAATGACCCACCGCCTCCACCACCATCATCTCCTCCACCAATGCCACCACTACCACCTATGCCACCATATCAGATGCCCCCATATATCCAAAATGCTGGACCAATGGCTAGCTCACAATTTAGCTACAACCTGACCCAACAACCCCCTACTGTTCCTGGTTATCCACCTGTTGGGGCCCCAGTGACAGGCATGTCTCCCTTTGGGACACCCCCAACAAATCCTTACCAGAGCTTTCAGGGTTCTGATGGTAATTTCTATTGTCAGCCATCCTCAATGCCTGTGGCACCGCCAATTTCTCGGCAATAGGATTCTCATCAGGCCTGCCTCGGTCGAAGGTTTTTCCGGGTAACTTAAGAATCATGATAACTTATAGAATTCAGTCGTTACCCGGCGCTAGAAACCTTCCTGTTTGTGTTAGTTATACATCAGATTTAGAGTTGCACATAGTGAATATTTGTAACTTATGATTGTTTTTAGACTGTGGTGTTACATTGTTGAATTTAGAGGAAAAAATGGATTTGTTTTTTTTTTTTTCACTTGATTATGCAATCATTTGTTATTTAATTGAAGTAATTAACTCGGCTATGGTGTCATTTCCTGCGAGGAGGCCCATAAGGAACCCGCGGGCTACAGTGGTGCGTCATGCAGTCATGGGCCTCGAAAGTGAATTATTTTCATGACATTGGGTTCTAATTTCATTCGTGAAAAACCAATTCAGACGTGCTACTGAAGAGGATTATTTTTAAGATATTCCAGAAGTAGAGTCCTAAGACATTTTCGTGGGCAAAACTCATAATGTCCACTTTACTTTAGGCCCTAGCCAGCAGCTTTGTATATTTTTGGTTGGGCTGGGCTGGACCCGAGTTGGGGTTGGGAATTTTGTAACTAAGCCTTCTAACCGACCCCAGTACACAGGCCACTTAGTTCCAACTGATAACTGTTGTCTCATCAACTTATAGGAGAGCACCAAATGCCGAGTGACTTTTACCTTGAATGGTTTCATCTCGCCGTAGTATGTACGTGGCTTGTTATACTGGTAGTTCAGATTGATATAGTTCCCATCTGGGTTAACTATCAAAATATATGTTGTTGGTTTCCTGCTTACATATAGTGCATTTCCAAAAACTGCATTTCCAAAAACTTTTGTGAAAACTGCCGAAGTTGTCTTAACCAAAGTTGACTTTTTAGAGTTTATTAAATTGATTCTAAAAAGATACTGGTTAAAAACACTTTCAAATTATTGACTCATGCCTCAAAATTTCTTCTCTAACATATTAACGGCTAAATGGGTTAACGGAAACCGTGTTTAAAAAAAACCTTTCAGAAAATCAGCATAAACCTCTACTAAGTTCTTATTATTTTTGTTAAAATCAAAAGCCTACTTTTCAATAACTTTTCCTCCAAACTCTTTTCTCTTGAATAATAATAAGGACTGCCTTTTGTTTACATTTTAAATATAATTTATATTTCTGTTAATCAGGTTAGACTTCGAACCCAAAAGATAAATAAATAAAACTAAAAACAAATAAGATAACTTAGTTACTAATCGCTATCCAAATAATGTTTAAACTTTCTAAGTATGAATAAGAGAACTTTATTACTTGAATATTGTGTATATAATGATTGCTTGTTTTTCTAGTATGTCTATTCTTTCTATCTCTCTTTATCTATTCTTAATTGCCTGAGAGGTCTATGTATACACTTGAGGACTCGATACAATAATTGCTACAATTAATGACTCGATGTACAAAGATAAGATTTTGAATTTACACAATTTGCTAAAGGACTAACTAAAAGTAAATAGCAAAAAGATTGACTTGGCTACTATTATTTTGTGATAACACACTGTCGATAAATAGTGATTGACTACTGTTTTCTAGGCTAACTCATTGTAGATAATAAAATGACAAAATGAAAACGATGCTTGCATAATTTTTCCTTATCGGGTGGTGAGTAAAGGAAGTGTATATGTAAAACATGAATTTGATAAAGGCAAACTACTTTGACTTTTTTACTACTACTGGCTGGCTAATGCTGGCTAATCATCCATGTAGTTTTCTATATTGTCTGCTTCTTCGCTTTCCAAATCATCCCACCATTCAGCTTCATGTAGAGCCAATTCCTATTGTTCATTCTGAGCTCTCATTTCTACTTTAATGGTGTATTTACTTGAGGGTTTAGGGAATGAGAATGAAGGAATGAGAATGAAACTCATGTTTAAATGGCAAAATATAATTTAAGAATGGGAATAAAATATGTAGATTCCACATAATTTGGGAATAAGGAATGGGAACCCATTCCCATAAGAGGTTGGGAATGAAAATGAGAGGACGAGAATGAAACCCATATTTACTTTTCTAACCCTCTAATTTTTTCATATTTTCTGAATTACCCTTATTCAAATCACAATTACTTGTATTATTTTAAATATCATTATTATTATTATTATTATTAACTTTATTATTTTAGTTATTATTAATTATTGTTATTATTATTATTTTTTTCATTAATATTATCATTATTAACATTTATTATTATTATTAATTTTATTTTTTAATTAATATCATTTTTATAATAATATTTATACATGTGTCTAGTTAATAAAAATTACATTATTTAATACTATGGTATTTTGATAAATTGATTCTCATTCTTATTTCTTATTCCTATTTATTTTGCCAAGTAAACACATTAATGATATTCCAGCATATTCACATTCCCATTTATTTTTGCCAAGTAAATATTGGAATCTCATTCTCATTCCAGCCCAATCCGATTCCATGAAATAAACGTACCATGAATTCTTTGGCATAGTGCTCTACCAGTCTTTTGTATTTGGTTTTGGCAAAGAATGGTACTTCTAGAAGGGGATGTTTAGAGTAAATTTTTTGGACTACATTTTCAGTGATTAAGATATAATCTTCAAACCCAAAATGCACCTAATAGAATTGTCTACCTATCACTTTACTAGTCCAATGTTTAAGCTACTCTTCTATATTAAACTGTTTACAAGGCCAAGGGAATTTTGTTTCAAAAAATGAAGGTCTAAAATTATGAAATTTGACTACTATTTTAAATTGGATTGGTATGACCCTAGACTCATCCCATTTTAGTGGTTTGTTGTCTATGAATAATTCCACAAATGAATTATTTGTTGTGGCAAAAGTGTTTAGGATTACTATGGCTATTTTTCTGCCAAACGGATTTGATTGATCAGGATCTGAAAATACTACTTGACTTGATAGACCATAACCTAAGAGTAAGGTTGGTTTTAAAAGTATTTTTTTCTTGTTTGTAATCTATTTTTGTAGGTTCATATCTCGATATATCTATACATGCTGATGGTATGCTATAAACAAGGTGTCATCTATAGGGGAATCTTTCTAAGAGAACAGATTTACATAATGGATCTTCTCTTGGGCAATTTACATTCTCAATTTTATACTGAGTAACCCATATAATACGTAAACTGTTAATATTTAATTCTAATATAGCTATATCATTTAAAAATTTTATAATATATATTTGTTTGTCTAAAGCTATTTTTACTTCTTCTTGTCTAATTTTTTGGATTAGATATGTTGGAAGTGAATATTCACTCTTTGAAAAAAGAGAAAATTTTCATTTCTCAAGTTCATCCTATTCTTTTCTTATTATTTTTAATTCTAATAATTTATCAAGGTCTTGTTCATCTATTATATCTTCAGTTTTTACTCTAATACCAAAGAGAAGAAAATTGGGTTCAAAAGGCGAAGGAAAGACACTTGTAAGTGGCTTGTTATACCGACAATGCAGACTGATATAGTTTCTCATTCGGGTTAATGATCAGAATATATGTTGCTGATTTCCCACCTGTATACAATGAGTGATTTACAAAGATGTGGTCATAAGTCATAAATTAAGAGGGAGAGGCCAGAGAGTGATTTACAAAGATGTAGATATGCCAATAATACCTAAGAATGTGGTAATTCGTTTTTTTTTTTTTTTTGTGTTTCTATTGATTTTTATTACCTTATAAAAGTAAGGCGACTCTTTCTTGATTTAAGTTAAAAAAAAAAAATCGGGAAGCATTCTTATATTATCATCTACAACTAGGCTAACTATTAATCACTTGGCGTATTTATTGAGAAAATTAAATCAAGAATCCTGGTCCTAACCTAAAACCCTTAAGAAATGATGGTGCATGCGGACCAAAAAGCTAATTAACAGGACAAGGTTTATTGGTTGCCGATGATTAAAGTAGGTTGGTGCTCCTGGGAAAGAGACAAAGGTCGGTGGTGATGAAACGATCGCGTGAGTATGACGTGGCTGCAAGATGTTATCATCCCACGTAGTTGTGTTTAGCTTTTGGCTAGAAAGTTGATATGAGAGAACAGCGAAGAAAAAAAGAAATTTTTTAAAGTTAAAAGTGGAAATGGATACAGACACACGCACAAACAGCACAATGTCTTATCTTATGTCTAGCCTTCATTCTAACAGGACCAGCACCAAGACCCATGATATATATATATATGTAAAAGCATGCATTTTGACCATGGAAAGCCTGAAGCCATCCATTTTACAAAATTTTCGCAAAAGACTCAAAATTGACTACTTGGTTCCCAAGGTTTTGGGATTTTAATTAGGTTTAGAAAGGGTGTATTTTTTTATAAAAAAAAAAAAAAATTCTAGACTATACTAGCCAGTTGGTGTTTGCGGACAAGAGTTGGTTCAGGAAACAGATTCTAAACTAGACTAAAACACTTGGTAGAAAAAGACATGAGAATGTCCAGTCTTGTCTCTCAACGCCCGCTTAGGGAATCCAAAATCCCAAATTCTACCTAACTGTGTTTAACTGCACTATTATAAGTCAAATATGTAGTTGCATCAAAATTCTGAAGAATTTAAAAAACTGATTAAGAAACCAATTGTAGGTTCGAGGAATGTTTGTAGAGAAACTTTATCATCCTATGTAACTTACATTAATTTAAAATTAATCTTTTTTACAACTCAGATGTTGGTTAATTATCAAATAATTAGATGGTCATGAGAGATTAATTTTGAGTGAACTATAAGTTGCATATTATATAATTAGTAGCTTCCAAAGTAATCTTATTACCAACAAACATAATTAGTTTAATTCAATAAGTTAAGGAGACAAAGTTGGCGGAGGAGGGTGGAGCTAAAAACTATAATACGTTTTACGAAATTTTAACAAAAATAATATCTGGTACTATTTTGGACTTCATAATTTTTTTTCCCTCCTCAGAAAACACATTTACAATCGTCTTAAGTATATTTTCGTAATGTGAACACGTTTAAATAATAAATTTGTTATTTTTATCATTTTTAAAATTTTTAAATTTTTTTAATATTTTATTATATATTGCAATATGAATAGTGATCAGATATAGCCAAAAGTACCTATAGAGCCTGCATCATTGTATCAAGGCGAGTGCTAAGTTGCGTTTAACGTAACTTATGCCATACATACAAAATATGTAGGTCCCATTAATATGTTAAACGTAACTCTAAAATCAAATAAAATAATAAATAAATATATTCTACACCTACAGGAATACCTAATCCTCAATCTTAAGATTGACGCGAGTAGACTCAATTATGGAACTCTCAACTTTAAGGTTAAGGCCAATGGTGGATCTACAAGTGTAGCTCAGTCTTGATTAGGAAAAAATCATTTATATCCCTTATATTTTCATTAATTTTATATAATAATATACTTATTTTTTTTGTTTCATATATGTCCTTAATTCAATTACCCTTATATTTTCATCAATTTTATATTATAGTAGAGTTTTTATTTTATTTTCAAATATATATTATAATTTTTTCCATTTGAAATTAGTTACTTATTTATAAAATGATTAAATTATACATTTATTGGATATATTGAAAACATTATGGGCTAAAATGTTGCTGCTGCTTCATTTTAAAAAATTCTAATTGAAAAAAATTATGTCAGCCTAATATAAAATTTTCAGTAATATTAAAAGTACTTATAAAAATAACATGAAATAGCAATTATCAACATTTTCATAAATTTTTTATGTTGATTTTGAGATTTCATTTAATAGTAAGTTAGAGAATAAAATTTGAGTATTTTGAGGAGCTTTTCATAAAAGAATCATCAGTGAAATACAAGTGTGTGCAACCCAAGAGGGGGGGTGAATTGGGATTTTAAAAATTATGCTAAGCAAATCACACATCAATTAAATCTAATGCCTTAATCAAATCAAAAGTAATAAAATCAAGCAAGCATAATAATAAAGGAGTAAGGAAGAAACAAACGAGGATTTTTATGTGGTTTAATTATCATCCACGCCTCCAAGCACACGGGCTTGAGGATTTCACTATCCAAACCTCCCAAGGCTTCAAATGTTCTACAATTGACTTATGTGTCGATAGACCTTCTACAATCAAGAGATTATATCACGTCTGCTTGGCACGATGTTCTCACTCCATGATTGATGATAAATGAAAGTTACAACAATACAACTCTCTTTAAGAGTGGATAAACAAATTATAACTCAATGATAACTCAATGAATGATGATTTAATAAATGGAAGCTCAATATATGTTTTATAAACTTGTTTTGGCTTTCTAGTATTCTTAAAAAGAAGTTGGAATTGAGTTTATATAGTTAAAGCTCGAAAACTAGCCGTTATAGACAAATTCCAGTATTAAGAGCTAATTTAAGCTCACTCGTAATGAAGTTCTGGTTATTTTTGAATTTTGCTACACTAACATTGTTCATGAAATTATAATTTTACCCCAAAACTTTCTATAATTATATTATGGCCCAGAAAGTCATAAGACTTTTCAAATAGGTTCAATTTTGGACATCAAATGTTTGAATTACATTCGGGTCCTCCAACTTTCATAAATTATAGTATGGCCCAAATTGTTTCAAACCTTTACAAATAAGTTCAAATCCAAATTCAAAATAATTTTTGTCATTCCCAAAACTTTTTGAAATTATGCTATGGACCAACATGTAATAATACTTTTCATAAAAGTCCTTTTAAGTTTTAACATAATCAACATAAATGTTAAAGTTCTCAAAACCTTTCACTTAGACCCTCAATCTTTTATAAGTTACAATATGGCCCAAAACGTTCCAAATCTTTGCAAATAGGTTTAAATTCAAATTCAAAATAATATTTATTAAAATCAAATATTGTAAAACATTTTCATTTTAATCCAAATTACTCAAATCCACAAAATACTTTTATCTTAAATATAAAACATTTTGGTTTATAAAAAGTAATAATTTATTAAACAAAACTTGAGCTTCTCAAATGCTAAATCATGCATCAATTAAATCATACCGGCTTTAGAAGAAATTGTCGCAATAATTTTTCCGTCAAGCTTTAACTTCATTCTTGATTTCGCCGTTGTCCGTTGAGTGTCTTGAACTTGATTTCACTTAATTCACTTGCATAAATATTATCCTTCAAAAGCTAGTGAACTTGTGAAATACAATATTTATTAAATTACTTAAGACACATGTTTGTTATCATCAAAATTACATAATGTGTTGCCCTTTAGGCTAACAATCTCCCCCTTTTTGATGATGACAAACATCTCATGTATTTTGACATTTATACTCCCCCTTAATACATGGCATACATGATTTAACAAATAAATCAAATTTAAAACATGCAAGCTCCCCCTTAATATTTCAAAACCATGCATGAATATTTTAGGGAATTCAAAGCACATGACTTCTCCCCCTTCATCATCAAAATTACTATGAATATTTGAAGTTCAAAATACATGTTTCCTTTATCCGGGAATTCAAAATACATGATCTCTCCCCCTTCATCATCAAAATTACTATAAATTCGATGCTCATACAAATAATATGTCAATGGTTAATCAAGAAACATATAAATATATAATAACCAAACATTCAATTAACCATAACATGATCATGAACCACCATTCCATCAATTACCAAAACAACTCCTCATAACATAAGATCATCATATAAAAAAATCATGGAATTAAATCACAATCAAATCTTAAAATCATCACCATAATCATATATCAACTATTAAAAAAAAAATGCTCAAAGTACATGTTATTCTCCCCATTTATGAATCATAAAAAATGATATAATACTTTGTCTCCCCCTTTGGACAACAAAAAAGTACAAAATGCATATTATCCAAAATCATATTGTATGCTCCCCCTAAATATATGTTCAATTTAAAATTTTAACCAAAAAAATTTTAGCCAAAAAAATATCACATTTATTTCCCCCTTCATCATAAAATAAATAATAGATGCAATCAAAACACAATCATCAAAAATAATTCGATGAAGATATTACCCATTCTGTCCGAGTAAAAATTTCGGCGGAGTCTCCCCATAATCTTCCTTGCATCTCTTGGCTACTTGTTTCCCCTTGGACTTGTCACCACCCACCATTGTTGAAACAAGAACAAGCTTAAATACCAGTTTCGGATTTTTAAAAACTTGAGTGAAATGGATGTGTTTGAGCCAAGAAAATCGATCTTAGATATGAATGGAGCTAATATATGATGTGGATTGGATCAAAGATGAGCTAGAGAAAGCTTGAAAATGTAGAGAGAGAAACGGCCAAAGCTAGGTTTTTGAGATTTGGGATTTTTGTGAAAATGTGATGAAATGGTGTTTGGAGGATGAAAATTAAAAGAGTAATGGATGGGTAATGAATTGGATGATTGATTTTGGCAACATAATGAGTGAAAGATGAAGAAATTTGAGCGAGAAATATAGAGGTACTGTTCACGCATGAGAGATGATGATGAGATGATGAAGAACAAGTGAAGAAATGATGATTGAGAGGTGTTTAATAATAGTAGAATGCATGGGTATTGATTTGAATCATTGATTTTGACATAAAAATGGTTGAGAAATGAAGAAGATTTAAGAAGAAATTGAGGAGAAAAAACATGGGGAGAGAGAGTGATGAGAGGTTGAAGAAAGCACTGAAAACGAGGAGAAAGACCTCAAACTCATGACCAAGCGGCTAGCCGCTTGCTCTCGGGTCCAAAGGCAGCATCCAAGCGGCTAGCCGCCTGGTTGCTGTCCGGCTGCACCGAGGTTGCTTTTAGGCCATTTTCGATCAATCCCGTCATCATTTCTTGATTCCGAAACATCTCAAGAGTCATCTTAATGCATGAATCATGATTTTAAACATTTAAAAGATGATTAATTCAAAAAAATAAGTCATCCATCAAGCATATATCATGAAGCATATAAGCATTCAAAAATGGATAGATCAAACACTTCACATATCTATCATACTCAAACACTTCATAAACATCAACAATCACCAAGCAAGCAATTTTAATAGATTCAATAACATAATTAGAGATGTTAATGCGAAAATTCATCATGCATATTTTACATAATTATGAAACATATAAGTATTCAAAAATCAATAAATCAAATATATCACTTATTTATCATGCTTAGACATTACATAATCATAAAAATCAAACAAATCCATTATGGTGAGTTGACAAGCAATCATCATATAAATATAACCATACATCATGATAAAGCACTCAATATTATACACAATGATAAGTTTATCATGTAAACATACAAGTATAGTTTCACAAATTCAAGCTATTATCCATCCATCATGATCTATTCAACAAAATAAATGGGCAAGAAAAGCTTATCCACATCATGTTAATGCACTTAATGATATGATGAAATATGAAATACTTACTAAGATTAAAAGATCATCACTTATAACTAATAAGGCAATAATTGTTACCAAAACAATTAAATCATCTTGCCTCATTATTTTTGCTTAGACCATGATCAAGTTATTATCCTCATAAGCTTTCATCAAGGAACTCTCTACCATTCCTTGACCGTGGTACCTACAAAAAAAAATTCAAGTTGTGTGCTTTGGTACCCAAATATTCTTGGGTCCTTGAATGTTAGCAATAGTTTCTTTTGGAACCCAAATACATTTCATACCATAATATATATTTCTCTTAATAGAACATCTAAAACTCATATGACCATTTTGATTGTAAAAATGACAAACAATTTTATGATCACATATGGAGGTAGCCTTAACAAAATAATTCTTATAATATTTTTGTTTCAAGTTAGGCTTATATCCAAGTCCTCCTTTGTCGAACACACATTTTTGTGTATTAAGCAAGTTATCCAACATCTTTTGCCCATTTGTAAATTTTAGCTCAATTTCATTTAGATCACTGCTCTTCTTTTTAAGCATTTCATTTTCTTTCATTAATTCATCAACACGTGATTTCTCATGCTCATATGAAGTACTTTGTTTACAAGTAAATGATGCAATCCTATCATGTAGCATTTCATTATCTAATTCCAATTCTTTGATCTTTTCATTTAATGAAACATTGCATTTTTGTAAAGCATCATTTTCATTTTTCAAGTCATCTACATGTGATTCTAGATGCTTGTATGAAGTGCTAGATTTCTCATTTGATAGTGCAACTCTATCATGCAATGCTTTATTCTCTAATTCTAAACATGTAATCTTTGCACTTAAAGATTCATTTTAATTTGTGAGCTCGATAATTTTTCTTTTAAGACATGCATTCTTTTTACCAATTTTCATTAACTCATCATGCAATTCTTTAAAAGCATCATGCAATTCATTATAGGTAGGATCACTTACCTCATCAAGCTCATCATCCGATTTATCTCCAATTGCCATAAGTGCCACATTTGACACTTCATGAGATTCCTCCTCATTTCTAGTCTCCTCATACATAACTTCAAATTTTCTCCAAATTTCATAAGCATTAGAACAATTTGAAACTTTATGAAATTCCTTTTTATCTAATGCACAAAATAAAGCATTTATAGCTTTGGAATTTAAAGACATCATTTTCCTATCCGAATCACTTAAAGCATTATTCCTAGGAATGAATGAGTCATCACAAACTATTTCCCATATTTCATAGTTTAAGGCTTGTAAAAATACTCTCATCCTAGTTTTCCAATAAGGATAGTCATTACCATAAAAAAATGGAGGTCTAGTGGTGGATTGGCCTTCCATGAAGGTTGAGCTAATTTGGGTTGCAATTGATCTTTAACTCTAAACTGTTAAGTCTACACAAGAGCACCTTGCTCTGATACCAATTGAAATACAAGTGTGTGCAACCCAAGAGGGGGGGTGAATTGGGATTTTAAAAATTATGCTAAGCAAATCACACACCAATTAAATCTAAAGCCTTAATCAAATCAAAAGTAATAAAATCAAGCAAGCATAATAATAAAGGAGTAAGGGAAGAGAAAACAAACACGAGGATTTTTATGTGGTTCGGCTATCCCCGCCTACATCCACGCCTCCAAGCACACCGGGCTTGAGGATTTCACTATCCAAACCTCCCAAGGCTTCAAATGTTTACAATTGACTTCCAAGGTGTCAATGGACCTTTACAATCAAGAGATTATATCCCCAATCTCTTCACCCCAAGTGTTTCCTCACTTGAACACTCACAATTTGATGATAAATGAAAGTTACAACAATACAACTCTCTTTAAGAGTGGATAAACAAATTATAACTCAATGATAACTCAATGAATGATGATTTAATAAATGGAAGCTCAATATATGTTTTATAAACTTGTTTTGGCTTTCTAGTATTCTTAAAAAGAAGTTGGAATTGAGTTTATATAGTTAAAAACTCAATAGCCGTTATAGACAAATTAATGGCGGCCAATTTAACCGGCTCTTTATTTTAACTACACTAACATTGTTCATGAAATTATAATTTTACCCCAAAACTTTCTATAATTATATTATGGCCCAGAAAGTCATAAGACTTTTCAAATAGGTTCAATTTTGGACATCAAATGTTTGAATTACATTCGGGTCCTCCAACTTTCATAAATTATAGTATGGCCCAAATTGTTTCAAACCTTTACAAATAAGTTCAAATCCAAATTCAAAATAATTTTTGTCATTCCCAAAACTTTTTGAAATTATGCTATGGACCAACATGTAATAATACTTTTCATAAAAGTCCTTTTAAGTTTTAACATAATCAACATAAATGTTAAAGTTCTCAAAACCTTTCACTTAGACCCTCAATCTTTTATAAGTTACAATATGGCCCAAAACGTTCCAAATCTTTGCAAATAGGTTTAAATTCAAATTCAAAATAATATTTATTAAAATCAAATATTGTAAAACATTTTCATTTTAATCTAAATTACTCAAATCCACAAAATACTTTTATCTTAAATATAAAACATTTTGGTTTATAAAAAGTAATAATTTATTAAACAAAACTTGAGCTTCTCAAATGCTAAATCATGCATCAATTAAATCATACCGGCTTTAGAAGAAATTGTCGCAATAATTTTTCCGTCAAGCTTTAACTTCATTCTTGATTTCGCCGTTGTCCGTTGAGTGTCTTGAACTTGATTTCACTTGATTCACTTGCATAAATATTATCCTTCAAAACCTAGTGAACTTGTGAAATACAATATTTATTAAATTACTTAAAACACATGTTTGTTATCATCAAAATTACATAATGTGTAGCCCTTTAGGCTAACAATCAGCATATAATTCTTCAAAGAGAGTTAGAGCACCTACCAAGAAACAACGGCATTCAAATACATTTTTATTGGATGAGTTTAGTTTATTATTGAAACTTTTGACTAACAATATATTTATAATTTTAAAAGAGGAATACATTTTTTAGTTGCTTAATTTATTTAAGACAAGTAGTTAAGTACTTGACTTCAAAAATTAAAGTTTTATTTGCGAGTTTTAATTGATTGTAATTACATGTATTGATTTAATTTTAGCTTAAAATTCTTAATTGATTTATTAATCTTTATATAATTATATTTTGTTAAAGGTTGCAATGTCGGGTTCCATAATTAAAAAATAGGGTTTTTATATTTGAATAACCTTTTGTTTTCTACTCTTTTTTTACAAGTATTTTTATTTCGAGTACGTATGTATAAGGATAAGGTTCTTCATGTCCCTCTTATTTGATGTACTTCTTCCTACTTATGAATTTTTTATGATCACTTCAAAATATAAATTTTTTAATTTAGCTCGGGGTAATATAAATTCTTGGGTCCGCCTCTGGTTGAGGCGAAGAGATCCTCACCAACTCAACTAATGAGCTGCTAACAGTATTAAATTTATTGCTATTATTTCAATATAAGTATAATAAAATTAATGTTCAATCATTAATGGATAGATTTAACCCAATGATAGTGTTTTTTAGAAGAGAAATTATTGGATTTTATGTGAGTTAAACATATAAATTATGTAAAATTGCATGTTGAAAGAAGATTTACCATTAATAGATACATTGATAAGGAGTAAGAAAAAAAAGTTGAAAGAAGGCTAGACTGTTGCTCAAAATAAATAAACCAAAAGTATGATTTAACAAGGGTATTTAAAAAGTTTTCAGAGTTTAGAATGGCTTCCACCCTTTTGAGCCCATAACAGTTTTACCTATAATTACGTTTAGAAAAATAAAAATGGTAGATGATCTACACATACATACATCCATACATACATACATAATTTCACATCTTTCCATAATAAATAAATAAATGAAGTTTCATGTGACGTGTTATTGTTATTTTAGCTAAAAACTGATGCGAGGTCCAAAGGCCCAATCCAACCCATAAAATACATATTTTATGGTGGATCCAAGCCACTCTATTAGGATAACCACTTTTGGTTGTGGTTTGAAAGGTATAGATACATAAAAGTATAGTTAACTGTATTTGGAGGATCTTAAACCATAACGGAATGCCCTAGAAAATGAGTTAATAGAAAACCAACTACTCTATATAAAAAAAATAATAATAAGCTTAGACTAAAATAATAAATCTTGTTGAAACTCAATATGCATATGCATAGTTAACAACTAATGCAATGCTAATAAAATTGTTAATAAAAATGTCTAAGCATGCATGAAATATGATGCAAGCATGCATGCAAATTAGTGCAAAGATGGAAAGTCAATAGACATGGTTAACAATTAATATAATGCTTATTAAATTTTTAACAAAAATGGTTAAGCATGTATGAAATTTAATGCATGCAAATCAATGTAAAGGTAAAAGTAATAGTCATGATCAACAATGCTTACGAAATTATGAACAGAAATGGCAGAGCATATGTGAAATTTTAATGCAAACATGCATAAAAATGAATATAAAGGAAGAAATGAAGTCTGTAGATAGCAGGCCTCACAATCCGTTTAGGGATCCATCATTTTGGTTAAATAATCTAAGAGATAATTAAAGGTAAGCCAAAGGGTATTTTTTAAAACTAATTTTTAAAAAATAATTAGATCTAGTTTGGAAATGTTCCCAAAATAATATCTGAGAAAACATTTTCAGTATTCTCCCATAAACATTTCTATGAAAATATTTTCAAAATTGTTCCTCAAACAATTTCCAAATACATTCCATATTCATTTTCCAAAAATATTTCATTTTCTCACTTTTTCCAAATTTACACATTCTAAGCTATAACAATCGTAGAACATTAACATTAAGTATTTAAGTTATTGGTTCTCCATTATTCCGTGGTGCACTCCACTACCACAATACTATTCACTACAGGAGTCGTTATTGTTTAAACACAAATCCGCTACTCAACGAAACAATAGGCAAAGTCAAAGTTACAATAGGAGCTTATTTAGGCTATACCAAGGCTTGAATATGCTTTGGGACTTTACTCCCCAGACCACACAATAGAGTAGTTCAAGTGGATCACATACCACTAAGCCTGAATTTTCAATCAAACCCAATCTTATTTAAATCGGGAAAGAGCCATCCGTATGATATGTAGCCTTGTGAAATTCCCGCATCAAACAATTGCCCATTGCATGAACATGATAAAAACTATGTCATTTGAAATGTATATTTATGGATAAATGTATTTTATGAATAAACTTTTGGGAAGACTATCATTACTATTTCATAAATACGGTAGTCGGTTGCTCTTTGTTTATTGAGAGTGCAAATGGTTACAACATTCTTTTATTTACGACTACATGTTAAGATTATGAGTAGTGTTATAGTCATGAATTTTTGTACAAATTATTATAATATTATTTATTTCACTAATCATATTACGCGATAACTCTCTAAAATAATTTATAAAAAAGTTTGTCGCAGTAATCTTACAGTGTTACTCTAAAATTATATGTAATGTTTGTGTGTCATGAAACAGCTGGAATGCTTGTTCTAATGAAGCGTGTCGTCTAGGATGTAATTAAACTACTTTTCTTTTTTTTCCCCCCTCAAAGATTGATACATTGGTTAGATTTGTCATTGGCCTAGGGGTTGGGTATTTTTGTTCAGATACCGAATGTAATCTTTTTTTCTTTTTTTTTTTTTATAGATTTTTCCGACCGACATAGGTTCGGAGACAACACATCGCTCGTATGTGAGACAATTCTCACTTCATTAATTGAAAATTCAACATTAATTAATGCATGCAATGCGAAGCACCAAAAAAGAAACCTGCACGCACACAATAATAATAAAAATAATGCTATTGGAGACACAAGGAGAGACAAAAGCACCGTCAGATCCCAATACCGATACACCAACCAGGGCTTTGATGAACTGATGGCAACTAAAATTAAATCATAATAAATTAATTTCTTCCAAATTCCTAAAAATAACAGCCCCCGTGGCCCGCCCCCCCAGCCCCACTTTACCCCCCGAAGATTTCACGAGAATCGAACGTCTACTCCAAATAATGCAGCAGCCGAAGCCGCTGAGGCAGATGCGTAGCAGAAATATGTTTGATCATTAGTAACTGATAGGAGAAGTGAGCTGGCTGTCGTTATTGTGTTTTCTGTTTTTCCAAAACGACAAATCGTATCTACAGCCAAGGTTAAATTTTGGAAAAAAGAAAAAAGAGCGGTCAACGTTCGGATGACGTCAGCATGCGGCAGGTGTAAGGATGCCAGTGGAAACAAAAGCTGAGAAAAGCCGTCACGTCGGATATGCTTTAAACGGCTCATGAAAGAGGAGAGAGTGTGTGGAGTTGGGGGGGTAGCGGCAGGGCTTCTGATTTTAAAAGTTGTGCTTGCTTCAGACTTATGCTTTCGGCCTTTTTGGCGTAAAGAAATAAAGGCAACAAAAGAAAAAAAGCAGATTTTGCTGCGTGCCAAACGGGATCAAATGGGTCAAAGTGAGGAGACCAAGCAACAGCAAAATCCACACATATGACATGCCTCCCCCTAATTTGCTAACACTTACTGAAATCTGACTTAATTTTTAATTAATTTCTCTGCTTTTGCAGTTGATTTTGTTCCTCAAACCTTAGATGGGTGAGGATGGGCCGATGGGATCATGCGACCATTTTTCCCAAAAAACAATTTAAGGATATGGTTATTGGTGATGATAAATTTGCTCTTGCTGGTAATTGGGAGAATTTTTAATTTTTTGTCCACATTTATGAGAGGAGATGTTTGAGTTTCGGTATAGATTCGAACTTGTGTCGTCTTCAAAGTTGAGGCCGTGAGCTCGTCATTAGACTAACATTTCAATGGCAAGCGACTTGTTATATATGATGAGGGGTGAATTGATTTCTTTGTGGCTACTATACAGTCCCAAATGTCATTAAAATTTTCAAAACTTTTGGTTGTACATTCAAACTTATGGATTACGCAATGCAATATCTAAGATGTGTAATAAATAAATTTGTTTTGTAGGTGAAAAAAAAAATTAAAATTTGTAACAAAAATGAGAGAAGAACATTGCATATATGCACGAGCTATATTAATCCAAACTCACTTTTTATATAAATAATTCACGTGATAAATTTATAAATGATCCTAATATTTATGTATTGTAAAATATTACCAAATTTTCAAAGAACTTCAAGGCTTCCCAATTAACTTACAGAAAAAGAACTTTTAGCACGTCATAGACCAAATTCGAAAGTTCAATTTTAGCAAGAGATGAATTTTTCCTCTTCTTAAAAAAAAAATTGTCAGGATTGCCCAACCGCCCATTACATCATGTTGTGATCAGAATCTTCGTCGGAATAAAAAATTACTGCAATTGCCACTGCCGTTCCGTGGCTTCGATTGGACAGTAGCACGAGTTCTTAATTCTATCCAAACTAACATGTAGATTAAGCACACACGTCTTCTTTTTTAGTTAGTTAAATTTCTTGTCGCCTAATCATTATTTTAAGAGTTAGTGCACGTGCCATTGTCCACCACTTTGTCAAGGTTGTTACTAAAATAATATTTTCTTAATATTTATTTTCTTTAATCTCAACTAATATGATAATCAAATATCCGGTAATGGGGATATTTCCACTCTAAAAATTATGTAAATCCATTTGATTTTTAAGTTTATCTATAAAAATCTACATTAACTTTTTTTATTACGATAGAAAAAGTTATAAATAATTGATCGATAAGATCCTTCTCAAAATCAATAGATTTCATTAAATAAGCAGAATAAATTTTCTACTGAGTTAATTTCGTAAGATATCATGGTTACAAATATATTTTAATAGTTTAATTGAGGTTCAATAATCATATTAATGAGGATTTAATTGGTTTATTGTTCTATAAAAAATTAGATAATTGATCAAATTTACTTTTAATTTGAAATAGTTAAAAATACAATAAAACATCGATAAGTTAATAAAATTGGGACATAGAAAATTTATTAATTTAGAAAATTTATCAATAAATTAATAATTTATTAATTTAGAAAATTTATCAATAAATTAATAATTTATTAATTTATGAAGAAATTCCTTATTTTTTGAAAATATGACCATGTTTAGAGTATTTATTTTCTCTTATTATATTTTATTTGAATAATAGTGTGTTATCTTACATCGGTAGTAGTTAGAATTTTTATAGAGATTTATTTTACATCGGTAGCAGTTACAACTTTTATAGAGATTTATTTTTCTCTATTAAAGATGACATATAGAGATTGTCTTGTGCTTGTTGCAAAAGAACAATGCAAGTTAGAATTTCGCATTACAAAAAGAGTTAGAGATGAGATCCAATTTCAAATCACTTGCATTGTTTTTAAAACAATGCAAAAATAAATAGAGAACATATTTTATAAAATCATGTAATTATTAATTTATATGTTAATGGGCACTATAGGAAAATAAGACTTCAAAAAATTATTATCTTAAAAATTAATTGAATTATTAATTTATCATGTTGGTCCCAAATTAAAATTAGTAAAATTTATTATTTAATCGTGATTATTAATTTATTAAGATTGTATTGAAATGTGAACTTTTTTATTATTAATTTTTCTAAAGCGTGAGGTGTGAATGCACACAATTTGAGGGTGAAAATATTAACCGGCCTTAGAATATTCGCATCACCCATCATTTTGATAATAAGACGTTATATTCTCACAATCGATTAAATTTGTCAAACTAGATCCACACAAGTTAGAAATAACTTTGATGCAGAGATATGTTCATGATGATGCACAAATCTTCATAACGACGACCAAAGATTTATAAGTAACTATGAAAAAATTAATAAACATTTTCAATGAAGCTAATTTTGTCCACCCCAACACAAATTGGTCGGCCACAATGAAGCAAATGATGACATGCATGGGGAAAATTTTATCTGTAAAATGTGGTTGCTGATTAATGAATAAAATTAAAAATAATTAATAAGTTGGATCAATTATTCCAAAGGAATAAAAAAAAAAAATTAGACTAATGGAAAAGAAAAATGAGCGGCCGACATGCAATGCATGAGGCGATGGTTATCGTGAGCACACCACAACATGGTCACCGGCTTTTCGCCGCGACATGTTCCTCGGTTCCCTTTTATCTTCACCGCCAACACCATTATAAATCTACCAAAGTTTCTATTGTCCATACTTTACCACGTGCTCGGATCATTTTTAATGCAATATAATCATGTTTAACATGTATTTAAGAATGCGCTGTACGTTCATAATAATAAAAATGCCATTTAAGTACAATAACATGCTTTGGCTTAGTGATGTGAAAGTAGGTTTATATAGATAAGTTGCCACTCGGCCAAAAAAGCACAAGCTCTCACAATGTGTGAGAGCTTATGTTCGAATCCCCATAATAATATGGGGACTTAATTTCTCTCTCAAAAATTTGAGTGGAGGTTAAGTCTTCTCCCTTATGAAACATGAGTAGAGTGAACATCCCTTGATTATTAGTGAGGTTTAAAACTTGGGCAGAGCTTTATATAATATCAATATACTAGTGTTCCAGTAATAGTCTGATTTGTAAATATTAGTTATAGTCTCATGTAATATGAGTTGTACTCTTGAGCAATAGTTTCATGTAATAAAAAAAAAGTTTATATAGATAAGTTTTTTTATGTAAATGAGTTGTAGTTGACAGTGGCAGAATCAAGATTTCATCTGACAGAGGTTATGATAGAGAAAATATAAACTTGACCAGACTCTAATACAAAATTTATAAAATTGAAGAGGGACAACAACGCTGGTTATAATGAACAAACCATAAAATTTGGTAGACAATCAAAAAGTTGTAAAAAATAAGAACGCTAAACATAAAATCCAAATAAAATGGGTTCGAAAGTAACTTTTTTTTATGTATAATTATCCCCATTTTAAGAATATAATCATAGAAAGTTCACTATATTTTTTAACAATTTCAATTGAAGAAGAAATTTTAATAATCAATCAATTAAATCCTCATTAAATAACGATGAACCACTGAAATCTTCATTATTCTTTTTATGATTTTGGTTCTTGACGACTTTTAACCATTAATGATTAATGCATCTTTAAAAAAAAAAGAAAAAAGGACACAGGTATTGAATTAGAATTTGACTATTTTGCTCTTATATGGTAAAAGTACTAAAATACTAACAAATTATTTTGACTTCATCATTTTTTATAAAAAAAATTATATATTTTCAAGATGATTTGTCCGTTGTACTTTATTAAAATAATTATTAAGGGTAAAATAATCAAATTATAACGATAGCAATTTAATAAAAAAGAAAAAAAAAGAATCTTTAATTGATTAATTGGTTAAACTTTTTCTCTATTTTAATTGGAAAGAGTAAAGTGAATTTTTTTTTATAAATAACTACTAAAATAAGATGGGCATATACAAATTGCCGGGTAAAAATATTTCCACCCTTAACTTGGGGGCACCCTAGCCACCTTATAAATACACAGGATTCTACCAATAGGCCATAGATGATCCTGATCCAGGCAAATCTCAGTAAATCGATAACACATCAAAAAATAAAAAAATTTCTCGAGATTTTTGATGCTCTGAAGTTTTTTTTTTTTTTTAAGAATGTGAAGCCTAGAAGTAGTTATATTCTGTTGAAATGTGAATGAGGTGGCATGCTGAGCTGGCGTGTGTGAGTCATCAAGCTGTTAAGGTCGTTATTGTAATGGCTTATTTCCCCTCTGGTTACGGTGTGTATAAAAGGTGGAATAAGATCAGTTGATGAGTGTGCGTGAAGAGATTGATTAATAAGAGAAGTTTTTAGAGAGATAGATTTTTGATAGTCGAGAGTCTTGGTCTCTGTATTCTCTTACTCTTCTGTACTTCATTTCTTTCTAATAAAGCTGAAAAAGGCAGAGCTGTTTCAACCGTGGATGTAGGCACTTTGTGGCCGAACCACGTTACTTCCTTGCGTGTTTTCTTTCTTCTTGTTCCGAGTGTGTGTGTTGAGTAATCTTTCGTAAAGATCATCTTGGTTCTTAATTCTGTTTCGTAATAAGCTAGTTATCGGCTCAAGGTTAACCTTAATCGGTTAAAGATTAGTGGTTATCGGTGAACCGATAGCAACTATCGGTTAACCGTTATCAACAAACTGGTATCAGAGCCAGAAATCCTCAGCACTTGAATCTTTGTTTATTAAAGAATGGCAAGCACGAGGTTCGATTTGGAAAAATTCAATGGAGAAAATGACTTCTACTTATGGAGTCTAAAGATGAGAGCTATCTTGATTCGACAGGGCTTAGATAGTGCCCTGGATGATGAAGAAGAATCAAAGACCAGAAAAGAGAAGGGAGAGGGACATTCAAGCTTCGGTGGAGACTCAAGAATCATAAATAATAAAGCTCACAGTACCATTATTCTACATCTGTCAGATGAAGTGTTGAGAGAAGTAGCCAAAGAGAAGACAGCCTCTGGTCTGTGGACAAAACCAGAAGAACTCTTCTTGAAAAAATCTTTGGCAAAAAGATTATATATGAAGAGAAAGCTCTACACGTTTTCAATGAAAGAAGGGATAGCCATGAAGGATCACCTTGATGAGTTCAATAAATTGATCCTTGATCTTGAAAACGTTAATATTATGCTTGAAGATGAAGACAAAGCCCTCATCCTTCTGAGCTCTTTACCAGACTCCTTTGAACACTTCGTTGATACTCTACTCTATGGAAGACAAACTCTGACTTTAAAGGATGTCAAGAATGCACTTGAATCAAAAGACTTAAAAAAAACGAATAGAAGCTAAGGACCAAGCTAATGGAGATGGATTAGTCGCCAAAGCAAAACCAGAGAAGAAAGCAAATAAAGGAAAGAAGAACAAGAATAAAAAAGAAACAGCAGACAAGAAAAAGAAGAAGAGGAAATGTTACTTATGTCAAAAGGAAGGGCATTATATAGTGGATTGCTTCGAAAAGAAGAAACTTGAAAAGCTACATAAGGATTCAAATGGAAAAGCTACCATTATATCAGAAGATGAAAAAGATGCTGAAGGAGCAGATGTTCTCATTGCTGCAGAAAAACAACCTACAAATGAATGGATTCTTGATTCTGGGTGCTCATTTCATATGTGCCCAAATAAAGAATTCTTCAAGACCTTTGAAAGTGTGTCTGGTGGAAAGGTGTTACTCGAAAACAATCTTGCTTGCAAAATTGCTGGGATTGGTACCATAAACATTAAGATGTTTGATGAGAAAATCAGGGAGCTTAAACAAGTAAGGTATGTTCCCGAATTGAAAAGAAACTTAATTTCACTAGGAATGATAGACAACATGGGTTGTAGTATTAAGGCTGAAAATGGGCAAATTCAGGTCTTGAATAAGGGTGAAATTATTATGAAAGGTATTAGAAGAAATGGCTTATATGTTCTAGATGGGTATGTACCTCAGATTGGAGTAAATGCTAGTGTTAGAAATGATAAAACCAAGCTCTGGCATATGAGGCTTGGACACATGAGTCAGAAAGGTATGAAAGAATTACAAAAACAAGGTCTGCTTGGTCATGATCACATATCTCAGCTGGAGTTTTGTGAAAAGTGTGTGTTTGGAAAAGCTACTAGGCTAAAATTCAACACTGGAAAGCATGAAACCAAACAAACCTTGGACTATATCCATTCTGATATATAGGGTCCTTCTCAAGTTCCATCTCATGGTGGAGCACGATATTTTATCACCTTCATAGATGACTATTCAAGAAAACTCTGGGTTTATATCTTAAAGCATAAGAGTGAAGCATTAGACAAATTTAAGGAATGGACAGCCCTAATGGAAAACTAAACAGGAAGAAAGGTCAAAAGACTTAGAACAGATAATGGGTTAGAATATTGTAGTAATGAATTTGATGAATTCTGCAAAAGATATGGCATTGCAAGGCATAAGACAGTGAGGAACACACCCTAGTAAAATGGCATTGCCGAAAGGATGAATAGAACATTGATTGAGAAGGTCAGATGTATGTTGCTAAGCTCAAACCTCTCCAAGCATTTCTGGGCAGAAGCTGTTGTTACTGCTGCATATCTTATTAATAGAAGTCCATCTACAGCTCTGGAATTTAAAACACCACAAGAAGCATGGTCTGGCAAATCACCTGATCTAAGCAACTTGAGAGTTTTTGGTAGCCCAGCCTATGCACATATCAGTCAGGGAAAGCTGGAACCAAGGGCTGTAAAAGGGTATTTTACTGGCTATCCTGAGGGCATCAAAGGGTACAAAATCTGGAGTATTGATGGGAAACCTACCAGAACCTTTGTTAGCAGAGATGTTATTTTTAATGAGGAAGCACTGACACAGTCAAAAGTGGAGACTGAAATCACTACTTCAAAAGCATATGAAAGGGAATATTCTGAGTTGGAGGTGGAGCCATCAAATAAAGAAGAACAGCAGAAGAAACAATCACAGCCTGAACTAGATGGATATCAACTAGCAAGGGACAGAAAGAGAAGAACCATAAAATTGCCAGAAAGATATGGAGTAGCTGATCTCATATCTTATGCTTTATTGGTAGCTGGAACTGTAGCAAGTGAAGAACCACAAAACTTCAAGCAAGCAATGAAAAGCAAGGATAAAGCTAAATGGATGGCTGCTATGGAAGAAGAAATGAGCTCACTGGAAAAAAATAACACATGGATACTAGTAAAGAAGCCACATGACAGAAAAGTGGTAGGCTGCAAATGGATCTATAAGTTAAAGGAAGGAGTCTCAGAGGCTGAACCAGCAAGGTACAAGGCAAGGCTTGTAGCAAAGGGGTTTGCCCAAAGAGAGGGGATAGACTTTAATGAAGTCTTCTCCCCTGTGGTCAAACACAGCTCCATCAGAATCCTGTTATCAATTGTAGCTCAAAATGACTTGGAATTAGATCAGATGGACGTGAAGACTGCATTTCTCCATGGAAATCTCAGTGAGAAGATATTAACGGACCAACCAGAAGGTTTTGTTGAAGCTGGAACAGAAGACATGGTTTGCTTATTAAACAGAAGCCTATATGGTCTAAAACAGTCACCTAGGCAATGGTATTTGAGGTTTGATGAGTTTATGATCACACATGATTACAACAGAAGCAAATACGACAGTTGTGTGTATTTTAAGACCTTACCATCAGGGAATGCTATCTACCTTCTACTTTATGTTGATGACATGCTCTTGGCATGTAAACAAAGAGAAGAATTAGAAAAGCTTAAAGGAGAACTGAGCTCTGAATTCGAAATAAAGGACATAGGGCCTGCAACCAAAATTCTAGGAATGCATATTATC
Organism: Citropsis articulata; assembly: GCA_030449925.1. Classification (NCBI taxonomy): domain Eukaryota; kingdom Viridiplantae; phylum Streptophyta; class Magnoliopsida; order Sapindales; family Rutaceae; genus Citropsis; species Citropsis articulata. The sequence goes on along the minus strand of JASUUH010000110.1, from coordinate 1,708,518 downwards.
AGAAATAGAGCTTCAAAGACATTATCTCTTTCTCAAAAGGGATATGTGGAAAAGGTCCTCAGCAAATTTGGAATGAGAGAGTCAAAATCTGTATTAACACCACTAGGTGCACAGTTAAAACTGTCAAAACAGCAAGAGCCAAAGGAGGAAGCAGAGGCTGAATTCATGGAGAAAACACCTTACTCTAATGTGGTGGGATGCATCATGTATGCCATGGTCTGCACCAGACCAGACTTGGCTTATGGGATTGGAGTGTTAAGCAGATTCATGGCAAATCCCGGCAAACATCATTGGCAGGCTGCTAAGTGGATGTTAAGGTATCTTAGGGGTACAATCAGCTATGGCATTGTATATGGAGGAGTCAACAGAAGCTCAGATCAAGTACTTGGATATGTTGATTCAGACTTCGGGGGTGACTTGGACAAAAGAAGGTCAATTACTGGATATATCTTCACTTTGTATGGAGGAGTAGTAAGCTGGAAGGCATCCTTACAATCAGTTGTTGCTCATCACAAGCTGAGGCATAATCTGTAACTCGCGGAAGGCATGAAGCAATCTGGTTAAAGGGGATAGTAACAGAGCTGGGATTGGAGCAAGGATTAGTAAGTGTTAGTTGTGATAGCTCTAGTGCCATACAACTGAGTAAGAATCCGAAGTTCCATGAGAGGACTAAACATGTTGATATAAGGCTTCACTTTATTAGAGATGAGATTGCTCAAGGAGTGGTGAATGTAGTCAAAATTCCCTCTGAGTATAACCCAGCTGATATTCTAACCAAGCCTTTGCCAACTATCAAATTCAAAGCTGCTTTGGATTTGATTGGAGTGATCGAACTATAGATCAATCTATGTGAGTTGATTCAGTGTCTGGAAGAAGCTTCAACAGAATGAAACTAGGTGGAGATTTGTGAAGCCTGGAAGTAGTTATATTCTGTTGAAATGTGAATGAGGTGGCATGCTGAGCTGGCGTGTGTGAGTCATCAAGCTGTTAAGGTCGTTATTGTAACGGCTTATTTCCCCTCTGGTTACGGTGTGTATAAAAGGTGGAATAAGATCAGTTGATGAGTGTGCGTGAAGAGATTGATTAATAAGAGAAGTTTTTAGAGAGATAGATTTTTGATAGTCGAGAGTCTTGGTCTCTGTATTCTCTTACTCTTACATCTTCATTTCTTTCTAATAAAAATTTGAAAAAGCGGTTTTCAACCGTGGATGTAGGCACTTTGTGGCCGAACCACGTTACTTCCTTGCGTGTTTTCTTTCTTCTTGTTCCGAGTGTGTGTGTTGAGTAATCTTTCGTAAAGATCATCTTGGTTCTTAATTCTGTTTCGTAATAAGCTAGTTATCGGCTCAAGGTTAACCTTAATCGGTTAAAGATTAGTGGTTATCGGTGAACCGATAGCAACTATCGGTTAACCGTTATCAACAAAGAATAATATTGAATATCTCAAAATTGCTTTCCAAGTTTTATGTTTATATGCCTAATGTTTAAATTCTATTATGGTTACATCCACTAAAATACTAATAAAGCCCAATTATATAATATATCCAAATAGACTGTAACCATTTAAAAACGAATTCTTGATAAATAAGAAAATTTAGATTAAGTGGAAAAAAAATTAAAAAAATAAATAAAGAATTGGCAATCTGGGGCATACAAACTCATAATAATCATTAAAGAAACTGGCAGCATCTCATATATGGTCTGTTTTGGCCTCTTCGTTTTAGGCAGGATCTTATCAATAAATGATCGTTTTCCACATCTAGCTTACTCCCAACTCTGCGAGCCAATCCTGGGCCTTGTTTCAACGAAAAAGGGGACGGCAAAGGAGACAGGGAAAGGGCATCATTCAAAAACATGCAGCCCTTAAAAGTTGAAGATGCCATCACGCTTATGTTAGCAAGTCTGTGCTGTTGCTTTCATGTGCCGTGACAAGTCCAATCTTTTGTTCATTATCTCCATGTAAAAATATATAAAAGATAACACTGTTCTAAGCTTTTTCAATATTACGTTACAAGATGCTCTAAATTAAAAAAAAAAAAAAAAAATTCTACTGAGAGTCTAAGACCTTTGGCTGGATATTTTTTTTATGCATTAGCACTAGAAATTTGTCCAGATTCTGCCTAGATATTTATCTCTTAAAAATTGAAATAAAATCTTCCCACATTATCCCATTTTCTTCAATGAAAAAGATTTTTTTTTTTTTTATAAGTACATATTGTAAATAGTTTAACGGTCGATCTTGGCCATTCATTTTTTTTATAAGAAAATATATCCTTTTTTTTCCATTTAGCAATCAGAATACGTGTATGATTTTTATTGAAAATGAATCTAATCAAACAATAATTTTACAATAAGTTAAAGTTACTTAATTAAACAAATGGGCAGTCGCATTGCATTGCATGATTTTGGGGGATGTGAAACTTTATCCTCCATTTAATTACCCTTCACTCAGTGACTTTTAATTTTTAAACAAAAGACACGTATGGTTGCTGAGTTGTATTGTACAAAGACTAGTCCTTACAAAATTAATCATACAACCTACAGGTCCAAAATATGACAAGTGTACATCATAGGGTTAATCGAAGTCAAATCACTGAGTCGGGGCTCGGGCGATAGACCATGACGAAAACGAAAAAATTATTGAAAGGGGCCCCGACAAGAAAATCGTTTTCTTTTTCTTCGGCCTACATCAATCTCATTCAAAACATGCAGCAGCTGCTGCTCCTCCATTCGCCACTAAACTGAAAAGGCAAAGCCCTCTGAATACTTGAAGAAGAAATTTTCTTTTACTCTTCAAAGCAATACAGCCTCCTTTTTAAGCTCAAAACTTATTGTTTATTTTCTTCTTGCAGTCATTAGTGCCAAGGCAATCGTGCCTTGAGGCCAAAGAAGCCAAATCTGCACTGCAAAAGGCCCCACTTAGTAGCTAGAATTCTCATATAAGGGAAAAAAAGAAAAACAAATAATTACTCAAACGAAGATATATATCTGAAGTTGTATACAGGGCATTGAATATTTTAACCAAACACGGGAGTAATTTAAATCCAGAACAGTATCAATTAATGACGATATGAGAAGCGGCTTCCAAGAAAAGCTATGAATTTTCAGATTTGATATATATAGAAATAAATTCTTAAGTTTATATTAAGCTATCTTTTATCTTCATTATACGATGCCTAAGGGATAATGTTGAATAATCCAATAACTGCCGTACGCCACACATGTAACTGTAAATGGTAATATATTCCGTGGAAAAGAGACCGTCCAAATCTAAAGATAAATTTGGGCACACATTGAGAATCAGAGATGATGAGAATATTCATCAATTGCCTTGTTGCCCAACTTCTTAAAATTTAAAAAAGAAAAAAGATACCCAAATCTCACAAATTGGATACTATTATTTCATGAATATTATGAAGATAAGAACACCAACATACTATGACGTCCTTATTTCCATTAGAATAGATTAAAAAAATACTTAACATCGATTGATTTTCCACATTAATTTCCGAAATCGTAGAGATGTAAGCATTCGTATTTGAAACGGAGAGTTTAACTGTGTATGGAAGTCTTACACCATTAGATTCAGGATGTGAAGCGGTAGCTAGTATCAGAGCTAACTCCAGGTCTAAAAGGTGCTTTTTTTCTTTTCATTTTAAAAGGTCAAAAGGGAGGCTAAAATGCGCATGAATGTCACGTCAAAAAAAAAAAAGAAAAAAGAAAGAAGCAAAATATTGTGATGGCCACGTTCTTATTGCTTTTAAAAATTTATTTACAAGGAATTAAGTAGGATTTCCCATAGGGCCCGGCAACAAGGACGAAGACAGCCGGCTATTAAGTAATCACCCAACAACTCTCTCCTGTTAAAGCCTGTGCTTTATGTCTCCCCAAAATCCATTATTGTTATTATTGTTTTTTCCTGCGAATTTATTAAAATTTTAAGGATCTTTAGTAATTAATTCCACCCAGCGAAATGTTTTAAGAGGTACAAAATAATGAACCTATTATTTTGCCTCCCAGATTTGCATTTATTAATGCATAAATAAAAAAAGTGCGCGTATATAATACCATAATTATTTGAACTTTAATTTAAAGCCCCATTAATAACAGAATACATCCCTACTTTTTTGTCGGAAAAATATTTATAACTGAATCGTCCATGAGACTGTATGACTATGATTAATTCGTTCTATCTTTAAAAAATATATTCTTAAGAGCACAAACTTGTTACAAGAATAACCCAAGAACTAAAATAATAATAAATTATCTTTGGCCCATTCTCGTATCTATAAATACCAAGCAAATCTTCCAATCCGTTTACTCATCACTCAACACACTCACTAGCCAAATAGCCCCCGAAAGAACAGTTTTCGCATTTCACTTGCTTCCGCTCTCTTAATTTGCTATTACATTAACACACAATCACAATGCAATACCAAACGGAGTCATGGGGCTGTTCGTACATGCCGTCGTCGAGAGGCGCTCTCGGCGGGGACCCACTGGAGCACATAGAGAGGCTGGCCTCGGAGAACGCCGTGGTCATCTTCAGCATGAGCAGTTGCTGCATGTGCCACGCCGCGAAGCGCCTCTTCTGCGGGATGGGCGTTAACCCCACGGTGTACGAGCTGGACGAGGACCCCAATGGAAAAGATTTGGAGGAAGCTCTCATGAGCCTCCTCGGCACCTCCCCGGCCGTCCCCGTCGTCTTCATTGGCGGCAAGCTCGTCGGCTCCATGGACAGAGTTATGGCTTCCCACATCAATGGCACCCTCGTCCCGCTTCTCAAAGAAGCCGGCGCCCTTTGGCTTTGAATTTCATGATCAGAACTCCATTTTCTCTTCTTATAGCCCCCCACCCAAAAAAAGAAAAAAAATCAATTTATTATTATTACATTAAGAGAAACTAAGTGGCAGAGGAAGAGGAGTTTGTGTTGTGTTGTGTCTCCTCCATTTTGGGTTGCAAAGAGGAGTTACGACTACTAGTATTTCGTTAGCCAGCTTATGCTTCTTCTTGTCTGTCTTTTAATTGTGGCCGGCTCTTTACTTATGTTTTGTTTGCTTTGTATTTTCTTTCACTGATGTAATGTAATCTAAGCTCCCTCCTCTGTAATATTATTTATAGATAGAAAGCAAAAGCCGGTTTATTTTATCTTCTTTTTTTTTCACAGTGTTTCTATTCTTTTTACTGACTTGGGGTGGGGTGAGTGGAGGAAAATTCGGAAAACAAAAAAGTTTCTGGTTTTGTGCCGGAAAACTCGCCGGGTGCAAACCCCACCGCAGATGATGAAAGTTCTTTTGGAGACGCGTTGTGCTTGGTTTGGTTTGGTTTTGTTGGGTACTTGGGTTGGGTTGGGTTGGGTTGGGTCCGAGGATAAGGTGCTGCGCAGCGCCATAATGTTATCGTGATCAATTTAAATCCGATAACCGTGCATTTTTTTCAGCGTGAGCCATCTTTTCATCCTAATCCATTGTTCACGATCTGAATGGAATTGGACCTGGACCTGGACCTGTACCTGTTCCCTCTTCCTAGTGGCTAGTGTGGAGAGGGGGGCGGGGGGCGTGTTGGGCTGGCGTATCATTTAGTTTTCGAGGAAAGTGTAGCGGTTAAAAGAGTGCATATGTCGAGTGGGGTCACCAGTCTTTTCCCCGCTTTTATTGAACTTCTCTGTCCGTACATCTGGCTCCACCATAAACCTCATTTAACAGCTCTGCGGCTACGCCCGTAATATTATCATCAATCTACAGTAACTTCGATATAACATTTTATATATATATATATATGTGTTTGTATGTATGTATGTATGTATGTATTTATTATGTATACATATATATATGTTTAATTATGTTAGAATTGTTTCACCTTAGGGCATCTCAAATAATCATACAATCATAACCATGACCTGACAGCTAAAAAAAATAACTATGATTATATTATTATTAGAGTTGCTCGAGTAATGTATTTGATGGCATCTATCTATGGACTCTGACTAAGTTACGACAGACACAACAATAATATACAGTAATAGAACCTGTTATTTTTTTTTTTCGTTCTGCTATACACCGTATCACGATTACATGATTTACAATTATTAAAGAATATATATCGATATACAATCGATATATATTAATCGGTACTTATATTATTACATTAAATTCTATGAAGTACATGCCAAAAATACACATACTCCACTCACATTTCGTTATGAGAAGAATAATTGCTAAATTTTACAAATCTTTTCATGAGATTGAACCGCCACCATCCATGGCAAGAAGAGCCTCAACCATCGCCACACACGCCTGGCATAGAACCTGCTATTTAAACGTAGCTTAATGGGCTCCATATATATATTTTCTTTCTTTTTTTTTTTAATGAATTCTCATTTTTATTGCAATTAGTGCTGCTCTCTCATATGATGACATTTGTCATGATCGTAATGACATGGCGAACTCTTTCTTGCCACGTGAGGCAGGCATATGTTCCATCATTGCTGGGGTCGGCGGACGACGGTTTATGCTTGTACCCTCGATTGATATCCCCATAGTTTCCTTACCTGCTTGATTCGTTCTTTTTCCTTCTTTCTTCTTCCTTTTCGTTTAAAAACATAAATACGGTTATATAATTCCTTGAATCAATCTCCACTAGTCTATAAAGTGGACTTGAATTCCTCCATATTCAAAAGTAATTTATAAAATGATTATTGGGTGGCTTTAGTATCTCTGATGTTCATAAATTGTAAATATTGAAATGTGATGCAATCAATTTGAGCTTACTCTATTTCATGGCGATTCTATTATATGTTTAAGATTACATTTTTTTTTTCTTTCAAGATTAGCTTTTACTATGTCTTTACGTCCAATTCATTTGTTGGAATTTTACTATTATTTCAAAATATTAATTTCCCACATTTGAGGGATTTGAGAGTGATCATTTTTATATTTTATTTGAAATTAGTCACATGTTTGATTTAATTATAAATTAGAGTTCAATAAGTCAAATGTAGATGTCATTTACGTTATTTAAAAATTAAATAAATTATGAGACACATACATGACTAATTCAAATTAAATATGAAAAGTAGGTGACTAATTCAATTTAAATTAAGAAAATGATTATAGTGGGTTTCTCTGTATAAAGGAGGCATAAAAAACCTTTAAGGGATTGCAACCTCTATTTTCTTCACAAAATATTCTTTTGCTGTTCTGTGCTTGGAGCATAACCTTACAATATTAGCATCATTTAAATCTCGGTATCAATCAGATTATTCAGACTGTAGTAAGGGCCAAGACAATTTATGTTGTATTATGTCAGATTCATTATTTTATGTTGGTGTATTGTATTATCCTGTATTGTATTAGCACTGGATTATAATAATACTATACCACGTTTGGTGTTATATTGTACTGTATTAAATTTTGATTATAATTAATTTGGTTACTACATTGTATTATATTAATTTTTTTATAATTAATTTAAATTATATATTTAAAAAATAATATTTATTAATATTTAGAAATTTACTGAATATATAAGTTTTAAATTTTAAAACTTTTACGTTAATTTATTTTATTATAAATGTGAAAAAAAATTATAATTCTTCATAAAACATATGTAAAATTAATAAATTCTAAAATTTTTGGTGGCATAATGTTTTCTTTTTTAACATTTCCCAATATATATATACTTTGAAATAATGATCGAGTCAAATAATTTAATTAAATAACCCTTAAAAAATATCACAACATAGATTTAATAGGAATGAAAGATAAAAAATAATATACATTTTGCTTGTTTTATAAAATAAACGGTAAAATAAATTCGATAAAAAAAATGGTAAAATAAATTATAAAATGATAAACACAAGTGGTGTATATGCATCCACACGTCATCCTTATCTCTTTTATCTCCCACTTTCACCCCGTACAAAATCTTCAATCTTCAACTCTCTTTAATTTCTTCTCTGTTCTTTTCTTCCTTCTCTGTTTTTCCCCCCTTGTGATCATTCCACAATTTTTTTTTCGGTTCTTTGCATCCTTCATTTATTTATTTATTTTGTAAAAATAAATCCCTATTCCTCCCTTTGAATCATTTTCTTCTGAAGAAGAAAAGAGAAAAAACAGCAAAAAAGAATAACACTGTAACAGGGGTTTGATTTTTCTTTTTTTGAAAAGAATGGCTTTGATAATTTAAAATGCTTGTGTGGAGTGGTGGCGAGCTCGTGTTGCACGAATTGGAAGTCTGCCACGGTGTCGTGTGACAGTGGCTGTGGAGGCAGATCGCGTGGAGGCACTGGTGCTGCACGATGGTGGTGTTGAGCTGAGTTGTGGAATGTCAGTTTGGAGATGGAGGGAGCAAGAAAAAACGATCCCAAATTTTTGTTGTTGACAAACCCGCATAAACCCGACTCTCACACGGGTTTGATTTATGCGGGTTTGACCGCATTAAAATATTTTTTGACTACATTCACATACAGTGTAAAATGTTTGCCAAACATTGTATTGTATAATTGTAATGCAGTGAGGAGTCTTAATACAGTGTAATGAGGGCTGCCAAACGCGCCCTTATTGCATTGGAAAATCTTTCTATAAGAGGGGACATTGGTCTTAAGGGCAGTATATTATGCCCGCATTGATGAATATTATGATTGCTGGCATGTGAACAGCGTTATGAATAGTATTGATTGAACATCACTCATGAATAGTATTTATAAACAATAATGTGAATAGTACTAATAGTATTCATATGATTCTATTTGCCTGTTGAAATTGTTGTTTTGGCTAGTTTATGAAGATTTAACAAAGCAATATTGACTCGTATTTCCAACGTATTATCTAACACCTAAGCGATTTATGATAAAGGGAAGAGAGAAAAATCAATGGCAGCATCCTATTTCCTAATTAGGGGATGGATCCATAAAATTAATTTATTAGGGATAGTACTACAATAAAAAATAATAATAATAATAAGTATTCAAGTTTGATATTCATTGATAATCAACTAAAGGAAGGAATAAATTACTTTAATATAGCAAATAATTTTGTTCATAATTTTTAAATTTGTAATTGTGCCTTCTAGTTGATAAAATGAGACAAAGAAAGAAGATGAATTTTCATGGAGTAAAAGAGGGCTGTGTTGATTAAGAGTGAGAAGGAGAGCAAAGATATCTGTTTTCTAGATTCACAGTGCGGAGCCGTGTACGAGAATTGACAGATAAGAAAATCGTTTGGTTAATATTTTGAGTTGGACATATTAATTTTGCCCCCAATGCAAAAGGCAATTTAATTTTTTTATAAACGACAAATGAGATGGGGGTAAGGAATGGAACACTCTCATGGCTATAATATTATTAATAGACCAAAAAGTATTCGCATCTTTAACAATTAAAAAATTAATATTGATAAAAAAAAAAAGTAGTAAAATTTTGCTTAAAATAAGGATTTTAGTTGAAAATTGAAAAGTTTGATGGAGCATGATCTGTTTTTGAGTCGGGCAATCATCATTTTGATACATTCCTTTAAGATATTGTTAATTTGAATTAATACCCTATCTATTAGGTTACCTTAATCAAATAGGTCGGTACATGGGCATCTATTATATGGATTCTGTTTACAGAATCTAAAATTAAAATAGTGATAGATGAGATGAGCCTCTTCAGGAATCAGGAAGATGTAAAAAAAGAAAACTTATTTTGTAAATTCTAATGTACTCAGTAAATATATGACTCTATTAAAGTATATATTAAGAATAATGAGGTTGAACTTGTAAACTTTTAATTTTAGGACAGTAAAATTTAATCTAAATTAATTATAATTCTATCTTAGTTGAAAAGAAAATATTTTGTTTCAGAAAATAAAAACTGAAGATGCAAGTAAATTAATATAAGAATCAAGAGACTGAGGTTACCAAGTTTCAGTATCCACCATAATTTAACTTAACAATTATCTAATTAGGAATCAATTCAAGAGATTGGGGCTAGTAAGTTTAAGAATCCAACACATTTCAATTTTTAATTTCAGAATATCTACTCATAAATATAATAATTAAACCTAATTAAAATTAATCTTTTTCTATTTAATAATGCGATATCTAAGTATCTCATGTAAACAATATTAAATAAGAAAGAGTTAAGAGTTTACTTGAGCACTCTATGTAAACTATTTGATAAAAGACACAAAATAAAAGATAATCATGCATAAACTTTATAGATTTAAGCGATCAATAATGTAGGACAAAATTAGTGAAGATATTTAATAATATTCAACTAAACATATAAAATAAGAATTATACACATTAAAACACACATATAAGAAATTAACTGAATAAAAATGTAATTTATTTGATTAAACAAAGGCATTATCTTTAACATTAGTATGAAAAATTAGTTTATTATTCTTTTAATTAAATTATTTTTGTCCTTAAATTTATTTGAAAACATTTTAAAATTTGAAGGTCAATGCCGTAATTTATTTGTATTTTTATATTTTATTTTGCTTAATTTTGTTTATTAAATATAGTTTCTAAACGAATTGTAAACGAATCATAATTCGATTCGATTCGATTAGGTTATGGATTCGTAAAGAATAAGCGAATAATAACGAATCCGATTCGATTCGATTCGTTTATCAATTCTATTAAACGAATTAAACGAATCGAAAATATTATTTAATAAACGAATCGAATAAATGAAATTTCAATTGATTAATAAACGAATCGAATCAATCCATAGAATTTTGAAATTCGTTTACGATTCGATTAAATTCAGCGGCCTTCAATTCCTTTCTGTCTCGCTGAAGGCTTGGCTTTGCATACAGAGTGATGAAGTTGGCCGCTGCCACATTACAAAACCGTTGTCTTTAAAGAAATTCAAAGCCTTGCACTTTCTCTCCACTTTGATGCCAAATTTAAGTTATCAAAAAAGATACATTCATTTTGCTAGTGCTTCTCACGTGCTTTCCTTACAAAATATAAATTGAGCAATAGATTTAATTCTAATTCAACCTTAAACCAAATAGCAACAAAGTCAATACTGTTTAGTTCCCTGCAATTTCAATCCCTTTACTCCCTAACCTTCAATTTATTACCTATTTAATAAAATAATTTAATTAATTAAAATAATAAATAAAGGAAACTAACGAATATAAGATTAGCTGAGAAATATATCAGTAAATTTTACCCATCAGAAGCAATGGAGGGTTCTGTAAAAATAGGACCCAAAACAAGGACCAAGAGGTTACTAGGCCCGTTTTAATGCAAAGACGACCCATGTCAACTTGGGAGTTCTTTCATTGATCATAATGAGTAATCTTTTTGCCATTTATCACATTAATCCATCTTTTTGCTGTTTTCATTTTATGGGTGGGCTACCTTGACTAAAAATTTTGACTTAAAAAATTGACCTAATTTTCCATACATTCGATCCACTTAATTCAACGGCAGGAAGTTAAAAAATACAAAAAAAGCAAAAGTCGTTTATGTCTCCAACTCTCATCAATCTACCATTAAATTAAGTGAATCCAATTGATAGAAAATTAAATTTTTTTTAGTCAAAATTTTATTATTTTTACTTTAAAAACATATCATAGTTTCTTAAACAATAGTCATTATATTTTTAATTAAGAAATCAATGCAACATTAATTCATTAACATATTTATTGTAAGTATTTAGATTGGAGAAATGATTAGGTGCGCGACAACGCGCGTTTCAGGATTTGAGATTGGGCATTTTGCTGTGGAATACACAAGCCCTAATTTGGATCTTAATATATGCGCTATCAGGTACAATAAAATGTGAGACAGCGCACACATAATTGCTCCTGTGTGTATATATTCACAATAGCACCCTTACATTTAGTCAAATCATCACAATTTCTCTAAAATATGGGGAGTAAAAAAAAAAGGTTCATTAATGATATAATTTTTTGAAAGCTAAAAAAATTTTGGTGTTTGATATAATTTTTTATAAATCACTTTTAGCAAAATCACCACATTCAACCATCTTATAACAAATTTTGAAAAGAATTAAAGGAATAGTTTTTCAAAATTTGATTTTAAGGATTACTTTGATATTTAATACAATTTCATATATATCTTCATATATATTATAAAAACACAAAATTATCTTATTAATTAGGAAATAAAATCATTAACTTTAAAAAGATCATTATTATTACACTTTATATTGAGATTAAAAATTAATAGTATAAAATATTTATTTTAGTCATCAATTATTATAGGTACACAATAAAAAATATTTTATATACATGTTTATAATGTTTAGATAAAATTTATTTAACAATATGTTTAATTCAATCATTTATATTCTTATAGCAATTTAACAGCAAGATTTGTCAATACATACGACTCCTTTTAAAATATTTAACTGATTGTCTTAACAGCTGATTAATTTTATAATACAACTAACAATAATTATCTTAAAAGTTACAACATTATCAAACTGGCCCTTAAATCTATTATATAAACTTTTTCACGTATAATCTTACTTTTACAATAGAGAAAATAATAAGTTGAGATGAGATTAGTCGATAAAATTGTTCTAGCTGCTAAACAAGCATAATCAAATAATTTTGTCACCATTTTTTTAAGGCAATCCCTTAGTTACAAATTAGTGGTGTTTATTTTATTGTACAAAATCTAAGAAAACCTAAATTAATCAATTCTAAACATAGGTGATTGTCTGAATCTAAATAATATATTTTGTCTTCTTGACGAATCTCTTAAAATATATATTTTATTTTTTTCCACCTTTAATATTGTGAATAAAAACATGTTAATTTATTTTATTGTAGCTTATGATGTTTTATATAAAAAATATTCATAAAAGATAGTAAATTAAACAATAGTAATTTGAAGACAATAAAAAGATAAAAAAATATTATTCTATTTGTATATTATTACAAGTTATAAAAATGAATAATTATGTTAATTAGTAAGTTTTATTTAAGTAAAAATGAAAAAAATTAATTAGATATTGATATTTTAGAGAATACATTTTAATCATATTATTTAGACATTTTATAGTAAAAGAATGGCTAAAAAGAAAATTCGTTTTGACAAAATTGTTACAGCAAAATTCTTTTCTCTGTCTTCGTCTCATCCCTTGTCTTTTTTTTTCTTTTCTCCTTCTATTTCTCTGTTTCTTGTCTTTGTCTTCGTCATCATCCCTTGTCTTTGTCTTCGTCTCAAGCTTCAAAAATAAGCTGCTGCCAAAGAAGAGAGGACCTTAGCTACTGGGAAAGCCACGTAGAATCTTATATCAGAAAATTTTTGCACCTATCGTAAATGCCGAAACTCATCCTTCAACGACAATGCCAACACTCATCCTTGTTCAAAAGAATATGGAAGAAAGAGAGAAAGGATGAAAAGGAGGAGAGAGTAATTGGAGGGGTGACGAAAGAGAAGATGAGGGGAAGAGAAGAGGAAAAGAAAGAAACGACTACGTTTCACAAAAAGTGAAAACCAAAAAAAAAACGTTGTTGTTCTTTCCAGGGGTAACTGAAGAAAAGAGAGAATCAGAGAAGAAAAGGATCGTAAGATCTATCCGATCTGTAGCTTTTAAGATCTTCTTATGGTATATTTGTTTGATTCAACTTTATTTTTATTATTATTAATATATATCATTAACAAAAGACATCGCACGATCACGATTCCATGTACCTCAAAGACAATAATTAAGACAACATTAATCTCAGTGCTCCTTAGGAGGTTAAACGCGTGTCATTTAACTAAGGACTTTTAAGATGTCATTTTACACGCGTGAGCGGTGCAATTAAACTCCCACTCAGAATCCGCGTCACCGACCACTTCAGTTTTCCCTCGCTCCAATTTTTGGTCAAACTTAGACTCTTCTGCCATCCTCTATTCCCATTTTCAAATTAACCAATAATCAATCACCACGTGGGACTCAACATCAATTTATTCGCTCACGCAATTTTAAAGCAGTGTGCTCGACAACAGAGTAACAAACCTCAATTCTAAGCTTCGGGCTGGGTATTTTTACTGGCAAGATTCGCTCTTAAATCCCCCCCTCTCTCTCTCTCTCTCTCTCTCTCTCTCTCGATAGACTCGTCCAAAAGAATTTTAAAAAATAGAGAAAACAGAAAAACAGAGAAGCAAAAATTATAAAAGGAGAAATACAAAAAGAAAAAAAGCAAAGTTAATCTACTTCGTCTGCTAATATACACGCACACGAAAGTCGATATACAATTAACTCAAAATAATAATAATAATAATAAATAAATAAATAAGTTAAGCGGCAAGATCGGTGCCTAGTCTAGGGTTTCTTCCAGATTCGACACACGCGAAGCTCGAGATTCAATTTCTCATTCAATCTTTTGTTTTTGAGGTATTTTTTTTTCTTTTTTTGTCTTGTTTTGCTGCTGTATTCTTATTGTTTTATATGTTTAATTTGCGTTATATTTTGGTGCTTATTGGCTTTACTTGTCATTTTATTGAAGTGTTAAACTGCTGGGCTTCAGAGTGAATTCTAAGACTTAAACTGGCTCTAATTATAGCTTTCCCTCCTTAGTTTGGAGGTTATGGTTTCTATTTATTTCATTTTAATTTGTGTACGTAAGAGTATAGGGTTTAAGGCACTGTTTTTTTCTTAATTGGTGTTGTCATCAAAATCTGTAAATTGATTAGTGCTCTTTTTTGTGCTGTGGATTCAGTGCTCTGTTTTTTCCTGGAAGGGAAAGGCTTGTGGACACAGTTCTTGTTGAGGGCCTTTGTATTGGTAGTAAAAGAAAAGAAGTGAAATGCCGGAGGAGGAACTGGTGGAGCTGAAGTTTCGATTGTATGATGGATCGGATATTGGTCCATTCCGGTACTCACCGACCTCAACTGTGGCCATGCTGAAAGAGAGAATCTTTTCCGACTGGCCAAAAGGTTAGGACTTCAACTTCTTGATAGTTTGTGAAACTGTTTCATGGAATTTTTTTTTTTTCACTCTCCTTGATGAAAATTTCGCATGATGGTCATCGATTAATGTATATCCTACTTTCAGCATTTATGACTGCATATTTTGGAAGAAAGATACAACTCAAGAACTTTGGTAGTGATTTGATTGTTTAATCTGATTTGTGGCTTTGTTTCTTGAGCTCATTCTATTAGACTTAGACAAAACATATGGCCCAAAAGAGCGGATTACCAGAACCGGAAGTCCAATGATGAAACATCAGGAAATTCTTGTTATGCTATCAATCAACATGCCTTAAAAGGAACACGTACATGATTTTTCATGCGCATCCATGCTCTTCGATTTTTCCTAGTGCCTGGAGAAAGGGAAAATTAGTGACCAACTCTTTGTTTGTATGTATGTGCTGCCTCAATGTTGATTATATGAGTTAGAAGGAGTTCTGATGTCACAGTTGGTGGGATAATTTTATAACCCTCAGATTTTGTAGTCTGAGAATATGAGTGTATTTGTTCCCTACTGTCTTTTATATAGATGCAAAATGATGTTTCAGTCTTTTCATTTGTAGAAGTACATTTTCGCTTTACCAAAAGTGCATGTGGACAAGTATTTTTGTTGTTTATCCTTCATTTTTGTAATTACCGTGCACACGACAATTTCTAATTTAATGTTCATGAATTCATCTAGACCTTGTGCCAAATTTAATATATGCCCTGTTTGCAAGTATAATATACAATCCTATTGGAAGCGATACAGACCCTGAAAATTCTAATTTAGATAGAATATAAGAACTTTTTATCTCGATTTTGCTCTATCTAGTGTGGCATTCGTAAAAAGGAAAATGCATTTCAACTCTCAATCTTTTTTGTTCTGGCTGTTTCCTTTTATCCATCTTCTGTTTGAGACATCCATGCTTCTCATGAATGCAATTGTATCTGGATATTGTTCTTTTGTTTTGGCTACTCATTTGTAAGAACATCCTTTTTTCAACCAGAAAATAAATTTTAAGCTTCTTCTTCTTCTTCTTTATCAAAAGCTAATGATAAATTTTCTTTATTAAAATCTAGTAATAAATTGTCCAATCAGTCTAAGATTTATTATCATGTGAAGTGCTATAGGTTTCGTTAAAACTGAAAAATAAGCTTCTTGTCATGTCTTATTGCAATAAGGATGCCTCGTTTTCGTGTCATCTTATTGCTTGTTATGATGAAATAGATTCTTCATTCTGAGAAGTCCTTGCTTCTGTTTTCGTAGAGTTTTAAGTAGTACTGCCTGTTTCTCTCTCTCTCTCTGTGTCTCTCTCTTTTTGACAATATTCTCATATGCTTTACGGATACAGAGTATCCTGATTCATTGGACATCCTAATTATCAGCCAGGTTGATAGGAAGATAATGAATGGGAAGAGTTTGGTTGTCTGCATAGGGATAATTGATCTTTTTCGTTGCAATAAATACTTGTGTACTGTGAGAAAGATAACGCATAAATGTAAATTAAGCCCCTCCACAACCTTGACGTGAATGGGATTCGAATTCTAGACCTCTTGAATGAACCACCACCTCACAGACGAAAGGCTACTTTGAAATCCTGCCAAATTTCTTAACATTATTAGATCTTTAGGAAATGGATTTAAATGACAATTATACTTGTAATATATGTCTCTTTTCCCATCATAGGACTCTGTTTGATTGTGCTAACATTTCCTTCATCGTTGTTCTAGTTCACATCAAGATGGGTCAGTTGATTTGACTCATATAGCATCTGAACCAGAACGATCACAAATTTATGAGTAGGCCAGATTTCTAGTTAATTCTATGTTTGTTGGTTGTGGGGCCAGAAATAGTCACGTAGCCATTTGTGGATTTTTTGTGAATGTCTTGGGGTGAACATGGCCCAAGCTTTCTTATGTACTGTTTGGCCATGCATCATTGTCCGGAGGAAAACTTGTGGGTTTCGAACACATATATAAGATAATATTAGATCTTGGATTGTGTTACTCGACAATGCTGATTGAAAGTTCTCAGTTTAGTAATTATGATGTAAATATGCAATGGATTTTTCTCTGAATTACTGTTATCTTACACTTGACACTGCCAAGTGTTTCAGGAGCGTACTCCTAACAGTATCTACAGGAAACCTATTATCTGGGTAATTCTTGATCTTTTCTGCATTATGTATTCATGTATAACACTATTTCCAAAGAAAAGTACAATCAGTCACCACTGTTTATGATCAGTCATTGCTGTTTCTCCTGTATCCTGTATATTATATCTCGACTTCTTTGGCATATACAATCACTTTTCTGATTTTTATGCCACACTGGACGTGACATTATACTTTAGCTTTGAATTACCTTACTCTGTCAAGCAAGAGTGAGATAATGGGATGTGGAGTTATAGTCATATGGACTTCTACTTATCCTCATTTCTGATTGGTTGATATTTATTTAGTAACAACTGTTCTAAATTTTATATTTTTATTAGATAAAAAAGTTGTACCCAAGATGGCCAATGACATCAAACTGATTAGTGCTGGGAAAATTTTGGAAAACAACAAGACTGTTGGCCAATGTAAAGTACCATTTGGTGAGCTTCCAAAGGGGACCATTACAATGCATGTTGTTGTGCAGCCACCATTAACAAAAGCAAAAACAGGTAACTTTTATGTGCTTTGTGCAAACATCGAGTGAGAACCATTGCATATTTCAATCATGAGTTTGTGACATGAGATATAGCAAATTCACTGTTACTTTTTCTTATGTTTTTGCTGGAAGTTACAATTTTTGTTTGTTTACCTTCGCAGAGAAGAAGCTGGATGAACCACAAAAGAAAATTTTTTGCTCATGTTCCGTATTGTAATAGAGTTGGTGTTGATATAAGAAGTTCAAGCTTTTGAGATCCCATGGGGATCTGCTAGGATCTCGTTGGCCACGGAAATGGATAGCTGGAAAGAAAAATAATTTGTGAAACAGTGTCATCCTAGCTGGGTAGGTACGTGTTTGTTGGAGGGCATTCCTATGTAACTCTGTGCATGATGGCAATGATGTATTTGTGCTCTATAAAATGGCTTTTTGATGTCTTTGTAGCTGCAATTTATTATTATTATTATTATTATTTTGTTTTGTCAATTTTATAAGTGTTTGATGTTGAAGGATCCGTGTATGTTTCTGCTGATGCTATTATTTGACATTGTCATTCTCGAAGTTGTACAAGGTTTTTGAAATATCCATGGTGCTGGTAATATTGTTTGTTGGATTGAAGTTGAGGGCTGTATGGTTGTGAAGTTACACGTGTGTTTTGCAAAGTGCAAATTACTTGTTTTTGGTGCCTTGATGAAGGCACACTATTGATGCGATAGCTTGGCCATGACGTCTTGTTATTTCTGAGTTTGAGCTTAATTTTATAACTTTCAGTACATCGGTTTTTAGAGGGCTTTGTATCTCTCTTAATTAGAATAACTTATAAAGGTTCTCAGATAAAAGAGTATTTGAGTATTTCTCTTAGAATAACTTATAAAGGTTCTCAGGTTAAAGAGTATCTGAGTTCAATTCGTCACTTTCAAAATATAAATATTGTTCGGTATCCATTTTTTGAAGTGCTTTAAATTTATTTATCATGAGGTACAACTATTAGTACGACTATTAACTTGACATAGGTTTCATTATTATATAACTTAGCCAATCTCAATATAGAAGTTATTAATGGGGTTATTATCATTTCACTGCAAGAATTGTAAAATATGAAATGATTATAAGAATTATCATTCTTTATTATTTTGCTACTATATAAAATTTTTCAATGTATTATTCTTTCATTAGGACTGTTAGTTGTCTAGTAAAATATTAATTTTATCCTTTATAATAAAATACTCAAATAGAGGTATCAAATAATGGCATAAAATTATTGTTATGTCCTTATATTGCTAAATAATATGTTTAACCATGACTTTATGAACAACCTTGAATTTATTATAGCTATAAAAGTAATTAATTGGCATAAATGTCCCTACATATTTTTTGTCGAAAAAAATTGTAATCTATTAAAAAAGAAAACACTTAAATGTGGAAGTATTGATTTTGTAGATAAAGCTTTAAGTGTTTTTGCTTTTTTAAGAATAGACTTGTGTGTTTTTTTAACTAAAATATCTATGGGTATTTTTATCAATTTGTTACTTTTATACTTGTAACAAATTCAGGGCTATTCACAAATTTATGGTAAAAACTATTATTTAACATTTTAAGGACATAACAATAATTTCATGTATATAATTTGATACTTGTTTTTGTGTATATTACCATAAATCATAAAATTGTTATTTTACTAATCAATTAACTGGTTAACTGACGGTCCTAATGGAAAAGTAGTAAAATGAAAGGTTTTGTAAAGTTAGAGTAGTAAAATGATAGGAAACAATACTTTTTGTAGTCATTTGATATTTTACAATTTTTGAAGTATTGAGAAAATAATAACTCTTATTAAAATATACAATAAGTGGTTTACTTAAAGTAGTTTGTAAATTTATAACTAATTAAGATGAGAGCTACTTACACTTAAAAATTATTTACAAGAGAGAATAGGTTTTATCCTTCCCATGATTGCGAGGGAGTCTTCACCAATCACTGCCTTGCAGTGACCTAGGTGGCTTTTAATAAATCTAAGACGTCATTTGTTTTTATGTTTAAAGTCTTAATTTGGCTTAATTTAAGATGTTTTGATATTTTGCCTTGTTTGTTTTTGTATCTAAAATTTTTTTGTAAGAGATTTTTATCTAAATGAAAGAAAAAAAATCAAATTTCTGAATTTTTATTTGAACGATAAAATGTCTGAATGGAAAATCAATTTTTTTTTTCTCACAAACACCATTATTAAATGTACTTATTCCCTACCTAGCCTTAGATCTCATATTAAAATTTTCCTTGATCTCAAATTTTACTTGTTATTAAGTACTTAACATATATTCAATTTGAACTTTAATTTTTTTTTTTCACTATTAGATCACAACTTTTTTATGTATAAATATTATGTTAAATTGTAAACGATAATGTTATCAAAATTATTCTTCATAAATTATAAATCAAATACTTACCTTACAAATATTTATAACATATAAAAGCCATTGTATTGGAAAATAATGTAAATATATACTTATTTAAACTTCAAGTATATACAATAGTTTCAAGGTCACAAGTATAAAAATATTAGGTTTAAGATATTTGAGTTTACAAAAATAAACATCATACTCTTTACATTCAGATGTCAAAAAATTAAAAACAAATACATTATCCTGATATATTCATTCAGACATTTTTAGACTTTAATAATATATTCAAACTTATTCAAATTTCAAATTAAAAAATAATCACAACATAAGAACATTCATTCATTTATTTTTTTAAAAAAACTATTGGTTGATTTGGATCCTCTCTTGGGCATGTTGTCCCCTAGTTCTCCTAGCCTTTCAAAAATCCATTAACACGTGCCATTAATGAAATTAAATTGCTAAGATTTTGTTTTAATTAAGTTTTACCTAAATAAACATCCAAACTTATGTGTGACTCTTGTCAATTTTTTTTTTAAAAGTAAATTCTTTCCCTTTCAAAACACATCCCACTTATAAAAATACAGCATCTTTTTAAGGGAAAGAAGAATTGTAGAATTAATTCTCCTTGTTGACTGAGGTCTTTCTTCGAAAAACCGAGTAAAAAATCATATCAACTTGACCTTTGTTATTGTTATTTTGTTCTAAATAAAACTTATTAAAAAAACCCGAGAATCTTAAATGCAAATGTGGGATTTTTCATCTTCCAATTTCGTCGATGCAAATCTTGATGGTTGTTGATGAGTTATAATGTGAACTCGTATTGGGAAGAGTCGTGACTGGGATCAAATTCAGTAATCATGGCAGCTCCTTTGAGAGGGAAAGAATTTACTGGAAAAAAATTTGACAAGAGCGACACGTATGTTTGGATGTTTATTTAGGTAACAATTAATTAAAACAAAATTTTAGTTATTTAATTTTATTAATGACACATATCAATAAATCCTTGAAAACTTAGGAGGATTAGAAGAGAAAATGACTATGACAAGATTTGGATCTGTTAAATACTTTCTCATTGAGTTTGATTTTTGAAAACCATTTCAAGCTAGACACCATCAAATATGATATGGCCCTAAATGTTAGTAGGAAATACTACCTTCATTTTCAAAAACAATTTCTAAAAATGCCATTTAAAATAAATAATCCCCACAGGGATCGTAATCCTATACTAATTCTTACCTATCAATTCAATGATATATGACCTGGGCTTATCTTATCAAAGAGGCCTATGGCATTGAGTCATACATGGATTCTCATCATCGATCAAACGGTCATTATAAAAAATTAATTATTTAAATTTCAAAAAAAGAATATCTGATGAACAATTGTAAAACTTCTTGTCTTGCCACCAATTTCTTTTTTATTTTTTAGAAGCTTTCTTTGGATACTTTTTTTTTTTTTTTGGAAGCCTGCAGCCAGTGGTTGCGAGTCTTACGACATAAAGACGGGAAGGGGAATCAGGTCAGTGTCTGATAGAACCTAAATTCGATATAATTACTTAATTGACCTTGATATGATATATCCTAAGGTCACTTTCTGCAAAATCAAACAATTTATCCTTTACGGCTTTCCCGTTTTCCAGTTTTAGCATTCATCTCGTGGTTTTTGCATGGCATTATTACCTACACAAAACAAAATTAACATAAAAAATTCTAATAAACACGAGGCTAATTAATAATAAATTAAAGTAACCAACAAACCCATAGATCATTTTGGTATGGTCAGATTAACCAAGGCCCTCGATTGAGATTGGGAATATACCGTATTAAATCTTGTTGAGAACACGTTTAGTGGTCCTACCCAGCTTGAATCAATGTAATCTTCAGATACCAGATGATTTAATACCCAAAGCAAAAGTACACATACGTGAAAAATGGAGAATTGCTTATCATCATCAGCATCGCCATGCAGAAGCAGCAAGAAGTGCTCTATCTTGCCACCCCAAAAGCAAGCAACCATTATCTTCAGTCAAGCGATAGCCATCACATGAATATAATCCAAGCAGTATCTTTGATTGAGTCACTGCATTTGCACTCAATGGCACCCCTCTGAATCCTTTCCCTTCCATTATCTTTCTCCATTTCTCAAGCCTCTCGTGCCTCGCCGTTCTCTCCCCACCTTCACATGCCACTATGTTTCTTATCTCCGGTGCAAATATGTACTGCTCCACTTTTGCTCTCTGTGCTGAATCAGGAGGAAACGTAGCGTCTAATGAGTCGAAAATTGCAGAGTAATAGTGCAATGCCTCGAGGAACCGGCCTAAGAAGTATGGTCCGTTATGGTTTGCTTCTTGTTCGACTATGGTTACGATATTTGGTGCTTGGTCACGGATCATTGCTAGTAAATTTCCTAGGCAGTTACCGGGGACACGGTGGAGGCGGTTAACGGCGTTTACGGCAAGAGCCTCGCCTACACGTCTGCTGAACATGTGTGGCTTCAGGTCTTCGAGTTGTTCACCTACTGGGTGGAACTCAAAAGGTACATGGAGTGAGTGGGCAAGTTCTGTTAAGCAACGTCCGGTTTCCTTCGCGGATTCTATAGTAGCCCCGACTCCGGTTATTCGGAGAAACGGAGCGCCTCCGGGTCGAGCAGCTAGGGCCTGCATGAAGGCTGGCCATTGGTAGCCCTGGAGGATGTCTAGGTCTATGACATGGACACGTTCTTCGGCTTCAAAGGCCTCAAATATTGCTTGATTGGCGGTGAAATGAGCGAACTTAACGTACGGGCAAGCTTGGTAAACGATTTGGTAAATCTTTAGGACTTCTAAAGAGTTTGGTGGGAAAGGAGAGAAGGGTTTAGGAGTAGAAGTGCTTGGTTTTGTGGTTAGGGTTGCTGCAAGTCTTGCACTTAGGGCTTCAGTGAAGCAGGAAGCAACTCGTTGCATGGAGTCGCCAAGAGGCGAGACTACACGATTGAGGTGATGCAAGTATCTTCTTGCTAACATGAAGTCCTCTTTAGCCACCGCTTCAGCACAGGCAAGAAGGAGATGCACCAACTGAAGCCCGCTATCTTGTTCCTAAAGAAACAAATAAAGTTAGCAATAAAAGAAATAAAAATTAAAAAACAAAGTGTCACATATGAAAATGCTTAAGTCATAAGTGTGGACTTTCACATTTTATAAATTTTGGACTGATTCCTTTATATTGTGTAAAGAGCTTGTACTGTACTAAAAATATTTTTACATCAATGTAGACACGAGTTTGTATTTTCACATTATCTGCACTTTGTAAAATATGGATATCTACACTTGATCGTAATTTTTGCTCTCTCTCTCTCTCTCTCTATATATATATATATATGTATATATCTATTAGTTGTTCGTACATATTTTTTATGTATAAAAACGTTCCTCAATATGTGTATATATATATACATATATATAGTAATTTTTCAATCAGGAATCCCTAACTTTAATCAGTTAAAAGACAAAATAAAATTTAAATTGTAATATACTACATGACAAAATACAGTGCACTGCAGTATGTATTTATTTTGTCTTTTATCTGATCCTTAACTTTATTGAAGTCAGGGACCCCTAATTAGAAAACTACTATATATATTTTCTTATACATATTGAGAAATGTTTTTCCACATCAAAAATATATACGTACAAACAGCTAATAGAATTATGACTTGTATACAAAAACGTACATATATAGACAAGGAAAGAAAAGTTCTCAACCTGCTCAGAACTGATAGGGCGAGGGACCATCAAGCTGTGGTTAAGATTCTGCTGTTGTTGTGTTTGTTGCCTCTCCAGCCTCTCCTGCAGTTGCTCTAGTTGCAGTTGTTGTGATAATGATGCAGCTGCTATTGATCCCATTTGATAAATATCATTGTCATCAGTCTGCTGAGAAGCTCCAGCCGTTGATGATGATTCACTCACTGATCCAACTAACCTCGACGGATTATTATTTGGCATTGCAAAGCATTCAAGCGTTGCTGGAACCGTTGTAGGCATATCAATTAATTGAGGTGAGCTTCCACTACCACCACCGCCACCACATATCTTCATAGGCGAAAACATCCCGTATCCATCCTTTTGATAATCCTCCAAGAAATCTTCAATAGCCGTCGTCAAAGCAAGAGTCTCCGACTGCATATACTGGTTGCCCGGAGAGTTAAACACTTTATGAAGCGGGCTCTGCCCTTTTGCTCTGAGGCTACTGCTGAATGCTCCAACCTGAGCCGAAAAGCGAGGAGGGGAACATCCTGAAAGGCTCTGTCCTTGCATTGATTGTGCATAGTTGTAGTTGTAATTATTATTGTAAGCTGAAGTTCGTGGAGAAGGCAAGTTTCTCACCGGAGATGAGATCA
This sequence comes from Citropsis articulata, assembly GCA_030449925.1. NCBI lineage: Eukaryota > Viridiplantae > Streptophyta > Magnoliopsida > Sapindales > Rutaceae > Citropsis > Citropsis articulata. The sequence goes on along the minus strand of JASUUH010000110.1, from coordinate 1,684,177 downwards.
TGAAGTCACCGTCTAAGTGATCGGAGAAGAAGGTTTCCCATATTGAACAATCCGGTGATTGCACTTCGACGTCGACATCTATTTCAAACTTGAGTGGTGGGAAGTTGAGGCTTGGTGGTGTTAGGCTACTTGGCTGCTCCAAGTCAGAAGATTGAGGAGTTCTTTTTGTCTCTGAAATTGATGACTCATTTGGAGAAGTTGGATTTATTTTAATGCTTGATGATGAGTTCTCACTTTTAGGAGTACCCACACTTCCGCAGACTGAATTAATCATCTTCTCCTCTTGGTATTCTAAGCTCAAAATCTAAATATTCAAAACCCACAAACCCGAATCAAGATATATGGTTTTACAAATTAAGAAGTGTTGATTTTGATAAAAAAATAATATGGGTGTTCCAATATTTGCTAGCTAGCTTTTACTCAAAAAAGCTAGAGAATGTGCATCGATCTCTCTCTTTTTATTTGAGTACATCAGCAAAGGACTATGTCACATTGTCCAGAATGGCGTTAGAAAATGAAAGAGATGAATTGACAAGTTTGAAATCTAATAGGCATATGATTGGAGGTTAGTGACTTTATTGACGTCCAATTTATCACCTCTAGAATTTTAACTTTATTTATTTGTTTTACTGTAAATTTTAACTATTTATTTTTAATGACAGTTTATTGGGGCCTGTTATTGCACTAAATGATATATATGAAAAATATATATATATTTTTTTTGATATCCATGCTGAAAATATATATATATATTTTTTGATATCCATGCTGAAAATAATTTAGTTGGAATATTTGATGCTTTTCTTGGTTTATAATATTAATGATTGTCGTTGCCTTCGTATCCAAGACCGAGGGTTGGTTAATAAAGAATAATATAGAGGAGAAAATTATGAAGGAAATTGTTCTAAATGAGAAAGGACAGAACAGGGACCCATCTAAAATGTCAATTGTGAAAAGGACTTCAACAATGCGGATTGACGTTAGAGAAACAATCGATTTTGCATTAACAAGAAGACCACCGTTATTAATTGCGATTATCATTGGGCTTTTACCTTATTATGTGGTCAATTGCTTTGGCATTTTTGCTCATTCTGAATTACTCTTTTCAGTTAAATTACTTTCGGTGAGAATACAAATTGAAGAATGTAAATCGGTTAACAACGAAGATGTGTCTTCGAGGGAAAATTCTTGAGTGTTTTTGGAGTTTTTTTTTTTGGTCTCATTCACTTATTATCACGTGAATATTTCAATTACTTATAATAATATGTATATACTGTGATAAATAGTGAATGAATGAGAAACAATACTGCAAGAGCACTAAAAACCTTCTCTTCTTCAAAATAAATGAAATGTACATGCATGAAATCTTAACATAAGCATCATTATTATCATTATTTTTAACAAAAAAATAGTTGGTATTTATGTGTCAACAACCTCCCTTAAAGATATGGGGCGGCATGTGACTTCGGAGCTTGATAGTCCAGCCCGTCCCCTCAGGCTTGCCTACAACACGTACCGATGTGGGACTCTATGCTGCCATGAAAATACAGTCCCCAACTGCCAACCATAGGCTTTTGGCTATTCCCCCTTCAATAATATATTTTGTGTTGGTTCAATCATCTCCAACGCAATAATATACAAGAGTTAAATTCAAAACACAATAGTGATCTTCTCATAATTTCTCTTGTGATTAAATCATCCCTTCTTATTATATAGCCAATATTCTTATCTAAGTTTTATCATCATCTATCAAAATGGTAGTGCCAATGAAATTATACAACAATAAATAATATCACTTCAAATGTTTAAACTTTGTTTCTCCGAAGAGAGTGAGGTAATTAAGAGGAAAGAGACGAGAAAGAGATAAAAGACGCAGAAGAAGAAGAAGACAAGAAAGAAGACATAGGCGAGATCGTCGGATTTGGCGTCGGTGGCGCCGCCCTACTCCTTGGATTTGCCAAAGGAATGAAGCTCTTGTCTCTCTTAATTAGTCGGCATTCATTTCTCTCTTCTCTCTTTCTCTTTCATATTTAGTTACTAATTAATTATTAAATAAAGCCATGCATACGTGCCATGCATCAACCTTCATTCAAATAATTTCTCACGATCAAATTAATTAATCTTGCCCCGTTACATGGAAACATTTCACATTTCTTCACAGGGACAAAATGAAACTACTTTAATTAATCTTATACATGAGTCCACTCACAACCATCTAATTTCGCTTAATTTCTCTTCTTCTGTTTGTCAGTACTTGAATGATCCTGCATGGAAACTCCATGCTTTCAGCATTATCATCGTATTGGTATTAATTCTGTATTCTTTTACGTGTTGATTATCCTTAAGAACGTCACAAAACTATACTTTTTACGCTTGCTTCTGTGTTTGCATGTACAACTGTCATATGTAAACATTACAATCATGTTATATTTACAAAGTCGAGCGACAAAATTTATTATCATATAAATAAAATTGAGAGTCAGAATTTATACGTTAAATACTTAAATGGTATGTCATAAAAACCAAGTCCAGCTAGTGCCAGATTGCTTATGTCTCACACTATGATTTATTTTTTGAGGGAATTGCTTAATCATTATGCAGTAGGTATACTGGATCATTAATTGTCATTACAGTAACCAAAAGTTGAGATTCATCGATCAGTAGTTTTCAATCATTTGTATAATTAATTGTCGCTGTAAAACATGCGTTCCCATGAGATCTTATCCGGTATTTGCAACTTCAAGACCAAGTCTGTATTAACTTTTCTCTTGGCAACCAAATGAATGATCAATTCAAGAAATATTAAATTGGAGCTAATTAATTTTGCAAGTAGTTGTAACAACTTTCTGAATGCGATCACATTAATTGAAGAAAAATCTTACACGAAAACGACACTTTGTGACCAATTAAATTTGTTTTATCGCTTGTTTTCAATTGAGAAAACGAATTAATACTATTGGCTTTATTACCAAATCCAGATATTTCTCTTACACAAGATTAATGGCCACCACGAAATAGTAAAAACTCCATTCAGATGGCAACAAGCACCGAGCATGGGGCCTTCAGAGATCAATGCTACATTTTTATGATATTTGCTTGTACTATTTGCAGCCGAAATCGTGGCGGGGTCAAAGATATGATTATACATTGTAACACTACGACTCTACGAGGGAAAATTTGTTTGACCAAGTTATGTATCTCTTATTACCGGCGGAAAGAGTAATGAACCTGACAGTTTCTGTATGTTCTCAACTTTGATTATTTATTCGCAATTTCTTCATTAGTATAAACAGAAAGTGCCTTTCTTCAACTTATTTTCAAGCCTTGCATATCGTGAACTTCAAGGATGGTTTCTTCTTTAGAATATCAAAATGTTTCCACTATACACACACACACACACACACATATATATATATTGATCAATTCAATTATGACACATCTCATATTTCTGTTCCCATTTTAATTAAGATATATCTTTTTCACAAGAAGATATATATATATATATATATATATATATATATATATATATATATACTGATCTACATTTGTGAGAGAAATGTCCACTCCTACCCAATTGTGAAAAGGAAATAGAACATGGGCCCTCAAATGCTTCAATGATGATTGACAAATGAAAATCCTAAAAGGGAAAAAAGTGTGATTACAATTTCAAATTTTGTTAAGATTAAGCACAGCAAATTAAGGCATCATTGTCAACTAATTGTAGAGATTACAAAATGAATCAGGTTTGAGATTAAGATTTGGATTCAATGCTGATATTTTTATAAGATTGTGGTTTTCTTTTGCTGGAAAGGTAATTCATAGGATAAGGCACGAGTATGATAAAATAAACGTATAACTTGCAAAATTTCTTTTGGTTTAACTGTTAATTCAAAATGTTAGCCTACCTAACATATGTCTTTATGTCTAATATATGAACCTTTTTTTTTTTTTGAACTGATAGCACTAATTAGTCATAGTTTTAAGATGGTCTTTTAGATATTATCTTAAATTTTTTGAGTTGTTTTATTATAATCAAAGGAGAAATTTTATATATGTAAGGTTATGAGAAAATTTACACATGTTAAAAAAAAAAGAATTTAGTGATAATCAATCATGTCGATGACCAATTTGAATATTGGGTCTCTCCATGAACACGCTGGGGATGCAAGTAGCTGGTAGTGTGGGTGTTTTGGGTAAACCATTGTGCTCATTTAGATTTGATGGAAAAAGATAAAAGGAATTAAAAAAGCCATACCTTTTCTTAAGCAGCAGAATAATTAAGTGTTGTATCACATTGATGGTCGGAAAGAAATTACAAATGGAAATCTTCTCTGATCACAATATAGATGCCCTTTTTCTAATGAGTTGTTTAGTGTTCTTATTTGATCTTGATGAAGATTCGCTCTCCACACACACTTTCTCTACGTTATTATTTTTCCTAGGAGTTATAACCAAAGTGGGAAGTTGATATTATATCAACTTCTTTCTTAACTTCTAAATTGCACTTGGTAACTATAAAAGCAGTTACCAAGTATGGGTCGGGTGGGGTTAGCCCATTCACCCATCCAACATCTCGTACTCGCAAATGATGGGATGACGTTGAAGCAGCTGAGCATTGAACAAAGAAATAATAAACAACCACATATCTTCAATCATACAGGCAAATATACCGTGTGACCATGAACATATCCAAAGATCCATATAGGGAGCCAAAAAATATATCTCAATTACTAATTTAGGCAAGAGATGTCTCAATTGCAATTGTATGCAAAAGAATTTCAATATATGTTCATTGTATCCCAAATTTAATTCATTTTAATATTCAGGCATAATAAATCTCTTTAGTATGCCAAAATTGTGCAATCTTTTTATGCATTCACAATTGTAATATACCACATGTATTATACAATTGATCGACCGGTGAATCACATAAAAGGAAACAATTAAATCTTCCTATCACACTCATGTGCATCAATCCAGGATAATCACTTTCTTAGACATGTTTCATAGATCGAGTCAGGTCAAGATCATAAATATCATGCTATAGTAGCAGACATCAATCTGAGATCTTAAAAATATAGTTGATAGTTGTAAGGATACTAGGATTGACTTATATAAAGTCATATAAAACTTGCACAATGAGAAAGAAGAAAGATTCTCTTATTTTTCATTTTGGCCATTAGGCACGCCTGGTATGATACAAGCATTATAGTGAATCTTCCATTTAGGGCATATGTCTCATTAATTCAATTCATTACACATATCTTAGTCTATTCGCTCTTCTATAACATCTGACCTGAGTTCTTAAAATGAACGTTCTCTTTCAGTGCCCAAATAAAATCTTATATCTAGCTTCTATAAGGTCTTTATGATGGTAGGGTACATCACAGTCAGTCTACAAGAAATATCATTTAAGACCTCATTTTGACTCTAATCAAGGCAACAAAATTTGTAGAATAATCCCTTTTATTTGGCTTTTAAAAAAATACATTGTTTCATTGTTCTACTTGTCTCATCTTAACTTGCTCCCAAAGCAACTGAGGCGACAACTTGTGTAAGAAAGCCAGTCATGACTTGATGACACAAGAAATAAAAATATATCTTAACAATGTAAAATTACAATCTACATAACCCCAATGATTTCACATAGGAGGTGAATAAATCCCTCATTACAGCTTTAGTAAATAGATCAACTATCATGTTATGCGTAGATATATATTGTATAGCTACTTCCTTTTTCTTCGAAACATCTCTTATAAAATTGTATTTAGTCTCAATGTGTTTTGACTTGCTGTGTTATTTGGCGTCCTTAGATAAAAGATAGTAACTTGATTGTCACAGTAGATAGTTATTGGACTAGTATTACTTATATTAATCTTTAAGTCCTCTATAAATCTCTTAACCCACAGAACTTGTTGCATTGCTGCAGAATATGCAATAGACTTGGCTTCCATCGTCCATAAAGTTGTGCATGTTTATTTCTTGTTACTTCATGTAATTGCTCTTCCATTTAGCAAGAATGTATATCCCAAGGCCGATTTGTGCTCATTTAGATTGCCACACAAAATTATCAAATGTAATTTGAATTAATTAAATTCAATTTAGAGCTCCCACTCAATAAAATGATTCATGAGATATCGTAAAAGAGCATATTTAGTTGAGCAACAATTAACGTAGAAATTCATTACTAAAAATATAGTAAGATATTGTTTAATCAATAAAATAAAACCAATATTAAAACAATAGCAGTCAACAAACAAATGAAATAACCTAATATGAGCAGGCTAATACATAGAATCTTCGACACGTTTTTAAAATATTCTTTGTTGCATGAGATTCCTACATCTAATTTATATTCATGTGCATCTCTAAATAAAAATAATTGTTCCTTCTTGATGATTCTATCTATGGTTTTCTCATACTATAATTTCTGCTCCCCACCAAGGTGACTACCTTGTCTCCCATTTTGAAGACTTGTATGAATGCTAAGTATGGATGTTCATCTTATTTTTGAAGCAAGATGGCGCTCTTCTATTCTCTTAATTTCACACCTCAGTATATAACATGTATTGTTCTCAATTTGCTCTAATGCATGAGCCTTAAAGACAAGTGTATTATCTGTTGGATTTTTTAATCCAGCATTGTTTGATCCTTAATCCAATGTTGGGTTTATATGTGAATAATTATGTGTTACGATCTGTCATATAAAGTTAAGCCCAATTAAAAGTAATCTATTTAATTTTTGGTATTATGGGCTTTAATGTATCTGATAGGGTGTGAGCTTTTAATGTGTAGAGACCCAATAGTATTCTAATTTTATGATAGGCAGAATTAGGAATACCGAATGACAACAGGAAACAGTTGTCTATATAAGTGGTTATGGTCCCCAGGTCACACGTATTCTTTCCATTCTTTCTAATATCTCATCGTCAGAGAGAGACAACTAAAGGACTCTCTAGGAGAACGTGTAGATCTAGAAGGCCAACCACACTACTCTAGAGAGGAATTAAGTGAAATGGATTCAGGTACGCTTCCGCATATTCTGTTATTGATTCTTGGTGATACAACATGAATATTCTTGGGTTTATAGATTTATAGGTGATGGTTTTCACCAAAGGTTTTCTTTTGCACCAACAAGTGGTATCAGAGCCACTTCATGTTGAATCATTGATAATCAAATTTATTTTGATTAATGATTAAATTTTGAGATGTTCTCAAAATTAATAATAACAGAATTATCAAAATTATTGTTTTGAGAACAAATATGTGACTGTTTTTCCTTTTTTTTTTTTTTAAATTCAGATTTAAAGTAAAAAGAAAATCGGATAAAAAAAAGGGGTAAAGAATTAAGGAATAATAATAAAAAAAAGTAACGGCATGGTAGCCCCATGGAAGAAGAAAAGAAAAAAAGGGAGTAGGGTTTTTATGGTTAATATCGTGAAGTTCCTTAAGGCATTACAAAATTTCTTTTCAGCAGAATAATGAAGCCCCTTTGCAATTAAATCCAAAATTTAGTTGGGCTTAATAAAATTAAGTTTGGGCCTAATATTTTGGGCTTGATGGATTAAATGAGTTATTTTGTATTAATCCATTAAAGTTAAAGTTGGGTTTGACCCATTATTTCAAAAAAAAATAATAATAAGGGTTGGTTTGATTTGTGGGTTGGTTCAGGATCCGGTTCGGGTCAATTCGAACCGGTCCAGCCCTGGACCGGTCAACTTTGACCGTTGACTTTTGATCGTTGACCGTTTACTAAATTTTGACATGATTTTTTTTTATTTTTTTATTTTTGGTGAATTTTTGTGTAATTTTAAATTCGAATATTGGTTGGTTTATATGTATTTTGAGATAAATTAATTAAAGCAATATGTCGCCAAAGCGACCTCTCTTGTGAAAATTAATTTATTTTAGAATATAAACAGTTTTTTGTATATGTAATTTCTGTAAATATCGATCGACACAAAGGAATGTCCATTTTTAATAGAATTACATTTGCACTTGTGGTAATAAACATGTGATGATTATTCAATTTTTATATGTGAGCAATAAATCAGCCCAAAGGAAGATTTATTGTTTGACATGTTCTTATTATCAGTGTTTGATTACTGCGCCAAGATATCACTTACAAGTTAATATTTTGTCCAAAGATGAAATATTAATGGAGTGTCCGATATCTTGAGATAGGGTTTACCTTTATTTGAATTTAATTTTGGTTTTAAAACTAATATGAGCTTGTTTTGTTTGTTTGTTGTTCTTGATTCATTATGTCTGCTGCTAATATTACTGCCAATATCAATTCTATTCCTATGCTAAATGACTCTCACTTCAAATCATGGCACGAGAACCTTTCAATAGTTCTCGCAGTCATGGATCTTGATCTTGCGTTAAGGGTTGATTCTCCCCCACCACTTACGGATGAAAGTACCCCTGATGATAAAAGGGAAATGGAAAGGTGGGAAAGATAAAATCGCATGTGTATCATGATTATGAAGAAGGCCATTCCAGAAGCATTCAGGGGCTCAATGACTAAAAAAGCAACTACGGCTAAAGAGTTTCTTGCACAAATTGAACAAAGGTTTGTCAAGAACGAAAAGACTGAAATTGGTACGCTCTTAACGAGCCTAATTTCAATGAGGTATACGGGTAAAGGCAATATTAGAGAGTATATCATGAAGATGTCTCACCTTGCTTCTAAGTTAAGAGCACTTAAGCTTGAACTCTCTGAGGGCTTGCTAGTGCATTTGGTTTTGATATCCTTACTAACACAGTTTTACCATTTTAAGGTGAGCTATAATTGTCAGAAAGAGATTTGGTCTTTGAATGAGCTGATATCACACGGTATTCAGGAAGAGGATAGGCTGAAAAAAGATAAGGCAGAAAGTGCTCACCTGGCCTTTACTCCTAAAGGTAAGAACAAGGGCAAGAAAAGGAAGAAGGATAAGGAAGCTGCAGATACAGTACCTCAAAAGAAACAACAGAAAAAATCAGGTGATTCAGAAGGTACTGGTTGTTTCTTCTGTGAAGCTGAAGGGCATAAGAAGAAGCATTGCACTAATTATCACGCCTGGCGTGCTAAGAAATGTATGGTTCTTGGTTTAGTTTGTTCTGAGGTTAATTTAACTTCGGTACCTATATGGTGGATAGATTCTGGTGCAACCACTCACATCAGTGTGTCTATGCAGGGTTGCCTGAGTTGCCGAAAACCTAGTGATGGTGAAAGATACATCTATGTGGGCGATGGCAAGACAGTTGAAGTACAAGCAATTGGAAAATTTAGATTATTATTAAAGACTGGATTTTATTTGGATCTTGATGAAACATTTATTGTTTCATCTTTTAGATGGAATTTGATTTCTATTCCTGCTTTGGACCAATTTGGTTTTTCTTGTTCATTTGGGAATGAAAAATTTAGTTTGTTTCATGCTTCAAAATTGATTGGTTCCGGTTCTTTGTCAGACGATGATAATCTTTATATGCTTGATACAATTGCTTCATTTAATGAATCCTTGCAACTAAGTACACGAGGTGAAAAGAGAAAATTTATCAATGAGAATTCAGCTGCATTATGGCACAAGAGATTGGGTCATATCTCTAGACGGAGAATAGAGAGACTTGTGTCAGAAGAAATTCTTGATCCCTTAGATTTCACAGATTTTGATATCTGTGTCAAGTGTATCAAAGAGAAACAAACTAATAAAAGGAGATTTGAAGCCAACAAGACTTCAGATGTCTTAGAACTCATACATACAGATATTTGTGGGCCATTTCCTGCGGCTGCTTGGAATGGTCAACAATATTTTATGACGTTCATAGACGATTTTTCTCGATATGACTACATATATCTCCTCCATGAAAAATCATAGTCTTTGGATATGTTCAAAATTTTTAAAGCTGAAGTTGAGAACTAACTTGCCAAAAGAATCAAAAGCGTTAGATCTGACCGTGGTGGCGAATACTATGACAGATATGACGGTTCAAGTGAACAACGTCCAGGACCTTTTGCTAAATTCCTAGAGGAATGCGGTATCATTCCACAGTACATTATGCCGGGTTCGCCCACTATAAATGATGTTGCTAAAAGACGAAACATGATGCTTAAGGACATGGTAAGGAGTATGATTTGCCATTCTATCTTACTAGAATCACTCTGGGGAGAAACACTTAAGACTGTAGCATATATCCTTAATAGAGTTCCAACTAAAGCAACTGTCAAAACCCCTTATGAGCTTTGGACAAGCAAGAAGCCTAGTCTAAAGCACTTACATGTTTGGGGTTGTCCAGTTGAGGCAAGGCCTTATAGGCCTAATGAGAAGAAATTGGACTCAAGGACGATAAGTTACTATTTTATTGGATATTCAGAACGATCCAGGGGTTGTAAGTTTTATGATCCCACGACTAAGTCGATTTTCGAGAGGGGAAATGCTCGGTTCTTTGAGGATATTGAGTTTGTAGGGGGAGATACGGCAAGAGACTTTGTCTTTGAAGAGGAATATGTTGATATTCCCATAGGTGTTATTGGTATTGATCAAAGTATTATTCCTGACTTTATTCAAGACACAATAGATCAAGACAATGTTGGAGAACTCTCGATACAAGAAGTTGTTCCAGAAGAACAAACTCTACCACCTCAAGAACCTATGCCATTAAGGAGATCCACTAGAGAAAGGAGAAGTGCATAGCCAGATGATTACATTGTATTTCTCCAAGAACATGAGGTAGACATTGGAATGATGGAAGATGATCCAATCAATTTCTATTAAGCCATGGGAAGTTCCAACTCTCAAAAGTGGATTGATGCCATGAATGAGGAGATGAAGTCCATCAATGATAATGACGTATGGGATCTTGTCCCATTGCCAGAAGGTGCGAAACCTATTAGTTGTAAATGGATATTTAAGACCAAAAGGGATTCAAAAGGTAATGTGGAGAGGTACAAGGCGCGTCTTGTCGCACAAGGCTTTACACAGAAAGAAGGCATCGACTATAAAGAGACTTTCTCTCCAGTTTCTTCGAAAGACTCTTTCAGGATTATAATGGCATTAGTGGCGCATTTTGATCTTGAGTTACATCAGATGGATGTAAAGACGGCGTTTCTCAATGACGACATTGATGAGATAATCTATATGGTGCAGCCAGAAAACTTTGTGTCCGAAGACCTAAAGAATATGGTTTGCAAACTCAAGAAATCCATCTATGGGCTCAAACAGTCATATCGACAATGGTATTTCAAGTTTCATCAAGTGATCATCTCATTCGGTTTCAAGATGAATTTAATCGATTATTGCATATATCATAAGTTCTGTAGGAGTAAGTATATTTTTCTGATTTTATATATTGATGACATTTTTCTTGCCAGTAGCGATATAGACTTAATGCACGACACCAAGATATTTCTAGCTAAGAATTTTGAGATGAAAGGTCTTGGTGATGCCTCTTTTGTATTAGGGATACAGATACACCAGGATTACTTTCAGGGTATTCTTGGTTTATCACAAAAGAGATATATTGAAACAGTTCTCAACAGATATGACATGCAAAATTGCAAACTAGGTGATACCCCTGTGGCTAAAGGAGACAAGTTTAGTCTCAATCAGTGCCCCAAGAATGATTTTGAGGAAAAAGAAATGCAGAAGATTCTTTAACAACATTCTAAAAACGTTGTTGAAGATAAAGTTTTAACAACATGCTTAGTTCACACATTGTCATTTGCCCAATGAAATCTACCACAATCACAAAACTATTGCGATTATATATTTCGCAACATGCAATGATATGTGTTGTTAAAACTAAACTTTTAGCTACTTTTAACAATGCGCAATCTTCTAATGTTGTCAAATATCATATTTTGCAACACACATAACTCGCACGTTGCTAAATTCCCGTTGTCTTATCTCTTTTTTCTTGTAGTGATTATCTTTTCAATAATGGCACCAAATATTATCATGAGCTAAACCTGCACACTAAACTATTCTTTATTGGATGTGATCTTATTATTCCAATAATTTATTTAATGAAATTAATTTTAAACAAATAAATAGACTAGTTACTTAATTTTATCTTTAGCAAATTAAGTTCATTTAATTAAATCAAATGGCTAATTATGGGCTTAGTTTGTAACATATTTTTATGTTTTTTTCCTAATCCATATTAAGTCCAATAAAAGCCTAAAAGTTTGTACCCAAAATTGGTCTAGAAGTCCATAATCATTTATGAACCAAAACATGTCCAACATGATTATTTTACATGCTTGATCTTAAACCTAATATTTGAGTAAAGATTTATGAAATTTATTTTGTTCCTTAAACTATTTATAAAACATCAAAATTTTTATCTTAAATTGTATTTAAGATATATATTCATTTTATAAAGAATTATAACATAGATACCAAATTTCCTAAAATTAGGAAATTTAACTTTTATTTTCTAGTAACACATTTTTTTATTTCTATTAGGTGTATGGCCTTTTAGATTATTTGTTATAAGGTTGTAGAACTATTTTAATGATAACTCTTTATTCATTGTTAATACCTTTTAGCAATAATGATATTAAGTTTCCTACAAGTCATGAGTGACACCTAGTAGTATTTCATAGCCATTTAAACAACAAGAATTGATGGATCTGTAGAACTTATTCTATTGTTTCTTTTTGTCCTAGTCTTTTCATCATCCATGTCTAGAGAAAAGCATGACTTATGGTTTAGTGTGTTAAGCACTTATACTTTTATCTTGAAATAAATCTAAATGAACTTGATATGAAAAATATAATTTGAACTCTTTCAAATATATTTCACCTTGGCCAAGGATTTCTCATGCCAATCCATGTTAACTTACAGGGGACATCCTTTTTTTTTATTGAAAAATGATGAATTTCATATTGGCCATACACTTTTCTCCATGTACATCCAGCCATGACAACTACTGCTAGATCTCTTCCTTAATTAGGAATCAATTCTTATATTTTCACATAATATAGATGTCTATGCATAAGACATCTGTGATGCCTTGGGTCTAAGGACTATTACAAAAGATAGTGTTTATTACAATGTATAGTAAGTCATTAACACTCAAAATCATATGACTTATTATTATTTGGTCAAATTTAGTAAACTTGTTCTTGCAACAAGTACCTATTTGCTTGACTTGGCATCTCATGTCAATTATATGAGACTCACAATAGGGGTGGGCAAATTCGGTTTGGATCGGTTCAAGAGATATTATCAAACCGATCTAAACTTATTGGTTTGAAATATTTCCAAATTGATATCGATTTAAATTTTTTTAAACTGAGCAGATCCAAACCGACCGGATCGGTTTAGATTCTCAGTTTGAGCTTTTTAGCTAAAAGCCCATTTCTTTTATATTATTGTACCTAAATTATTTGTTATTTATATTATCCATATCTACTTTGATATCTACATAATAATTCAAAGAAACATCCATACAAGTTCACAACAGAATACATCTTAATAAAGAAGTTCTCAACTTATTCATTCAAAACAAACTCACAAAATTAAAATAAACTTGAACAACATTTGACAATGAAAATATTGTGCATCTTGTCCGTCAAAACTTATGGCCCAATTGCTTTTGATTTGTCAAACTCTGCATAAAATGACAAACATAATTAATTAGATTGTTTAACTTAGAATATAATGAAATTATATAATATTTAAAGCATAGTTACCCTGCTCCACAGACGCACATAATTCCAAATCACTGAAGGATGAAGATAATGCTTCTACATCAAACTTCTTAATATGGTTTTTTTTACCCATATTAGATGCTTTAAGCCATTGTTGACTACATATCAAAGCCTCCTCAATTGTAGGAGTTAATAAACTTTGAAATGCATCAACTACATGACCTCCAGTACTATAAGCTGATTTAGAAGCCATAGTAGATACATGAATTGCTAACACATCCTTTGTAATTTGTGACAAAGTCCTAAACCTTGCACTATTTGCACTCCACCAGCCTAAAACATCAAATTGATCATCAGTTTCATCCTCCCTAGGTTCGAATAAATACCTCTCAACCTCATTTTTCAAATCAATGGGATCTTTCTGCACTTTTAACTGCTTATATTGAGTCTTGTATTAGTAAATGCATAGTCCTTGCCACATTTCCTTCTTAAACCCATGTCAATTGCCGAAACATCATTACTAGATTGGCTACCATCACCACAGGTAGATTCCACAAGACAGTAGGTTTTAATATAACTATGAAAATAAATTTAAGTAAATATGAATGCATTTAAATAAAAAAAATAAAGTAACTATTATTATAACTGAATCTAATTTGAAAGTTTAAGAATACCCCTTCAAAAGTAGATTCTAAATGTTTGATGTAATTTCTTTCGTTTTCTCAAGATTATGCAATTTTTCAAAGCAAAATGACACATAATCCAATTTGTACCTTAGATAAAAAATAAATTAGAGTAAATAATTATCACAATAAATTTAATCATGAAAATAAAAATTCAAATGAAATAACAGATTTTTACCTTGGATCAAGTACTACAACAATGATCAACAACAGGCTGATAGTGTCTGCAGCACCCCAATACTAGTCACACTTTATTTTTATTTTTTCAGCCATTCTATTAAGAAGCATGTCCTCATTTCCAATAAATGAATGCAACTGGGATTGAATGGTGCAAAGATGATGAAAATACAAGTTAGATATGACAGATAATGAAGCACTAAAATCAAATGTAACATCATCAAAATTTTCAAAAACTCGATAAATATTTCAATATTTTTCTAATCTTCAGCGGTAGGTGGCCTGATCTGTTCTGTCTTCCTCTCATTGAAAAAACTCATATATGGTCCATCATGTTCCTTTTCTTCTAGCCTTTCAAAGGCTTTCTAAAACTGTATGGCCCTTGACAACATAGTGTAGGTAGAATTCCATCTAGTGGGCACATCATATGGTAAAAGCCCTTTATTTTCAATTTTCTCTCTCTCAACACATGATTTAAATTTATGCAACCTTAACCCAGAAGACATCACATACATAATTGCATTGCAAATGCTGGGAATTGAGCCATGCATCTCTTTCAGCCCTTCAGTCAGAATCAAATTAACAATATGGGCATAACACTGCAAAGGTAAATAATCTCCATCTAAAATCATTGCATCACCATTCCAATTTTTTAATTTTTTTTTTCAAATAATTGACAGTATCATCATTAGTACTTGCATTATCAACTGTAATAGTCATCACTTTTTCTATTCCCCAATCAAGGAAGCATTTTTCAATAAGCTTGCCGATTGAGTCCCCTTCGTGGCTTGTTATTTGGAAAAAAATCAAAATCATCTTCTGCAATTTCCAATTATGATCAACTCAATGGGTTGTCACAACCATATAATTAAAATTTTGTATGGAAGTCCAAGTGTTCGTGGTAATAAAAACTCTATATTTATTTGTAATAAAAATATTTTTCAATGCTGTCTTCTCAGCTAAATACAATTAATATATATCTTTAACAGGTGTTCTCCCATAAGACTACCTCCCTAAATGGAACCTCATTAAGAATAAAATAAAAAACCTAATTGTCCAACATTCACAACTGCCTCCACATCCTGTGTCTCCTATCATTCTCAACTCTTTGAATCTCAATCGCTCATTCTCAAGTCTCATAGTTATAATTTCAAAAATCGAAACCTGAGGTATGTTTTGATTTTATTTTTCTTGCTATGATTTTATTTCATTTTAGTCAAAAGTTAAAATGGATTTTGGTATAATTGATGATAATTTATTTGATTAATTAATTCCATAACTAATTTTTTAATCTTTATTAATTATAAAAGCTCTCAAGATGGAAGATAATTCTAATGTGAATGATATCATGGAAGATGGAGAAACATTGATGGATGATATTTTGGAACCTAAAAGTAAGAAATTTAAATCATAAGATGGTCGTCTTCATGACAGTTAAAAGGGTTCAAAAGTTTGGCCTCATTATATCAAGGGTGAAGTGAATAGGACATGTAAGTGCAAATATTGTGGGAAGCAGTATAAGTGTGATAGTAAATTTAATGAGACTTCTAATTTGTGGACTCACTTAAGAGAACAATGTGAAAAATATTAGGCTACTTTAGATGATGTGACTAAAACTAAAATACCTCACTTTCGTGCTAAGAAAAAAAGTCTACTATGGCAAGTGGTAGTGGCACTGGGAATACTGTATATGGTAGTGGGTTGAGGCTTGCTAGAAAGTTTGGTTATGGGACTTTTAATTTCATATGCTATTGTGTACGAAAGTGTACATTTCTTTTGTTAATAATCCAATAATAAATTGACAGATCATATGTCTTAAAGCTTTTTAAATTATGGATTGGATCAGTTTGAATCCTTCCAAACCGAAATCCAAACTGATGACGTCGGTTTACAATCTAATAAACCGAAACTAGTTTTTTTTTGTACTAATGAAACCGATCCAAACTGATCCAAATGGTCGGTTTGGATTGGTTCGGTTAAAATATGCCCACCCCTAACTCACAATTCATTTTAGTATTACATATCATAAATGAGTCATAACATGTACTAGTGTTTGTAGAAATTTTTTTATGTCCAATCATAAATCCACCTCTAGGAACTATTTTAAAAGTATAGTATGAGAAATACACGTTTCATATTCTCGACTATCTCGAGAATGCATTCCTTAATTATTTTACTTCATGGACTATATTCATTAATGCAATTTATGAATATTGATAACTTTGCCATTTTAAAAATATCAAAATACTAGTAAAAAATAATAATTCCTTAAAAGTAAGCACCACTTGATTGGCTTTTAGGGCATATCACTAATAAATGACAGCTATTACTAGTTTAATAGGTAAGGTATTGTCATCGAGACCAGTGAATAAAGACAATCTACTCTATAGTAATTCTGTAATTTAAAATTTATTAAGTTTTCATCATCCCAAGTTTTATTCCTCTTATTTGGAGAGAATTTGGGAGTTGAATATAATTACTCTTAAATTGAGAGTTTTTGGGTGTATTTGGGGTTTGGGTAAGAGAATATTATTTCTGAGAGTGTGGTTGTAATAATTTTCTACATAATGAATATTTTTCTTTGGTTGTCTCTTGACAATGACCGTGGTTTTTCTTCAAATTTGGAGTTTTCCATGTCAATCTTGTGTTGTGCGATTGATATTATTCTCCATTTAATTTTTCTATTAATTTGTTGCTTGACAAATTACTCGGAGAAATCTTGAGAGGAAGCTCAATTTTCTAACAGTGATATCAGAGCCATTGATAGAAGTTTTGGTGTCGATGCACTGTTCACGTAGACGGTACTATTCACATACACGGTATTATTTACGTAAAGCAGTAGGAGCCAATCTAAATAGTTCGTGGTAAAGAACAAAGGTTGATTTGCAAAGTAAATATGTCAGGATTGAAATTTTCAAGTCTGGTGAAATTTGAAATAGAAAAATTTGACGGCAAAATTAGCTTTGGCTTGTGGCAAATTCAAGTTAAGGATGTGTTGATGCAATTTGGGTCAAACAAGGCATTGAAGGGCAAGCCATCCTCTGTTTCCAACGGTGGCTCTGGAAAAGCCAGTATAAGCAATGAAGATTATGAGAAGTTGGATGATAGAGCTTCATGTACCATACAACTGTGTCTAACAAAGAATGTTCTTCCAAATGTAGGAAATATTCTTACAACGAAATCACTTTGGGAGAAGCTAGAAAAATTGTATCAAACAAAGAGCATCTCAAATCGATTGTACTTAAAGGAGCAATTTCACACATTACGAATGTCTAAAGGTACAAAAATTTTCAATCACCTCAGTGTTCTCAATGGTATTGTGTCAGAACTAGAAGCCATTGGAATTAAAATTGAAGATGAGGACAAGGTGTTTAGGTTGTTGGGGTCACTTCTAACTTCCTATAAACGCCTGTTACCTACTTTGATATACGGGAAGGAGACAGTAGATCTTGAAGAAATTACTAATACTTTACTCTCAGAAGAAAGAAGACTAAGTGGTGAAAGTACTAAAACTACAGATGTCTCGGCTTTGGCAGTTGAGGGAAATTAGAAGAAAAATAATTATAAGAAAAAGGGAGTTTGCTTAGGGTATGGACAATCGGGGCACCTAAAAAGATATTGTCATAGGAGAAATGGAGCAAGATCGATAAGTGGCTCCAGATCAGATACTAATAACATTGTTAATGGTAAGTCTCTCATCATCGTGGGAGATGATGGTCCCTTGTAGAGTGAATGATAACATTCCTCTGGTATACCGCTAATGCTATGAAAAAGGGATGTGTTACTACTAGCGGGTCAACAAGATTTGCACGCAAGGCATGCTTGGCATTGATGTAGGTGTTGAGTGTTAGAAAGTGCATATTTATAAAGGAGAAAATCGTCATTTTACACTTCAAGTCTCACTAACATTGCTACTTTTATTTATTTAAGTCTTTTGTTATTTAATTATGTGTGTTTTGTTATAATTATGTATGTTATGTATTTTAGGGGCGTCACGATCGTATCACAATGAACGAGTGATCAGACAGCAAAACGGACGTCACATTTGAACTCAGGACGGTCGAAAATCTTAAGAGGAGCATAAAAGAAAAATGTCACTATTCATATATACGGTATTGTTCATACGTACGGCACTGTTCATGGTACTGTTTACGACACTGTTCATATATACAGTTCGATGACGTGGCATTAACCGATGATGTGGCATCAATATGTGACGTGGCAGTATTTGATTGGACGAATTATGTGGCATTGACTGCTTATATGGCGTTGACCGATGACGTGGCATTGACTGATGATGTGTCACGATCTTATTGGGCTAAAAATCTTATGTAATGTTTATCGGTGACGTGGCAGCATTTCAGTGGACCAAAAATCGTGTGTACAATACACGCACATACATGGGATTATTGACTATTCAAACCGTGTTACTGTGCAAACCGTGTACTGTTCACTGTTGATTGATGACGTGGCACAATCCTGAGCGTCCGAACTATTTTTAATCCGATGGTCACGATTCACTCAATGTATCTATAAAAAGGGGGCTCTCCCCCCTTAATTTGAGACCCCTGAATCCATTTTTAAGCTTAGTTTTCTGTAATTCCTTCTCCATCTTGTATTTTCTACGTATTTTAATAAATTTCCATTTTACCTTTAGTTAAAAAATGAATAGCTAATTTTTTTTTAAGTTTGGGTTGAAGATGAAGTCTTAACATGTTCCATGGGCTTAATTTGGTAAATTTATTTTCTCTTCCCCCCTAATATTTGTGAAAGTTTTGACTTTTCGTCGACAAATAATAATAATCTTGTCTAGATACCGCCCTGATTAAACCGGCACCCTAGTACAAGGTTATTATTATTTGGCATGATAAGCCCTTAGCACCATACTTATTTGAGCGTGGTTCATGAGGTGTGGAATCCCCCCTCATGATTTAATTGACATTAATAAGAAATATTTAACCCATGGAGCATGTTGATGCAGATCCAGATACCAAGTGCTTCAAGTATAATAGTTTCCATTTCAATTTACTCTCGTCATTTCAATTCAAATTTTAGGATAATCTAAATTCCTTCCACCACAAATCCAACCATCTATTTAAGAAAATTAATTCTGCACATAATTAAAATCAACCTCCTCGTGGGATCGATACTCGTCACCATTAATCTATTCTACAATAGATTCGTGCACTTACGAATTCAATAAAATTTGCACAACAGCAGGGTTGTGGTAGAATTTATATCGATGGCTGGTGAGCTTCCAGGAAAGCCAAGATGGAAGTTACACTATAAATTTCAGCAGGATATTTCAACATTTGCCGATGTAAAATTCTTAGAATTGGTAATTAATTCCAAGTAATATACTCTTTATGGTGGAGTATGATAATTCTTTAGGTTGAGGATTATGATTAAAGTGAAAACAACAAGAATGGTGTGGAGATTAATTGGTTCTAAATCTAATCTCCAAGTGGGAGAATTGTTGAAAATAGGGTATGACCATGCTATGATCAGTAACACAGTTTGATCACGTGGTTTGAACAGTAACACGGTTTGAACATGCAATTTGAGCAGTAACACGACATGAATAGTAACACGATGTGAACAGTAACGTGATTTGAATAGTAACGCGGTATGAACAATGACGTGATTTGAATAGTGCTATACGTTTGGTTATAAATAGGAGAGCCTTTCATAAGTTTTCATTATCTCAAAGAATTCATTTCCTCTTGTATTTAGAGAGAATTTAAGAGTTGAATTTAATTACTCTTAAATTGAGAGTTTTTGGATGTATTTGGGGTTTAGGTGAGAGAAAATTATTTCTGAGAGTATGGTTATAATAATTTTCCACATTGTGAATATTTTTCTTTGGTTGTCTCTTGATAACGGCCATAGTTTTTCTCTAGATTTGGAGTTTTCCATGTAAATTTTATGTTATGGGATTAATATTATTCTCTATTTAATTTTTTTTAGTAATTTGTTGCTTAACAAATTATTTGGAGAAAATCTTGGGAGGAAGTTCAATTTCCTAACAATTTAGAAAATTTTCTTAAAATATTTAAAATTTTTCATCAATAACTCCACTTTGCTTAATAAAAGTTATCTTTAATGTCATTATTAATTTTTTACTAAAAGTCTTAGTTGATAATTAAACAACCAAAATATTTTTTATTAAAAAATAAAAAGTTATTTAGAAGCATCATTAAGAGAAAATTAGTAGGGGGTGGAAAAAAAAAGCTTACAAACATCTTAAATGGAATCGATTCAATAAACTTTTTTATTTTTTATTTTTTTGAATATTCAAAGTTTTGTTTTAACTTTTGTTTTCTTTGCATTTTTTAGAATCAATTCAAACATATATTAAGACTCCATTTGATTAAAATTTATTCAAGTAGCTTTTACAAGTAGAGTTTTAACCAAAAATATTTTGATTTGGTTAGTTCATGAGAGACTTTGTTAAAAAAATAAAATAAAATAATTTTATTAGGTAAGTTTTTTAAAGTAGTGTTATAAAATTGTTTAAAATTTCAAAAAAGTTTCTAACCTCTACTCATAAAAGTTCAAAATTTTAGTTTTAATTAGTAAAGACAAAATAACTTATTTAATTCTCAAAAGCTTTACTCAAAATATAACCGCACAATATAAAAAATTTTAAAAAGAATTTTTGAATTAAATATTTTGAACCATTAAAAACCATAACAATTAACAAGCGTTGCGCTAAACCGATAATTCGTTTTCAAATGCTAGGACTGTTTCCGCGAATGTTTTTCAAACCTCAGGGAAACATGACTTACAAGGCCCATTACAAGTGTCTGCCTTTGGGTAGTTGGGTAGTCCATAATTGCCAATGGGCCTGGCGAGAGAGCCTATTCAAAAGCCCAACTGAGAAAATGGATTTTGTGGTTGAATTGATCCGGCTTGCCAAAACAACAAGAAGATTAGATATGCGGTGGTCCAATTATTTGGAAAAATAGAGCATGTGGTCCAATTAAAATGGGGCTTATCACAGTTTGTCCCGCGATCCTCAACCTCCAAAACTTGCTCTATTGCCTGCTTGATTCATTATGAATGAGATTCATACATTCATTTCGCAGTCTTCTTGTGCTCTTATTTTCAATACATTTCATTTTAGGTTCACATCAGGTATTTCTTAGCTGAAACAGGCCTTTCCTTTTTGACTAGAGTGCTTTTGGAAAGTGTTTTCAGATACAATCTGAAAATCCATTTCACAAGGGAAATGGTCCATTCAATAAGTTGATAATAACAGGTGAACAATGAAGTGCTTGTGAGTAACATCAATACCATATCCCCATGCCCTCTCAATTCTGCATGACATATCTTCCTCTTCGTGAATGCCTCATCAATCCATGCAACCAACACAACACAAGCATTAAATTCACCGCCTCAATCAACTTCACCATACATAAACTTACTCGTCTCCTTTTAATTCATTCACATTGTTCTTGCGCAGTGCAAGAATTAGAGGAGGTAGAAGCTTTTTTTTTTTTTTTTTTTTCTGCTTATTAAATAAAAAGCCCCGCGGTGAATCTGACCTCCAAAAAAAAAAAAAGAAATAAGTAAAGAGCAATTTCAATTTCACCTAATGAGAGAAAGATAAGAATCCACTGAAATATTTTTTTTTTCTCTTCTGGTCTCTTTTCATGAAATAAATGATCAAAATAATTTTTTTCATTTTATTTACAATTAAACTAACCCTTTTTTACTACATTTGAAAGAGTAAGAGAGATTAAGGGGGAAAAAACACTGAAGAAAGAATCACTCCATATCAGCCAAAGAACATTCACATGTCTTTGTTTTATTGTGGAAAAAGATAAATCTCATCAACTTGTTGCCTCCAGTTGGATCTCCACCAACTACTACTTCAACTCTTTATCCACCCAACCGAAACCACAATACTAATAATACATGATAGTGCTTTATTTATAAGCCAAACTATTTGTAGTGAACTGAGCACTCTATGTGAAGTTCATCTCTCTTTTATCTCTACAAAATCTTGGTACCATGAATCCCATTTTCAGTTTCTTGGTTATTTCATTTTTGTTTGTTAATAACACACACTCTTTGAAAGTTCACCGTCCAAAACCCAAGAATAATAATAATGCTCAAATCACTGTAATGGGCTTTGTGTATTGTGACATTTGCTCCAACAACAGCTTCTCCAGGCACAGCTATTTCTTACCAGGTAAATAACAAAACAAAAAAAGTCTCAACAACCCATTAAAAGTTTCAATTGGATTGATTGTTTTAATATGTGATACATTTTTGTTGAACCAGGTGCTGAAGTCAAAGTTGACTGCAAATTTAGAGCAATTTCACCAAGAATAAGAGAGCAAATATCATTCACAGTGAACAGGACAACAAACAGATATGGAATATACAAGCTGGAGATACCGTCAGTTGAGGGGATAGCATGTGCAGAAGCAACCATTGTATCTTCATGCCAGGCAAGTTTGATGTGGAGTTCAAGTACTTCGTGTAATGTTCCTGGTTACAGAACCACAACAAATCAGATTGCTATCAAATCCAGGAAACCAAATCTCTGTATCTACAGCTTAAATGCATTGACTTTTAGACCATCAAAGAGAGATATCACTCTCTGTGGGAATTAATTAATCTGAAAGAACACTTGTCAGCTCTTTCATTTGTTGTCAACACATCTAATGTCGAAGTAAATATTTGCTTGCTGTGGTTTAGGGATCTCGTTATATTGGATGCGACTCTTGGGTTAATGTAAGTTAGAACATTAAATAACTTAGCCACACCGGAGACGAACGTAAATTCATTTTGTTATTCAGATTAAACTGTTGTTACAATAATATATGAAATTTATGTAGTATTTGAAGAATTTATTGAGAAAATGAAATGAATCTTTTCAGCATTTTGAGAATTGAATTAATTTTCAGAAACTATACATCAGTATCCTGTCTGATTTTTAGGGAGTTCTATACAGTTCTGTAAAGCGCAAGAATCTTTTCAGGACATTTTGACCCACAAATATGCCATCCATATTTCACAGAATTTCAGTCTAAGCTAATTCATATATCAAGCATGCTATTAATTTTCACTTCATAAAACCTTGTAGCACCGTTATGTTAGTCTTTTCTGAAATCAACTCAATTATATATGATTAGTCCCAAAATATGTTCCCAACTGCATATATTAGAACACTTTTTTATTGTAAAAATATCAATGTCTTTAGTGTCATGCCGATAAGGACATAACCAGAAATTTAATTTCAGTTGGGCAAGAAATTCCAGGAAGAGTATCCCGCTCAAATCATAGTCATTAATGTGAAGGATTAGCGAATTTCATTTTTGATGCTTTCACATTTTAAATTGTTAAACGAACAACTGATGCAAATAATCTCTAGATCATAAATGGTTACACAACAACAATATAACCCATCCACAGTAAATAAATTAATAAAGAATGCAGAACATAATTTAAATCACAAGGAAGAAACAGAAAATATTTGCCAGTAATACAGAGTCCAGGTGGACCCTCAATTCCCATCAATTCCCATGAAGACCTTTTATGAAGCTTCCATCTTTACTGGTTAACCTCTAGATGGTTCTAGGCCTTGCATAGTGCTTTTCTTTTCCCACAGCACATAAATAAACATAATTCACAGAAAATGAAATTGAACCACAACAATGCAACATAATGAAAGTAGCATGCAGCATGATAAAAAAATGATCTCGTGTCTCTAGAGAGCCATAAGTTCCTGGAAGATCTTCATCGCAGAAGCAGGCAACCCCAGAAGCACGTTGATGCTTTTCCTCTCTTTGCCATGAGATAGGAACAGACTCACTTCCTTCTCGGGCAGCGCCACCGGCCCTGATAGAACAGGCTCTCCCCATCCAAAGTCAGTAGTGTGGAAAGATAGCCTTGACCAAGTTGTTATCAAAAGAGTTGAAGACAGAGAAGGCCTAGCTCTTGTTACTTCAAAATAATCAATGGCAGATCTCATGTAACTGTCATTGACCATCTTAATGGCATCCTGGACGTGCCCCACAGAAAATGATAATGGTTTTTCCGTCAGCTCACCAGCTAGGCATATGGAGTTTGTCAACACAATTCCATTGCCGAAGTATCCTTTCGGCAATGGTGGATTGAATTTCGACCTTCCATCAACAGCAAAGAGGAGCTTTGTTTGTTGATCGGGTAGAAATTTTAGTGCCTTGGTTCGAGCCTTCCACACAAATGCTGAGAGCGCTTCAAAAGTGCTGCACTTGTCAAGAACTTCATCTTCCATGGCAATCATTTTGATCTTTTCTAGCTTTTCGGAGTCAAAACAGAAGGACCTGTAAAGCATTTCATCTTTGTAGAGTTCACTAGTGCCAGACTTGTCTTCTATTTCAGCAAATTCTTGGTGCAGGTCCTCAATCTTTGGAGGATTCCGCGCTTTGAGTATGCTTCGGTCTAGGAATGGAGGAATCTTCAGGGGCAAGCCTCTGGCTGTTTCAGCCCATGAGTTCACAAATTCCATAGCGCCAATGCCATCGAACATACAATGGTTCATGCAAAGCCCAAGAACAAATCCCCCACATTTAAACCTGGTCACCTGAAAAAGTTTCAACTAAAATCATACTTCTATTGCAGAAAAATGATTATGATGCTAATATAACATGAAGAGGAATGTGTTTAATTAAGTATAAAAACCTGAGCAGCAAGAGGAGGCATTTCTAGTATGTTCTTTGCACCAGGAATGTCATAAACCAGCTTCCCAAGAGTCTCAGGATCAGGCTTTGTTATGTCTCCAATCTTTTCTAGTGCACAGTTTGCTTCAGCTTCAACAAAAACAGCCCCTTCCCCCGTACAATTTATGATAAGCTTCCCCTCCGAGCTTATAGTTAGCCTGCCGGCAAGAGGGTAGCAATGAACAAGAACCTTTTCAAGGGCGTTCTTGATCACTTCTCCAGCTTTTTCATTGCCTTTCTCATCTGACTTGAAGCAATAAATTGTTCGGACGATCACAGCAATGTTTTGATCAAGGTTTGACAGGAAGTAGAGACCCTTCTCTGTGTCCTCTGCAGGCTTAACCAAAGTTGGCTTACCTTGCTTCACGGTGAGCTCCATTGCATGGCCATTAGTGTTCTTCATCACTACCGTCTCTTCAAGCTCCAAAACCTGAAAGCGCAGGTACAAGAAAACAATATCAAATATGTTATATTATAAAGTGCACTTTGAGCATACAAGGATTTATTAAATGATTGTAACAAACCATGTGAACAAGCTGAAGAAAGACAAGAGAGTTATGAAGGAAACTGACGATAATGCTCAGAACTTCAAGGGAGAAATTCCCAAATTGATAATCAAACGCACAAGGCTTGCATTCAAACCCGATGTTCAGATTTATCAGAAAATTTGTAATGGTCATATAACTGGCCAAAGGATGGGGGAAATATATATGGAAAGTTTGTGGACCCTTGCTTCATTTTTCTTTTGCTTATTTAGGCAAATAAAATTTGTATGAGAGGGACAAATGTTAGTGCCTGATTGGATTAGTACATCCACTCTAGTTTTGGTAGTTGAAATTAAATTATAAAAAGAGAGAGAGAGATTCGCTTTCTTAATATACTTTTGGACGTGGCCCCTCTTTTTTTGTTTTAGTTTTGGTCATATGGGTGGGATTAGGCCACTTAATAGGACCTAACAGGGAGAGAGAGTCTGTGTTTGTGCAGCCTTGTTTGGTGAGGTTGGCATCCCAATTTGCTTACTTGATTACTGATTACTCTTGTTATCCTGGTAATCAAAATTATTGGGCAAGAGAAAGGCATATGGAGCTAAAAACAATATGCCTTAAAAAATTACTAAGCTTTGAGTGATATAATTGATTCAAAATCTAGCTACGAAGTATGCATTTTTCTAAAATGATACGAGGAGTTTTTAACCTTTTTTTTTTTTTGGGTCTCGGAAAAAAGGGTTTTAATTGAAAATAACATACTTATATGTAATGTTTTATCAAAATCCTGATTCCACCACTGTGTCGAAGAATTGGCAATCTCGAGTGTTAAATTAGCTCCCAAATTAAACCATAAAATGGAGCGAGTTCCTCCTCTATGACAAAAGTTGTAAGTTAATTAGTTTGAAGACAAAAATTTGGCAAGAGAAAGGTCATTTTTTATTACGATGATTGTTGAATATTCTTGTTCAACACGAGGGGCAAATTCTGTAATATGGTGAGCAACAACCCAGTGGCCGGTGCTGCACATTTCAGTGTCTGCAAAAGGGAAGAAACGTTAGCTATTCAAGTTTATGATTAGTAGTTGTTCATCTAACCATGATTTACTAACGAAAGAAGCAGTGTGCGCCCATATACCTGATGGCAACGTCTCAACGAATTTGGTGTACAATTGAAAAATCAAAGTAAAAATTAAAAAATTAAAGAAACATAGAGTTCCGTAAACCAAATTCACTAAAAAATAATATCTTCAGCTAGGTTGACTCTCTCTTTCGATCCAAGAAATTTCGAAACAGACTTTAAGTAACCCCGCTGAGCGTTGATTGCTTGATGCATCAGCATAGTGCATACAACTAGAAAGATTTTCAAATT
Source organism: Citropsis articulata (assembly GCA_030449925.1). Taxonomy (NCBI): domain Eukaryota; kingdom Viridiplantae; phylum Streptophyta; class Magnoliopsida; order Sapindales; family Rutaceae; genus Citropsis; species Citropsis articulata. The sequence continues at coordinate 1,657,104 of JASUUH010000110.1, read as the reverse complement.
TTGAGAGTTGAGACCTTCTATTTCACAAATTTACTGTCCTCCACAAGTTTTATATTTGGGTAAAATTCACTGTAGCCTCTACTAGAGTGACTATCTTCAAAATATCCCTAAAGATACGAAAACATCACTCTATCCCCCAATTGTTATGATTTTCCCGTTAAAGTAATGAACTTAAAGAGTAAAATCGTATTTGAACAAATACTATAATGAACGTTAGCCTGGAGAATTGTGACATGTCAAATCAAGGTAGCCTTTTAACCACTTTTTTAGAATTTTATAATTTTATATAAGATAATATAAAATAAGTTATTTCAAAATTTTTAATGAAAAAATATATAAGTGGTTAAATATAAAAACAGTAAAGGATCGTTTTCTCTTGGCGCCAACCATCATCTTGTTCACAGTTTAGAGAGAGAAACTTTGAAACATTGCATCAAAATATTGGTCATAAAGAAGACATTTTTTGTTCGAAAGACTAAAAAAACTAACCATTGGAGAGTGGTTGCTGGTGACAATAACCTTACAATGGCAGAGGTAAGGAATTTATTTTTTTCATTAAGTTATTTCCATTAAAATAGGTTTAGCAGGGTTTCAGAGAAATGCAAGACAATATTAACTAGAAGAATAACCTATTTGTATGAAAAACTTGTGCTATTATGGTTATTATTTGAAGAAAAATAGGTTTAAACCCTAGTTCTTAGTGAATTGGGGTATTTTGTTTTCATTGTACCATTAACAGTTTATAGTATTTTTTTTACATATAAGTTGCTGCTAGAGATTAAAAAAAGTGGTTGTTTAGGTTTTAGTGATGAATATTTTGGTTTTGCTTTTAATTTTAGATATCATTCCTACATTGGTGTTGTTATTGATATTTGTAATGCTTTTATTATCGCATTTGTAGTTGAGGGTGAAAGGCATTGTCAGCTTTCTCGGTGAAACTTTTGAGGCTGGCCTCATTAACCCTGACTTTTTAAGTAGAGTTGTTCTGATCAATGCTGCAATGAAAAGAATGATTGGGAGAAATAATTATAGAGATGAAAGATTCATCATTGAAGTTATACTACCATGGAAGGGGAAGAAGGGTAAAATAGATAATAATCATCAAGTGCATCAGATATGGCAGTTGTACAATGAGAAGAAGTTTATAAAGATTGTGTTTGACATGACCATCATACTACTTAATGTGATGAATGTAATTTAAAAAAGGTTGTTTAAGGACGATATAGAAGGTATTGCTGTTGGGCCTGATGCTGAACCTCAAAGTGTGTTGTCTGTGTTTCAGAGACAACCAATTAACAATATTGAAGCACAACAATAGGTATATGCACCTGCTACTAGAAAAAGAGGTGGTAAAAGAAAGTTGGTGGCAAAAAAGAGTTCAAGAAAAATTTCAGAGACCAAATTTTATAAGGTCTCCATTTCAGAACCAGAGTCTACACCTGAGGCCACCACTACAATAGAAGATACAGTGCAAACACAAACCACAACTGAATTTGAAGTTGGAGCAGAAGCTGAAAATCCTAAAACACAAAACACAACTGAACCTACCACTGCAGCAGAACCTAAGCTCACAATACAAACCATACCTGAACCCACCACTACAACAGAAGATACAGTGCAAACACAAATCACAACTTTGGAGTTGAAACAGAAGCTGAAAAATCCTAAAACACAAGCCACACCAGAACCCGCCACTGCAGTATAACCTGAGCTCGCAATATAAACCACATTAGGATCCACCACTCCAACAGAACTTGAGCTTGCAACACAAATCACACTAGAAGTACCACCATAGTTTGATCAAAACCTATTCCTAAGACCAGCAACAATAATACCACCTCAGTTTGACAAAATCCCATTATCAATGCCTATATTTAACCATCCTTCAGGTGATGGTGGTCTAGAAAAGGGTGTTAATGAGGATGAGACTGAATTTGTACACCTTTCACAGCATAGTGATCACTTATTTAATTTTCATGTTGTTGATGAAGGCGTGGATGACTCTGTAGTGGAAGTTGATGAAGATACATTTGAGAATGTTGATCCACCATTATCCCAATCCTTAAAGAATAATACATCTAATAGATCTAGAAGATTAATGGCTGCACATTCTCAATCAGATAAACCAACTGATGAAGCAGAAGATAAAATGCCTATTGATGATTTACCATCAGAGATTATGTAAACTCAACCTTGTAAAAGAAAGGGGAAAAATATCAGCAAGTCACCTGTTACTATCACTCATTCATATAGGCAAGCTAACAAGAGAAAAACTATTGCTGTCCAAATTAGAGCCTTTCAAAGGATTATAAATCAAGGGAGGCCTCATTCTACTATAGTTAAGGCTGATAAGAAGACTGTAAAGAAGAAGAGAAAGACCAACTTTGTAGATTCTGAGCAAGTCATGAGCAAGCCCAAGGCAACTAAAAAAAGTAAATCAAGCAGCCTGGATAATGGTGTTAACCCAACAAGACATGCAGACGAAGATAATGAGATACTACTAGTTGAGGAAATAGACTTCCGCATATGGTCTGAATTAGAAGATGACATGTGTGGAGCCACAAGAGCATCTAAGAGTCAACCTGAAGATGGAGTTCAAAATGAAAAAAATGATGACTTACTTAATGGGTATGAAAATGACAATGGTGACTATAAACCACTTTCAGACTCAGAGGATGAGCATCCATTTAGCAAGATATCTCATGCATTGGGTGGGCAAATGTTTAGGGATGATACAGAACCAATAAAATTTAGAAAAGGACTGGTGTTCAAGAATTTCAGAGAATTTGTATCAGCTTTGAAGGATTACTGTATTCAACACAGTTTCAGGGGTAGAAAGATCAAGTTTGAGAGAAAAAGGATTTTGTGTGGCTGCTATACAGATAAATGCCCATTTAAAGTATATGATGCATTTTAAAACTAGGGCAAGTGCTTTTAGATTCGGACTTTTCACAACATACACACCTGTGAAGGCCTCAATAACAATCCTGAGATAAGTAAAGCTTGGATAGCAAGAAAGAACCATTATAAAATGCTTGTTGATCAAGGATAGGTGTTGACACACTTGTAGATCTAAAAAAATGCGTGGAGTGACTGTTGCTCCACAAAAGGTTTATAGGGCAAAGAGAAGAATCTTAAAATCAACTGTCGATAGTGACCATATTGAGAGCTTCAAGTCATTATGGGATTATGCCAATGTCATCAAACAGCAAATGCCGGGGGCATTGGCCTTATTGAAAGTGACAAAACAGGATATACCTACTGATAAATGGAAGTTTCAAAGGTTTATAGTGAGCTTCCCAGGCCTTAGAAATGGGTTTAAGGAGGGTTGTAGGTCATTAATAAGGCTTGATGGCTGTCACTTGAAGGGCCATTTGAAGGTGTACTGCTATCAGCAGTAAGTTTGGATGTAAATCAAGGCATATTTCCCATTGCAATTTGTATTTGTGAATCTGAGAATACTGAAAGCTGGACTTGGTTTTTAGGCCACTTGCAAGAGTATTTAGCTGATTATAGACATGTGACATTCATGATTGACAGGCAAAATGGAGTACTTAATGCATTTCATTTGGAGTTCACTGGAGCACAAAATAGATTCTGTGCAAGACATGTATTTGTAAACCTCAAGACAAGATTCCCGTAAGTAGAGTTGAGTGATGAGTTTTGGAGGGCAGTTAGAGCATCAAGTAAAGATGTTTTTATAAAAGTAATAAATGGCATACGAAAAATTGATGAAGAGGCATTTCAGTAGCTGAGAAAGTTAAATCCCAAGCATTGGTTAGTGCATACATTTGATCACATAACAAATAACATGACAAAGAGTTGGAATACATGGCTTGATGAAATGAGGAAAGCACCAGTTAAAGCTTTGGTGGAGCACATTAGGAAGCGCATGATGAAAGCAATAACTGAGAGAAGACAGTTGTTTGAAGTCGCCAAGTGATATTCCTGCTTTTATTAACAAGAAGATGAACAGCATGCTAAAGGTTGGTAGGAATCATCACGTCATACCAGCAAGTGATGCCTTATATAAAGTTGAAACAGGGCAAGAGTCTTATATTGTCAACCTTGATGAGCATACATATAGTTGTAGCCTGTGTCAGATTAGTGGCTTACTTTGTAAGCATGCAATGCGTTGTATAGCTCACATTAGGGCTACTTATGAGATGTATGTTGCCCTTTGTTTCCTAAAAAAATGCATATTTGAGATGTTATACTGGCATTATTCATCCATTGTCGAACAAATCTAAATAGCCACATGTTGAAACTGATGAAATATTACCCCCAATTGTTCAAAGACCATCTAGCAGACCTAAGACATATAGAAGAAGCGAGGATGATGAACCACCAGCACATAGAAAAAGATTCGCAATATGTTGTTCATACTGTTGAGGTATTGGCCTCAATATAAAGGGTTGCGCTGTTGATCCAGCCAACACACATAAGAAGACCATGTTAGCCTATATGGCTATAAATGTATGGTTTGTTATCATCAAAATCAATATTTATAGCTATATAGGCTAATAATCTCTTCCTTTTTAATGATGACAAAACACATGATAAAAATTTAATTTAGTTATGAAAAGCTCCCCCTTAATAAATGCAAGATTAAAAACTAATTTGAAAAAGATTTAAAAGACTCTCCCTGCATAAATGCATAAGAATATTTTTCATAACAAATAAATTTTCCATATCTCGCCTTACATATTATATCTCCCCCTTCATCATCAAAAAGAGTAAAAACTCTCCCTATTAATCATCAAAATCTCAATATAGGTTCATTAGTTCAAAATAATGCAAAATATAAGTAAAGAACATAACCAACAATCATATCAAATCCATATTATCCAAAATAGATACATAATTCAAGTTGTACCTTTTGGTACCCAAATATTCTTGGGTCCTTAAGGGTTAGCAATAGTTCCTTTTGGAACCTAAACGCATTTTACACTATAATATGCATTCTTTTTCACTGGACATCTATATTTCATATGATCATTTTGATTGCAATAATGACAAACAATTTTATGATCACTTATGGAGGTAGCTTTAATAAAATAATTCTTATAATATTTTTGTTTTAAATTTGGCTTATAACAAATACCTCCTTTGTTAAACACACATGTTTGTGAATTAAGCAGGTTATCCAACATCTTTTGTCTATTTGTGAATTTTAACACAATTTGATTTAGCTCATTACTCTTCTTCTTAAGCACTTCATTTTCTTTTATTAATTCATCAACATGTGATTTCTCATGCTCATATGAAGTACTTTTTTTGCATTTAAATGATGCAATCCTATTATGTAACATTTCAATATTTAATTCCAATTCTTTGATCTTTTCATTTAATGAAACATTGTATTTTTGCAGGGCATCTTTTTCATTTTTTAAGTCATCTACATGTGATTCTAGATGCTTGTGCGAAATGCTAGATTTCTCATTTGATAAGGCAACTTTATTATGCAATGTTTTATTCTTTAATTCTAGGCATGTAATTTTTGCACTTAGAGATTCATTTTCATTTTTGAGCTCTACTATTTTGTTTTTAAGACATACATTCTTTTTACCAATTTTCATCAACTCATCATGCAATTCGTTAAAAGCATCATATAATTCATCATAGGTAGGATCACTTACCTCATCAAATTCGCCATCTCCTATTGGCATAAGTGCTAGGTTTGACACTTCTTGCGAATTTTCTTCATCGCTATCGTCCCAAGTAGCTACCATTGCCTTTCTTTTGAGCTTGTAGAGAAGAGTACACTCTGATCGTATGTGGCCACACTTTTTGCATTCAAAACAAACAATTGTCTCATTCTTCCCTTTCTCCACCTTAAGGTTTTCTCTCATAAAATCTTTAAAGTTTCTTCTCTTGATTTGCTTATTGAAGATCCTTCTAAACTTTCTAACAATTATTTCAATGCCTTCATCTTCAAAGTCACTCTCATCATCCAGTTCGCTTTCCTCATCACTCTTATGTTTTGAGACTTTGAGAGCAATGCTTTTCTTATTCTCTTCATGCCCTTTTTCAGCTGCCAAGTCTTCCTCATAAGAAATAAAAGAATCAATTAAATCATCAATAGGTAAGACATCTAAATCTTTGGCTTCCTCAAAGGCAGTCCTTTTTTGTCTCCATTCCTTAGGTAGCGACCTAATGATTTTCTTAACTTTCTCACTGTTTGAAAATGTCTTTCCTAAGGCTCCTAGAGTGTTCACTATGTCTGTAAATCTAGTATACATAGAATGCACACTCTCATTTTTTTCTATTTGGAACAATTCATATTGTCGAGTGTATCTACTAATTTTAAACTCTTTGACTTGACTTGTGCCTTCATGAACAACTTCAAGTTTGTTCCAAATTTTATGAGCACTTTCACAACCAGACTCTATGAAACTCTTTCTTGTCAAGTGCACAAAACAAGGTATTCATAGCTTTGGAATTTAGAGAAGTTTTTCTCTTTTCCAATTCATTACATTCCCGTGAAGGTTTTAGAATATCTTTCCCTACTTCGTTTTTAGTCGTAGGCATAAATGGACCATCACAAACAACTTTTCAAATTTCATAATCTAAAACTTGTAAATAAATTCTCATCCTAGTTTTTCACTATGGGTTGTCATTACTGTCAAAAAACGGTGGTCTAATTGTGGATTGTCCTTTCCTAAAGATTGAGTCATTATGGGTTGCCATGGAACTTTAACTCTAGACGGTTAAGTCTTCCCTAAAGGTTAAGCCATTATAAGATTGTTAGCCTATATGGCTATAAATATTGATTTTAATGATAACAAACTACATATTCTAGATAAACAAATATTTACACATTGTGCTTTTATAACAAGAAAATAATTTTGTGAAATTTGTTATTTTTCAAGATATGGACTAAAATGAAAAAGATTGTTTTTAATAAGAATTGTTTTGAATTCCAGAGTTAGGTCAATTTGTAAATATTTAAATCATTTTGGCCATACTACAATAAATTTTAGCTTTATCATAATTTCAGAAAGTTTTGAGATAAACAAGTTTAACTTAAAACTTCTGAAATTAGATCTATTTGTAAAGTTTCATAACATTTTGGGCCATAATACAGTTATAAAAAGTTTTGAGATAATACTATAATTTTGGTAAATAGTTCATGTCTGACGGCGGTATAGGATGTTACTGGCGACAATCCGATTATGGGAAACCATGGGCGTAGCTTGTGACTAGAATTAAAAAAATATTTTATTTTTCTAATTAATCTCCATTAAAAATTTATTAAAATAGTCACCATAAATTATAAACCCGCATAAAATTTAAATTTTAACTTTTAAGAATTATAAAAACTTATATTTTAATTAAAAATAATGATAGTCCACCACTTAAAATATTTTTTATTTTAAAAAATATGATTAATTCTTTTAGTCTCTATAATAATAGTAGAACGAATGTTTTCAAAATGATGCTCATGAAGAATTATCTTTAGAATCGGATGGGATAAATAATAGTTTGGTTGTTTATATAGGAAACAATAAATTTAATAATATTAATAATGAGTTTATTGCATAACATTTTAAAAATATGAAAATGTGTTGAAAATAATTATAAATGTATTAGTAAATATTTTATATATTCAAAATTTTAGTTTTTCATATTTTATTATTATCTAATTTAGCCCCCGGTAAACTATTTTTCTAGATCCGCCACTGGCAGCAACTCTCTAAATGAAAGCGGCTAACCGGATTCATGAAAGCAACATACCGAATGTGCAAAAATTTAAATTTTTACTGTAACGGTAACTTAAAGCGGCTAACCGAATTTACCAAAACGGCAAGTCGATTATTACTAAAAAGTCAATAACGGCTAGTTTTCTTCCTCAACTATAAATTGACTCAAATCAAACTCATTTAAAGAGAAACAACCATTGATATTTTGAGCAATTCTCTGCAAATCTAAGAGCATAAATTTTGTATTCATTTCATTTCATTCACACATATTGGGGTTTTATTTGTATTCAAATACATTATGTGAGAGAAAGTTTTGTAATCATTTTTATTAAGTGGTTGTAAGTATTGAGATACACTTGGGTTAAAAGATTGGGGATAATCTCTTGTAGTAAAAGTTCATTGACACCTTGGAAGTCAATTGTAATCGTTTGAAGTCTTGGGAGGCTTGGATAGTAAAATCCTCAAGCTCGGTGTGCTTGGAGGCGTGGACGTAGGCGGGGATTGCCGAACCACGTAAAACTCTTCGTGTTTGTTTTCTCTTCCTTTACTCTTTTATTATTGTGATTTATTGAATTTATTATTTTCTATTTCAATAAGTCATTATATTGAAATTTTGTGTGATTTGATTAGCTTATTTTTAAAAAACCCAATTCACCCCCCTCATAGGTTGCATAACTCGTATTTCAATTGGTATTAAAGTGAGGTCACGGGTTCAAGTGGCCATAAAAGCAATTTAGGGGGGGAGTTGTTGAGATTATATGCCCTAACAATTCTTCTGTACGCTTGTACCCGTGACCTCGTTCTGATACCAATTGTTAGGATCAAACGCTTACCATTGGGCTAAAAACATAAGCTGATAGTCAATGTGCAACTTTATTTCCTTATACTATGGAAGCGCAGAGCCCCACACTAAGCAGTGAATGGACATAATGGGCTGTACACATTTGTAATTATGCCAACGGGCCAGGCAGTTACGCCTTAGGTAACTTTACTTTCACCTCAATAGAATTACACAGAATGATGTTACACCTACAAGCACATAGAAGAATTGTTGAGGCCCCATAACCTCAACAGACCAAGCATATATTGGTCAGTTTAAAATTGTTTATAATTTAAAAATTAAATTTTCAAATTTTTTTCATCACTGTTACGTTATCTTCAAATTACCCCCACCTAGAGTGACTACATCTAGGGGTTAAATAATGTTTTCAAAAAAATTTTGGATGTAAATTAAAGTTTTATCACTATATGTTGGGAGTAATATGAATTTTTATAGATTAAGTGTACTAACCTTATAAACTTAAAACTTACTTAATTGTGCTGAACAGAAGCATCATAAGAACGTGGCAGCAGCCTCAAGCTTAAGAGCATTATTTACAAGAGTGAATGCTGTTGGAAACTCAACACCTGGTAGGTCAACAGCTGAGTCATCACCTAATACTTTTACGCCTACCCCAGAACAATTAATAAGGGATTCAGCAACAAAGAAGACAACAACAACAAAGGAAGCAACAGAAATAAGCAGAGGAAAAGAGAGACAAAGGAATGTATCAATAGCAACAAACACAGGTTTTGATCAATATTCAGTGCCACCAACAAGAGGCATTGAAATTAGAAAGGGAGACAAATCTAATGGGACCACTCCACAATCTGGCCCAATTCAAACAAAGAGAGATTTAAAGGGCAAAGCAGTCACTTAAATTGGCTGTAAGTTTTTTCTTTTTCTTTAAAAAATAATGTTTTTGTTTACATATAAGATATTGTTTTTTCTTTTTCTTCAAAAATTAATATTTTGTTTCGGCAAAATAGTAACTATTAAGCGGGGCTTTAAGTTGCAGAGAAATACTGTTATAGTGAATGGTATGATGGCAGCAGTATAGACATTTATAGAAAACGGTGCTAGTGATTTTGATATTTTGATGTGCTTTTGAATACACTGCTATAACAGTTTAGTATATATTTGTAATTAAAACCTAATTGTAGACTTTAAAAAACCGAGACTCAGTATGTGTGCTCATGTTTTTTTTGGAATTGTTAATTTTATAATTTTATCTAATTAGTTAGGCTAAATTACTATTGGTTAGGGTTATTGCAGTTAATATTGGGTCTGGTTTGTAATCCTTTGTCATAGAAGCTGAAAAGACAAAATGCAATATGCTGATAGTGATGGTGAATATTGACTGCAACAACATAAGTGTAATATTTTGTTGAACTAAAAGTACATATCACTGAATGTAATACACAAGCTTCTGGTATATGGAAGTTTTTCATTCACTTATTTAATTTTATTTAAATAATTTCTACTTTGTACCCTCATACTTCAATTATGAGCGACACTAAGCATGTACATCATGCAAAGTACCAGCATGAACAAGATAATATGCAACAACCTAATGATTGAATCTGATTTTGCAACAAGTTTATTAATTCTCATCTCTAGCATCTTCTTATCTTTAATTCATATTTCATCATCACTTTCAAAACCTTCATGCAACTTTCCCCATCCTCTTATGAGTACTCTATACTCATACATACTTGATTTCCACCATCTGAAGAAATTGCAGCCTTTATTATCGCATTTATAGTACAACTTCTTAAGATTTGCAGCAAACTCTGAGATGTCTACAGATGCACGTTTACCGCAATCTCCGCATGTTTTTTTTCTGAACTTGAGCACCTTCCCATTGATCTCCAACTTCTCATTTTCATCTTCTACATCAAACCAGCTTCCTCTTGAAGACGACATACCTACTATTATTTTTTGATTTTTTGTGATGTTCTGTTTAAGCTTTTTGCTAGTACGAAGGTTGTTCAAATCTATAAAATAATGATCAGTTTGATTTTTTAATTCGAATTGTTGTAGTCAAAGGGAGAGAAGGATGATTTTTTTTTTTTTACTTTCAAAATGAGTGGTTGAAATCACAGTGCAGATCCCTGTAAATAAGTATTATTTAATGGCATGCCTTGTAATTTTCTTCAATCAAAGCCCGAATAAGGAATCAATTTAAACCTTTTTGACCAAACAAGTAAATATACATTTTAATATTAATCAATTTAAAACTTTAACACTACCATATTTTTTGACAGAAATGTCATATTAAAGGCTCACCCAATAATACTGTCACATAGAATATTCTGTTTCACACAAGGCTAATCACGTAATTTAATTACTCAACGTCATTCAACCGTTTAAAGTCACGAAAATTGGGGGATAGAGTGATGTTTTCGTATCCTTAGGGGGTATTTTGAAGATAGACACTCTAGTAGGGGGTATAGTGAAATTTATCCTTTATATTTTAGTTTGTAATTTTATACACCCAATGTTAGCTTCTTCTCCTTCTTCTTTTTCCTTTTTTTTAATAATTATATGATTTGATAGTTTATTTAAAAATAATATAATTGTACATCGCTATAGATGTCTTGTGTGACAGAAGATTATAAATCTGAGCTACACAATTCAACTCATAATTGAATAAAAATCCATTGGAAGAATAAATAAAATGTTAGTACATCTTTAATATTGGAAGAAATTTTGACTTAAAGATGGTAAAATGTTAGGCTCGAGCTAGGCTTGCAAAGCTTGAACCCAATCTAAGCATGTCTTTTGTTTTTATTAGATTAATTTTTAAAATTTAGGCTTAAAATATTTTTGGACTTTAAATATAAGTGGGTTAAATAAATATTTAAATACGCATTTTAATTAAAATAAAATATATTTTTTAAATTTTGTTATGTATTCATTATGTTTTTGGGCCGGGCTCAGATTTTTATCAGATTTTTTAAATTTTGTTAAGTAAACTTTAAATATAACTTCTAGGCCGGCTTGATATTTATGCTATTCCTAATTTGACTATTGTTGGGCCTAGATTTTTTGAGGTTACTCCAATAAATTTGAAATATGCTTTAAAAAAAAAGACTAGAGCTCTTATAAAATTCGTATTAAACGCCATTTCCTTCACCCCCCCCCCCCGCGGTAATTTTTCTCATCACTAAATCAGAATGAAGATATAGTTTTCTCTTACAGTCTTGTTTTCCTTTCTTACAAAAACCAACATCAATAGTCAATTAATCTTGAATTGCAACCTAAGTATTAAACTCTCCGATTAGGAATGGAGGCAGAACCCAGCCTGACCTAAGCTATTTGAGTCGGGCTTGGACTTCACCCAAACATTCTTAACCCAGACTGAATGCTTGAAAGTACTTTAAAATTTGAAAACATACTATTTAAATTAAAATACAAATTTTAACATTTACTTAACCTACCCATAGAAGAGTCTTGTCTTTTGGACAAGTTGTGTTTGTCTTATTTTTAGGACAAGTTAATGTATAGTTCTCAAAATTTTCATTTTATCACAAATATTGGCTGTAGTTTTGAGATCTTACAATGGCTACAAACTGTAAAGCACTGGAAATCGCTATCAATAGTGACAATGCTAGCATGTCCATCGAAGAGGAGGAGGAAGAAGGTTTGATAGTCCTAGGGGATGGGGGGAAGACAATGCTTGGCAGATTTCTTACCGACAAAGTGATAAATTTTGCTACCATGAAAAATACAATGGCGTCGCTGTGACGCCCCAGTAAAGGAGTGTGCATCAAAGACTTATCACCAACATTGTTCTTCTTCTAATTTTTCTGTGAGATTAATATTAATAGGGTGTTGAAATCGAGGCCATGGACTTTTGATCAACATATCTTGCTTGTAAAGCGGTTGGAGGAAGATGAGCAACCACAAAATATTCCATTATTTACTACTTCCTTCTGGATACAAATTTATAATTTACCAATTGGATTCATGTCAAAGAAAATTTTAAAAGACATTGGGAATTATATCGGTATTTTTTTGGCTTCGGATGAAAATAATTTGATGGGGGTCTGGCGCAATTATTGCCCATTTTTGTGTTTCCATTGATGTTAGGAAACCTCTTAAGTGCATGATGAAATTAAAGAAAGTAGGAGGCGATTGGATTTGGATTGATTTTAAGTATGAGAGGCTCAATATTTTTTGCTTCACCTATGGTTTGCTTGGGCATACTGCACAACAATGCCTCAAACTGTATGAGTGCCGAAAGGTGAAATTGTGCCAGTCTATGGCCATTGGTTGAAGGCGCCGACTAGGAGAACTGTGATAAATTCCGCCGAACGATGGATGCACCAGGGACCACTGGAGACGGTAGAGGAAACTAAAGGAATGAGCATGAATCAAGCCGTTGCCAAGTTAGTTGATTCGGTTAATGCCACAATATCTGGAGTTGCTCTTTCTAATCCTTTTATTGGTCATGAAAACGTGGGAAACGTGGCTTTCAATATGGTAGTTAATAAACAATTGCCAACTGGGAACCAACTTACAGAGAAGTTAATGAGTGGGACAGCTGTCATTGTGGATGACGATATGGAAGGTGTTGAGGATTTAGAAAATGGCCTTGTTGTCAATGATTTAAAAAGGAGATCTCTAAATGGGCTTCACACTGACATGGGCCTAGGCGAGGAGTTTTCAACAACAAATGACACATTTGAGGCGGCAAAACATGGACCAGCGGTGGGACCTGTACTCCACGCCCACCAAGCCCAATAAGTATCTTGAGTTGGAACTGTCGTGGGTTGGGCCACCCACAGACAGTTCAGGTATTGGTGGATTTGGTCCGCAGTAAGAAGCCTTGCTTTATTTTTTTAATCGAAACACTATGTAGTAAAAATAAATTGGAGCACATAAAAGTGAAGTTAGATTTTGATGGGCTTTTGGCTGCAGATAGAGTGGGCCGCAGTGGAGGGCTTGCATTCTTATATAACTCAACTTGTGTTGTTAACTTACTTAGATATGCACTGAGGTATATTGATACAGAAGTTGAAGTGGCTGAATTAGGAAGGTGGAGAATTACAGGTTTTTATGGCTACCCTGAATTTAGCTGCTGTCGGGCATCCTAAAATCTTTTTCGTTCGTTATCTATTTCTTCTTCTTTGCCGTGGGTTTCTATTGGCAATTTCAATGATTTGATAGTGGCTAATGAAAAGCATGGCAGACATGAACACCCAAACTGGAAGCTGATGGGTTTCAATAGTGCCATTAAAGACTGTGGTTTGATTGATCTAGGCATAGAAGGATACAAGATCACTTGGGAAAATCTCGGGGTAGAGATAATTGGGTTAAGGAAAGACTTGATCGAACTTTTGCTACTGATAGCCCCCATATTTACCTTTCTCTTATCAACAATTATTAACCATTAGATCTAGCATAAAAGTTGTTCAAGGACTTCGATGGATTTATTGAATTATTAAGTTAATAGTCCTTGTAATTTGCTTCAAATTAAAAATGACAAAATTTCAATATTTTGATACATAGGTTCAGATTGTTTTAAATTTTTATACTTAAGTATATTGACTTACTTTGACAATTAAAATAACTTATTATAAAATTTATATTAATGAAAATTATTAAATAATTGCACACTAAACAACTGCTTCACTTTCAATTTTTTAAAAAATCATTAGTCCATCGTTATCCGTTTTACTAATTTAATCATTGACTACTATGGCTTCGATAGTTTTATCGTTCAAAAGTTTGTGGTTTAGAATCTTCTGGCCCCGACCATCTGCCAATTTTACAGACATAGCCGGTTTCATTTTAAGAATTTATGGCTGCGTGAAGCTAGGTGTATTGATGTGATTCGTTCTAGTTGGGTTTCCTCTGTCGAGTATTCTATTCAGCAAAAGATTAATGTGGTACTGCTTTGCTGGTTTAGGGTGGGCATTTAGCTCGAGACTTTTGTAAACGAAAATTAAAAAGTAAACAACAAATGGCTTCCTTGTGAGTACGACGAGATGTGGATGGCGTGACTGCTTTCACTGAGGCAAGAAATATATATAATGAGCTTCTCCATAGCCATGAGGTTTTTTGGAAACAGAGATTAAAGCCTTTTGGCTGAAAGAAGGGGATTGAAATACTCACTATTTTCATGCCTCGGCTTCAACACGAAAACAAAGGAATTCATTTGGAGTTATTCGCAATAGTCAAGGTCAGGGGATTTCTGATTTGAATGAAATTGATACTGAAATTGTAGAGTATTTTGGCAATTTATTTAAGTCCAATGGCTATAATACTGCTGCTATGATATGGTGTGTGGAGACACGGGTTACAACTGAGTAAAATTCTTTACTCTTGGCCCCATTTTCTGATCTTAAAGTTAAGGACGCTCTTTTTGAAATGCATCCGAATAAATCCCTAGGTCCAGATGGCATGAATCTTACATTTTACCAAAAATTTTGGCATATTGTTGGTAAGGATATGATGTCGGATTTTCTATATTTTATTAATGATTGTTCATTCCCTATGGGCTTGAACGATACATCGATTGTCCTTATTCCACAGAAACAACGGCTTAAGGTATTGTCAGATATGAGGCCGATTGCACTTTGTAATGTGCTTTATAAGATAGTGTCCAAGATGTTCGCTAATTAGATGAAATCAGTTCTTGACTCGGTTGTTTCGTAATCTCAAAGTGCATTTGTTCCTGGTCATGCAATCACCAATAATAGAATTGTCTCGATAGAGATTTTTCACTTTTTGAAGAGGAAGAGGTAAGGAAAACATAGTGTCGCTGCTCTAAAGATAGATATGTCCAGAGCATACGATAGGATTAAATGGGGTTTTCTCCACAATATGATGCTAAAACTAGGTTTTTATGCTAAAAACCTAATCATGCTTTATGTGACAACAGTTCGTTACAGTGTACGTCGTAAGAATAGGGACGTGGGCTGAATTATACCAAGTATGAGTCTCCGCCAAGGCGATCCACTGTTTCCTTATCTTTTCATCTTATGCGCAAAATGTTTCTATTCTTTGATCAAGAGACACGAGAGGCTTGGTTTGCTTCATCGGGTGAGAGCAGCTCAAAGTGCTCCCGTGGTGTCACACTTGTTCTTCGCTAATGATAGCTTCCTGTTTTTTAGAGCAAATCAGGCTGAAGCTTCTACCGTTAAGCAGATTTTGGCTACCTATGGATGTGCTTCTGGTCAGTTGGTAAATTTCACAAAATCTTCCATTTCATTTAGTGCTAATGTGTATGACAGTATTGTTAGCCAGATTTGTAGAACCCTGGATGTCAATGCTACAAAAGATTATGGAGCTTACCTCGGACTTCCATCTTATATTGGTCGAAAAAATAAGGTTGTCTTTACTTATATTCGGGACAAAGTTCAATAAAGGCTATAAGGTTGGCACTCCAAAGAAGGTTGCCCAAGCAATGCCTAATTACACCATGAACATATGTCTATTACCTCTAAACTTATGCAAGGAACTATAAATTATGATGAATTCCTTTTGATGGAGCAGCGGTGGTGGCAGGGGAATTCCTTGGATGAACTGGGAGCACTTATGTAAATTGAAGGATTTTAAAGGAATTGGCTTTAAGCAACTGCATATTTTCAATATCGTTATGCTTGGCAAATAGGTCTAGAAACTTGTTACAAAACCATACTCTTTTGTTGCTAAAGTTTTAAAGGCTTGCTATTATCCGAGAACTTCTGTAAATGAAGCCAAGTTTGGGCATAATCCAAGCTTTGTGTGGCACTCTATTTTAGCTACAAAGGATGTTGTTGTCTGTGAGAGCCACATCTAAATTGGAAGTGGGCAAAACGTGTTAATAGGCCAAGATCCTTGGCTGTCAAATCTCAATACTAGCTTTATCTCTTCTAATCTAAATGCGGAGCTGACTGTTGCGAATGTGAGTAGTCTAATGATGCCAAACCAAAGACGATGAGATTTAGATATTATTGCTGACATCTTTAATTCAAGAGATAAAGAACTGATCTTGCAAATTCCTCTTAGCTACCGTAGAGAGTCTAATGTGTGGTATTGGTTGCATGATCCTTGTGGTATTTACTCAGTACATAGCTGTTATAAATTGTTAACTCATCGTGATAGGGACTCTTCTACTCGTATTTGGAGATCATTGTGGAAACTGGAGGTACCAGGAAGGTTAGAAATTTTCTTTGGCGGGCTGCGACAAATGTTTTATCTACTGCAAATAATCTTGTTCGTCGTAGAGTGGCTATTATGCCTACTGTTTCTTTGTGCAATGCATATGATGAGACAATTACACATGCTTTATTGGAGTGTGGTTTTGCGAAGTCTTGTTGGATTTCCTCTGTTGTTAGTGTTCTTGGCCACTATAGTTCTTTCTTGCCTTGGTTAGAATTTATTTTCTCTCGATACAGCAAGGAGAATCATCAGCTGGCTGCCATGATTTGGTGGAGGATATGGATTCATAGGAATGATCGTTTATGGAACCAAAGTAATGGTAGTGTCTTACAAGTCCTAAACTCTTCTGGAAGAATTTGTACTAGTGGCAAACTGCAAGGAAACAACATTTCTTTACTGATGTTGACGCAAATAAAGGTAGTCATGGGGCTGTTTCTTGGGAGAAGCGTTGCTTTGGTTGGTTGAAATGTCATGTTGATGCTGCCATCTTTAATGCTCACGATAAGTTCAGTGTTGGTTGTGTAATCCGTAACTCTGGGGGTGAAGTTGTGACAACACGGTGTGAGTATTTTCCGGGTATTTTTGGTTCACGAGAGGCTGAAGCTCTTGGCATTAGAGAGGCTGCAGTTGCCTAATGTCATTATCGAAATGGATAACCTTCAAATTTTTCAAGCTTTAACTGAGAACTTTTCCAACCCCAATGGTTTTAGACTTATCACTGAGGAGCGTCGATCCCTAGCCATGTGTATAGGAGAAGTGCAATTCTCGTTTGTACGTTGATCTACGAATTCTTCTACTCATTCTGTTGCTAGAGCAAGAGGTTCTATGTCAGGTCCTAGAGAGTGGAGTCATGTTCCACCTCCGTACTTATTAAACAATTCGTAACGTTTTTTTTCTGTTTAAATGAAATTCCTTTTAAAAAAAAAAAACTACCCATAACATATATTTAAAATTTAAAAAAATTAAGTCAAGCTTTTAAAGCTCTAATCTAACAAAAAACTGAATTTTATAAACTATAAATTTATAATACATAGTAAATATATATATATATATATATATATATATATAAAAATACGAAATTCAGGTTTTTGACGCGACCTGACAAAAGACATGCTACATTTTGTCATCCCAATCTGAAACCCACAAACCTACATATGATCCAGCAAAAGCAAGCGTTGCAATCCGAACCACCTTCATCAACCATCACAAACACTTCTTCTTAGGATCCTTCCCTCTTTTGTAATTTACCGTCATAGCAATCCTACACTTCAACCATGAATCCGCTTCTAATTAGGAATTCCCAACTTTAAAATAGTCAAGCAAAAGTTAAAAGAAACAAAAAAAAAAAAAAAAAAAATCCAAACACTACAGAAAAAGATACTCGACAATATAACATATATTTTTTTTGTTTTATTGTTTGTCCCTAACTTTATTAATCCCCATTTGAAAAATTATCTCTCAAACATTCAGCCCCACGGCAATTAAAAAAAAAAAAAAATCGAATCAACTAGAAAAAATCAGATGCATGGATGAAGCTGAACATTCATCGTTAATTACCGAATCTTAGACTTGGAGCTTACTTTATTTGGAAGAAAATAACTGCAGGATATGAAACAACCGGGCAGAAACAGTCATAATCCAGCTGAGAGGCTAGTTCTATCCTCAGCTGATGTATGTTACAAGAAGCTTTGGGAATATACAAAATGAAAACCATTCTTTATTTTCAGTTTTCAGACCACAAGATTACACCAATGAAGCAATTGCTAATGCTATCATCTTCTGATATCTTTCCAATAGGCTTACAGATACCAGCAAGGGATGCACCAATCTTGAGTTTCAAGAGCAGATCTATTGATTTCTCTACCATGCTTTTGCTCATAACGCTATCAGAGATGATGAAAACAGTTGATAGCGTGACAAACTACCTCAGAAAGTCAAGACGGACCACACTTGCTTAGACAAGTGATTCCTTCCTCCAAGTAATCATCCCTACTGATCCAAAACTCAGGTGCATCCTGCATTGATTCCATCATATCTACTTATTAGATTATAAATAGTAGGAAGAGAAAGCTAGAAACACTTTAGTTGCAACAAAGCCGTGTAACTCGTCCGCCTTCATGTGTGTGAACGTGTGTGTGTGTGTGTGAGAGAGAGAGAGAGAGAGAAAGATAGAGAGATGTACCTTCATAATCCCAGCAAGAACTGCTCCTCCAAGATACACCATATGCTTCCTTCTTGGTGGATCCTCAATTCGCAATCTCAACTTCTGTCACAAGGTAAAGAAAATGAGTTTAAAGATCAAGTCCTTTCACAAATTCAGCTTCTAATCATTGCCTCATTTTCTGCAGCAGAACGAAAATCTTTAAGATCATTTTGCTCCGGGATTGAACAAATGGCCATCAACTTAAGAAAATTAAAAAAGCTATTAATTTCAAAACCGAGTATGATATTCTAACAATTGATCACATTAGTAATGAATCCTTGATGCAAGAAAATGTTAACTGCAGCACCCTAACCAATGATATCCTTTAAAACAATGGTCAAGGGTTTCATCAGGCACCTAAACATAGTTTTTTGTAGAATATTGCACAAGGGATTCAGATCTTACCTTTAACCCATCTTTATTACCCTTTAGAACCACTTCGAGATATCGATCAAGGATTTCCTTTTCCAAGCTAAAAGGGGAAAAAAAAAAATAGTCGCTCCATCAAATTCTTACCATATGAAAGCACACCAATGTTAAATGATGTGCCCTTGAAAGACGTCAAACTATTTTCTAGCATATTATTTGCTGACGCAAATGTCAATTAATCATAGAACTAAAAATAGACCGGCTTGCACAACCAGGCCAAAAATTAAGAAGAAAAGTGATATATCATTGCCATGTGATGCTAGGTTCTGAAATCATAGAACAAAGACAGATAAGAACAGTAAATATACATGAAGACCCAAATTTCGAAGAAAGCACAGTGTAATGTCATGTGATGCAAAGGAAAGTTCAACATAATACCGACTAGGTAGTCCTGGATACATGGTGCTCCCTCCACTTAAGACTATATGCTGGTATAGCTGCAAAGATAAACCAAATAATAACTGAGAATTATGAAGCAGTCAGTTCATATGCACTCACGCATTGAAAGCAGAAAAGAAGGAAATACAATAAGGTACACCACATTTATCTGGGCCTCCCATAAAGCTACATGGGTTAGCTTATCAATCCCATACTATTGCAACAATGAACATCCATATGCTGGTCATTTTAGTAAGAGCATAAAACACAATACAAGCCATTTAAACAATCACATTAGTAAAATCACATCTGTTTCCTTCAATCATAACTGTACCCGACAAATAACTTAATTGAATTTACCAAAAAAACACAAAGAAAACGAACAAACTGAAGGTACTAAATATGGCATGTAAATTGAAATGCAGAATGTGGCCTCCAGTGGAAAAATTGGAACCAGAACAGAAAAATTACTTCATACATGACTATAAAAATTGTAATGACACCATCTCAACACATGTATTCATCTAACCACCACCTATCGCATGATTGACACATCAAACTCATAGGAAAAAGGCATTATAAACTAAATTCTACCAAAATTTCAAGTAAATAAGAAAGCAAAACAACTGCCAGTATCTTCATATTTAATCATTTAAAAAAGAAGGAAATTACATAAAGATAAGATCTTCTAGCAAATCCTTAGCTTTATTTTCAAATACAGGGGATAAGTTATCCTATCAACATATATTGATCTATAAGCAGAAATTAAAGTAAAATGTTCAAGGAAAGTAATGTATTTTGGATCCAATCATAATACCATCATACGATTGTCAATATCCATTTCCTGAATGCAGCGGAAAACCATATCAGCCATCCCATCACCTTCAACATCTATAAGTTCCTGAAAAGAGGAAGTATTTTAAATTCAGAAACTTCCACTGACAAACGTAATTCTATGATACAAGTATATAAAAGTTCAAAAAAAAAATTGACCTGTTACTATTACTCTGCAAATAACGAACAACAAAATGCATCAATCAACTTCTTCATTTATTACATAAAGCACTAGTGCAACAGTTTTCCATTTTATCAGAAAGCATACAAATAAAGTGGCAGATCCACATGGCCCCACAAGTCCCACCAAAATTTCAAGGTAAAAGAAATAGAGAACTTCTTTATACAATCAGCCCTCTAAAATATGCTTTTATAGCCGGGGACCCCACAAATAATGCTCTTTTAAATCATCAATCACCTACCTAAAATGACAGATGGAACATAAACTAATAGAATAAACTAATAGTAGTATATTACTCTGCAAAAATAAACAGCAAAAATGCATCAATCAATTTCTTCATTTACTACATAAAGCACTAGTGCAACAGTTTTCCATTCCATGAGAAAGCATACAAATAAAGTGGCAGAGCCACATGGCCCCACAACTCACACAAAACTTTCAAGGTAAAAGAAATAGAGAATTTCTTTATACAATCAGCCCTCTAAATTTATGCTTTTATAACCGGGCCCCCACAAATACTGGTCTTTTAAATCATCAATCACCTCCCTAAAATGACAAATGGTTTTATACTAACATAAACTAATAGCATATCATATATGTTGCATCTGTGCAGTAAACAATCTCAGTAAACTACCAATACTACCAATATAATACAAAATGATCTGGCAGCGTGCTAGTAATAGCATGTTCAGTTGAACACGAGCAATGTATAGAATGGGTAAGTTTTAATGGATAGAATATAATAGAAAAGAAGTACAGGCTTACTGGTGTGAATAGAGCTTCAGGGGCTTGAAATCTCTCAGTTCCTACTTTAATGACTCTTCCATCTGGCAGCTGATAAAAAAATATATAAGGTTAATACTATGTTAAAAAGAGAGCAGAAAAAAAACTACTGAAGTCACAGGATTTAAGGAAATAGAGAAACTCAAGCCAAAAATACCATTATTGATTTGTTATTTTCTGCGTGTTCATTCAGAGTGACCATCACATAACATTGCATGAGTGGTTTTTTGAAAAAAAGAAAAAATGCAAGTAAAGAATGAATGAGGCTTCTATACATACCCCTAAACTGAGATTCTAAAATAAAGCGATCTCAGAGTATTACAAATTGAGCATTTATATGGAAAAACCACAAGATTCATAAAATACAAAGAAAATCAACTTACAGTATAATTCTTAACCAGGATGGTGGTCTCTAGTCCCAACTGATATTCCCTTTTATAGTCATAACTGCAGGAAATAGTTTGATGTTAATTATAATGCAATAAATTCTACAAAGATCACACAAGAATGTACTTGATCCTCAACCTTATGTAGCACAGCTTCTCTTTGATTTGCCGAACAGTCTCAAAGTCTGCAGTTCTATTCATTGAATACCTACAGGAAACAAAATTTTACATTTAAAAACAGAAGTATTCTAAATCATGTTCATCTTGCTAGCTTATTGATAATAAATTGATCCTCACCCTCTCCGTGAAAGTAAATCAACAAGATAGGATGTTATGTGCCGACCAGCTACATTCATTCGCTTAGTAAGATGTGGGAATGAGTAGCCATCAACAACAGGAACCTGGGGAGAAATGTTGAAATAATTATGGTTCAGAATTACCATGTAGAGTACCAATAGAACACTTTATATTTTCGTATTGATAAAAACTGTCATTATTACTTTTGTATCAGATTGACAGATTTTACTTTTATTTCAGGTTGACATATTTGTGTTCCATTAAGACAATTTCCTGTATCTTAAGTGATATGCCCACTATTCTGTGGATGAATACATGATTTAAACAGCAGGATAAAAAACCATGTAATATTCAAGTTTGAATTCTCCATTTAGAAAAACTCCTGTTATAAGGGTTATGGTATTTGTTGATTTATTTCAACAGCCTTCCTCAAATCCTTCAGGCGAAGAAAAAATATCAGATTCCAGTGTGAAGAATATTCCAAAAAATTTACTTGACAGAAGTGGAATGCTCCTTTTTTTTTTCCCAAGAGGAAGGAAAAAGAGACAAGTTTATCATTTAAAATAACTGGGATATTTATTACCTTTGCAAAGGGGAAAATAAGTGCGAATAATTGAAACTGACTAGTTAAAAAATTCCCTCATAAAAATTCAAATGCTAAATTAAACAGAATGACTTCGCGCCAAAGTGCTCCATGATACAATGGAATCATATCATATGCAAGCGACAAACATGGGAGTTATCAGTCCAATCAGGGAAATGAAGAACTTTAAAATAAAAAAAAACCACAGCAATAATCATTGCAAGAATCTGAAAATGAAGTTAAATTGGTTTCTTGAGTAGTTTACCACATGAGTGACACCATCACCAGAGTCAATAACTAGGCCAGTCAGCAAACCTGTGACAATTCAAGATAATGCTGAACCAAACAAGCAATGAGATTGAACCAAAAGATAGAACAATTGTAAAAATAGGGATTTTTTTCCCGAAAAAAGGGGAAAAAAAATCTAGAAAGTCTTCACCAGGTAATATCAGTTTTCATGCCTGTAGTGTCAGTAGGAGAAACTATTTAGATATAAGTTTGTGCACACACGTGTTCATATGTCTGCTCGTAAATGTGCCTCAATCAGTTAATGGAATTTAAACCTTCAGGCATCTTCATAAGCACCTTGAGCATACAAAGTTAAAACAGCTTGGATTTGAATGAAGACGCCAGCAAAGTTGTATTTCTCAAACATTATCTCGACCTGTTTTGCCAAGTCCGGCCAAATTCATGAGATCTAATTTTGATGTGACTGAATGTATTATTTATCACAATATTTAAGTAAAAAGAATTGGATTACACACCATTTTTTCACGATTTTTAGCTGGATTAAGAGGTGGGTCTGTGAGTAATATCTTACATTCTGGTGGGTCAATCTGTTGATAAAGAATGTAGAGGAGTTAGGGACTATCTAGAGAAACTATATTACAGAAGAGAAGAAGGGAAAAAGAAGAAGATTCAAGCCATATATTATCAATAGAAGCAGCATAAAACTTACTTTTAATTCACTGAAAAAAGCATGATCCCACACTTGACCCATATCCTCCCAGTTTTGCACTATACCATTATTAACGGGATAAGAGACATCCAGTTGATGCCGCAAGTCTAAAGCTGCAGCTCCAACAATAGTATCCTAAATGAATTTGAATCAACGAATGAGAAAGAAGACCTTTCTGAAAAAGTTCTAAGCTGCAAGCATTAAGAATTGTAACAAATGTGGCATGACCTACTGCATGTTACAAAAATACACATTATTAAATTTGAGCAAGGACTTGCCTCCCTATCTTCAAATGACTAATGTAGTTTCATGATAGAAAATTATATAGTGTCTGACCTTGAGCTCTTGCTCCATGAGTGATTCTTCGTAGCGTAGCATTGGCCTTCCCACAACACATGGGAACACAGAGGTAGGAAAATTTTCCCCTGCGAACCCGCACTTGACATACTGCAGCAAGTGATTAAATTATACTTTTGCATAACTTAATGAAACAACAGCAATTAACAAATCAATGTAAACATGTAGAGAAGTTTAGATTTAACATTCAATTTAAATAAGCAACTTCATAAAGTCAAATTAGCAGATTCTAACATTTAAGCAGATCTACAAAATACAAAACAGCAACCAAGCAAAATCAAATTAGAATTTAAAGCACGTGCTTGTGTTAAAAAATAAATATTTTTATCGAAATTTTCTGATGATTGATCGATTTAGATGACAAAGCATACGCGATCGGAAAGAAATCATAAAAGAGAGATACCCCAGTGCCATTGTCGCAAACTACGACGTTTCTGTTGTCCATTACACCGTGATGCTGCTGCCCAAGCGGAGGAGTAAGTGGGAGTGTTGCTGATTAGTAGCTGCTTTCTTCATCCAACCGCTTTTCTTCAACCGCAGGGCTTCTGAATGCAGCAAAGTATTCGTTACGCTACGCGGATAATACGAAATACAATACGCCCATATGCTACTTGAAAGAGATGCGACGTCGTCGGTAGCGGGCATAGTTTGGATTTAGTTTAAATTTTATAATCAAAATATTTTTTATTTTAATAAATTTAATTATATCAAATTATAATAATTATTAATTATTAAATTATTATTAAAATATAAAAAAATACAGTGGATAAAAATTATGAATAATATATTTTAAAATAGGATAAATAGATGTCAGAATCGTCAGATTAGTGCTACCATTGGGATCTACAACAGACTACATTCACCTGATCCAATTACCAAGAATCATATACTGCACAACAGAATAACATAAAAGATTTAAAATAACTTCATTCTTAAATATTAACCATATTACAACATAAATTCTAGCAATATCAATACAAATTAAAGTAAGATAAGATATCTCAACTCAAGTATTAAAATAATCCATCAATATTAAATTATGTAATTTTATAAATTTAAATCTTCCGAGAAATAAATCTAAAACTTATTGTAATTAGAAAAAGCTCCAAAATTTTAAATGCATTAAGAAAAATTAGACTTTAAATCTAATTAGATTTAAATTTAATTAAAAAATAACAATAGAATCATATTTTATTTAATAAAATCTTATAATCAATTACATTTTTTAATTTTAGTAAGTTACAATACAAATAGGACTATAAAATTATATTCGAGGATTTTAAAAAAATATTCTCTGAGTGATTTATTAAAATGTTAATTTAGTCTTTTAACTCAAGTTGACACCGTAAAAAATTTTTATATAATAGTGTCTGTACAACCAATTGCATATGTATATATCTTGTGCAGCATTTCTATTATTATTATATAATAATAATTATTAGTAGTATAATTACTATATAATAATAATTATTAGTAGTATAATTACTATATAATAATAATTATTAGTAGTATAATTACTATATAATAATAATTTTAATAAAAGATTATTATTAAAATATTGATTTAGCCTTTTATTTTTTTAATTAATTTTTCATTAATATGTTACCTTGAATTTGTGCATGACTCATGGGTAAACTATACCAAACTATTGTGAAATGATTTCTTACATAAAATCTCAAATTTAACTGATTTTATTATTTATCCAACCCAAACCATTTTTTTTTGTTTGGGTTTGGGTAAACCCATGGATTGCGGGTTTATGCCCACCTCTAGTAGTCCGGGCCTTATGGTTTAGTATGACTTATTTAATGACAGTAAATGTTTATTTAATTTTGTTTTTTAAAATTTTTTCTTGTTGATTTTATTTTAAGTAGAGTTTTTAAAAATTAAATAAGTTATTCTATCTTAAGTGATTATAGAGCTACAAATTCTGATAAAATAATTATTTTATACAAATTAATGTGATAAAAATATAACATAAAAAATATGAAATAATAAAAATAAATGACATGCGCTAAGGACTGTTTAATCCAATCAATTAAATTATGTTACATCAATTTGTACAAAATAAATTTGTACAAGAATTCACAGCTCAATCTCTATTTATTTTGTCTCTAATAATAAAAAAATCAAATTTTAGATTTTTTAGAATAAAAGTTGGAAAGCTTTTTTAAAAAGTTAAATTGTTTAAGATGTCTATTATTTATTTTATATTTTTATTTCATTTCTTTTATAATATAACTTTACATACTTGCCTATTAAAGTAATTTTACAATATTTTACAAAATCTCTTATTAACAATTAAACAACTAATCTTTTTGGATAAAAACTCTACTTAGATTAAGTTGTATTCAAAGAAGTTATATTAAGTGGAGTCTTGGTCCTAAACATCGCCGTTTTAAGAAATTGCGCCCTTTTGCTTTGCATCTGATTAATTTATTTTGTTTGAAATAGGATAATTAAGAATTTGATAACAGAAGAGGTTTGTATTTTAAAAATGACTCTGAACACTTATTTTAACAAATTATTACAAAAATATCCATCATATAAATTAGTAATAAGGACTCCCTTTTATAAATTAATATAATATAATTTTGTGAACACTCATATAGCACATTTATTATTCAATTCAGTAGATAATTCTCTTATCATAAACCTTAAAAATTTTATTTCTAATTTTTAAACAATATTTAGTAAAACAACAAGCAAATCAAATACTTTTAATATATTTTAAACATACATTTACTTTTTGATTTTTTAAAAAAAAGTATTTTGTAGTCTTCTACTTCTTGTTCCTTTTTATTTTTTCAGTCTTCTTCTTTTTCTTTGTTTACTTCTTCTGATTTTCTTAATTTTTATTTTTGGGCCAAATGGGCATTATTTTTTTACAATTGTTAGGTTAAAAA
Organism: Citropsis articulata; assembly: GCA_030449925.1. NCBI lineage: Eukaryota > Viridiplantae > Streptophyta > Magnoliopsida > Sapindales > Rutaceae > Citropsis > Citropsis articulata. The sequence continues at coordinate 1,630,132 of JASUUH010000110.1, read as the reverse complement.
AATTGGATTATGAAAACCAATGTTGAACATATTCTTTAATAAACGAAAACTAATAACTAAAACTTATATCAGATAATTTGTTTAGAATATAATCTAATTCCATTATTGTATGTACTAAATTGTTATTAATTCATTATAGATGTGCTAACTAGTTTGATTGGTTTTTTAAATAAATTAATTTAACTAGTTTAAATAAGATTTTTTCATCATTTTAAAGAGTGTAACAAATAAAATTTAATTTTTTAAATTTAATAAATTAATGTATATAATAATAAAATTCTCAAAATTATTTTTAAAGTATAAATAGCCTTACTCTTTGATAAATCACAAATGTTCACCAGTTTTAAATTGTAGTAATAAAAATCTCAAATCAGCTGGCTTTAAGCACGCCTCGAGCCCACATATTTCCTTTAATAACTTCATAGCTTTTATTTATTTATTTATAGTTTTGTTTCATAATTATCTTGCAAGCCCGATGAGATGTATGTGAAATATGAGTAATAATAGAGCCATAAATTTTTTTAAAAATTATTTAATATACATTTTAAAAATACTGTTCATGTTTTAAATATAATTATTCAAATTTAATTAGTAATTAATTATACTAAATCTAAATTTATTAATTATTAATTTATATTTAAATAAAAATCTAGTTTAAATAAATAACATAAGATAGTAATAAACCTAAATATTTAATAAATAAATGATAATACATTATTTTACTTTCATTACATGAAATCATTTTATATTGTTTTATAATATAAATTATATTATATTTTGTTATATTATATAATTATACAATTATACAATAATATATTTTTACAATATAATATTAAATATACTATATTATAATATGATTATACTATATTATTATAACTAATATACGTAAATAAAATTATATTATAATATAATATTATTAATAATACAACATAATTACTATAATGTTTTATTCATTAATAACAGTATATTAGTAAATCATTTTTTGAATTACAAAAATTAATGTATAAAATAATTATTTAATATTAACTTCAAAAATTAATAATAAAACCCTAAAATATTAATAAATTTAAATAATGTTATCTTATATAACATAGTTTATACTATATCAAATATAGTATTGCATTACAACTAAATGCAGTGTACCTTAATATAGTATATCAACACACTATATTGTATTACTCGATATTACATTATTTTAGTGCATGTTTATTGTATTACGTTGTATTAGTTTAGCATTTTGTTATAATGATGTTGTACATTATTATTTGATATCACATTATACTATATTAATTTTCAACAATACTTGGTGCTGAATTGTACTATATTAGTTATTTTGTAAATTAATTTAAATTATATATTTAAAAATAATATTTATTAGTACTTACAAAAATATTAAATATAGGTCTTAAATTTTAGAATTTTTATACAAATTCTTTTTTTTATAAACGTAAAAAAAAAAATTCATAATTCTTCATATAACATATGTAAAACTAACAAATTCTAAAATTTTCGATAGCATAACATTTATCTTTTCAGAACTTCTTGAATATATAACTTGTCAAATAAAGATTGAAGCAAATAATTCAATCGAACAATCTTTAAAAACTATCAGAACATAAATAAATAGTTAGATATACAAGATTTGTTTAAAAGTCATCTTAGGATAAAAGAATAAAATTTTGTATATCCTACGACATAGTCAAAAAATAATAAAGTGATAGAATAATTGTAACATAATCACCAACAATATAGGTTGTGTTAAACAATCCAACCGCTTGCTTCTTTATCAGACTACAGGATTAAAACAATGATCATGAGGTCCTGAGTTATAATACATCAATAAGATGTTCTAAATTATGTCAAAGCACTAGCGATCATGAGGACAACCCATATATACCTAGTGAGAGCCTTTAACTTCTTTTGAATATGAAATTCTTTTTCGTTTTTGCCACCATAAAATGTTATATTGCATGGGTCCTTTAAAGAGAATCAAGTTGTCAATATTCCCTTTCTAATTGTTGTTCTTTGGAGATTAATTTCCCAAAAGCGGGACAAAGTTTCTGATTATGGTTTCTACACCCAATACATATGCCTAGTAAAAAGCATTAATTTAAGTGGAGAACTACAAACTGCAACATTTATTATACTAAGCCATAAAAGACATAAGTTGCTATAAAAACATTAGTGATAAGAAAATAATATCAACCTTATGAATATACAAGACATGAGATAAAATTTACCAGTATGCGGAAAACGTATTTTGGGCTAGTATAAGAGTAAAGTCGCCAAGTATAAAGCAGTCCACCAGTAATTGCAATTAAGTCAGCCTATACTAGTATACTTAACTTTGAGCAAAATCTATGCATATCATTTCCAATTCTTTGTTCAAGATTAGTAATCCAGCCATTAACATGTGCTATTTTATAATACGTCATGTTTAGAAAACAAGTAGAAGGACAATAAGCAAAAGAGAGAAAACTTTTTGTACTAAATAATGTATTTCAACAGTTGATAAGAGCAACCATGCTTACCTCAAAGTAACAGTTATGGATGAGTTTTGTCAATATTTTTCTAAATCACAAACTTAAAGTTATAGTAATATGCTTCGAAGTAGAATGCGTTGTTGACAAAACGAAATAAAATAAAATGCTTTTAGATATTAACTGGAAAAATTATGTTACTTGTCAAAGAAAAGCCGCTCGGAATAAAATCCATGCACTTTTGTTAATCTATTGCTCAAAGTAGTTCTTAACACCTACATAAAGTATAATCAAGTTATTTATGTCTCTGACACCCGATGTCCTGCATTATAGATAATATCTCAAAATATTGATGCCTTTTATCTTAAAATAGTCGGTGTATATACATTAGAATTCATAAATAAAAAGCAATGACGTAATAGCATTTGTCCAAAGGCTTACTGTTATGGCCACTAATGCCAAAAGGTCCCTTGCACCCATTTTGTCCATTACAGATAGTAGAATTTCTATCAAGACTAAAGTGAGTCAACCTTCCTTTCCATTGACTAGTTTCACTACATTATTATGATTAGGAACTGCCTTGTCGGGTTTCTTTTCAATTTCTTTAAGCCCATTATAATGTAGAAACAACAAATATTACTTATTCTTAGTATAATGCAAAAATTGAGAAATCAATATCTCTGAAATCAACATGAATACACTTTAATTATATCAAAAAAACATACCCAGAAAGAAATAAGTATGATTCATTAGACTATTTAGTCAAAAGAATGCACCCTAGACCCCAGACATAATTTTTTAGATTTATGGATATGAAAATCAGACAACAGTTTCATGTAATTAGGGAGGCAACAACTATTCATATGGTAAAAAACTAGATTGATGTGATGGAGAAAATGATTATAACAACACATTACGAAATTTAAAGCAAAAAAATCAAACCCTAATTTAGAAATCAAACTTAAAATTAAACCAAAATTCAAAATCAAACTTGTGGGTAGTGGTGAAGTGATAGAGTGCAGAGTCATGAGTCACGTAGATGTGGAAGAATGCCAAAGCCAAACCTCAAGTATACTACGTTAAAGCATGAATTGACTCTCATGCAAGCCATGCATGACATATGCATGTGCAGTTCACGTGTGGATATTGTGAAGGTGAGTGCTGGAACCGTGATCTTGGGATAAGCTTATCACAAACGTTGCTTTCGGGATAACCTTATCACAGAAGTTGCTTTTAATTATCTTTCTGTTACGAGATATTAGCTAAGTTGTTATTTTACAATTGTTTTATTGATTTCAGTTATGATTGTGGGTTGAAAATCAAACTCTTGTTATTATAAATAGGCTCCAGAATATGAATAAAGGGATCGAAAAATCAGACTACAAATCTTTGGTTATTTCTCACCATAAGCAGAAAAATATCACTACCATTACTTGTAATTGTTAGCTGTATCTGACTGGGACCTATCATGAAGCATCATAAAGTACTCAGCGAGAGAAGAAAGAATGTGAAGGGTAGGCACAATAGTGGTGTTCTGGTGATAGAACTAGGTGTCACGCGGCGAAGGCAGATGACATAGTGGCAGAGCGTTGTGCATTTGTTAAGCCACTGTACAGAGAGGACGAAAGTACGAGAGAGTTTTGAAACACAATTAATACAAACCAGCATAAATTTTAACAAGAATAAAGGGGTTTTAATTAAATATACCCCAAAACAAGGATATTTATTTATGTATACCTCATACTTGATAATTATGCAAATATGCATTTTTAAATTGTATATTGATTAAAATACCCCCCAAAAGATAAATATAAAACCCACACTAAAGCTTCCCTCATTCTTACAATTTCACTCATTCCATTACAAAAAATCACTAAAAAAACACTCTTAAATGAACTTATGAATAGCCAATATGTTGAAATTTGAGTTTGCAACTAGATGCATTATTTATCTAATCAACAAGGTTTTTTAAACTTTACATTTATTTTATGTGTTTTTTATGTGTTATTTATACATCTTCTTCACATTATATTGATGTTAAGGTTTTGTTTACTTTGTGATAAATAATAAAGCAACTTACATTTTCATTACATTTGCATCATATCACTATATATAATGGATTTTCTAACTACATTTGTTGGAATCTCATTTTGTCCCTAAATTTTAAAATAAAAAATTTTGTATTGCACTTGTTTTATACGACTACAGTCGTGTATGTTTGGAATCATATAAGTAGGTGAAAAATTTCAGTTGTTATGATATCTTAACATTCTATTAGTGCAAAAAATAAATTTCTGCACTAAATATGTCCTCTCACTATTTACTGAATTACGATCGTATTTCAGCAAGTTACATGGCTATTGTTGCATAAATGGATAGACAACTCCACATACTGTTATATGTCTTGTATGATCTATTTTTATAGTTATTATAATAATTTATGTGTTGTACTATTATAAAAATAACTTTAGTATGTGTACTTGTTATGTTTCATGGTGAATGGATTGAGTTAAACGATTATTATAGATTTGCTAATATAAAGGCAAGACAAATCATGGCATCACGTTCTACAACATATACACAATTGATGGAAAGAGTATCTCAACTCATTTAAATTGATATTTCTAAATTTGACATTAAAATGAAGTTCATCAAGCTTAAAACATCTAATCTAATGTAGCCTATTCCAATTATAATAGATGATGATATAGATTATATCTAGAAGAAACGATTATGAAGCTGAGTGTAGATTCTTCTTTGTATTACCTACAATTGAAAATAGTATTTGGTGACACCTATTGCTAATGTTTACCCTAACTTCAGGCCATGTACCGATCCACAAGAATCTATAGAGCCATATGTTAGAAGTAAAGGTTAAAGCCTGAATAATACTTGTCTATTTTAGTATGTAATTATCTTAATTGCTTTAATATTTGTAATAGTTAGTTGACAAGTTTATACTTTTTTATTTTGCAGTTGGATAAGCTAGATTGTATGGCTTATATTGCTTTCAAAGAATGCTAATTACGAGTTTATGATACATAGGCCGAGTATAGTTTGGAGCAAACTAATGGATATTCAAAATCAAACTATAAAGTGTTCACGACGAATAAAATGCCATATGAACTTGGGCACTATATCCTCTGTGTTGGACCACTCAAACTAAATTGGTTATAATGATTGAGCAGCAACTTGTGTTTCCTTAAAATTTATTTATGATTTTAAAATGCATTAAACCTATGTTGCTTGAAGTAAAGAATCTTTTGTTATTTGATATATTGAAGTTTGATGTGCTGACGCTTATGTTGATTGTCCTATTATTATAATGAGTGTTTTAGGTAGTTTTTGTTCTCTATCCATTTACTCAATTACAATCGTGTATTTATGAAGTTATGCGACTATGCTTGTGTATACACAAAGTTACTCTACTACAGTCGCATATTTATGAGGTTACTTTTTGTGCAAACTTTTTGTATACTCGTCACTCGTAAGCAACTATAATAGAGTTTACTTTCAATTATAGTATAGATTTACAGTGACGTGTGTTGATTCCATGAAAAGTTAGATTTAATTATATGCAGGGTTAACTTTTTACGTGTGTATGTGAATTAATTGGCGATGATTTTTGAGCAATATTAAGATTTAAAATAAAAATGGCAAGAATAAATTATGGATAAAAATAATTCAAATAAAATACTTGAGTCTCTAGATTCACACTCAACACTTTACTATAGACTTAATATTTCTTTTTAGTTCTAATTAATTTATGAGGGAGTATTTCCACTCCTCATAAGCCCCACTCTAATAAATATGGTATCAAGCACTCCATGTGCTAGAAAGTAATAATTTCCCACTAAGTGTGGTGTTAAGTACACATTGTGTCAGACGATAATAATTATTTTGTTGACAATATGGCAAGACAGTCAACTAAATAACTTAGATGCGTGCCTCTATCAACACTGAGTCAAAATGACCCGGAAATAGTAGAAGGGAGTCCCTTTCTAATAAATATGGTCTAAAATACTCATTGTGCCAAATACTAACGATATTTCACTAAGGAATTGGTACACCGTGTAAAATATAGATAAAGTACAGTGTCTATCGATAATGAATCAAAATAACCACATAAATTAAAAAAGAAAATAAAATAAACTTATCAAATTAAGTCCATGGATTATATTGAGACTTTACCTTCAACCTAAACTAAAAATTAAATTAGCCACTCACATTTGAATTAGGGATAAAATGGTAATTTTATTAAAACTGTAGAAAATACAAGATAGAGTAAGAACTACAGAAAATGGAGCTCAGATTTTGATTTAAAGTTGTCAAATTATGGAGACAGCCCCTTATTTATAAATAGAATGAGTAAATCATAACCATCTGATGAAAATAATTCGGATGCTCATGATTACGTCACGTGACAAAATCTAATTAAATTATTAGGTCCAATAATATGCTATCACATCATCGAGTATTGCTACATCAATATTTTTCAGTCTAATATGATACTGTCACATCTTCAGTCAATGCCACATTTATATTTTTTAATCCATTAAAATGTTGCCACATCATCTATTAATGCCATGTTAGCTAGTCAATGTTACATCATCAATCAATGCCATATCAGTTGGGTCCCACCAAGATTGTAAAATTATAAATTTAACTTTTATGCCATTCCTAAGGTTTTCAACTATTCTGAACTTAAAAAAGCTATCCATTTTGCTATCCGACTTCTCGTTAATTGTGAAATGATTAAAATATCTTCGAAATTTATAAAATACTCAAATTATAACAAAACATACATAATCAAAGTTTGAAGAACTTAAATACATAAAAGTAAAAATACTAGTGAGGCTTAGAGCGTAAAATGATGATTTTATCCCTTTTAAATATGGATCTCTAACACTCATCATTACTTTACTATAGTCGTGTGCTTATGGAGGGTGACCACAGTCGTGTATATATTAATTTACTCATCCTTTCTGCTTTTCTAGGAAGATTTTCCAATGTAATAACGATACAAATAATACGGATTAATCTCCAAGATTCAATGATGCTATTATTATGAGGTTGCATTCCAAACAACAGTGTAGAACAACAAAAGGAAATTATGAAGGGAACATGAAATAGAAGGAAAGGTAATAGAGGTTGTAAGTTGTAACCCCTTAAAAGCTTTTTATATCTCCTTTATATAAAAAAACTCTCTATAATCCATTTTCTAATTTAAATCGAATCAGTCATTCACTTTCCTTATTTTATTTGAATTAGTCATCCATATGTCTCACAATTTAATTCAATTTGAATAATCCAAATCACATTTAGATTTAACTTATTCAATTTTAATTTATAATTAAATTAAATATATGACTAATATCAAATCAAATATAAAAGTGATTGTTCTCACTTCCCTCCAATGTAGAAAATTATTATTTTGAAATACCAATAAAATTCCAACAATATATATATATATGCAGTCTTTTATTTTAATTTTCTGATTTAACTAAAATATAATTACTTAAAAGTCACTTGTGCTAGGGGCCTTTATTTTTTTTCTAGTTGTAATAAGTAATGCAATTTTACTCATTATCTGACTTGCGTATTTTCAATTTATTTAATGCCTTTTTCCAAATTTTTTCCCCTAAAATTTATGTTGTGATATTGGCGGCTCTGCATCGTTGGTTATTTTGGTTTGCAGGTATGTAAGTAAACAAAGACACGAGGTTCCATCTTTTAGTTAATTACCATACTGCCTCGGCTAAATGGCCATCATGTCTTTAACCATTGGCTAGTTAGCTTTGGAGGACTAAAGAAATGAAGCAGCCATGACCAAATAGGTGCAACGACGTGGGGCAGTAGCGCTGATAGGCCAAAAGGCAGTTTTTTTTTTCAAATGAGAAAATTTTTATTAATAACAAAAAAGGAGAGAAGAATAAAGTTACGAGCAACAAAACAATACTTGATCAAACCCCAGGTATTTTTTAAAATGTTCTTTCGAATAGAAACTAGTAGGCAACCCCACCGAGTAAAAGAAATAAAGAATTAGAGAATATTCCCAAATTTTTTAAAGAATTGGCTATTGAAGTTCTCTCTCCGTAAATATAAAAACACTTAAATTTTATTTTCTTTAGTAAATGAAGATAATTAACTCTTTTATTGTGAAGAGTCTAAGGAAGGTTATAATCTTGACCAATAAGACACAAAAGCACTACGAATGAGTCACTCTCTAATCATATTCGGTGCCCACCATTACAGAAGGCATTCTCAATAGTTAGAACAATATTACATAACTCTGCAAAAAGGACACTATGATGGGCAAGGCGCAAAGCAAAACAAATATAAAGATGCTATTAAAGCCTCTATAAATAGCAGCACAAGACGAATCACCTGAATTCTGTTTCATCAACACATCCATATTTAATTATAACCAAAGATATTTTTGGTGAATGCCAGAATACCGTGAAAATCTTTGGAGTCTAGGTAAAGGCTTGTTCAAATTTAAAATCTCATAGATAGGGGCATCTCCAGTTAGCATGACCAGGGCGTCCCATAGATAAAAGGCAAGGTGTTTCGGGTTAGAAGCATGAAGGAGCTGGCAAGCCATGCTAAATAAGTTAGTCCAAGTAAAAGTCATATGCATATGTGACTTAAGTGGTGGCAGCATCTAATTGGCTGGCCAATACCCCATGTTTACGGATTAGCCTTCATTCGTCATAAAAGAAGAAAAAGTGTCACTGGCCTTATCCCTCTAAACTCGCCTCTACTTCAATTTATTTATTTATTTTCGTACTTAGCACCCTTTATCTCCATGAAGTCTACTTATGTTATTAAATGCTTGCTGTAAGTTGTAACAATTATAAACAACACTTGCATTTTTGTTTCAACTTTCAAGTATGAATAAGGAAATTAGCGCATAGTCTGAAACGCAACCGTTTAACTTGCGCCTAAAATGTGGCTGTTTAATGAGCGAATTTTAGGGTTTTTATTCTTTTTCTTCTTTCATTTTGACAATACCCAGAGGAGCGAAACAGCGTTAGAACTGGTTCGCAAACCCAGCTGCTCAAAATGGTGAGTAAGAGTTACATCTCTCTCTTCAAGCAACAATCCCGTTATAATCTTTTTATTTTGTTAAAACGATGATGGTGAGACAATACATTATTTTACATCTCTTCTCTTTGTTAACCTCCAGGCCCCAAAACGAGGCGTAAAAGCACTAGTCGCTGCATCGAAGAGGAAAACGGTAGTTAATTTTACCACTAGTCCAGTCTCTTCTTAATGTTCAGGCTTACTTCATGAGTTTTGTTGGTTTCGTTCTGACGGTGTCGTTTTTGTGCTTTTGTTATTTTGAAGCAGAAGGTAGTAAATCCACTGTTCGAGAAGCGGCCGAAGCAGTTTGGAATCGGAGGTGCATTGCCACCAAAGAAGGACCTGACCCGATTTGTTAGATGGCCGAAACAAGTCAATATTCAGAGGAAGAAGAGGATTCTTAAACTCAGGCTCAAGGTCCCACCTGCTTTGAACCAATTCACCAAGACCCTCGACAAGAACCTCGGTACTAAGTTTAATTGTTTTCTTAGTTATATTTGTAGATTCAGTACATTTTATTATTAGTTATAAGGTTTTGTTAATTGTTCTTTTACTGTTGTGTGAGGTATGTATATAACACTTCCGTAGCATGTGGTATGTCCAACTTGTGTGCTTGGTCCTGTGATTAAGTGACTAAACACTTGTCTTTTGGCACAATATTTGTATGTTGTTGATGGTAAAACAAAAATGATGGAAAAAAATGGTTGATGAATTTATCTGTGGAACTTATCTGCAGCATCAAACTTGTTCAAGATGCTTCTCAAGTACAGGCCTGAGGATCGAGCGGCAAAGAAGGAGAGACTGCTGAAAAAGGCTCAGTCAGAGGCTGAAGGAAAAACGGTCGAGAGTAAGAAACCCATTGTTGTGAAATATGGGCTTAACCATGTGACCTACCTTACTGAGCAGGTATTGTTTTTCCTCAATTGCGCTTCAGTTTCACTCTTATGTTGGATTTCTTTTCCCTATCAATTGTCCAATTAAAACTTCCTTGCAGAACAAGGCACAATTGGTGGTTATTGCCCACGATGTGGACCCAGTAGAGTTGGTTGTGTGGCTACCAGCCTTGTGCAGGAAGATGGAGATCCCATACTGCATTGTGAAGGGGAAAGCACGCTTGGGAGCGGTAATTATGTAATTTTTTTATTAGCTTTAAAATTCGTTTTAGCATAAATTATTCAAGAACTAAATTATTGCAAATTCATATAGATTGTCCACAAGAAAACTGCGTCTGTTTTGTGCTTGACCACAGTCAAGAATGAAGATAAGATGGAGCTCAGCAGAATCTTAGAGGCTATCAAGGTGATATAAAGTTAAAATCTTTTATTAGGTGTACAATGTTAGTCTTTCGATAGTTGATTGATTTTTTTGTACATGCTTTTTGTTGACTCAGGCCAATTTTAATGATAAACATGACGAGCATAGGAAAAAGTGGGGTGGTGGAATTATGGGTTCAAAATCACAAGCCAAGACCCAGGCTAAAGAAAAGCTCCTTGCTAAGGAAGCTGCCCAGAGAATGTCTTAAGAGCCAATCTTTTGCAATTTTGTTATTTAGGATATGAGAATTGGGGCTTTTAACCCTCTGAGATTTTTGGTTATTTTGAAGTTGTTCAGCCTGATTACAGAGGTTTTCTTTCATTATAGGGAGATTAAATTTAATTGAGAGGTAAAGCATGATATTTTTTAACATAAATATTCATTCTTGTCATAGGTTTAGTCGTGATTCAATGCAAATGCTTATTTAGTATAAGTTGTTTTTCACCATCATTGAACATTTCTATCTCTGCCTTCAGTCTCCTAGTATATTCCTATCTTGTGAACCTGTGTGTAATTTTCCAGAACCTGTGTGTAATTTTCCAGTGAGTTAATTCCGTTTAGAACATGCACTTTTTTCAACTTCCAATGGGTGAGCATGGCCTTTAACATCATACTATCAGTGGAAGTTCTGTAATGGCTGATTTTTATGATCTTTGTGCTACATCTGGATTTTCTTGTTGGAACTGTGTCGGTACAATAACTGGTACCTTTAAGATTTAATTCTGATACAATAAAAAGGATTCTTGAGGACCTTGCTTGTTCTGTGTACTTCTTTCAACATCAGCATAAAAATCACGTGTACATGAAAGAAATTAGTAGGAATTGTTGCCTGACATCTTATTACTTGATCATTCATCTAGAAGAAAATCTCCAGTGATATCTTACACTTGTTTTCTTCCCCTACAATGGGCTTTTTAATTCAATTTTGGTGACCCCTTGTTGTCTTTTAACTGCTTTAGTCTCTAAAAAAGAGTGATTATCTTATTATTCAATGTACATTTGCTAATTGGTAAATTGCAATCACATCACTAGTGGGTATCATTTCAAACTGCCAATCACACGGCCAAACGTCATAATTTATTCCCACAAATATGAATTTTTCAAGGATAAGCAAAGGGTAAATAGTATATTGAATCAGTAGTGATGAATAGCAGCTTTTTTGTATTTAAACGAATAATATGAATAAAGTAACCCTGGGACATTTGAAAAAATAGAAAGCAAAATTCAGAGATAAAGCACTACTGAGTGCTATTGTTAGCGTTGGGTCGTTGGCAAATTAAAGAACTCACCAATAAATTATTTGAAAAAAAAAATGCAATTCATTTTTTTGTATTATAAAATAAAAAAATAAAAATATATATGTATTATTATATAAATGTTATAATTTTTTTGCAGGAAACACCTCTTAAAAAGAAATTACACACACTCTCTGTTTCTCTCTCAATCTCTGCAATTCAACAAACCCTAGCAACCTCTTTGTGTCTCTTTCTCTCTCTACTCTCTCGCCAATTCTCGGGCTTTTAATTTCACTGCGAATTCCTGTGATGGCTGACGGAAAGCTTGATCTGCCGGACGATCTCCTCTCCACCAAAACGTTCGATCAACGCCGCTCTGTCAAAGGTTTTATTTTTTATTTTTTATTTTTATATTTTTTCAATCTTAATTTGTATTTATCTAATCTCATTGTTATTATCTGATCGATCTGCGCCTCGTAAAAATATATTTGTGTTTTCTTATTATCAATTGTGAGCTGTGTATTTCTCAAAGGTTGCTTTGAATTTAGGCTTTTAAGTCTGCTTTGTCTTATCATAAATCTGTTATTTTCTGTTCCTGGCGCTCATCTAATTCTAATCGTCTACAGGTCAATTTTTGAATTCCTTATATTGTTTATTTCTTTACTATGGATATTAAGTGCAACTATGAACATGAATTTTAGTAGTTTTTCGCTTCTGGTCTTCCAATTATATAGCTACTTCTGGACGTGGTTGATGGATTGACATTCTGTGAACTGAATATTGTATATTAAATTGTCTCTTGTTGCTTTCTCAGTTTATAATTTTTTTATTTGATTTTAAATGAATGATTCAGTCTGGTGTGTGAATATATGTATCAATAATTTTAATTTTGTGTCATGCTAGTTGAAGCGTGCGGCGGCAGTGGTGACGGGAAGTCAGCTATGGGGTTGCTTGATGAGTCAAAAGGTGGACTAATTATTTTTGCTGGAGTTCTGTCAGTGTTGTAACTTGATTTGACAAGGACACACGGGAATGCTTTCGCTGTGTATTCAATTTCTTTATTCTGCCTTTTATTCTGTTTGTGTATGCTTGCGTGGTTCTTACACTGGTTTTGTATGGTTGCAATTTTACTCTGGTTGCAGTTGCTGATCAGGCAACTTCAGACAGCAGCATACCTTTGTCTCCGCAGTGGCTTTATGCTAAACCAATTGATGCCAAGACATCAAGTACAGGCGCATCAGGGGTATGAAAATCTTGAATAATAGTACTATTACAGTTAATTATTTGTGTCTAACCAGGTAGAGCCTTTTATTACATGTGTAAGAGGTGGGCAGGTATGTTTCTAGTTTATTCACTGGTACATCATGGTCAATGGGTTAATAAGCTTTTCAATTTTCTTGCTTGCTGGAGTGATACTTGCTTTTATTTTCAGAAGAAAATAAATTTTCATTATGTGTTGCTACTGGCATGTTATGCTTCCAAGATTGCCTGTGGGTAATCTTGATTGATTAATATTTCTGCCATTTGCTGGCTGTTGATAAAAAATCAGTTGATTTTGTCTCTTACCTTGATTATGCATTGGCTGCTACTGAAGAAAACGGACCTTGATTTGTTGAAAGAAAGATCTTTTCTTCCTTAACCCAATATGATAATGTTCCTGAATTTGTTTTTCTAAGTATCTCTCGACAGTAAATTTGTATATTCGGCTATTAAGTGACTCCATATCAGCCTTTTATGAATTTTCTCGAAGTGTACAATGTCTATATTGTTAGGCATTCCCATCACTGCTGAATATGTTATGATATCTGTTAAGGTTGTTTCAGACTTGCAGCTTGAAATATCTTATGAGATGAGATGCTTGATGTCATGTTTGTAGATATCTTTTTAAATGCTGTGGTGAAGAATTTTTCACTTCTACAATTGCTGGCCTCCATTTATATTTGTCCCTTCCAATTGCAGTGGTATATTGATCCATGCTTATTTAGAGCCTCTGGATAACTTTTGTGTTATGGAGATTGGGGGCAGAAAATTTTATGTCTTTCTTTACAGATACTCTTGACTGTGTTTTTGGAACAAGTTTATTAGCATATTGCTGCAAAAAGTTCCGTGTCAAAGAGAAGTCTGTATTTGTTTTTTCCCTTCTATTTAAATTAGTTTGGTCTTTTTGCTCAAGTCATAATTCCAAAACTGAGTAAGCTAGATTTTGTTTTGGTTTATGAAAAAAGTAAGCTTTGTCTAGGTCAGGATCGTCGGTCATCGCTATTGAAGTTTCACTACTGCTCTGAAATTTTCTCAATAGCATGTTTGTTACTCACCTTTATCTCTATCTGTACCCAAAAAATGGCAGGAAATGCGTACACCAAATTCTTTGCCTCATGGAAACATCACTGATCCTAATCTAAAAGACAGTTGGCGTTTAGATGGATCTCAGGATAAGAAAGACTGGAGGAAGATTGTGCCTGATGTTGAAAGCAACCGCCGTTGGCGTGAAGAGGAGAGAGAAACGGGCTTACTTGGTAGAAGAGATCGCAGAAAAGAAGATCGTCGTGCTGATGCCTTACCTAAGGATATGTCTGAAAATAGACCCCTGTCTTCTACTGATCGTTGGCATGATTCCCGGAGAGATAGCAAGTGGACTTCAAGATGGGGTCCTGAAGATAAAGACAAGGATTCTCGAAATGAAAAAAGGACAGATGTTGAGAAGGAAGATATTCAGATCGACAGACAATCTTTTGTCAGTGGGAATCGCCTAGCCTCTGAGCGTGACAATGACTCTCGTGATAAGTGGAGGCCACGCCATCGTATGGAAGCTCATGTTGGTGGTTCGGCTGCATATCGCTCTGCACCAGGATTTGGGCCAGAGAGGGGACGGATGGAAGGCCCAAATGTGCGATTTGCAGCAGGACGTGGAAGGTCTAGTAATAATGGAATCGCAGGCAGATCCCCTTCTGTATCTGTTATTGGTTCTGTTCCTGTAGATAAATTATGCAGCTCCTCTGCTGCCAGTACATATTGCTACCCTAGAGGAAAGCTTCTTGACATTTATCGCAAGCATAAGACTGTTCCGAGTTTTGATGCCTTACCTGATGAGATGGAACATGTGTCACCGATAACACAAGTAGCAGCCATTGCGCCATTGGCTTTTGTTGCTCCTGATGCAGAGGAAGAGGTATATAGTTTCTTTCAGTAAGTATATATCATTGTAGTAATGGCTGCTTCAAATTGGATCTTTGTTTTCTGCAGGCTGTTCTTTGGGACATATGGAAAGGAAAAATCAGAAGCAGTGGTGTGTTGCAGAATTCATTTAGGGACAAAAATGTGCCGTCTTGTGATGATATTACTGGTTAGTAGAGTTGCTTTTCATGGGCTGCTGTAGAATAAAATATTTTATTTTTCTCTGATGGAGGATTATTTTCTGTCCAGGTTTTGATGACATGAGTGGAGGACAAGTGGGTGCTCCGGTGCTATCTGACGAAATTATTGAGACTGTTGAAAATGCTGCTGTACATATTTCTTCTCAAGGTAATGGAGTTGAGGGACTAGATGCATCTGATTCACTGGCAGCTGTTTCCAAGGGTAAGAAAATATCATTTTAAAGCTATGGCAGTTACTTTAATTCGAGTATATTGATGATAAGTGATTAATTGAGTACATCTATGTTTGAACTTATTCTCCATTTCAGAAAGGGATGCTTTGATAGAAGGCAAAGAGAAGTTTATGACAAGAACAACTGATGCTGTTGTACATGATGGCCTGATAAGTTCAATTTTTAGCAGTCAAAATATCTGTAGTACAGGGGAGACTTGTGGTCTGAGTAATAGTGTGAATGATCTGAAATATTCTGAAAGCCAACAACGAGAAGATTTGATTCTGTCAAAGCACTCTAAGTTAGGGATTATTGAGCCAGTTACTTTAGATGTTGGTGGCCAGCTTCCTGATGATTCAAGTTCTCTATTTGATTTTACATCCCTCCAGAAAAATTCAAGTATTGATAAGCTTCATCTACAAGGCGATGACAAGGCACATTCAGTGGATGTCTTACCTCCAGAGCCAGAGGATTTAAGCTTGTTTTATCTTGATCCTCAAGGAGAAATTCAGGGACCATATATGGGAATTGATATCATTATGTGGTTTGAGCAAGGCTATTTTGGAACCGATTTACCTGTTCGGTTGTCAGATGCCCCTGCTGGATCACCCTTTCAAGAACTTGGTGAAATTATGCATCATCTAAAATTTAAAGCTGCGTCTGCCCCTGGTACTAATCTAACCGCCACATCACAGCTATCTGATGCTGTTGGAGGTACCTTGGAAGAGAGCCTCGCCCCTAGTGTTTGTGGTTCTGACTTTAAGGGGTCTGCTGTTTTAAATGATCAACAGTGGATTTCAACTGCAACTTCAAGCATTAATTATTATTCAAGAGCGCCTGATAATGAAAATGAGACCGAGTTGCATTATGCTGACAATAAGAGCTGCCAAAATTCTGTTGCTCAAGATGAAGGTATGTTACATGGCTTAAATTTTCTATTAATATTTATAATTGTACCTGATTGTTATGCCACTTCAAGTGCTTATGTTTATTTGCTACAGAAATTGTCTTCCCTGTGGGGCCTGCAAGTAGCTGTGGAAATCAATTTAGGAAATCTGCTAGTGATATTCACAGTTCAGTCTCGAGTCCTGCTAGCCATCATTCCCTTGCTAATGAATTTTCTGAAGCTACCATGCCTAAACATCAGGATGATGATAAATTACATCCTTTTGGCCTTTTGATGTCTGAGCTCAAAGACAGCTCTCACTTGAGGCGTACTCAGTCATCAAGTATGGCCTCAGGCATAGGTGATCAGGATCAGGTCATGGATTCTTTACTTGAGAGAGAAGCCACATTTGTCAATCAGAGTGGTTTTCGTATGACGGCTGATCAACCCTCTTTCGGGGAGTCCTTGTCTGATGATTATAGGAAAAACACACATTCTAAACAAAACATTCCTCAGGGTTCTGTAGATGCTCACCACTTGTTGCGTAGGGAGCAAACAGTGAATGGTTTTAATCTGGGAGAGCACATAATATCACAAAAGTTGCAAAATGAACTACCACATCACAATCTTTTATCTCATCATTCTTCACATGCCACTGGATTGGGAATAGAGGAAATTCCTGGTTACGCTCTTGCTCAGAGCAAGAACCTAAGTCTGCAACGTTCAGGCCATCCACGATTAGAAATGGAACAACTATTGGAACTTCAATTTCCACAGCAGCGACATCTTGAGCTTCAACAACAGCGGAACCTTGAGCTTCAGCAACAACGGCACCTCGAAGAACTCCAACAACAAAGGCAACTTGAAGAACTCCAACAACAAAGGCAACTTGAAGAACTCAAACAGCGGAGGCGACTTGAAGAACTCCAACAATGGAGGCAACTTGAAGAATTCCAACAGCGGAGGCATCTTGAAGAACTTCAACAGAGGCATCTTGAAGAACTTCAACAACAAAGGCATCTTGAAGAACTTCAGCAACTGCAAAATTTTGAACTTCAGCAACAGAGGCATCTGGAGCTTCAGCAACAGCAGCAGCAACGGTTATTGCAGCATCAGCAACAGCGTCAGCAACAGCAGCAGCAACAGCAGCGTCTCAACCAAATGAAATTGTTTCAGCAAGAACAGCAACAGCAGTTTCTTTGGGAACAGTTATTTCAGCATCAGATATCTGATCCTGTTTATGGACGGTTGAAGGCAGATACTATGAGAGACAACCCGCTCGATCAGGTTCAGTTAAGGATGCACCTTCTGCATGAACTTCAACACAACTTTCAAAAAGGGCAGCTTGATCCATCAGTGGAGCAGATTATCCAAGCAAAGATTGGTCAGAATGCACACCGAGGACAGCCAGCTGCTTTACTAGACCTCATATCACAGGCAAAGCATCGAAATACCCATTCTTCAGAACAGCAGCTTCATTTTCGGCAAGACCCTTTGCAGGGTCGGCAAGTATTGTCATTGAGGCAGCAGTTGGGGTTGGAGGGGGAAAGGCGCATCAATGGGCCATGGTCAGTGGATGAGGCTGGTCAATTTTTTAGGAATCCTGCTGATCATCACCATGTTCAGTCTGCAGGCCTTAATTCTTCAGATTTTTACCAGCAACATCGGAGGCTTTCCTCACCTGTGGAGCAATTTGACCCTTGTCATTGGAATCCTGCTATACAAGAACAGCATCAGCTAGGCTTTTTTGAACCTAGCTCTGCAGCATTGGATAGGTCAATGAATTTAGATAATGTGCATGCTTGTGGCCAAGGTTTAGATTTCCCAGATCAACATCTGTATATGCATTCCTCTGGCCAGCTTGGTTCTCTGTCTTCGGGTGACTCTTCTCACTCCCGTCATGTTTCCAATGAGTTTTACGCTTCTTATCCAGGCGTGATAGAGCACCACTCCCCAGTGAGTAGTGGGCTGCAAGAAAGTAACTGGATTGAAAAACATATTCAACAGTTGAATCTTAAAGCTGAACAGCAAATAAAGGAGTCAGATATTAATATGAATGCTGTGGATTCAAGTATATGGGCACCCACCACGGGTGATGAGGAGAATTCAAAGCGAGCTCCGATGGACCATTTCCATCAAAACTTGGGCCATAAATCTTTGCAGTCATCAGAAGTTGATTATCAACATCTTATATCATCTTCTAAAACTCAGGAAACTGTTTGGCCAGTTTCTGAGACACACTCTTTTAATCTTCCTTTTAGTCATCTGCCAGATCAAGAAGTCAGTGAGATTAGCTCCTTTATTGAAGGCCCCCAAAATTTCTATAACAGTGCAAAATTTAAGCATGCGGGAAACACTGAAAGATTGATCCCAAGATCTAGCTCTGGAGCAACAATGGAACAGTCATTCTTGTCAGGCATTGTAGAACATCGTGACTCTATCAGTAAATCAGCTGCAGAGTCTGAACTGCAAGGGCTGAAGGGGAACAGACATGGGTCAAAAGGCATGAGCTGGTCAGTTTCAGAGATCAAGGATAACTTGGTGGAGGAAACAGAAAATTCGCTGGATTGTGGGGAGCAACCTAGTACTGCCCATAGTAGGCAGAGCTCACTGGGTACTTCTGGTAATTAGTCAAATATTCTTCTTAGTGGATCGTGTTTTTGTTTAAATGAATGTTGAAAGCACTGAAAACTATGCAGGTGGAAATGGAGGCTATGATATTGGATCAGATAAGTCAGTCGGAGAAGTTTCTATTGACAGGTATGGTTTCATTGCCCCCGCCCTCCGCGGGGGCTCCCCTGGATATATGTGTACTGTGTAAATCACCGTTTTTCAATTTAAAAAAAAAAAAAAAAAAGAGCTGCTGTTCACTATTGTTGGAATAGTTTTGCTCAGTGATTTTGGAGCAGCTAGTGGCTAGTGCTACGTTGTGCAACTGTTTACTCCCTTAGCCATGTAGATAAAGAAGTAATTTTTTGTTGACAGACTGCCCACCCTGTTACCCAAAGGGCTTGACAATGATTGGAACAAACGCCCAACTGTAACAAGAGTTTCATCTTCCCAGGATGAGCCAATTGCTGCTCGAATTGTCAAGCAGAAAAGTTCAGCTTCCCTTGCATCTGATGGTATAAAACGTGTTTCAGTCATGTCCTTTGCTTTTAATTTGTTGTTTATGGACTATTTGTTCATTTATGGCTGTGGTAACTTTCAGAAGGAAAGCGGGAATCTGTTAATAATCCGGTAGGAGCTAGAGTCTCTGAAACTGGCAAGAAAGATCTGCGATTTAGGAGGACCTCATCTTGCAGTGATGCAACAGTCTCGGAGACATCATTCATAGACATGCTTAAGAAACCAGTTCATCCAGAAGCAGATCCATCAAATGGGGCTGCTTTCGAGTCATCTGATGGTGCACCAAGTGGGCGGGGTGGCAAAAAGAAAGGAAAGAAAGGAAGGCAGATAGATCCCGCTCTCCTTGGATTTAAAGTTTCTAGCAATCGGATCATGATGGGTGAAATTCAGCGCCTTGAAGATTGACCAGCTACAAGATGTACATATCTTGCTTTGTGATTTTCTGCATTCTTTGTATAGAAGGATTTTGTTCAGTTGAATAGTTTAAGTATCTAGATTTTCGTTGTTTTTGCATTCTTTTTGGTTTGGAGATGCGGTAGCTGATTTTGTTTTCTACACTGCCTTGCCATTCTCCATGTACACAGTAACACGTAAATGAGGTATAGGTTGTGTAGACGGGATAGAGAAAATTCAAAATTCTTTTGTAGAGTTGCATATACTAATAAAAGAAATAATTATTTCAATTTTTTTTTTACTTTTATTTTTTGTTTTTGGTAAACCCAAGGTTGGGTGGGCGCTCCTAGCCCTAGGACAGATTCCCAGAGTATACAAACTTGTTTCCACCCCCAAGAGGTTTCTTAATGCTAAATATTTCTGCTTCTCTAGTATTCATGCTTGACTTCTTTCATATTGGATTGCAAATTGATTCGTGGATAATTCAGAAAATGGACGAAACGGCAGATGCTTCGGGTTACCAATGGTTGCCAAACATCGGCTGTTCTTTACTGCCCCAATGAGCTCGTCGAATCATATACTCTGCGTTATCTTCTTCATGATGAGTTTCTTCCGCAGTTTAGTTGCGATAGCAGCTTCGATTCTACTGCATCAATCCTGAATATACAAAATACAATAGTAATAGTTATAGCATTCTTGGTGGAAGGTTTATGCAGTCATGCCATGGGCTTGCACATGAAATCGGGAGCTCTTATTTTCATTATATTTTCATCTTTATACTTCTGAATAATTGTTTATCTCTAGCTACCGTAATTACGTAATATTGACGGACGGTTGCGAGTATTGAAGAATGACAATTATCTAAAAGTCTGAAAACTTGGTTTCCTATTATTATTGCAGGCGGTAGACGACGACTCTTTTCAAGTGCGCTTTCACGCTGCTGCTTGTAACAGGTGCCATCACCCCCTTCATGGGACATCTCCATGATCCTTCAAGGAGGTATGTAGTTTACGCGAGAAGGCCTGAAATTCATTCCAAGCTTGACTCATCACCTCGGCTACTAGTTTTGCATACACCACCAAGAGGATATTCCTATTGCCATCAATGTCCTCGATACTTTTTAAGTCTCACCCATCAAAGCCCTATTACCATCTATATCCTCCACTTCATTGTGCTTGCCGGACGTGCAAACTCATTTTTCACAGACCAAAGCCCCTCTATATTTGAACACTGGGTCAGTATATTAAGATTCTCTGAGCAAAGCAGTCACAGCCTGGTCTCAGTTGTCCTGTTTAATACCATATCTAAAAGAAGGAAACTATCGTGTAATATACAGAGAGGGTGGATGTGGATTGTGTAGGGGCTGTGGCTGTGATCAAATCCATGGAGAACAATTATGAACTTGCAATGGTGGGAAAGAATCATGATAATCTATCACCAATCAGGTCAGGGCTGGCATTTTGGAATGAGTTCAGAGAGTTGGGAATGATAGGTGATGTGTTGGTTTCAGCAGATTTTATGGGCAATACCACAATATTGGTGGTGCAACAACAGACAGAATGTAGGAAGTCAGAGTCATGTAAAGGAGGAAGACAATTAATAGCCTTGTGTAGGAAGGAGTCCCTTAGAAGTGAGAAGACAATTAATGGACTTAATTTCCACATATTGTACACCGTAACTGCAGAAAAATCTGCATTTTGGGTACTGTTTTTAGTCGCACCAATGAGCCAGATACTAAAACATAAAACATAGTCACTGACTTGGGAGCATTACTAATCCTGCCACTAGGATACCCAACTAACACCCAGGTTATGATCTGCTGCATCCCTTACCAGCACCAATTTCAGAAGCTAGGCATTTTTCCTGCAATGCATGAAGCAGCAGAAGAATAGGCTCTGGGTATGAAGAAGACGAAAGTGATGCAAATAATTCTGCAGAAATTTCTTGCAACATTGTAGGTGAGCTCTCCTGAATCCATTTTATATGTTCAATAGCCATTTCAACCTCTCTGACATCAGCTAAAGATTTCAGCAAGATAACATGGGAGTCTGAATGTCCTAAATCAGAACTGAGACCACGGAGCAACTTGGTAGCAACAAGAAAATGACCTGCATGAAGCTTAATTGAAGCATGTAAATAGCTTTAAGGAAACAAAACATAAGAGCAAGTTGAATTGATACCTCTTCTACAGAGAGAAATCATGAATGTGCTCAAAATGCTACGTGCAAGCATGACATCCTGATTAACAGACTTGTTAAAGACTTCAAAAGCAGCTTGAAGATTTGTTTCTTGACAAAGCCCTTCAAGAAGGGATGTGTAAGTTGTATCATCAGGCGCCACTCCTTTCTCCAACATATTGTGGAAGAGCCTCAAAGCCCCTTCAATTTCACCAACTTCTGAAAACTTGCTAATAAGTATATTGTACGTCTGCAGATTTCCACTGCAGCCACTAGCAAACATCTGATCCCACAACTTTTTAGCAGGACGCAGCAAATCTTCTCTACAGCATGCTTCCATGAGAGAATTATAAAAAGAAACATCTGGATCTAATCCTTTCCTCTTCATCTCCTGAATAACCCCATATGCTTCTCTTAGTCTCCCTGAAGTGCACAAGAATGAAACCATCACGTTGTAACTCTCCGTATCTGTGAAATAATCATTAGCAGACAGAACCTTATAAACCTCTACCAATTCATCACTCTTGTTACGCTTACATAAATTCTTACTCAAGTTACTCAATGTCGATAATGTCGGAACTCTCCCTTTCTGAATCATAAAATTAAAATACACAATAGCAGAACTAGGATCAATGCTCGATACCGAACCTATCAAGGCATTTAAAACATCATCATCAATGGTAAAATTCCCACTAACAATCACTTCGCCCAGTTGTTTTGCTTCAAATATTCGTCTCTCCGAAATCAAACCTAAGATAAACTCTCTGTAGTCATTAGTTCTTGGAGCAACCCCTAGCTTTCTTTTCTTCTTCAAGACTACTTCTCTTTCAAACACAGATCCCATTAGTTTAAACTCTTCAGCTACAATTCTATAAGCAATGAAGTCAGGTTTACACTCTCTTATCCTCAACTCATCTAATACCTTAAAAGCCTCTTCTACTCTTTTACCCTTGCAAAACCCATGAATTATCAAAACCGCAATTACCGACCCATTAATCATTGAATTCTCTCTCTTTCTAACCTCGTCCAACATGCTTAAAACTTGACCCAGATTAGCATTTTCACAGAACTTCCAAATAAACACACCAAAACCAATGGTATTAAACTCGACACCTCTATGAGACATTTCATCGAACATCTTCAAAGCATTATCAATGTATCCATCAGCAGCTAGTGCAGCCAACAGAGAGTTGCATATCTCAGGCCCAATGTCTTCACAGTTGAACTTAACTTCATTGAAAACCGAAAAAGCTTTCTGGGTATTCTTTCCTTGGATCAGTGAAGGAATTATAAACCGATAAACTGAAGAATCTAGAGTTATTTTATTAACTTTGACTTGCTTTAAAACGGAGTCAATTGCGTTGATTTGGCGAGAAAGAGAAAGAGATTTGAGGATTGAGTGATAAGAGAGTGGGGAGTGAGTGAAGTTGGGTTGTTGGGAGGCCCAGTTGAAGAAGCCAAGGGCAAGGGAGTGGTGTGTTAAGAGATACGGGTTGATGACTCGGGCAACAAGCGATGGACACAGTGAGTCACGGACACCGAGTTGGTGGAGAGTTTGTTCCAGTAATGGGGTCCATTTCCGTGCTGGTCTTGTGTGATTCGAAGCGGAGACTATTGCTTGGCTGATCCAAGTAGCCAAATCAGTTGCTGGTCTCATAGTCATCGGAGTTTAATAACACGGTTGCCGTTGCAGAGAGAAAATGGGAGACCACGACTTAAACGCAGCGTTTCACTTCCTTTAAAAAAATGAAAATAAAAAACAATCCCCATGGCAAAATCGGGTTTGGCCTACGAGGCCGAATGGAGTGATAAAGGGCCGACAGAACCGAACCTACACTAAAAAAATCGAACCGAAAAAGTAAAATGCTGCGTTTAAAGGGACGGACAGGACCGAGCCTAAACTCAAAAAACTGAATCGGGCTGGGTTCGATTGTTTACGGTTTCAATATTCTTTAATAAAAAAATCGAATAGCTCTGATCTGCAACCGAACCGAATAGCTCGGTTGAGTTTCTTGCTCAAAATTGCAGAACTAGAATTGAACCGAAATGCAATTTTGCAATTTTGAAATAATGAGCACATACAACGGCACAATATTGTAAAACTAGGATCAAACTGAAATCCAATGATAATTTTGAAATAACACACACACACACACAAAACACAGTACTGTCGATTATGAACCCTAATTTCTACCCAAAATCTGCCAAATTGTTGACTGCTAATAACAAAACCTTTGCTTCTGCTGCTGCCTTTTTGGTTTGCTACTGCTGTCGCTTCCTTTTGGCTTTGCTGCTACTGCCGCTTCCTTCTGGCTTTGGTTTCGTCGTCACTTCATTTTTAGGTTTGCTGTCAAAGGCATGTTTTGACCAAAATCTTGTATGAATTCTTCTAAGAGTCTTATAACAAGCAGGATCTACAGCCATCACTTTCTCCATTCCTTTTTCAATGTCAATCATATTAGCAGCCCTCGAAGCTTCCCAGAATCCTTTTCTGAAGTCAGTTCTTGGATATCTTGCCTCTAGATTTTTTAAAGATGTGTCTAGCACAATATTTCACATTCGCATTAGGGAACTCAAGTCCTAAGGCATTCTGAATACCCTTTTGCCTATCACACATGAATGTCAGTTGCCGTGAATCTTTAATATACTCCTTTAAATGTCCCAAAAACTAAGTCTATGTATTTATGCTCTCTACAATGCACACGCAGACAGTAATAGAAAAAATTAGAGTGTTGGCATCTAGAGTAATTGCTGATAAAAGAATCCTTTTGTATGGCCCCTTTAAGTGGCATCCATCAATGCTAATGAATGGTCTACAACCCCTCTTAAAACTCTCTCTGAGTGCTGGAAAGCAAAGGATGCATCTATTAAAGTGGGTTTTAGGTCGATTTCCATGTAATATGATCACATGAACTATTGCCAGTGCATATGGCATTCTATTTCAAACCATTTGAGCATATAACCTTATAAGCTTGTAACTTGACTCATAATTAGCCCCACCAAATTGTAAAGCAATCTTCTTTCCCCTGTAAACCTTCTGCTTATCAACTCTACAACTGTATATCTTGTCAAGCTCACTCTGAATAAAGCTAACATTGGTTTTAGGATTTGCTAGTATTGTATCCTGAAATTGGGATGCTATAAATTGGGCAGTGCATTCTGGGTTCTTTTACAATCTCTGATAAGTATGCACATTGTAATAAGACCTAACCATAAATGTATCTCTAAATCTAGTCCTAGAAGCACACAAATACCAAGGACACTCAACCCCTTCACACCCAACAGTGATTCTAGTTCTCTCAAAGTGCTCTTTCAAAGTCTTAAACCTTTCTTTAACAGTAAATTTTCTTAAAGCTACAACAAGCTCTGTGAAAATTTTAAAGTACTGCCCTACAAAGAACTCCACAGAATGATCATCTCTAGAAATATACATATTGGCCCTCATTTCGGAATCTATTTGATCCATTACTCTATCACCATCTTTATTAGAACATGCACCAAATTCATTATCATCACTGAAATAGCATGATAATAGCTCATCAGCATCATCGTCATTGGATTGAAATAGTTCAGGCTCATTTGCATTTTACCCAGGTTCAGTAGACTGGTTATAAACGTTATCATCATTACTGAAAGAAAGGCTATAGACACTGTCATCAAAGTCATCGCCACAAAAGGGTGATTTTGTATAAATATCTCTGTGTTTGAAATTATATTTTTGTGGTTGGGTAATACTAGGATTAGTTGTTTGGCAGATCTGAGATTTAGGCTCTTGAGTGTTTGGTTGGGATGGCATTTGTGGTTGGGATATTGGTATTTCATCATGGGTTGTGGGAACATATGGGGGTAATATTTGATATAGCAGTAGGGATAAAGACTGAGAATTAAACAAGGGTTGTCTCTGCTGATCAGAAGGAGTATAATATAGTTGCTCATTTTCGTCATTTGCAGTAAGATCAACGGTTAGTTGCTTACTTCTATTGTTGTTACTGTTACGAGGGCCATATTTTTCATAACAAGATGGTGATATGAGATAAGTTTCCAAAAAGTCCTCATATAGTGATGAATTAGATGCCTCAGTATTTGATACTCCAATTTGCATGTTGGCATCATTTCTAGTGATAGAAGCTTGCTTGGTCCAGGACTGTGATAAGTTAGGTGGTACTAGTTTCATCATTACAGCATTTGAGGGAAGGTTTGATGATAGTTTTAGGTAATGTTTGGTTGTCATTTGGAGAAGGGTTTGGTGAGGTAATTGGAATGTTTAAGTTAATGGTGGTAGTGTTTTCATTTGTCGAACTGAAAAAGGATATTTTTACTGAACCAACAAGTGAGGATATTATCTCCAAGTCAAAATCTATATGATAGAGGCCCTCATGGTTGTATAATGACCATAAATTGAATAAATCATCATCATCAAGGATCTTAACTAACAGGTTGTCCCATGGTTGTGTAACAATTAGCTTGAATCTCTCATCGCAACTCATCTTTCTCTTATATACCAGTTTCATGACTTTGTTCACGAGAACAATTGTGCTCAATTTATCTTGGTCAACCACACCCATAAAATGTCTTTGGCCCATAAATGACATAGAGAATGTTGTTCGTTAATCATCATCTATTTTTTCTACCATAGACAAATGAAATCATGCATAAAACAGAGCATAATAAACAATAGTCAACACATTTTCCAACAATCAAACACATGTGGCATAATAACCGAATAATTAACACTAACTTATTTATAATTGAGAATAAAATTGACTGACAACTAATTTAACCTAAAATACTCAATCATGTCTAACAATTTCCTAAACATCCACTGATAGAGTAGAGCAAAGGCATAAACAATAAGTACTAAGGTAAATAAAAAGTAACTATATGTAAATGAAGAGCATGAATGTGATATTATAAACAGTAACAAAGACAAACAAATATCAAAGGAACATCTAAAAATTTCGAAAACTTAGTTGTGAGAACAATATCAATAGCATGAAACCCATGACCAAAATGCATCAAAATCAACGTACAAAGAGCTTCAACATTCATATTCATGCTCAGAATTACATAAAAATAATAAAAAAATCAAGTTATTCAAAAGTAAATAAACTCATCTCAGTATCTTCAGCACCACAGATAAAGATAACTATCACACACTTACCCACCACAAATGACAATATATCTATTGTATATACTCTTTACAACTTGTCTTATCGAAAATCTAGCTATAGTAGATGAACTACTGACTTTTAAGAGGGAAATTGTCCTCTAAATATGTGCTCTTCCCTCCAAAATCCCATATTTTTTTCTTAATTTCAGCTGAAATTGCAGAGTTCAATGATGGAATAGTACATGAGTGTAGAGATTTCTGATATCACTGTTCTCTGCACCCTATGTTAAACAGTGCGTCTTGTTTTTATTTTTATTTTTTCCGGTCATTGTGCCAAATGTCTCTTTTACCATCCTAAATGATGCATTTTGTCTGTTCTTTTAGTTTTCTAAACGATGCGTTTTATTTGTTTCATTTTTTTTAACCATTTGTATCAAACCTCACTTTTGTCCTTCTACCGTCAAAGATAATGACTGAATGTGCTGATTTGGGGGCATGGTGATAGTTGTTGAAACATTAAGGTGCACGCTAACTTTTATTGAAAAATGTGGGGTTGGTAGAAAATAACCCATGTTCTTTTAGAGTTTTTCATTGGACACCCTCAAGTTTCTTTGGTTTATGTTCTTATCCAAAGTTTAGAATTTTGTTGTATTTAAGTCCAACAGAACTGGCAACAGCCATCACATGTTATCTTGAGGCCGAAATTTAGGAATAAATTGCATGTGAAATTTCATTTTAGTCCTTGGGTTTTTATTTTATTAAATTATAGATATGATTGATTGGGTTTGGTATGATCAAGCCATTGACTTTATGTGCATCAAGCTTTATAAATTTTGTTATAACAATTTTGAATGCTTCCGCTCATTAATTACTAATCTCTGAAATTTCTTAATGTTCCAATTTTAATGTTTGAATTTTCAATTGATATTTGTGGTTTTATTTATTTATTTCATTAAGAAAAATACTTTGTTATAAATATTCAATTTGACACTCATATATATGACAACTTGTTAGTCACCAAAGTGGCGAAATTAGAAAGTTTTCATAGATGTCAAATTCAATTCAATTTTAAATACTCATAATTATTGTGATGCTTATTATTTAATGACATGATGATTTTGCTTATGGGTATATTGAAATTCATAAATTATAAAATATTTAGGAATTAGCCAAAGGTTGATTAACTAATTTTATTGTAACACACCAAAATTATACGTACAGAGCACGTGATGAAGGAGATTACTAACAAATTATAATCTTTACTCAACAATTTCAAACTGAAATACCTCAAATTTTTATTCAACTAAGTCCACAAATCTATATATCTAATACTAAATCATCTCTTTCGAGGACATAAAAATAACAAAAATCTCACAAATCACCAAATTACAGGTTTATAAAATAAATAAACTCAACAGAAACATTAGTTTATTCCTTATCTTATTCAATTAGCAAAAAAAGAAACGAATCTTTAACTCCAATGAAAAGCATACATCTCAACAAGGTTCTTAATCTATAAAAAGCAATGACAAGAGGTGAGTCGTCAACTCGATAAGTAAAACCATTCCCAACACATTAGGCTTATTGATACCAAAAATATTGCAAGCATTCTCTTTTAATAAAACATATATCAGAATTCATAAATTTCACAAAATGATATATCACGATAAAATGACATAAATTCATAGTAATTCAGAATATCAAAAGTATAGTTAATCATGAAAGCAAATCATATAACACATACACGGAAAACAAAAAGTCAGCTCATGTTGCATAGTATCACTTATAGTCCCAGTGACCTGACCAGAAATAAAATTAGAATCAAAATATGGTGTGCACACTCAGAACAAAAACCCAGTACTGATATATATATAGCAAAAGCATAGTTAATCATGAGAGCAAATCATATAACACACACACACATGCACACACACACACACATATATATAATTAGAATCAGAATCAAAATAACTATGGACAATGAGCCAAAACATTCAAATTAGTTTTTCATACATAATGACTTATATGTGTCACTTTGTACTATATATAGTACTTTGCGGCATTTTGGCCCTCAAGAGGTGGCTCCTATAAAGTCTCAAAAGGTGGCCCCATGCAATTATAAATAATTTAAATTACACATGGGCACAAAGCATTCGGATCAAATACATAAAAGTCTATAGTAATAATTTAGGCTTGTAAAATATCTCATAGACAAAATTATAAGAGGCAGTCATATAACAAAATAATTCACATATTTAAAAGTATTTATAAAATATTTTGTTAAAAGAATTTAGAACTGAAAACATTTATATAAACTGATTTTGTTATGAAAATCAATTAATCTTCTAAGTAGTAAAAATACTTATAATAATATCAAAATAATTATATATATCCAGTACATTAGGAATAAAATTACTTACCTCAATAAAAGAATTTATTTAACACACCTCAAAGCCTCTAAGAGCCTGAAACACCTCCAACACTTTAAACAAATACAAGATATAACTATTAAGAACTTATTCTAAGAATATGATTTTCTAATTCATACCCGTACAAGCCTAATTCTCATAATTTTAACTCTTAATCTAAAAATCAGAATGATATAATATTCTATGGATCTATTATGCACATCCATGGGTATCTCATGTAAAACTTTCAAGAGGATCTAGTACAAAAACATTTTCAAAACTATTTATTTCTTGACAAATTTGAAACTGTTTCACAGCATCTTAACTGAATAGAATGGGTTCCGATATTTTTATAAAATTAAAACTAGAAATATTAGACATATATATTAACTTCTATATAAAATGTCAAAATTTGTCGAGTTCATTTGATAGTACATATAATTTTTTGAATCTGGTCGCTTTACTAGAATTGCAGTTTTCCAGTTCAATAATGTTAGTTTTGAAAATTCATATAAAATTGAAAACAAAGTCAAATATTATGAAACAAAATTCAATCAATAAGCCCTGAATGTCTAGTTTTCAAAAGATAAGGTTTTCCTTAAAAATCATTCACACAATAAGTGTTTAATTTTGAGATATTCATGCTATCTAGAATTGTCTTATGTGCTTATTGTATCAAGGATTGATTAACGACGCCTAACAATAAATCAAAACCCTAAATAAAATTTGAGCACATCCTAAATCATGCATTATGGTTCGTAACAATCTAAAATCATGCCAATTCAAACCCTAGATAGAGTGATTGAAAAAATTGTGGAGAATAAAGAGAGTAAACTTATCAATCATTTTAATTCTTTCCTAAACAAAAGTTTGAATCTTAGGGTTTGAGTAAGAGCGTAATGAGCAGTAGAGAAAAAGAAAAAAACATATTTATAAGGAGTCTAGAAAACCCTATTAAATTTGAAAAAGTAAGTATTTTTCAAAATTACCTCAGGAATAATCCTTATTAATAAGGGCAATAATGTTATTTATAAATTCCAATAAAATAAAATAATGGAAATTTGGGCGTTACATTTATAATCTATGATCATGATTGTGGGTAATTAGGATGCTTGATTAGATATGTCTAGTATATCCAAAGATAGCTTGCATATCTAGTTAATGCATACTTGATTACTAATTATGTAAAATTAAAGTTAAGCATCAATTATATTTATTGGAGTGTATTCTTGTATCGCCCAAAGGTGAACTTTAATATGCGCTTAAAGTTTATGTGAATTTTATTTGAATCTATATTATGTGTTTAAGTTCAAAGCATTAATGTATGAGCATCTATATATATTCGCAGCATCTGTGCCTGTTACTCTTCATTTGCAAGTTTCGTCTGTTGTTGCATTTAATGGCCTTAATTACCTATATTGGTTTGAGCAAGTCCAGTTTCGTTTAGGTGTTCTCGATCTTGACTGGCACTGTTAATTGAAAGGCCAGCTGCTATTACTGATGAAAGCAGTATTGAAAAGAGATCTTTCCATAAGACTTAGGAGATATCAAACAAACTAAGCCTAATGTTTATACATATGATAACTGCCAACAACATCAAGTTTACAATTCTGAAAACTGAAAGTGCTAAGGAATATATGAAATTTATGAAAAAGCTTTCTCAGTCTGAATCAGCTGATAAATCCCTTGATGAGGCATTAATGGGTACATTGACCACATGTAAGTTTGATGGTACATGTACCATGCATCAGCATGTGACTGAGATGATGAACAAAACAGCAAAATTGAGGTCTATGGGAATGGAAGTGAGTGAAAGTTTCTTATTGCAATTTATTATCAACTATTTACCCTCTCAGTATGATGCATTTCAAATAAACTATAACATCATTAAAGACAAATAGAGTATGAATGGACTTCAGACCAAGCTCATTCAGGAAGAGGCAAGACTTAAGAAATAGAAATTCACTCAATTAATCACATGAGTTATAAAGGACCGAAAAAAGCCCTGAAATGAAAAATTATCACAAGGGCAAGAACGAACTATCAAATTTGAAAGTGCAACCCACCCAAATACATAAGAAGGACCTTAAATTGAGAAATGTCATTTCTGAAAGAAACATGGACATTTCGCCAAAGATTGTTTAAAGTATAAAGCTTGGTTTGAAAAAAAAGGTAAGCCTAGTGCTTTAGTATGTTTCGAATCAAACTTAGTTGAAGTTCCTTATAACATATGGTGGATTGATTCTGGTTGCATTACTCATATTTCAAACACAATGCAAGGATTTTTTACGATCCAAACGAGAAGTTTATTTTCATTAGGAACGAGGTTAAAGCTCTAGTTGAAGTCATTAGGACTTACCATTTGGTTTTAGATACTAGATATCATTTAAATCTTTTTCAGACTCTTTAAGTTCCTTAAGTTTCTCATAATTTAATTTTCCTATCCAAACGTGATTCTGTTGGATATATTTTTACATTTGGAAATACTTTGTTTAAACACAATAATATTATTGATTCTGGAATTCTTTTTGAAAATCTATACAAATTAAAGATTGATAATACTTTTGCTAGCATTATTGACCTTGCATCATAACAGTGGCATTAAACGTAGTTTAGTAAATGAAAGTTCAATTTACTTGTAGGCATAAGCGTTTGGGTCACATATCCAAAGCAAGAATAGAGAGATTAGTAAAGAATAAAATCCTTCCAGATTTGGATTTTACTGATCTTGATATTTGTGTGGATTGTATTAAGGGAAAACAAACAAAATGCACAAGTAAAAAAAAAGAGCCATAAGAAGTACACAGCTTCTTGAGATTATACACACTGACATATTTGGGCCTTATGATATTCCATTTTTTGGTGAAGAAAAATATTTCATAACCTTTATTGATGATTTTTCACATTCTGATTATATCTATTTGTTGTATTAAAAATCTCAATCAGTGGATGCCCTAAAGGTATTTATTAATGAGGTTGAAAGGCAACTAGATAGAAACCTAAAAATTGTCAGGTTGGATAGAAGTGGTAAATATTATAGAAGATATACTAATAGTGGACAATGTCTGACACAACTTAAAATGTTTGATTTACTCCCAAGTATAAGAGTGCCTAGTTATAATATAACTCGGTGAGTCCGAGGTCGATCCACAGAGAAAGGGTTTAATTTATTTGTTTAAATTTATCTAAGAAAAATAAAATTTAAAAACACACAATTTAATTTGAGGAAAACTATAAAGTTGAATTAGTTAGGGTTATGGATCCACTCTTAATAATAAATATAATTTAACAAATTCCTTTTATTTTTACTTTATTTCCTAAAAGATTAATTTTATTAATTAAAATTATTTTCCCATTTATTTTATTATGGATTAAGAATTTAATGTGCCAAAACTTAATTTGTCTACACTAAATCAAAATACCATTTTACCATATTTTATATTAAGATATTAAGAATTCATTGTGCCAAATTCCTATTTTTGTCTACAATAAATCAAACTAAGTCAATTTTTAGCTTCACTAATAGTAGATCATTAAGAAGCTTGTAAAAGGCTATTAAGATAGATAAAAGGAACAATTCATTTTAGGTTGAAGTTCTATCACACCGGTAGTTTGCAGATAAATTATTTTAGTGATTCAAATTGGCTTTATAATAGAGATAATAGGAAATCAATAATAGGTTATGTTGTTTATCTATGACCAAATCTTGTTTCCTGGTCTTCTAAGAAACAGTCAATTTTTTCTAGGTCTAGTACAGAAGATGGGTACAAGACTTTAGCTCATGCTACTTCTGAAGTTATGTGGATTCAATCTCTACTTGATGAGCAACATATCAAACTTGGTACTTTGTCTATCATGTGGTGTGATAATCAAGGAGCAATAGCTTTAGTGTATAATCATGTGTATCATAATAAAACCAAGCACGTTGAATTATATATTTATTTTATCTGAGAAAAAGTTGATGCTAAAAAGATTGTAGTATATTTTGTTCTAAGTGAATACCAGACATCAGATGTTTTGACTAAGACACTAACTTTCAGTCAATTTTATTATTTGAGGAGCAAGCTAACGTTCTTCCAGGACCGTTTAGCTTGAGAGGGGATGATACTATATGTGATTACAGAGCATGCAAGGCTACAATAGTGAGTCACACTTGATTAAAGAATGTTGCTGATATGTTCTGTTTTATTAAGCTGTTAGATTATGTTATACAGATATATTGAGCTTGTAACAAAATGTGAAAGCCGGTACAACTAGTATAAATATTGTAATTGTACTTTGTTGAATAATATTGAGTCGAATATATAATTCCAGAATCTTCTCTCTACTTCCTTTTCCTTTTTCCTCTATTTTCTTGCCTTCCAAACACAATATTACAGATTCAATCATTTTCAACATTTAATAGAACATCTTACGAGCTTAAATTGATGTTGCTATTATTTTACATGTGCTGAGATTCATGGAAACCTTTTAAATTTACATCCACAAATCAAGGAAATTTATCTCATGTTTTTCGTTCTTTATGGAAGTTGTTGATGAACGATCTTGTTTATTTCAAATTAAAAAAAAAAAAATCTAACACATTGTGTATAAGTGAAAGATCATGGTTAATTCAGATATTTCTCCACAAGTACTTTGAAATAATAAATTTTGATGTAAGTGCTAATATAAATAAGATAGGATAAGATTAAAGTTCTCTTTTCTTTTTTTTCCCCCCTGCCCAATATAGTAGTAATTTCATTCCAGTGAAAAATAATAATTGAAAATAAAAGTTAGAAGGGTTTGAAGACATAGGCCATGTTTAGAATTGAGATGCTTTAAATTTTAAGATACAGTTACCATAGAAAAAAAAAACGTAACTATAAAACAAAAATTAATAATATGTAGTAAATATGAATCTTAAATAATAATTTTAATAAAATTATTAAAAATATAATAAATTTTTCATCATACAAGTGAAAAATCATATTAATATAATTTCTAAACTACAACAGTTAATATCTACCAAATACTTTAATACTGTACCTTTTAAGATACAGCTGCCTAAATTTAATTTCAAACGAACCCATGGTATGTGGGGTTTGAGCACTCTACTTATTATAAAAAGCTAATTGGTAAAATTAAAACAAATAGGACTTGTTTGTCAAAATTTAAAAATCTTTTTTTTTAATTTTATAACAAAGAACAGGATTTGCCGTGCAATTAAATAGATAAAGACAAAAGAAGCGGTTATGTTATAGTTTAGCCCTATTACTTAAATTAATAAACAAAAAAATTTAGAAAGACAAATCAAAGTTGTCACGACACCAACCCAAAGAATGTTTGTGTTGACTGACGTAAGCCCCACTGCTTCTCGCAGCAGAGTCTAGATTTGGGCCAAACCAGGAATATTGGCCAAATCTATTTTCCAATAGTTAGTAAATCTTAATGGCTGGTTTCACAATATTCAAATAAAAATTTAGAAAAACTACTGCTTATAAATTGAAGATATCGAATTTCAATTTATTTGCACACTTAACCAATGGATACAAATGATGCTGATCCATAAATGACAGGAAAAAATTTAACTTTAACCACAGATTCATAAGTATAATAATAGCGTTCACATATATATATTTTTCCCATTAACCTGAGTTGGTTTCACAATATTCAAATAAAAATTTAGAAAAACTCCTGCTTATAAATTGAAGATATCGAATTTCAATTTATTTGCACGCTTAACCAATGGATAAAAATTATGCTGATCCATAAATGATAGAAAAAAGTTTAACCGCAGATCCATGAGTATAATAATAACGTTCACATATATATATATTTTTTCCGTTAAGCTGAATCTATATACAAACTCATCTAAGTTTTTGTACAACCCATCTAACTATACACTGTACACAGTATACACCAATCTATACCAAGTGATTTCTTTGTACAGCAGCACCTAAACCGATATGTATACTAGAGAGCAGCAACAAGGGATGTGTATACTAGAGGGCAGCAGAGATGTCATAGCCATTCTAACTCCCCAAGTGTTTCTGTTTTTGAGTGTTCTTCTGATTTTTATGTACAGCATTTACTTTTATGAATATACAAGAACTTACGAATAGGATCTAATCAACTTGAAAGTCTGGAAAGTTCGAGCCTTAAAGAAGTTCCCCAGGAAAAATCCTGTTGTTGTCTCCTTAGGCGGCTTTGGTGCAAGAATTGTGTTGCGTTTTACCTGCAGTTTGGTATGTCCAATTTGCCGGCATATGGAATCAATAATCTTGGGATCAACAGGGTTTCCCGTCACATCTGTGACATAGAAAGTGTCTTTGACCTTTCCACCAATTGTCGAAATTTCAGCTCTTTTAATACTCAAGCTGTTTTCACGGAATATCCTGGTAATGTCTGAAAGGAGTCCAACACAGTCTTCGGTGCACAATTCTAGCTCTAATCCCTGCATGTCCATGCAACATTCTTTAGTATACAAATCTTGAGAATGCCCTTCATGATAAAATTTTGACATAAATATTCCTATACCTCAGAAGCTCGCCTCTCAATGGCTGCTTCAAGACACTGTATAACACGCTCTCGCTCTGCTTCTGAGCTTATGGGGAGCCCATCAACATGTCGAATATAAAATTCCTACAAACAAACAGAAGAGCATCTGTTAAGAAAAGAGAAAATTATTATTGTCACTGACCCTACACACAAATTTAGAGAACTGAACCGTATCCAAGTTGAGATTCCATCCCAAGATGGAACACAAAGTCAGGATACGTTTAAAGCACTAACTGTTGTCAAAGACAACCTACCAGAGATCATTAGCAATCTCCAGGATATGACTGCGAGATAATAAAAAAAAATTCCTCTATGGTTAATAAAAGTGTTTTCACTATCTTACCTGATAAGCTTCCATCCTTCCTGTGTTGACCATTCCATGAAACACAACATACTGCATGTCTGTTAGAGTGCAAACAATGTCAAACAGCAGTTTTGGCCTATCTTTTGATCTCATGGTAATGACAGTGTAATCTTTCTCAATATTTAAGACAGTAACTTGGGGTCTTGAACTTTTATCCTCAACTCTCCCAACTGCTTTCTCAACCCTTTCATAGTCCCTATCATCGAACATAATCTGATGCAGCCTTCTCTCCCTATTCATAATACCAGGAGGTGAAAGTGATGTCTTTGCTTTTCTGAAGTCATCATATCCTCTGAGGACATTAAATAGCAATTCCTTTATTGTTGAGAGACGTTTTGGGTCCTTGATTGCAAACCCAGTGGAATGGTCTGTGACATGAACTACAGAAGCAGCTCTATCATTGTGTGTCCATATCTCAGCATTTACCACATTACAGTGAAGATCTGCAAGAACTGCACACACTTCTGAAAATAAACCAGGTCTGTCAGTGCCGGTGAATTCAATTGAGGTATGCTCTTCAGTAGGCATCACCCCAACAGAGCTTCTTAATGAAGGTGCAAAGCTGGCATCAGTTTCAAGCCTCTGTAAAGAAATAAGTCACCCGATAAGTTTAGTCAACATTTTAGTGAGTCAATTATTAACAATGAATGACAAAAGAAAAGGATGACCAAATTCCTCTTAAGGCATTAATGTATTATCGTATATAGCAAAATCAACTTCCACATCTGAGATGGTTTCAGGTGATCATTTCCTGAGAATGGAAACGACTAAAGTGGGGCAAAATTTCTTTCTCTTTGTTTTCTCTGATTTTTATCAGCAATCAAATGGATGATCAAACAGAAAGATAGCGATGAAGGACAATTTCTTACCTGTTGAATATAATCGATGACTTCCTTATCTCTGATTTTTTTCCCATCACAATCAATCACATTAAACACTGAAATCAAATAATGCAAAAAGAGAATAAGATGAGGAACAGAGAAAGACACTCAACTGCTGACAACTGAAGTGGTGGAAGAAGAATAAACTTTACCATCCATAAACCATCCCCCATCAGATGATATGTAAGCTTTTTTTATTACAAGGTTCATATCGTTAAGCACTTGAATAACTTGCAGGAGAATTCCATGCTTGTTGACACTGTCTACCTGAACAACAAATCCAGTTCTCACAATCAACATATCTTAAGGAAATCGTAGACACAGATGATATTTTTAACCTAATTTTGCTAAACCACGGCCAACTCAAACCACAAAATTACCTGTATAACGGTGGCATCCTCACATGTATTGTTGTCAATTACCACTCTGCAATAAACAGGCCACTAATAAAATCACCAAATACAGCAATAAAGCAAGGGAGGGACAGAGAAGGGAAAAGGGAAAAAAAAAAAAGCATCCCACATATACTGCAAAATTTTGGAAATTTCTTCAAATTTTGCTCGTTTAATTTCGAGTAGGGGTTTCCATTTCTATGCTTAGAAAAGTTAGTGAAAGTACAAAGAAAAACTTCCTTTTTTCCCTTTTATAATCTCCCCTGCTTTCTGAACAAAATTTGCAAATATAAAAAGAAAAAAATGAAACTTTGCAAATATAAAAAGAAAAAAATGAAACTTTGCAAATATCATGAACTTCAGAACATAGAGCAAAAACATAGAAATCTAACCTGGGTGGATTCATTCTCCTGATCAGCTTAGCATACTCATCATCCATTTTCTCCCAATTAGTTATTCAATATGGAACGAAACAAACCCAAATTCTGAAAACTTTCGACAAGTCACTACTTTTAAATACAAACCCAGAATCAAAATGAACCCAAAAACGAAAACGAAAAACCAAAAAGCAAAAGAAGAAACTTTATTCCGGGTCGTGAATTTACTGTACAAATTTCACAATGATGCGTCTTTCCAATATTCAAGGAATTACCGCAGAGAGAGAGAGAGAAATTAAACAAAAAAATTGGGGTTTTGAGAAATATTAAGGGGGACACTTTGCACAACTCTTAACGCGATTATCGGAACAAAACTTTGATTTAGTTTTGAGTTATGCGTTTTGGGGGGATTTTGTTTCTCGGTGTGTGACGTGGCGAGCTGTCATTGGTCAATGAGGATGGTTAATCTAAAGCGTGGGATGTTTTGACGATTTTGCGTCTATGGAGTTGGCCTGGTCGGCGCGCGAAAGGGTAAGCATGCACGTGGCGGTTCCAGAATGGTCGCGGTTATTGGGTTGCCGGTATTTTTGGCGGCGATTCCAGCGTGATCGAAACTGGTTCATTGCCCACGATATTTCGGTGATTATATTTATTTAACTGCTCACTCTTCTCCTTAATTGTGATTTTAATTTAAAATATTTTATATATTTTCTCTTAGTTTTAGAAATACTTTTCTTAAAAATTGGCCAGTAAAAAAAATTACAAGAAGTGTAGCCAATAAAGTTTAGTAAATATTATTAGTTTTGATAAAAAAAAAATCCTAAAACGTAACTTAATTGATTATCAGCCTATTCAAACATACGTTTTTTTAATTTAAAATTTCGACACAAATATTAAACTACTAATTTTAAGAAATCTAATGGTAAATGAATAATAAGTAACAATTATCATTAAATGTGACGTTAACTTTTATTATCCATCATTTAATTGTTTGAAATCCATGGATAAAGATTATGTCAAAATTTTCAGTTAAAATAGTCCTACCATGATTAAAATTCTAATATTCAAACAAAGAAGAATTAATATTTGTCTTTGGCGGAAAGGAAAATGGGAAATGATTTGCGTAGTTAAAAGAAAACATTAAATACTTTTATGGCACCTTGATCTGAAAAATTATCCTTTTTTGGTGGAATTTTCTGGATTAATTAAGGTGATATTTATTTTTTTATCTGAAATCTGAATAGAACTCAATTAGTGTGAATTCTGAATAAAGATGAATGTCTGAATTTAAATAACATGTTTGTTTTTTTATTTGAATCTATAAAAATAAATATTAAGTTATTTTTTTAACTTAAAAAATTTAAAAACTAATATTTTTACACTTATACTCTTACAAATTATAAATGTTAAACAAATAATAAAATCTCAAAGAATATGAATAAGATAATATATTATCATAACATAAATCATATTCAATTGAATACAACTCTTTAATATTCTATATTATATATGTTAATCAATTTTATTATAGTTTATGATGTTTTTATATGAAAAATATTCATAAAAGAATTATGAAGATAAATAATGCTAATTTGAAGAAAATAATAAGATAAAAATAATAATAGTCTAACACAGTATATTACCACAAGTTATATAAAGATGGATAATAATGCTAATTATTAAATTTTATTCAGATAAGGATGAAAATTAATTAATTACATATGGATATTTTGGAGGATATTTTTTAATGATATCATTGACTTTTTAGATCAAGCAAAAAACTAAGGTGGCGTTTGTTTTTAAACTTAGGAGGCATTTGTTTTTTAACTTAATGACTTAAAGTGACTTAACTTAATTAATTAAGTTACTTAGAAGTGTTTATTTTTATAACTTAATGAGACTTTTTAGATAATTTTGACTTAATAAAATAAGCCAATTTTTTTGGCTTTTTACTGAATGGAGAAATCTAAATTAAGTCAGTTACTTTCTAATGTCAAAAATATCTCTGCTTTATAATTTATTTTTCATGTAAATCACAAAACTCACCCATAGACATTTACCCCACATAATAATCTCATCATTATTTTTTTTGCCATTATGGAATCCCTCCTTACTTTGCTTCTCTCATCTAGTTCTTGAATCTCCCATTAATATATTATTTTACTTATAAATATTAAAATATTATGGTATTTAATATATTATTTATTTGACATTCAAATTTAACAGGGATATAAATGTAAAAGTACATATCTTTAGTTTTTTAAGTTGAAAAAAACAAACAACTTAATACTTATTTTCTGATATTCAGACGAAAAAACAAACATATTATTCAGATTCAGACATTCAAGTATCTTAATTTGATAATTCAGTCTGATTCAGATTTCGGATAAAAACAAGCAACCAGCACTTGTTAAAAAAGACTTTTATATGTTAATTAGAAGTGTTTGTTTTTAAAATTTAATGAGACTTTTTAAATTATTTTGACTTAATAAAATAAGCTAATTTTTTTGGCTTTTTACTGAATGGAGAAATCTAAATTAAGTTAATTACTTTCTAATGTCAAAAATATCCTTGCTTTATAATTTATTTTTCATGTCTATCCCAAAACTCACCCATAGACATTTACCCAATATAATAATCTCATCATTATATTTTTAGCCGTCATGGAATCGCTCCTCACTTTGCTCCTCTCATCTAGTTCTTAAATCTCCCATGAATATATTATTTTACCTATAAATGTTAAAATATTATGGTATTTAATATATTATTTATTTGATATTCAAATTTAATAAGGATACAAATGTAAAAGTACATGTTTTCAGTTTTTTAAGTTGAAAAAAACAAACAACTTAATACTTATTTTCTGAAATTCAGACGAAAAAACAAACATATTATTGATTCGACGTTCGGATCTGATTAAAATTCGGTAATTCGGTGCATTCGGTTTGAGACAAAAAACAAGCATACCTAAGGTGGCGTTTGTTTTTTAACTTAATGATTTAAAGTGACTTAACTTAATTAATTAAGTTAATTTTAGGTGTTTGTTTTTATAACTTCATGGGACTTTTTAGATAATTTTGACTTAATAAAATAATCTAATTTTTTTAGTATTTTACTGAATAGAGAAATCTGAATTAAGTCAATTACTTTCTAATGTCAAAAATATTCCTGCTTTATAATTTATTTTTCATACCTATCCCAAAACTCTTTACCCTACAAAATCTCATTTTTATTTTTTTTCAGCCGTCGTGGAATCCCTCCTCACTTTGTTTCTCATCTAGTTCTTGAATCTCTCATTAATTTCTCATTAGGCAAGCACTTAAGTTGGGCTTTCTTTTTTTCTTTTCAATTATGTTTTCGAGCATTCACTTATATACTAATCAAAACTTTGCTACTCTTTTTAGTGAAAATTTTTGAAATTTATGGTATTTTATATATTAAAATTTTAAAATCATTATATAGTCACTTGAATATAGTTTTACTTATAGATGTTAAAATATTATGGTATTTAATATATTATTTATTTGACATTCAAATTTAATATGGATACAAATGTAAAAGTACATATTTTCAGTTTTTTTAAGTTGGACAAAATAAATAATTTAATACTTATTTTCAAATATTCAGACAAAAAACAAACATATTATTCAGATTCAGACATTCAGATTTTTTCAGAATTCAGACTAATTCAGGTTTATTCAGATTTCAGATAAAAAAACAAACTCCGCCTAAAAAAATTAACTTAATGGTTGAAATTTTTCATTAAAATGATTTAACTGATTAAAATTAAGTTAATTAAGTTATTAAGTAAAAAAAAAAAAAAAACAGCCCCTAAGTGATGACACATTTTTAATATTTTGTCTTAGAACAACACTAATCAATATTATGTTGTTGCGAATTAGTGGAGTAGGTAAAATATGCAAAAAGAGGTTGGGATTCAAAAATCCACTCATATGGGTTGAAAAAAAAAAGATTATCAATAAAATAAATAAAAAATTATATTTAAAAAAAATCAATTCCACAAATACACAATGACTCAAATCCGAACATATGTGAATGTGGTTTGCCAATTACTTCAATTATTCAATGGTTTCACAAAATTCAATACCTATAGTACATGAATTTAATCAATGAGGTAACTTGAATATAAAATTCTAAATATTAGATTTACTAATCACTTGATTCAAAATCTTGAACAATTAGGCAAGACATGCATTGGTCGAGTTGCAGCTACTTCTTGCCCTTTATTGATTTGAGGATTCGAGTCATCTTGTGTTGAAGTAAATACAACGTATTCTAGTCCCAAATATTTTGAGTCCGTCATTACCAAACCGATTTAAGATATTATGATAGACAATAATGTAATTAAAAGTGAACGTGAAAAATGAGGGGAAAAGAATTCAACATCAATCTCTGAAATCATATCTAACACGAAATTCGGGATGAGATATTTTTTGCAAATCGGCTGCCGTGAGTTTTAATATTATAATAATAAACTACCGACATCCAAGTCAATGGAAGGACTATTTAATCAAATGATTAATTTTTTTTTTTTTTTATTACGGATTATTCTTTAAAAGTCTGTTCATTCGTGAGATTCTGGATATTCTGAATCAGAATATTCTGGGGTAATTTATATGATTTTATGAAGCGGCATATTTTGTACAATATTCGAGGGATGTCTCTCGCGTTTTCGAAGGAGAAAATACGGCCAATTGAGGAAGGAAAATTAAGCACGCGATGCGTTGTGGGGTTGACTTCGTTAATTAGTTTCTAATCATATCAATAAATTTTGTAAAGCAGTTTAATTTCCACAGCTTATCCAAAATATTCAAAGATAAAACGTAAGAGTGATACAGAGTCCGTAAACGTGGAGTGACACACAAACTCAAATTTCATTTTCATTAGTGTCACTTTATTTGCTTACATTGGCTAGCTCTATATATATATATATGCACACCCGTATCAATTATTTTGAAAGTGCAGTGCAGCAAATGGCTTTGAATTGGTCACGTAGTTAACAATTTGAAAGCAGCTGGTCATCACTATTGTCTTCTGCATTTAATTAGAAGGTAACGATGCTTTCACGTTCCCTTAAATAGTTTCAATAACTTTAGTCGGTTAGTGATTAATTAATGTTGAGTCAGGCCGAACTATTTAATCGGTTGGTTGGTAATCAGCCAGCAGAAATTTTAATAGATTAGCAGCCGCAGCCATTAGGTAAAAGTTGAAAAGCATGTGTGAAATCCAAGTGAATGCCTAGCAAACCAAAAAGTTTGGCAATATATAATTGGTGGATTCAATTATTTTTTAAGAGTATTTAGTTGAACTTTGGTCATCTATAACGTGTACGAAAGAGGAAATTGGAGATTTTACCACTGTGATTCATCGAATTAATCATTGAGTACAAGAGCTAGTGGCAACCCTATAAGATTCTTGTAAGACTAATCTTTTATAAATAAAGCTAATTGTAAGATTTTTTTTTTTTTTTGTCGTATATACAGTCAGTCTAACGATATATTATAATTAGATATTGAATGCAGGCTAGGTATTATTCTGTTATCGCGTGCGAAGCTTCCTCTGGCGCAGTGTATGATGATCCTGCGATATTTCTGATGAGATGTTAGTAGACTACAGTATTATTACATTGTGCATGTACTGAACTTCTACTACCTTTTTATATATATATGTCTGATCAATTCTCTTTGATGTCTTTAATCGGATATGATGGACTCTCAGTATTCTTCTATTATAGCGACCACGAGGCCTCTACTCTTTCGGATGTAGGGCCGATTCTCCTGTGAGGAGGAGGTCTGCGGAGTGGAAATGTCGTGACTCAGACTTATGCCTTTAAGGTTGTGGATGGCATGCTGGAATTACGATGGGTCTAAGCCCA
The DNA here is from genome assembly GCA_030449925.1 of Citropsis articulata. Taxonomy (NCBI): domain Eukaryota; kingdom Viridiplantae; phylum Streptophyta; class Magnoliopsida; order Sapindales; family Rutaceae; genus Citropsis; species Citropsis articulata. Next base: position 1,585,881 of record JASUUH010000110.1, on the reverse strand, counting down.
GCTAATAAAATTAATTGTAAGATTAATCTTTTATAAAGTTAATAATTTTACCTCGATTGAAAAGGTTTTAAAGTTGGACTAAAAAAATAATAATAATTAAACCTCTGTATCAAATTGTAAGGTGCCCCGGATTTTAAAAAACTCCCAAAAGAGTAAGAACCTAATAAGATTTTTTTTTTTTTTTTTTAAAGAACTTTTGCGTGATTCTTCTTCAAATTTTCTTGTCATCTTTACTTATTATTCTTTATTCAAAACCAAATTGTTGGGGTTACAAACAAAGAATAAAGAGAATGGAATTTAATAGAAAGGAGTAAGATATTTAAATAGAACTAATCGTGAAAGAGAGGTACCATAAGCACTTTATCTTTTCTAGTAAAATGGAGAAGCATCATTAGTAGGAATAGCAATTATACCCACAAACCCGCAAATCCGCCCAAACCCGCCCGCCAAAACCCACCCGCTGTGGGTAATTTTACCCGTTGCGGGCGGGTTTAGTATTATAAACTTAAACCCGCACATGAATGCGGGTGGGTTTGGTATTAGTCTTATATCCGGTGGATACCCGCAATATTTTTTTTAAATATTTTTAATTTAATTTTAATCTAAAAAATGTATTAGGAAAATAATATAATTATTTAAATTACCAAATAACCAAAGGCTAAAAGTTGTGTATGTATGTACGTGGCTCATATCTCATTCTAAAGTCATGATCTAAAGAAAACTAAAGACATTTTTCCTTTGAACTTGCCATCTACCTATTATAATTTTGTATGTACTATTTTTCTTTAACTTAATACATGAATTATTTTATTATTATAATATTTTTCTTCGAATTAGTATTTAAAAATATTAATCTTAATTATTATTGTAGACATCGTGTTGAATGGATGCTTGTGGTGGTAAATGAAATGAATATCTTATCTTGGAGCTTATTTAAAATGATAAAATGAAATATAATTATTATTTTTGTATATTAGTTTGTGTTTTTTAAATGGATTTGTGTAATTTATATTTGAATTCGTGAATTTGTGTTGGATTGATGTTGAAATTTTAATTTTTCATTTATATTGTTCAAATATAAAATTGAGTATGTAATATGGAATTTGAGATTATTATTATAAATTTATATATTAAACATTTATAATTTTAAATGCAAAACCATAAAAAATCAATGTACCATTGCGGGTTTGGTAATTATCAAAACCCGCTGCGGGTGGGTTTTCTTAAAAAAATTAAAACCCGCTGCGGGTTGCGAGTGGGTTTGGTAATTTAAATTTTGTGCGGGTTTGGGTTTGGTAATGACAAACCCGCTGCGGGTGGTACCCATTGCCATCCCTAATCATTAGCACTTTATCATTTCTAGTTAATCATTATTTTGAGAAAGTCAAGCTAGTGAAAATTCTACAAACTCCAATAAGAGATTCTTAGGATTTGTTGACAAATTAAAAAATGATAGGGTTAATTGTGGAATAAAAATGGGTGAACTCAAAGTAGTATGGGGAGTTTAGATGGGTGCTTAATCGACTTGACACTTTTAACATTCCAATATTATATCTACTTGAACATCGGGTAAATTTGGGTACTTAATAAATAATTACCCTAAATGTTATTTACAATCAAAATTAATGATGAGAAGAGTAAAATATTGAAGTTGAGGTACATATCCCTAAATTTCTTTCTTTTTCCTTTTTTAAATTGCGGTTCAGGATTGTTAAATGATACTGTTCGTTGAGATTTATATTTATATGAAAAAAAATGTGGGAGTGAGTAAAATAGTGATTTTTATATTTCTTACTCCTTCAAAGATTCAAAGTAGAATCACTCTGTTGAGGCTCATTGAGAATTATATTTATGAAATGATTTTTTTAACAAATCATAATCAAATTTGAAATCGAAGTTGGATTTGTGAGTGCAACTAATTGAGTTGGTAAAAAAAATTTGTTTTAAAATGGGTTTAGAATTTCACCCTGCTCATATGAGTGAGGAGGGATGAATTGCCGATTAAATAAAAAAAGAATTAGTGTCTATATAAAGGACTATAAAGGTAAAAAAATATATTTTATATATAATATAGCAATAGATTTAACACACAAAATCGATTTTTTATGATTGAACCTCTATAATTTTAATATATATATAGGGTCAGTTTGAGATTACAAGGCTGATAAAATAAATTGGTTTTGCTGTGCATATGAAATAAGTTGCTAATTAAAAAAGTAGATTGATGTTTGATAAACTGTGCTGTTGCAGTTGCTGTAAGTTTGAAAAATAGAGTATATAAATTTGATAAATTTTATTACCAAAGTGTTGTTTTTATTATATAATGACCAATATAGGCATAAATTTTAATTAATATATATTAAACTTTAAAAGCTATAGTTATGAAATTAAAATATGAACTTACTGAATAAAAAATAGAGAAAACGTATGTGGTTATGGTGGTAACTAAATTATGGCAGTAATATGATATTTGATGATTTATATATTGGAGTTTATGAAAAAGTAAGATACAATTGTCTTTTTATTAAAATATAAGACTATAATAGGAATTTTAAAAAAAGTGTGATAGTTTATTAAATAAGTTATTTATAATATGAAAAATAACCCTCTACCTACTTTTAGAAGTTACTAATAAAATAAAAAAAATAATGAAATAAATTATTTTTATAAAATTTATTAATATACTATTTTTATCAAAAATCATAAAATAAACAAGTTATTAAATTTCAATCGTACTCCTAAACTAACCCATATAATATATATAGAAAGAAAGAGAAATAGAGAGATTCACAAATGTAAATGACTAAATAAAATTTAGTACAGATTTACAATTATACCATATTGTATTATAATATTTTTATTGAATTAACTATTACTTCATATGATGCAGTAGCGAATTGGTTCGAAAATTTAAGGCATGTGGAGGCGAATAATGGGAGTTATTGAAAGATGACAAAAGCCTGAAAACGACAGCATACAGACAGGGCATCAACGCTTTTAGGTCTGATAAAATCTTCCGTAAAACACGGACCCTCACTAAGTGGCAGTAGGCGCCTACGTTTTAGTTTCCTCAAAAACAGTAATAGTAATGATAATGATAACACATGCTTGACTATCTATAGTAAAACAAAAGGGTCAAAGTGGCTGGCTGCCTGGCTTTGCAAAGTGAAGAAGCAAATTAAATGGACAAAAGTGTCCATAATTATCAAGAAAAGAACATCATCGGATCACCCATTTGTGCTTGTAGCGTGTAACGGCGTCAGTTGCATGAAAAATATCTGAATATCCACGGTCCGCAAAGTGTTTGATATTGGCGTGGTCTGGTGGGAATATAAAGGCGGCAAGCTTTTGCCTTTTGGGATACTTGGAGGGATGAAGAATTAATGAAAGCCAACAAAACAGGAGCCGCACCTCTCGAAAAGAAAATTAATGGATATCATACACTTGTTAGCCTAACCAGAGGGAAGGATCAATTTTTGGGTCCCAAAAAATTTTTAATGTAGGAGAATAATTTAGACAGAGGTCCAATTTTACAAGGGAAGCCAAGTATGAATGATTTAGTATTTGCAAATATGCAAGATAAGAATTATATGCAATTTGTTTAGAATTTTTTTTTTTTTTTTTTTGTTTTGGGTGTACGAAGTCCTAAAGATTCTATTAACATGAATGTTAAGGACACATGCACAATACAACTACTCTTATGTTAATAAATCTCAAAATTCTTCTTATGCCTCTCAATTTTTTCCGTTACCAATCACCTAACTTTCGTTCCCGATTATCCTCAATTTTTATATAATGTATAATTTGTGAAAATTTAGGCTATCATCAACGAAAAAGTTTGAAAGATATAATTGAAAATTTGAAGTAATCAACATATGGTGGAAAAGTCATATGCAGTGATTCTCACTTGTTAAAAACATAAAAAGTTTATTTAAATTCTCCATGATTCATTTCTCTCCATATTTCTCGAATTTTCCAGCTTAACTATAATCACAAACAAATCGTGAGATCAAAAAATTAGTCTGTAATACCTCGTTTGAAGATTATTTTAACGTGTATCCCAAAACCACATATTAAAGATGTTTTTGATCGTAGAAGATTGTATGCAAATAAAATATATCAATGGACTCTTCTTAAAAATAAGAAAATAATAATCGTTTTTACTATAATTAGGGTGAGAGAGCTTGCTTGGATTGCACACTTGGCTTGGTGTGTGTGCATGATTATCCCATTAAGTGTGAAATTGCGGAAAGATTTGTTTGACTTGAGAAGCGTAGCATGAGAACTTTGGATACTGATGATGTTGATTGTTGTGGTTTTGTGAATTAGTTGAAGAATCAAACACACCTTTGTAGTCCCCAATCACTGGTGCTGTAGTGGTAGGTGGCCTTGTGACTTGCTAAGCCCACGTCAAATTAATGGAGCATTTATAGATTCTATTATTCATCAATATTTTTGGTATCGAAGACTAGGATAAATTCAGACGTTTCATATTATGATTGGGACTTCCAAAGGTATTAATTTAATTACTTCTCTTAATGGTAGTTTTATTGGATCGATCTTTATCGTAATCTGCGAATAACGTTTATTGATTGGTAGTTAATAAATAATAAGTTGAATCTTATCCATACTAAAATCTGTATTGAGATCTTAAAATTGAGATCGGTCGAGGATCTTTTCCTTTAGGGTTTGATGAAGACAAGAAAAAGAAAGACAAAATAATGGTTAGGTTAAAATCATCTCATTGATTTTTTTCAATCATCGAGACCTCTTATATGCAATCGGGTTAAAAATTCAAATTTTTTACTTTTAAAAACAGAGGTTGAAATATTTTTTTTTAATTTTAAAATATTCTTTACTTATTTAATAATTTTATTTTATTTTTTTACAACATAACTTAAAAAAAATTTACCTATGAAAATAATTTTATAGATTTTTAATAAAAGTTTTTATTAACAACCAAACAACAAAAATTTTTTAGATAAAAACTCTACTGTCAAAAATTCTACTTAAATAAACTCTATTTAAAAAGATGTACTAAACGGAGCCTAAGTTAAGTATAAATTATTTTTTTAAAAAGGGAGAAATATGAGTTTGTAATAATAATAATAATAATAATAAGTCTCTAAAAATTACCCGATCATAAAAATAAATTTTGATGAATTTCATAAACTATTACGTTATATGTGACTTTTTTTATTGTATAATAAAAAAATAATAAAAAATTTTACGTTAATGATCTAATAGGTGAATCCCGTATTATTAAATTTTTTATGACCAAATCTATGTTCATTATCAGGATTCTTTTAAAATAATGAAGAAGAGGGGGATGATGACGAAATACTGTAATAATATTATATATATCATTACTTCTTTTGAGTTTAGGTCAGATAGAAATAGAATCACCCCTCATCAAATCTAAAGACCTGAACAAAAAAATAAATGTCAAATAGTAAAATACCCTGAATTGATCCTGAACGATTCTCAAATTGTACCTTCGATTCAGACAAATCAGTTCGAGAATTTTTTTTGTCATCCTTGTTTATTTGGTTCTCATTCTCTTTTGTGTGTAATATGTATAGTGTCAATATATATGATTCTATTCTTTTCTGGGGAAAAAAAGGAACAAAAAAAAAAAGTCAAAGCAATTTGCATGTGTGGTGCATTTAGGTTGGCATAATGTGATTTTCTTTTCAATAAAACCAATTTGGAAGAATATCGAAGCAATCAAGAATATGAAAGATTTCCGATCCGAAACTTGATGAAATCAAGTTGATCACTGTGCTGGCTACCAGCTGTATGTTCAAAAGTTTGATGAGTGCAAGAGCCAACAGATCAGTGTTGAGACTGTTTAATCATATATGCGGTCCCTCCAATTCATTTTCTATAACGCTAAACTTTAATTATTTTATTCCCTCATGCAATGATAGTCTTTAATTTATCTATTAAAAATATAAAAACTTTAATTTATTTTTATTTTTATTCCAAATAATAAGATAAATAGAAGACGTTTGATGGATTTTTTTTATTTTCTTAACAATAAATAAGAATAGATTAATATTTTTATATTTTTAAAAGATAAATTAAAAATTATCATTTTAAATGGAGGATAAATTAAAGTTTATCCATTTAAGTTACGTCAATTGGCTGAGCACAAATCCTCGTGGGGAGGAAATAATCCCATTTAATGTTTTGTTAATTAATGCTAACCGACCAAGAGTATTAGTATGATAATCTTTTTTTCTTTTTAATTTGGATCGCTTTCTTTGTTGTGACGTATGATTAAGATCATATTATTTAAAATAAGTTTTAATTTATAGGACCCTTTTAAGATTATTTTTGAGATACTTAAAAATAATTTTAAAAAATTAAAGATTAATTTTAGTATTTAGTAATTTTTTTATAAATTACTTTTTAATAAAATCATTCCACCCTAAGATTTTGAAAAGAAAAATGAATAACTTTTTAAAATTGGATTTTAATAATTAATTTTATACTTAATATAATTTTATATATCCTCATATATATTATAAAAATCTAAAATTATCTTTATTAGTTAGGAAATAAAATCAATAACTTTAAAGAGATGATATTATTACCAATTATATTGAGATAACAAAATAAAAAATAATAAAAATATTTATTTTAATTACCAATTATTATATATACATTCTAGAAAAATAGTTTATATACATTGTTATAAATATGTAAATAAATTTTATTTAACATTATGTCTAATTTAATTTTTTACATTCTTACAATAATTTAATAGTAAAATTTATTAAGTACATGCGAATACTTTTAAAATTTATAGTACCTTTAAAAATAAATTTTACTAAATATTTAACTAATTCAATAATTTTTATTACAGCTAATTATTTTTATAATACAACTGATAATAATTATTTAAAAAATTATAACTGTACCAAACTGACCCTTAATCTATTTAGACTACAAATTAAGTTGTTGCCTAATTAAATTTAATGAATTCCAAACGAAAGTATTAGCAAAAAGAATAACTTAGAAAAAGAAAAAGGCCAAATAAATAAAATTAAATTAAAAAAGTCAGGACGGCGCAAATGTGCTTTGTATGCCATTAATTGTCTGTCGGCAATTAATTAATTGAATGCTACATTAAACGACGGCTACCTCATTTTCATTGATTTTTTTAGGTTATTTCCAGTAAGCCCCCAAATATTTCGATACTTTCCACCACACACCCATAAATTTCAACAATACTCAATCCATACCTAATTTCGTTATTTACCGTTACTTTTAACGGATTTATTTAACATTTAATGAAATGTCTGAAATACCCAAATAGAAAAGGATTAAATGAGATAAAATATTAATTTAATAATTAATATTTACATTAAAAAATTTTAATTAAAGATAATTAATAATAATTCCATCAATTAACTTATCAAATAAATTTAATTTATCATCATCAAATAATATTTAGGACATAAATTTTTAAATTTACCCTTTGACCGTTAGAATAAATGGTCAAATTAACGGATTTGGGCGTGTGTTTGATGTTAACTATTATTTTAAAGTTATAGTATTATCAAACTAGCTCAATAACTAGATTAATCTAGAAGCTTGGATTTAGGCTTGATACAACTATTAAAACCCATTTTATAATTTGTGACATTTGAGTTCAATGATCTTCAAAAATCTTTTTACCCATTAAACCCACTAAACACTTGAGTAATTTTTATGTTTTCAAAGAAAAGAAATGACATTAAATTCACTAACAAGCTCATATATCCAATGATAGAAACAGTTAAAACACAATCCATTGCTAGACCTCATTTAATTATCTAGTGGAATATTACTCTACAATTTGTGTAATCACTCCTCCCTTGATTGTTAAGTTCAGGGGAAAATTTCAACTCGGCCCGGCTAATTTTGGGCTTTGCTCTAGTAGTGGTGCCTTTGGGCTTTACTAACTTACAATGAAAAGGCCCTTCGGCTAGAATTTAAAAACAGAATCTGTTTATACAAATTATAGTTTTGTTCAGTTTTTAACCCAAAACTTGCAAGCCTCAAATTTGCTTGTGTAATTAAATACAAGATTTTACAGCTGCAAGAGGTGGTGATGGAATATAGAAATGGTTCCAGAAATTGAAACATAAGACATCACTTTAAAGAATATTCTTGATGATACTTAATATTTGGAGATGAGTTAGATGTATTTTGTAGTAACTGAAAACGATTTAGCAAGCAACTTGACACCGTATGATGAGCAGCAAGACACCTGTCATTATTTTTGGACTTATTTTCTCTATTTTTCTTAAATGTTTTGAAAATTGATTTTTGAGAGTGGAGACAATCCTAGAACAATTTAAAATTTTTAGGATAGTATCAAAATTGTGGACAATTACTAATTTTATAACATTGTATTAGAAAGTAATTATATATATGTGTGTGTATTAAACATTGAATATAATAATAGAAAGCAAACTTTGGCCCCATATGTGATGCTGAAATCTCAAATTTCTTTTACTATCCAAGAGGTTCTACCACAACATATGCACCTACTATTAGGTGAGAGTGGCAAGGTCATTTTCTTGTTATAAACCAATTATCATTATTATTTTTAAAAGGTAGATACTAGAGATGGCTCAAATCTGCAAAGATTTATATTTGAAAAAATTCAGATTCGCACATTAAAAAATAAAGATTCGAATGTTAAAATTTAAGATTTGTGCGGATTCAGATCCGGATGTAAAAGCATCCACAAAACCAGATATCTGGATCTAATTATTTTTTATTAAATAATTTATTAAATAAAAGTTAAAAAATATATAAGTTAAATGAAAAAATACAATAGGATTAAAAAAATATAAGTTAAATTAAATTATAAAACATATAAGGATACGCATCATTTTATGTAGATTTGTGGTATTTTTATAATTTTATTTGTGAATTTTTTGTTGTGCTATAATTGAATTTATGTTATTTTTTATGTTTAATTTATGTTATGGTACTTTTATTTGTGAATTTATGGTATTGTATGTTACTCTTGGTATTGAATTGTTAATTGTTGAATTGATTTTATTTGATATTATTATGTGAGTTATTAAATTTTAAATTATATTTTAAATTATTAAATTTTAATTTATGCAGATTTAGATATCTGGGATATCCGCTCGCAATCTGTGAGGATATTACCCACATTCGGATCCGCATTTTTTTTTGCCGATTCGGATGCAAATCTGAGTATGAAAATATTAATACGGCTCCAGATCTGGGTGTATTTGTATCCAAATTCGGATTCAGATTGTACCATCCCTAATAAAATACATTCTTTCCCAACAAAAGAGAAAAAAAAGTGCAGATAATTTAATATTATGTCTATTATTGCCATTATAGTATGAGATAACTTTAATAATAAGATCTAATAAATGTATACACTTTACTTTTGAAAATTTAGGGAATATAAAATCTTCAAGAAAAATCAATAGTATAATTTACCGAATATATAACTACTTTTTGTGAAACTTGTTATGTCTCCTACAAAGTGGAACTAAATTCTTTTATAAGCCATAACAGTCTAGACCAAAATCTTATAAAGATGAAATCTGTTGCGAACTATTGTATTCATCATTAATAAATCCAGTAACATAAATGCAGAGTCCACTTTGTGAGTGGATTCATTTGTAGAATATTGTAACACCTCTTGATGCAATTGTTCTTTACTATAAATACAAGAGAAAATAATGCAATTGATAGGGCATTGCATTTTGGCCATTGCTGCATATTCAATTTCATTTTCTCTCTACCATTCTTTTTTATACAAATACAAGCAGAACTCTTTGCTTGGCCATCTTTGTTCTTATTACTTTAGTCCTTTTCTATTTGTGAATTAAGCATCAATTTTTTTACATACTCATTTCAATAATTGCTCACATATTATTCCCTCAAATTTATAACATGTTATTAGCACGGCTTCGCTCTGGTTTAAGAAGTATTCTATCCTCTCGTTCTTTCATTTTCTATATGTTTATTTAAAATTACCTTTACAAGTAAGGGTAGTTATTTGCATTTTTTTTTTTTTTTTGTATTCATTATACTAATCTTTGCTTATTTGTTTATGATAATATCTCACTTGACAAAACTGGAGTTTAATGCCTTAAATATATATGGTCAAAATTATTTATCCTAAATCATGGATGATGAAATTCATCTTGATACTATAGGCCTTAGTGACACAATTAAAAAAAATGACTCATCCTTTTCGGATTGAGCCAAGGCCATGATTTTTCTACATTATCATCTTCACCAAACACTTAAAATAAAATATCTTACAATAAAGGATCCATATATCTTCAGAAGTAATTTTTACGAAAGATATGATCATTTAAGGTTAGTAATTCTTTCAAATGCTCATAGTGGATGGAATGCCCATAGGCTACAAGACTTTAGGTCAATACATTAATATAATTCTGCACTATATCTAATTATTTTATAGTGAAAACTGTGGAGAATATATTAATCATGAAAAAAATTTACAGCATTTCATGCTTCCAACATGGTTCTAAAACAACGATATACTGCCTATAAGTATATAAAATATTCTCACTTGAGTGCATGACGTCTTGTGGTAGAAAAAAATAATAAATTATTTATAAAAAATCATCAAGCTCATCTTACTGGTACAAAACTAGTTTTTAAAGTAAATGTTATCTCACATAATTGTGATGACAATTATAAAAATGAGTGTGATTGTGGGCATAACCATGGTCGTAGACATGATTATGGCTGTGGTCATAGCTATTATCGAGGCTGATGTCATAACAAAAATTATTATTATCGATCTCATGGTGGTTACAAGAACCATAGAAAAAGAAAAAAATGAGGAGGGGAACTCTGCTTAACATAATATTTAAGAAAATACTTGTAATAGATATGGAATGTTTGGTTATTTTTTTAGACAATTTTGTACTCTTTAGACATCGTGTGGATATTTCAGGCATCCCTAAAACCAAAAGGAAAGAATGTTAAAATAAACTATGTTGATGACTCGGATTCAATGGATGCTACACATTTTAATGTTTTAGATTTCTTTGAAGACAAAGATGGAAAAATTGATCGGTGATGAAAATGTTCATCGTATTTAAAATTCAACTTATGTTTTATGTTTGTTCATGTAAATTTTGATTTTCATGTTATTTAATATGGATTTCCTTTTTACTTTTTTTTTAAGGATATGAATTTCAATAAAATGTTTGATTGAGAAATAGGTATAGTACAACTACAAATACGATTCTTTAAAATAAAAGGTATTTTTCAAATTTAAAGTTAATTAAAGCAAATGCGAATACACTACTAGGTCTAGTAGATGTAATTGACGGTACTGGAAAAGCAATAATCATATCAATAAAAAGTATGAAATTAGATATTTATAATACTCTATATTCACCTAAATAAAAAAGAAACTTACTTGGTTTTAAAGAAATTCATTGTAATAATTTTCATATGGAGACAAGGAATGAGAATAATATAGAATATCTATACATTACTTCTAGCATGTCTGTAAAGATACAAATATTAGAAAACTTACAGCTTTTTTATCTGACTTATATTATAAATGATAAAAACAATGGAGATTACGCAATCATAAAAAGATAAGTTATATGGTTTAAAATCCTTTATAAAATGATAAAAGTAATGGAGAGTTACGCAATCATAAAAAAATAAGTTATATGATTTAAAATCCTTTATACTTTGGCATGACTGCCTTGATTACCATGGATCAACAATGATGCATAAAATTATTTAGAACTCTCATGGACACCCATTGAAAAGTTTGAAAATTTTATTGTCCAATGAAAATAGTTACACTGCATATTCATAGGAAAAATTGGTAATTAGACCATCACCCAATAAAATTAGTTCTGAATCTCCATCTTTTTTATAAAGGATTTAAAAGAGATATCTGTGAACCTATTCACCCATCAAGTGGTCCATTTTTTTATTTTATGGTTTGATTGATGTATCTAGATGATGATCACATATTTGTTTATTGTCTATATGTAACGTTGTATTTGCAAGATTACTTGTGCAGATGATCAGGTTAAGTGCATAATTTTCATATTATCCAATCAAAAGCATATGTCTAAATAATACTAGTGAGTTTACTTCTAAAACATTTAATGATTATTGTATGACAGCTGAGATTGACGTAAAACACCTAGTACCACATGTATATATTCAGAATGGATTAACAGAATCTCTTATAAAATGTTTCCAAGTAATTGCCAAAACTTTATTATTATGAAGTCAATTACCTATTTCGATTTAGGGACATGTTATTTTACATACTACAATATTAATCCACTTTGAGGCTAATTGTCTATCATAAATATTCATCTTTACAACTGGTATTAGGATATTAATCAGATATATCTCATTTATACATTTTTGGTTACATAGTACAAGTGCCGATTGCACCCCCGCAACCCACTAAAATAGGACCCTAACGTTGATTGAGAATTTATGTAGGATTTGACTTACCATTTATTATCATATATCTCGAACCATTGACAGGTGATATATTTACCGCATAATTTACGGATTGTCATTTTGATAAGACAAATTTTCTTCCATTTGGAAAAAGAAAAGAGGTCTATGCCTATTCACGCACATCTTAAAGTGAAAATAAAGTGCGTAGGATAGTTCATTTGCAACAAATTACAGAATAATTGCCAAATGACTTTACAGATGCAACAAAAGTAACCAAATCATATATACCAACTACTAGTGTTCTTGGCTGGTTCATTGTTTCTAAAGAACGATTAATAAAAAATATAGTTGAGGAATTGTTTATGGTATGCCAGAAGTATGATAGACCAATTGGCTCAAAAGATAATATTCTGTGGAAAAAGAACGATTAAATGGGGTTCTGCTACAAATGACGCTAAAAATCTAAAAGAAGAAATTGCTTTAGAAAAGCAAGTGGTCTATGAAAAGGCCAAAAACCCTAACAATACAGGAATTCTTTATAAGTACTTTAAAGTACAAAACCTTGAAAAGACACTTGAATCCAAAAATAGTGAGATTTCTGTTGACTATACTCAGGGTAATAATTTGAAAAGTGCCCTTAATGAGATCAAATACCATGAAAGACGCCTTAAAGAGGCACATGTCCAAGAAATGGCACAAGCCCTTCAAGTGGCTGGAAATAAAGAAATTATCATTAGTGCTGTGCTTATGTTTACAGTAGCTACTGACATTGTAAATGATTATAATCCGTCAACCATTGATGAATGTAGATTGAGGCATGAATGGGTTAAGTGGAAGAAGCAATCAGGCAGAGTTGACATCATTAGCCAAACATGAAGTATTTCGTTGTGTAGTCCTAATATCTAAGAATGTCAAACCTGTTGGGTACAAATAGATATTTATACCTAAACATAATGAAATTGATGAAGTCGTAAGATGTAAAACATGATTTGTTGCATAAGGCTTCTCACAGATACCTGATATTCATTATAATAAGACATATTCTCCCATTATGTTTTCATTTTTAATTAGTTTTGCTGTATAAAAAAATCTTAATATGTATCTCATAAATGTGGTGATAACTTATTTATATGGGTTACTCGATATATATATATCCCTGAAGGATTTAAAATATCATAATCTTATCAATCATCACATCGTAGCTTGTATTAATAAAGCTACAAAGATATTTATACGGATTAAAACAATCTGGATGCATATGGTATAATCATCTCAATGAGTATTTGATAAACGAATGACGTGTTAATGATTCTATTTGTCTATGTGTTTTTATAAAGTAATTAAAATATGGCATTGCTATTGTCGTAGTTTATATTGATGATTTGAATTTAATACGAACTCCTGAAGAGCTCCAAAAGACCAGTGACTATTTGAAAAATGAATTCAAAATGAATGATTTGGGAAAACTAAGTACAAACTGAGCATGAATCTAATAGTATCTTTATTTATTAGTCAAATTATACTGAGAAAATTTTAAAACATTTCAACATAGATAAAGCTTACCTATTGAGTACATTGAGTACCCCAATGGTAGTTGGTCTTTTGATCCTTAAAATGATCTATTCCATCCTAAAGAGGATGATGAACAGATACTTGATCGTAAAGTACCATATCTAAATACAAATAGTGAACATAGCATTTTTTGTTAACCTATTAACTTGATTTAGGTTTGAACCAACTAGAAGACACTGGAATAGTGTCAAATACATTTTTCATTATCTTAGAGGAACAATTGATTTGGATTTATTTTATTATAATAAACTAATGAAAAATCCAAGTCTTATTGGCTATATTGACGCAGGTTATTTATCTAATTCCCATAAAGCTCAGTCACAAACAGGATATGTTTTTGCTTTTAATGGTATAGCGATTTCTTGGAAGCCTACGAAACAGAGTCTCGTTGTAACATCCTCCAATCACTCTGAAATTCTTGCACTAGATGAAGTCGTTGAGAATGCATATGTTTATGATCTGTAATCCATCATATTCAAAGTACCTATAGAATATCTTCAAGTTCAAATATCTTAACATTGATACATGAAGATAATGTTGTATGCATAACTCAAATTAGAGGGGATACATTAAAAGAGACAGAGCAAAATATATTTCATTAGAATTATTTTACGCTCATAAGCTCCAACAGAACAAGAAGATTGATATCAGACAGATATACTCCACGATAATTATCTGACATAGTTATAAAAGCTCTACCTATATCTACATTCCAGAAAATGACATAGCATTAGCATGCGTCACTTCGACAAACTATCAAATTAATATATGTTGCTATCAGGAGAAGTACTCATTAGGAAAAGCATTCTAAGGAGTGTAATCTTATAAGAGAAGAATCACATTGAAAAGCACGTACAACATTATTAGGGGAGCATATTTTGAAGAGAAGAATTCTGCAGCCATGTTCAATAAATATGCATTGTATTTCTTTTCTTTTGACTAGGTTTTATCCCATTGAATTTTACTGGCAACATTTTAACGAAGTAGTATTAAACATATCTATTAATACCTTTTACATTAAATGTAAAAAAGTGGTGAATCCAAGAAGGATGTTGTGAATTATTGCATTCACCACTAATGAATCCACTGGAAAGTCCAGTTCGTGAGTGGATTCATTTGTAGAATATTTTAACACCCCTTGATTCATTTGCTCTTTACTATAAATACATGAGAAAATAATGCAATTGATAAGGCATTGCATTTTGGCCTTTGCTTCGTATTCAATTTCATTTTCTCTCTACCCATTCCTTTTTATACAAACACAAGCAAAAGCTCAACAAAACTTTTGGCTTGACCATCTTTGTTCTTATTACTTTAGTCCTCTTCTATATGTGAACTAAGTATCAATTGTTCACATACTCATTTCAATAATTGCTCACATATTATTCCCTCAAATTTATAACAAAATATCTTATTTTGCACCTGATCTCTCTCAAAATGCTAGCGTTTAATATAGGAGAAGGTTAATTGGTTTTGGGTAATAAGGATGGATTTTCTTCCAATATCACAAATGGATCAAAAGGGCTTACAAGTCAAAACCATTATAACTAGATTAATCTAGAAGCTCGGATTTAGGCTTGATGAAAGTATTTAAACACATTTCATAGTATGCAAGGGTTTGATGATCTTCAAAAATCGTTTCACCCGTTTAAACCCATTAAACACTTCAGTAATTTTTATGCTTTTACAGGAAAAAAAAAAGCGACTTTAAATTCATTAACTTGTCATACATTTATAATGATATCAAACTGTTAAAATACGACCCATTTGTTGGACCTATTTTGATTGTCAGGTGGGAATATTTCTACCAAAATTTGTGTGACTCACGCCTCCCTTGATTGTTAAGTTTAGGGAAAAAAAAAATTCCAAATTGGTTGGGCTAAATTTTGTTGGCTTTGTTCTAAGTAGCGTCTATTTGGGCTTCAATACTTTAAAATGAAAAGGCCCTTTGGCTTGACTTTATAAACAGAATCTGTTTAACAAATTATAATTTTGTTTAGTTTTTACTCCGAAACTTGCAAGCCACAAATTTGCTTGTGACGGAATATAGAAATGGCTTAAAAAAAAAAAATAAGACAACTTTAAATAATATTCTCAATAATATTTATATTTGAAGATGGGCTTAGATGTATTCTGTAGAAATAAAAAATGATTTAGCAGACAATTTTATCCCCCATATACTGAACAATAAATTACATGTCACAAATTTATGACTAATTTTGTTTTTTCTTTTTTAAAAGTATGAACAATACTTAATTAATGGTATTGAAACCGTGAATTAACTAGACCCAATCATGTGGCCTAAAATTATTAATTTTAAAAAAAAATAATTTTTAGTACTTTTTAATTATGAAAAAAATTTTAATTTTTCAAAATTTTAAAAATCGTTTTAGGATTGTCTCCGCAATCAGAAATTAGTTTTTATAACTTTCAATGAAATGTGTAGCTCTTTTTCGCCCCCAATTCTTTATAACCTTGTTTTAGAAAGTAATACATAATAATTATTATTTTTTTCTTAAACATTGCATACAATAATAGAAAGCAAACTTTTGCCCACCCATACATATGTGGGGTTCAAATGTCATTTTTTTTTCAATCCAAATCCAAGAAGTTTACCGGTTGAGTCTATGCACCTGGAAATCATAGCTTGAGTAAACACCAAAACCCACAAATTTTTTTTTCTTTTCCGCATGATTATGGTCGGCTATTGCAAACAGAATCAGTTAGCTCCAGTAAAAAATAAAGGAAGAAAAGCTATAGTGAAGGGTATGTTTAGGATTGCATTTGCATCCCAAGGGATCAATTTCTAACTTGATTCTAAAAAAATCAGCTTTACAAATAATTTAGAGAGTGTTTGATAAATGAAGATTATTTGACAAGCATTTTTTAAATAACCTACCATACACGTTTGGTAAAAAAAATTAAAAATTATCTTTATGTTAGTTTAATCAGCATCAAATCGATTTAGCTACAAGGAAAATAGTCACCAGAATTAGTTTGTTAGCGGCAATTAATCGTAATGAGAGAAATTCCGATTTTGTTCAAGGCAAGACGGTCACTAAAGTTAGTTTTTCGACATCGATTGACTGTGATGAGAGAAATTTTAGGATTTCTAGTTAATGTGAAAGAGATTTATAGTTGATTTTAGATTAAAAAAATGAGAGGGATAATTTTAGAATTTAAATAACTTGAGAGGATATTTTAGAAATTTTAATCCTAAATAATCAGATTTTTGAAAGCAGGTGCTACCCAGTTTCACTTGATGGTTGTTTACTAGATTTTTAAGAACGGAGATTTCTAAATAATCTGATTCTTACAATATTAACCAAACATTTTTGAGTTGTAATCACTTATTTTATTATCTAAAGCAATCTTAAACATGCTCTAAATAGAACTTCATCCCCACGCTATAATCAAGTAACTCATTTTTTGTTATTTATTTATTTTTTTTAACAAAATTGAGTGATATTATGTTCATGAGAATTAAATGCATGCACATTTTTTTTGGCGTGCATCATGATTCATGAATAACTACTACGTGTCCGATTTCATGTCTTCTTTTATGATTATTAATGTTTTGCAACAACAATTGTAGTAATGCGCTTGAACGAACCATACATCGACTGACATACGTATACGGTACTTAAGTTTGTTCATAACTTGCAGCATGTTCGCATTCATTTGATGTCCTTTAAAAACTGTCCTCTTCAACAAAAAGGTAAATCAAAGTTGATGAAACTTATTATCCTTCTTAACAAATTGAAAGCTTCACTTAAATGGATATACTCTAGTTATGTACTCATTCATCAATTTATAGCTCCACAGAGTGATTCTTTTCATTGAATACATCAAAGGGGTCAGATTACAAACAAGAGAATTGGCTCCTCCTACGATTCCCAGGAATGTTTTATTTTACTGCATGTTTTCTTCTGTGTCACAAAAGATCAGTAAACAAGAAAATCAAGCATGCAATTTATCACTTATTTATTCTGTGAATTATATTCCAAATATCCAATGAAGGTAATTGAATCATCAGAAATTAGATCTTCCTGAAATTAACTGCCGCGTTGATTATAGCAAATCTTTCATGTACCTGCAAAGTGCAATCTCTGCCCTCAAGAAATTGCTCTTGCTGAGCTAAGACGTACTATGATTTGTATCAATATAGCTTTCTAAGATTGAATTGATCAACATTCAAAACAAAATGGGGCGTCCCGTACAACCCGGCAAGGAAAACAATCAAGATCCACAAAATCCAGATTGATCAATAATACACACACACACACACCCACAAAAAAACTGCAGAATGTTAAGTACAGCAATCGCATAAGATGCTTCCATATGACCTTGGTAGAAGTAGCTAGACTGGCTAGGGAACAAACACAAATGGATACAAAACCAACAATAAGAGATAATATAAATACCAACTATTTTTTGTGGTTTCATAAATCAAAGGCACGAAGCCATAACAGAGATAATTCACAAACAATTTAAACTCCCTACTATGTTTAAACCAGTTGATGGATTCATCAAAGTCTGGTGCGACTTGTGTGAGAGAAATAGCGTCTTTAGAATGCAAATAGCAAATTATAAACTTGATGGAATTGGAGCTGTCGAAATTAGCTTTTACGATATGGTAGTTCAAACAGACCACATTCTACTGGAGGAAGAAACATCCCCAAGTGAGTAAAATGTGATACCAACAAATGGTTCAATTAAATACATGGAGACAGCCACGGTGATGTGTCATGGAAATTAAGCATGTCTACATTTATATCCTCCAATTATAAAGGTTGCCGACTGCAGGTGAGTGACAATGAGAGAGGAAGATTAAACACAACAGAAACGGGACTACACTGAGAAGAACTGTGGTAACAGAGACTTCATGGCCAACCACATGCCTTAAATGTCAATTTGTAAACAACCAAGCAGGCCTTAAGTACGCAACACTTAAGCACCATAATAATACCACTTCGGCAGGAATTTTTCACAAAAACCTTTTTATTGCTTTTGAGATGGAGTTGAAAATGCGGTCATTGTCTCATTTCCCTATAGCCTTTCCCCCATGCTCTGATACTTGATTATCATTTAATATAATTGACACATTCAAAACTCTTAGTGAACAATTCATTACCTATGTCAACTAAGGATGACCTATGAGCCAGGAAATTGTTTGATTTGACAAATGGACCTATCAATCATTATACTAAAGATTGACTCCCAATAAAGCTAGTAAGAACACTCTATTGGTGGGAGTGAGGCCAACCAACTCGTATACAGAATTCCTCATATGTAAGGGCAAGTTAAATATAACATATTTTCCATTTCAATTGATGACATCTGACCAACATGTTGTGACAACTACCAGTACTGTGCAGAGACTGTCCAAACAATGGTGATCACTTGATAACTTCCCATCCATGGAGTCACACATCAGATGCACCGTCGGTTCACGTATGATAACTTGGAGCACTGGCCCCTAGCCAATGACCCAGGGAATTTTAGTTGGGACAGAATCAATTCAATTCGAAGTCAGTAACAAAGCTTCTAAGAATCAGAATTCAGAACTCCAAGTCAAATTATATGAGACAATGGCATCATAGAGTAAGAGACCTATTAAATGCCAGATCACTATCTAGTTTAGAATGCAAAGTATGCATTTCCAAGATGTGTCCTACTGTGAAAGCAGACTCCGCTGGCATCGGGTAGGCCACAGAGATAGTTTACTTTGCCAGATTAGATGGTTGACCAGAAGCAAGTGGTGCTGAATGAGAAGCATGCACTTGGAAGACCTTGAATCATATTTACTAGTTCTTCTCAGTTGAACTGGCTGTCAGTTAATGCTACGAGGCTCAGAACAAGGCCATTCATCAACGTTCTAAGTTTTTCTAGAGAGAGAAAACCAAATTATGATTATCCAAGAAATAAAGAATTTCTAGAATAGCGTTGTTAAGGGACTAATGCTACTAAGCTCAGAACAAGGCCATTCATCAAAGTTTTAAATTTTTCTAGAGAAAGAGAAAACCAAATTATGATTATCCAAGAAACAATGAATTTTACAATAGTGTTGTCATGGGAGTGAGAATTCTTTTTGAGGGGGAATCTTCTTTATCATCCTGGCTTTAACAGGCACATAAATAAGAAATCAGACAAAAAAATATGGGACTTCTTTGGTTCCATAATCTGGACTGCTTTTTAACTGAAAAAAAAATAATAATAAAACTTTTGTGCTTCTCTTAATGTGAAGTCAATGGTGGCTATTCATTCCTGATTTAAAGTAATTTATTTTCAAAAATCCAAAGATAAACAAAACAAAGAGGTGTGATTTTCTAGAGGACTACCTTCAAGGAATAGAGCCAAAGTGTTTTCTGTGTCTTCCACAAGTGATGACGAGGAAACTCATCTTCTATAGAGAGACATAGCGAAAAATATGCATCAATTAGACATTCTTTTATCTTGCACAATTGATACCTCCCTCTAGATCCCAGAAGAAACTTGATAGGAGTGAGAGTAAAATTCTGTGTTGAAATTAGCAAACAAACCGATTGCCACTGCATTGGTACTTACAGAAGAAGAAAAATAATCAAAAGATGACTTACACTATAATCAACACACCTCTGAATTCTGATTATACAAGATGTTAAGCCCAAACCAAACTATATTAGGCCGTGCATAGTTCCACCTGCACATTCCACATCATAACAATTTACACCTCTACAATTTATACAACCAAAAACAACTGAAAAAGGAAAAAAAAAAGAAAAAGAAAATCCAAAGCAGCACCTGTATAAGGAGACTTGGGCTGATCAATCATGTAGTGGAGAAGATCAGAAGAAGGGGCAAACCAAATCCAGTCCCAACTGAATTCTCTCTCTCAAGTAGCATTTTTTTTTTCCTTTTTATCCCAATTATACAATAGTTTAAACCATGAAAAAAAAGAAAACACCTCAGGCTCTCAAACAATGCTACTCCTTCACTCTACTGCCCCGACCCTTGTGAATCATCCTTATTAACAGGAGCTGCTTGCTGCTGCTGTTGCGGATGTTGCTGCTGCTGCTGTTGCGGATGCACCCTAGCATGACCCATCTGCTGATAAATTTGAGTCAAAGTTTGTGGATTCAAAACCCCAATATGACCATCTTGCGACAACCCAAGCTCCAAACCAGGTAACTGCTGATTACTAGCACTACCCAAAATAGAAGTAAAACTCATAGGACCCATGTTAGTAGTAGCAGTTCCTGTACCTGGCAGGTCAAACCCAGGGAAACCCATCTTTTGCAAATAATTAGAATTTTCGGTCCCTAAATTCCCTGTTGATGGACCAGAAGATGATGATGACTGAAACCCAAACCCACTTACAGGTTGGGGCCATAACCCTGCTGTTGGCATTTGATGAGACCTTCCTACTAAATTGCCACCAACTAAACCCCCCCAGCTGGTCCTACTGGACCCTAAATCATCAATCTTTTGATGCAAACCTGCAGTCAAAGAGGCACCTTGTTGAGAAACAGAGCCACCAGCAGCTGCCAAAGCTGATGCTGGTATTGTCCCGGTCCCAGTGGCTGCAATTATAGATGGCTCGGCTTGTTGCAGCAACCATTGAATTGTTTCACCATCAGATTTGTGACCCAATTCCCTTGTTAACTGAAAGATTCTTGCAGCGCATAAAGCAGGCATCCTAATTCTCCTGCCTCGGCCTTCAACTTTTGTGTGCCTATCTTTGTTTGAGCTTCTTTTGGGTGCCAACTGTTTCTTGGTTTGCTCCTCTTTATCAGCTATCACAATCTGAAAATCTTTGATCTCTGCTGGCTTGTTCTCGCCCATATTCACTTGTTGTAGCTGCTGTTGCTGTTGCTGCTGCTGTTGTTGTGGTATGTTCAAGAAGTTGGCTACTTCTTGCTGTGAGGGTTGCTTTGAGGCCTTGGGATCCATGAACAGGTGGGTTTTTGGGAGTGAGCAAAAATAAGAAAATAAAAATTTCAGATAAAGGTATGTGTGTACTAATTTGCTCTAATTGAAGAAGGAAGGCTGGGCTGAAAAGTCCTAGACTTTCATGAGTTTTTCACTGTTTTTGGAAAGGAATAAGACACAAGCACACATCATTATAATAATATTGTTGATTTCCCAATTGTACCCATATGTCTTTTTTTTATTTGTTTAACTTTGGTGTTTACTTGCTTCCATTGCCCTATACACACACAATTCTGTTTCTGTGCTCTCTCTCACTTTCTCTGTTCGGGTATTTATTGTACTTCCCATTTTACTTTACCTTTATCAATTATCACTGTAGATTTGCTTTGACTTTCGACTAGCATTTTTTATATGCTTAGTAATTTTATATGCCAAGTACTTTTAAACTTTAACCGCCAATTTTCACCCCAACAGGTGCACGCATAAATTCAACAACATATAAACTCTTTGCATTTTGATTCCTCTTTAACATTTTTCTCAAAGTTGCAATTACTTCAATTTCATCTTTCAAATAGATTGTTTAAATCATTGATCACATTAACTAAATATCCATCCAAATAACTGAAATTAATTGATCTAGTATGGGATATAGTTATAGTGTGTAGTAAATTGACAAAAATCTTGAAGTTTCCTAGTATGAACCCTTATCATCCATTAGATTTTCGTTACACTTATTTATTTTTACATGATTTAATTGAGAGATTCATTTTATAATGATCTAACGGAGAGAATGTATACATATATAGAGGCACCTAAGTTTTAAATAAAAGACACGAGAGTCAATACCCTTCGTAAACAGTAACTAAAAAAATTAACTTTAATAACATTTGTTAATAAATACAAATATAATCTAAATAGTTCAATTTGTCTATTAGACTAATAAATTTTAAAATGAAAACTATGATATTTATTATAATAATATATTTTTATTTCTTATAAAAATTTTAAATAAATCTTTGGGCTAAATAGGTTTTTACATTTAATAAAATACATCTCATGTATTAAAATTATTAAAATTATTTTATACAAGATTGAAAATAATTTAAAATTTAATATTATGTTTATTATAAAATTTAGTTTAATATAATATAAGATTGTAAAGTATTAAAATAATTTCAATTATTGAAATTATTTTAAATTATATATATATATATATATATATTGTTTCATTTATTTTAATATTATTTTCTATTTGTTATAAAATATTAGAATCAAATTCTTTTGAATTAACAGGTCAAATAATGTTATAACAAAACAAGAGTCTTAGATGTCCTTTATTTATTTTTTATTTTTTATATATATATTTATTACAATCAGAATTCTACTGATATTTTACAATCAGAAGTCAATCGGGACTCTCCTATATTACTCTGTTATAGCACAGTCCGAAGAACAGTCCTTCACCCTTTAATACTTGAAAGGGAAATGTAGACTACCTTATCCCAGATGTAGGGAGCCGATTAACTCCCCATTGAGAGGAGAAGTGAGTCCAGTAATGTTGTGACTCAAACTCATGCGCCCAAGGTTATTGGGTGCATGAGTTACCAAATGGACCATGAGCCCATTGGCTTAGATGTCCTTTATTAAAACTTATGGTGCATTTACTTCCAGGGAATGAGAATGAATTGGAATAAAAATGAAATGAGATTTTAATGGGAATAAATGGGAATGAGAATGTGTTGGAATCTTGGTTGATGTGTTTCTTGTGAAATAAATAGGAGCGAGGAATGGGAATCGAATTAATTCTAAAATCATGATTAAATAATATAATTTTCATTAACTAGATACATGTATAAATATTATTATAAAAATGATATTAATTAAAAATAAAATTAATAATAATAATAATAAATGTTAATAATAATTATAAATTTTATTATTATTAATAAATTTTATTAACTTTATTATTTTAGTTACTATTAATTATTGTTATTATTATTATTATTAATATTATAATTATTAACATTTATTATTATTATTATTATTAACTTTATTATTTTAGTTATTATTAATTATTGTTATTATTATTTTTATTAATATTATCATTATTAACATTTATTATTATTATTATTAAAAAAATTTATTAACTTTATTATTTTATATATTATTAATTATTGTTTATATTATTTTCATTAATATTATCATTATTAACATTTATTATTATTATTGTTATTAAAATTTTTTATTATTAATTATTGTTAATATTATTTTCACTAATATTATCATTATTAACATTTATTATTATTATTATTATTATTATTATTATTAAATTTTATTAACTTTATTATTTTAGTTATTATTAATTATTGTTATTATTATTCTTAATATTATCATTATTAACATTTATTATTATTATTAAATATTATTAACTTTATTATTTTAATTATTATTAATTATTATAACTAAAATAATAATAATTATTTTTATTATTTTTATTGTTAATAATAATAATAATAAAAAATTAATAATTAGAATTAGTAAATTAAATTATCTTTCGTTTCATTCGCATTTTCATTCCTCATGGAATGGAATCATTCTTTATTAAAAGTGTGGGACCCACACAATTTTTTCCCATTACCAAATTCAATTTTACCAAGTAAACATAACTTTAATTCACATTCCTCTAGTTCCATTCCTTATTCCTACAAATAAACACACCTTTAAGGTTTAGATAACTTTTTTTTTAAATTTTAGGAGTAAAAGTATCCTTTTCCCATACATACGAAGAACGCCTCTTAAAATGAAACCAATCTCAATCTTGAAAGTTTTTTTTTGAATTCTGTGAGATCTTGCATTCTGTGAGATATTCTGATATTATAGCGTCTGTTGATATTTACAATCAGATATATACTTGGGACTTATATTATTACATTTTCATTCTATTAAAGTATATGCCCAAACGAATGACCTATCCATAGAGAAGGGATGTATCTACTCCACTCGCATTTCGTAAAGGAGAGTTACATTTAGAATATTTCTTGCGATATTTTTGTGAGAAACTGTGAAAGAATTCTGTGATCTTGTAAAAAAACTTTATAAAAATCCAAACTAAATTTTGATATCAAATTCATATCGTACCCTTTTATCTTTCTCTGTACTGATCTCTTACAAGAACTACCTTTTCTGATTTCCCAAGTCGAATGCAATCATAACAAATCATCAGCAGCTGCATGCTATTGTAGCAGCACCAATCTATGATGCAATATCTTGGAAGAGACTCAATGGCACACGTGGATGCTTGACGTTTAGCCACTTGGCAGACTAAGAATGGCTAGAGGGGTTGCTTCAAACCCACTCCTGGCAGGTATTATTAAAAATGAAAATTTCATGATGGGTTTCAGCAGCAAGAAAAATGGACCAGCCGTGTATAAGGATGCATTTCTAATTGAAATTAAAAAGTTGATATAATATTAAAATATTTAATAAATATTAGTTACTGTAGTTTGAAAGTTATGTTGATATAATTTTTTATTTGTATAATAAAAAATTTATTATATTTTTAATAATTTTATCAAAATTATTATTTAAAATTTTAATTTACTATATATTATTAACTCAATTTTATAATATTTTTTTTCTACAATAGTTATAACTTAAAAAATATAGACTTCAATACCAAATAATATCTAAAAACGTACACTGAATTGCATAGCATTTGCATGTTAGCATTTGCATGTTGAAGAGTGGCGTGGCTTCAATTACGTTACATTTTCATAGAGTTGCTAATAATATCTAAGTAGACCCCTCAGGACTTGAATTGAAGTCGAGAGCTTCTTAGTTCTGACACTTTATGGGCCATTCTGTATAAAACTTAAAACATACCATTTTTAACTTCAAAAATCAATTCTTCCGAGTTATCCATGTGAGTTGTATACTATAATGCTTCGGTTTTATTAATATATCGCACCAAGTTTTTCATTATATATTCTAAGTGATTGGTTTAATTGATTTTCAACTATTTTCATAACATATCTCAAATTATTATAAGAGAGACATGGTGCAATGCGTTGATAAATTTGTCATGCCATAGTTTTGCCCAATTCATTTATATATGTTGCTAAATTTGCTAATTCTCTATGGAGTATAGATAACATGTTAGATTAAACAATCGGTCACACCATTCAACCCTACTAACATTCCCCAAAAAAAAAAAAAAAAAAAAAAGCTGCATTCATAGAAAATACTTGGAATGAAATTGAATAGATGTTAGATGATGTACACATCTCAAATAAATTAGAGGTAAACCAAAAATACCTCTTTTTGACACTTGCATAAAACTATTTATCATCGGATTCCACTCTTCCAATTGAGGATTTAAAATATATAGGATGTTAGTAAATTTCATTAATAGGCTTAAATTGATCAATAACAAATTATCGGGCACATCAAAGTCAAATACAAGTAATTGATCTAAAAGTAGTTTTCATCTCTTAATTATTTGACAAACAAATTGTATGAAAAAAATTAATTTTACAGATTAATATTAGATTACGGATGCATACATTACGGAGAACCTAGTTAACAATTCTGGTTAGGACTTTGTTACATTTAACAACATAAAAACCTCAAAGAGAGTCTGAGGAAGCATAAATATACATAAAAACAGAAATCATTTCCAAAAAAATAAGGGGGAAAAATTAAAAAAAAAAAAAGTTGTAATGCAGTAATGCTGAAGAAATGATCAGAAATGTACACTTGTCAGAAGAAATGAAACCCCTTTTGTTTTGAGTGGATAAAAATAAACAGCTCAGGAAAATGACAGCAAGCGCTTAATTTCTTCCCTGACAATGATCTCAATTTTATGCACAGCAACACATTTTAAAATTATGCATTGAAAACGATTTCTTTTGTCCCGTTCTCCAGTTTATCACATGATAATATATATTAAACGTAGTTATCTCAAACAAGATAGAATAATAATTGATGAGGTAGGTGTATGAGTGTGTGTGATGTGTACTCTTTATACTGTTGTATTATATATATATATATAAATTATTAAATTATAATTATTGTAACTTACACCACATAAAATAATATAAGTTATAATTATAACTTATATATATATCGAGTTTTTTTTAGTACGGATACTTTTATTTTATTTTTATGTGAATATATTTTTAAACCGTGAGGTTTAAAAAAGTTAATTTTTAAGTCTCTTAAACTGCATGATTTTATAATTCATTACAAAATTAATTCTTTTAAACTGTACAGTTAAAAAATATGTTCGTATTATAAAAAATATGAGTGTCCGCACATGAGAATTTGTTTTTTCCAATTTCGTGTGCTTCCACCATGCATAATTGAAGGGCTTCAAATTCTTAAACGTTCGGTCACCGAAATTGAAATCCCAATGGAACAAGTAATTAAGCATGTTAATTCAACGAGATTCACACCCTTTATTGCTTAAAAGTTATTTTCGCTTTTGATGTTGCTAATTCATTTTTACATTTTCATGCACTAGGGACATATTAATCAGGTGGGTTATATTACAGCCTGAGCATTTAAATTAGATTTAAGACACATGGGGTCTGCTTTTGGATTTAGAAAATTTGCCCATTAAAGAGTTGAACCCAAGTGAGCTGCTATTAGATTAGAATAATAGTGATTTCTTGGAGTAAATATTTGTGAATTTGAAATATATGAATTCTATCGTGCTGATATAAAACAAGCTTCTTGTACACGAGAACTATTTATTTTATGATTCGGAAACCAATCTATAAAGATGAATTAGGTTAGCATAATGGGTACAAAGCCACTTTAATTTGTCAATGAATTCAAAAGTTGGCAGGTTGGTTGTGATTATTGTGTTTTCTTTTTACTATTTAAACTACAATTAATTGAATCCAAAGACTAAAGGGTTGGATCGAGAAGAAGCCAATTTTAAGTAGACATTCCGGCGAAAATCACTCCCATGATCGAGACACTCATGCAATCAATACAAAAAATGGACACAAAAATTGTCTACTTAAGTTTGGTTGAATGATCTTTAATTTTATTTGTCTCACACTCGAATTTGTATTTTGAAAAAGAGTGGGAGTTAAAAATTGATTTACACTTCATCAATTACTCTACTTTTAAAAGAAATAAACACTAGAAAAATAAAAACATTAATTTCTTGTTTGTTTGTACTTACCATCGTAGAATAAATGAAGTAGTTGACAAAAATTATGTATCTTAAAAATAAATTCTAAATTTATAACTAATGTATAATATTTCAATTCACATGTTTCAATCCCAAATAAATCCTCCTTTGGTTATTTGAATCTTAGCACGGTAAGAATTCATTCTCTTAGATGCATTTGTGTAAACTTCTCCCTTTATCTTTATCATTTTATCAACTTTATTGATTGCCAAACAACTTTAGGGTTTTGGCATGAATCACACAAGGGAATGATATTGTGGCAATTTTTTCCCGCTTCTTTTTTTCTTTTTGAAAAAAAAAATTAATTATAGCTTTGCTTTGATGGGTAGAAGACCAATTAATTTCTTTTTGTTGCGTGGTGATAATAATGGTGGGAATTGCTATGTGCGTGTTGGTGATTGCATTGCTAGTCACATATTGCTTCCCATCATGGAGACAAAGGGGACCCCTCTATCAAAGCTAGCTGTTGAAATATCATACCCAAAATCACATGAATTCAAAGCTTGAATGGGAAAACGATCTTGCTTCTTTGTATGTTTTATTTTATTTAAAGACCTTTTGTTTCCCATAAGAGATAAGCTTGGATCTATCTTTCCTTATAATCATTTTAGCCTCCAACTCCCATCTTTTTCAAAAGTTTCGTTTAGCCCATTTTGAATGGCAAGGCAAGCTTCAATCAACGTAACAAGTTCTAGTGATTCGATTGCATGTATTTAGCTTTGAGTGCTCAAATTTATTTTATTGCTTAGTTGTTATCACTTATCATTTTCTTTTTAATAATGAGATTTGGGCATTTTCTTTTTAATAATGAGATTTGGGTCCTCAGATGGTGATTAGCCAACAGCCTAGTTATGAGAAATTAATGTCTTAATTAAAATGACAAAAAAGGCAAGTGGGGATTCCATTTGCCATTAGGCAACACAACATTTTCAGCATGGGAGCTTTTCTTCCTTTCCCTACTTTCTTTCTTTCTCAAAATAATTGAAAATCTAATGCAATACAACTAAATTGATCAACGATCTAATTTAATCAATACATTATATTAAGATATTTAAAATAAAATCGGTTCAAATGGAATAGGAAATTCCACTCACAACATACAAAATTTATTCCTTATTATTAGTATTTGAAAACAAAATCAAAACTTGAGCCACAAACATATACACGTGCGTGTATGTGTGTGTGTATATATAGAGAGAGAGAGAGAGAGTCCTTTCACTAGGTTCATTTGCGTGAAACTTTTTCATCATCTAGGTTTAAGACGATAACTCAATACATAATCATTAATAATTTGATCCTTGTAAGTAAATGTAATCACATCTATTGAAGTGCTGAGGAAGAATTATTTCACAGTTTACGATCCAATTTGGGCATGAAAGACCACATTTCTTGAATCTTTTAGCTTAGCAATTTCGAGAGATTATTAGATTTGTTAGGGAAGCTAAGATTTGTGGTTCGATTTTTTTTTTTTTAATCACCAAATAAAGCTGTATCATATATCCTATTGCATGAACATTGATTGAATATGAATGAGTCAAACCCACTAAGCTTGCAACAAAATCTTTCCCTAGTTACTAGAGAATATTTATATTTTTTTCAAACATTAATAAAATTATTGAATTGCTTTATTTATAGTATTTATTTATAAATACAAATTAGATGTAAAATAGTGGAAGCGGATTAATTGCAAAATAAAACCAATCACTCAATACAAAGATACAAATACATGGATCTAAGTTTAATGTGGTGATAGTGAATCACTCTATTGGACAAAGTTGATTTCATTGTGGACTCTAGATGTCATTCTAATCCAAATAATTCAATAACATTGAGATTTGTACAAAATCATTCAACATTGGGAAGTTAAGGATAAAGATAAAGAATAAATGAGAGAACAAAATAAAAGGGGATTTTACTAATAAAAAATGGCTAATGAAAATTTTGACAAGACTACCCTATTTTATAATAGGATAAACTAATTCCTCTAAGTTAACCTAAATAGAGAAACTAAATTACAATTATTCTGAAAACAAAAGATTTAAACAAATAATTTTATTGACTCTAATTAAAGTAAAAAGTATTAAAAAATCTAAAATAATAAAGTCCTAGAACATCTTAATAATGTCATTTATCAAAATAATTTCTTTCCTTTAGTTGTGATATAATAATCAACTTCATATCTATGATAGCCTAGTATGGATATCTAAACTCAAAATTAGTCGAATCTATTTTTAATATATAAAAGAAAATCAACATTACCTGTGCAGATGAGAAAAACTCAAACTCTTACTCACCGATGAAGAGGAAAAAAAATGATTTTTTATCCAACTATTAGATAGCTAGTTCTCAAAATTATAATTGAAAACTCCTACTTAACATAATTTAAAAATGATCAGGGATGGCAAATTATTATCTTCTTAACAATACCTAAGCATCTATGTACGTGCTTTTTTTAAGTGCTGGATCACATCACTATTAAATCTTTTGAATAATTTGTCTCACTTTCAAGAGTTGTCAACATATTATTTGAGTTCCAAAATCCACTTAAAACCTAGTCTTTTTTACACTCCAATTTGCATCACCAACAATAACAATGCATAATAAATTTGAAAGGGGTTATTGAGTGAACAATGTATCATAAAGCTTATTTGTACACACTAAAACTATCATGTCATTTTCTATCTACATTGTAATGATATATCGCGATGAATTGACTTGCAATCTTGAAAAAAAGAAAAAGGAAAAGCAGAAGAAGAAGAAGGCCAGTTCCACCACATTATATGGGAGCCAAATCCACCAATGGTTTGGCTCCAATAAAGCCAGAATCTCTAACCGAATGGTTTCTTTTGATAAGATATAGACCTCACCATTATCCTTATATGTCACATCTAATCCAATGCTACAACTATGAGCTGCCCTTTTCTTCTTTCGTTCTTGATTTAAAGTTCTATTTTGATTTGTCAACATAGAAGAATACATAAATTCAGAAAGAGTTTTAATATCGACCATCTTAGAAAAAATGTAATCAAATCGGATTGAAAATATTTGCGTCGAACGTATTGAAACAATTTTCGATGTTAAAAAGTCTTCACAAACAACAAAAAGATACCATTAAGATTATAAGTTATATATATAATATTCAAATGATCATGACTGATTTCTGTACATTAAACTTAAAAGACTGTACTACAAAACTAATATCAATCCGCAAATGTGGCGCAATAGTAGGAGATAAGCAAACAAATTGAGTGGTTTAAATTGATCAATATATCAAAATTTCAATTGGATAGATTCGAAACGGTGGTGTGAGGCCCACAAGAAATAATGGGTCGTATAATCTATGCCATGTATGTGCCTTGAGTGCTGAATATTTGTAAGGTGTGATAGGGGCAACTTTGAGAGAGTAAAGAGAATTGTACTGTCCTTTTCGCATATAGAGATTAGAGAATCTATAAATTCGTGGTCGTTTGAAGCCACTTACTTCTCAATCATTTGAAAATACAAAAATGCTGTAGTCTTCATTTACTTTCTCTTTTCTCTGTCATTCCATTGCCACCAAGTGTTCCAAATTTTCTGTTTTGCACTAATCCCTACGCTCCAAACTCAACTCTGCTTCAGTATATCATGAAAACTCCAAATTTTTTCTTAAATTTGTTGGTGGTGGCTTGTTCCATTTCAGTAATTAAAAATCTTCCTCATACATCAATTCTATTACGAGGCAACTCAAATATATAAGTTTAATAAAACCGGTTGGTTCTACTGTTAAATATTTAAAAGGAAACTTTCTCATTAAACATGCGAAAATTCAAGCCTCTTCTTACCCATGTGAAGGTAAGTAAATTTACTACCCGACTGATAGCTTGGGATGCCTAAACTATTGATTAAATTAATTGGATGAAACCTTTTCCAAAATATAAAATTGCTCGACACTTAAAACGTTTCTCCAACAGGGAATTATGAAATTAGTGCGAACTTTCAAATCTTAGATTACATC
This sequence comes from Citropsis articulata, assembly GCA_030449925.1. NCBI lineage: Eukaryota > Viridiplantae > Streptophyta > Magnoliopsida > Sapindales > Rutaceae > Citropsis > Citropsis articulata. Next base: position 1,553,731 of record JASUUH010000110.1, on the reverse strand, counting down.
TGATAAAACGTAATTATTCCAATAACATCTATTTATTAACCCTGATAAAGTATTTAACTCACTAAAAAATAGATGCTATGAAAGCATTTCTTGGTGCTCTAAGATGCTTCATGACGAAGCATCAAGCAAAACAGCTGATCCAGTATTTAAAGGCAAGCTTTACCAAAGCAGTAAACACGTCTTCTAATGCCTTAGCTTTAATGCTTTTCATTTGCAACTTTAGATATATAATGTTTAATTGGCTTTGGAACTGTTTCCTACATTTCCAGAACAAAGCCAAGGGGCTTCAACAGCAAGAAAGGAAGGGCATCAGCCAAGTAGGCACGGGTAAAAGAACAAGCTTGATCTTAGGACACTAAAAATTTTGTTTGGGTCCGCTTAAACAAACCTTCAATGCTTCTTCACAAATCTGCAGCAACAATCAATTAATAGTGTAGCCATGATGGAAATATGCAGATATCGATCTTACTCATCTGAGCCAACTTCATCTATTCTTGATGTGGCTTGACGACTCTTAATTCATTCTTGTCGTCGCGCACAGGCCTTTTGCGTATACAACAACGAATAAAAAACGTTCTGAAATTCCATCGTCAAGATACACTACAACGTACATACTTACATAAATAATCCAGTTCACACAAACTGATAGAACAAGTACAACACCATGGCCTTAAGGGTTTCCCAGTTCCCCTGCTCATCTACCAACAGCAGGCCCAAAGTACATGCAAATGGGTGGATTGACCCTGAAAATTGACAGGATTGCAGATGGTATTGTCCAAATACCATCCCCGCATATTAGACCCGATGCAACTGCCCCAGCATAATCCTCAGAATCCTTTCGATTGACTTTCTCCCATATGAATAATATCACCGTCCCAACAAACATGTCAATTGCAAAGTACGCTCCAATGTAAAATGGGACTGCCATTGCCATGGGAACAGGAATGAACTGTGAGATTTTTGTTGGAGTCACATCCCTTAGAAGGTTTATAACCAGAGCAGCCACGAAAAACCCGCAACATAAGGCCAGGCAGTGCTTAGGTAGCTCCGAAAATCCTTTGATGCCAAGAATGGCCATTTCTCTGAATATAACAGCATATGGTGCTTTGTACGGACCATCAGGTGACCCAATGTCAAAAGCAGTCCAGTACATCCAGAATGTGAGTGGGGCTATGACACAACCCATGGCTGTTCCTAGCAACTGGCTAACAAACATAGACTTGGCTGATGATAGAGTGAGGTATCCTGTCTTAAAATCCTGCATAAGATCAGCTGCAGTGGAGACAATGGACATCATAACCCCACAAGCTGCTAACCCAGCAATAACCCCACCATCAGTGCCAACCAGAGATGCAATGATGAAAAGGCCAATCTTTCCATAAGTTGAAGCCAGGCTCCAGTCTGTAAGTCCCGTGCCATAAGAGTTGCAGAAGGCTAGAACTGGGGCAATAAGGTATGAGCAGAGAACTAAGTACCACTTGAGAGGTGGAAAGATGGTGGGAATTGTTGCTGTTGATATAGCAGCCAGGCCCACATATCCAGAAGCAGCAAACCAGGCAGGTATCCCGTCTTTTAGAAACACAATCTCTCTTTTTTTCTGCTCCAGAAGCAATTTGGAAGTCTCGGTATCTGCCAAAGCATGTGTAAGCATAATTATTATCTGTATTAAATTCTGAACAAATATCAACAACGAAATCTAACTCAATTAAACAATCAAATTGGTTGAATCAGGCAGAAGTTTTGTTGGAAAAATAAAAAAAATTATATATATATATATATATATATATATAACTGGCTGTCAGAAGCTGAAACACTGGGTGCAAATGGTGAGCAGAACTATCTAACAAAATTCACAGATTCATCAAGATTTCACTGATAACGAAGGAACATGTATCCTCACCTTGAATGTCATTGACAATCGGAAGTTTGCTATCTTTGGTGCTTCTGTTCCACATTTCATTAACAGTTATAGCAATTATCTTTATCAGATTGTAAAGACCATCCCCAAGGATAAGGGAAATAGCTATGAATACCTGCAAAAAAACAATTGCCGAAAAAGTAGCTTTAGAGCAGCCAAACAAGAGGAGACTGCTTCACCAATGCAGAAGTGCAAGAAATAGAGAGATCCAAAACAGAGTAAATGCTTACAGACAATGAAAAGAAGCCTAGGAAAAAGTAAAATACACATAAACAGTAACAGAATTGGTTTAGAGGCAATGAAAAAGTCTGATTCACCTAACCTTATACCCATAAAGACCTTTAAAATCGTTGCTACCAAGGTCAGCTGGATACCAGTCACCTGCATGTTGGGAGATGAAGGGCCAAAGAAAACCCCATGATATGATGGCCCCAAGAAGAGCTGAACAGTTGACAATGTGAGGGCAAATAAGACCGCATCCGACATAAGTTGGACTGAAGTCAAAATAAAACCTGTATTTAAAAAAAAGCAACACTATTTAGAATCCCAGGACATTACCAATGTAAATAGATAAGATATGAACCAATTTTGACTAATTCACCAGAGAATGAATATTTGAAAGATAATACAAACAACACTTGAGGTAATGCGTACACACACACACACACATACACACTCTCTCTCTCTCTCTCTTATTTATTTTAGAAAGAACAGTTTTTATTTATTATGGTACCCATATCTGAGTACAGATATTCCATATGATAACAAATGGACGTTTAGGCTAGATCACATTGCTACTGTATCACATAATGGAGTGAAAATTGAGTAAGATAGGACAAAGACGAAACAAACAAAGATAATATGAATATGCAATAATAGCACAAATGAAAAAAACATATATATATATATATATATATATATATAGAGAGAGAGAGAGAGAGAGAGAGAGAGAGATAGAGGGAGGTTAAGGAAAGTAAACCAAATGGATCCTTACGTGTTTTTAAATAGAGTCAAACCAAAGCTTGGAAAATTATCAAATCCACATGAATTCCCAACACCACTGAAGAACCACTTAAAGCAGCTCCAGATAAAACTTATGCTCAAGTATTTTCCAAGGCACCTCACTTGCTTCCTGAAATAACAAAAGAGTAGTAATTAGGAAGAAAGCAATCAATTTATTTTTCTCTTTATTTTAATGTTTGGTAGGTGGTGCGAGAAGGCTTCAACTTTCCAATAAACATACAACATACCGAAGACTATAACAAACACAACTAAGAGGAAAGTAAGAAGCCATCAATAATTAGGGGACACTACTTTTGAAAATTGATAAATATCATGGACTTCCTGTAAGCGAGGATTACAACACACATTAAAAATTCTTTTTAACTGGACCCTACAAACTCAGTCAATGATCCTTGCAGCTGGACATAACTATTTTAGTAACTGTCTCCCATAGTTTTATATAAATTGGAAGTATATCAAGACCTGAAAAATAATGAAGAGCGTCATGTGAGTAACAAATACCCTGCAAGCTCTGCTCCAGTGTTGGTGTGAAAGCTATTAATTAACATTGCCGTGGCTGTTCCACTGGGATATGTAAGTTTATAATCCAAGATCATAACCTGATACAACACCGATGAAAAGAATGAGAAGTTAATACCCAAGAGGATAAAAAGGCCAATCATGGTGGTGAATCAACATACTGAGACTGTAATAACATGTTTAAACGGTACTAATATAACAAACTTTCTCAAATTTCAATTTCTTATAATAGTTAAAATCAGTTACAACATTTCCCAGGGTTAAAATCCTTTCCACCCAACAAGTCTAACATCATGAGTATAAACAAAGAAAAGAATAGAATAAACTAGATTAAGTCAAACATAGCAGGAAATAATTATAATTAAATGATTGAAAAAGTATGCATGACTGAGTGTATGACTTCCAGAATACAAACAGTTGACAAACTGGACTTCCACTTCAATCCAGCATGTATAAAAGCATTTTACCATGGTAAGCACCACTAGCAACACTAACGGTGTTGATAATGAAAATGACAGTGGAAACTACCTTACGGAGTGGAACGAGACTGAAAAGTCCAAGGAAACTGACAACTACTAAAAAACCAATCATCCAACCCAACCCTGGGTTCTTGACATCTTCTGCCCGGTTTCCAGGGTAATCAGTACCGATTAGTTGATACGTTCTTTCATCCATTGCAAGCAAAGATGAACCGAACCCCCCTGATGGAAGTTGCATATCCATAATCACATCAAACTCAAGAAGTTTAATAACCAAAAATATAAAATGCAAACAAAAAGACATAGGGTCCATTGAGCCATAGCCCTAATGGGTTTAACACTTGAGGCTGCAACTTGGAAGTTTAGAATGATTTTACCCTTCAGTTGTTAGATGAAAAATTCATATTATTTTTTCTATTTTTGTTAAAATTATTAATTAAAAATCATATTTACCAAAAACTATCGCCTTTTATATCACAAGTTGAGCTTCTATTTCACAGCAGTTGCTGCTTGTAAGCCACAGAATCAATTCCTCCAATTAGTCAACGAGTAAACACATACAGAAACTCGCGGGTGCATTAAGGAGTACTTTTTGTCCAAAATGTTTGAATAGGTACAATTCTACAAGAGCATCTAAAGTCGTTTTCCACTATACCATCTTAAAGCTCCATCTCAAGAAGCACCAATCAAAGACCCCCATTCTTTTCCCCTTTTATGACTTTTTTGAGAATAAGAAGCAAGTACAAACACCGCTAAATGATTAATTGATTAATAAACACATATTGATTGACTAATCATTACCGCTAAAAGCGAGGCCATAACAAGCAACCACACAAGTTTGAATGACGGTGTTCTCTTGTCTCGTAAAAGGCTTAATCGAAAACCCTAGCTTCGATAAGAAGCTAGTCCACGACTTCACGAAGAAGAAGCCTAACAGTCCCGCGGCAACGTTGAGCGACGGAATAATTCCGACCGTCAGATTGAGCTTGTGCGTGATGATGCAGAAGAGCGTCCCCATAATCGCGCTCACCACCAGCCCCCTGATCGTTATCTGATCCTTCCATTCCGGGATCGGCTGATCCGCCTCCTCCTCCTCGTCATTACCGGCCGTGATTTTGTCAATCAACGGCTCTGACACTTCTTCTTCGGTTCCCATTATTTGAAGATTCCGTTATGGTTTCTCCTTCCAAATGCTACGACTGTACACATGTTTAATTGTTTATAGGAATGCTATGGGATCTGCGTTTTTGCAAATAAGGACATATTTGTTCTATTTTTAACAAACACAGCATAGTGGGTTTTAATTTCCTTCCTCAATTTAAGTGAAGGTAGTCTTCTCCCTTTCGAAATGTGAGTGGAGTAGACATCCCTCGAATATTAGAGAGGGTCAAAATCTGGACGTTTAGTCCCAGTAATATTCTGGACGTGCTTCATAAGAATTGATGTAAATTAGTCCCAATAATATTCTGATTTGTAAATATCGGTTGTAATCTCATGTAATATGAGTTGTACTCTTGAGCAATAGTCTCATGTAATCAAAAAAAAAAAAAAAAAAACAAACACAGCATAAAATATGTGAATAATATATAATCCCATGCATGCATTCATTTATCTTATATTTATTGTAAAATATACCTCACACGAGTAATATATAAATCTTTTATTTATTTATATATATATATATATATATTTGTTTTAGATCTTTCTATTTTACATGTAATATAAGATATATCTTCACACATAAATAATATACGTATCTTACACGTATATTATTTATGTGTAAAAATATATCTTATATTACATATAAAATAAAAATTACCACATATATTATTTATGTACGAAGATTGGACCTTACCATGAATGTAGGACAGGGATTCCCGTCCATATGTGAAAATACATGCAATACGTTATCACTCCCCTTTGCATTGGGGTGTGGTGAGTGGACGAGACAGCGAGCAAGCTCTCGAGATGATTACGTTGAGCACTACGATGTAAAATCCCAGACCTTTTAGTTAGCCGGTCGAGTTAGAATTTGACACGTGTTACCCGCGGGACATGGGCTTATCAGTTTTTGTCGCTTTTACAGTTATAGGTTCATGCCTTTGTGGCAATGGGACGCCGCCAAGTAGAAGTGAAGTTTTTTTTTTTTTTAATTAATTTAAATTATAAATAATTCTGATATTTTTGTCTCGAGTAATAATGTTATCTACTTCAGGAAAAAAAAGTGAAACAATGTTGTCAATTATTGTAAAAACAAATAATATTATCAATTGAAATAATATAGTTTATGATTTTTTTTTAGAAAAATTATCATTGTTTCATTTTTCTTTTACCTTATATTCATTTAACCATCATTAAATTTTAACATATTCTTTGCATCATTTTTTTTTTAAATTTATATCAATTAGCCACTTTTGTACTAACACCGTTAAATAATTTTAATAAAATAATAATTTTATCTTTAAATAATTAAAAAGATCATTTTTATTTTATAAAAACTTTGAAAATAAAAAATTATAATTATAAAATACTCCTAATTTAATAAAAAAAATAAATTCAAAAATTAGAATATTTATTTTTTTTAATAAAATTATTTTAATAAAAACTATAATTATAAAAATAATTACAAAATTTTGGGATTTAATAAAAATCTCCTAAATTATTAAAATTTTGGGATTTATTTTTTAATAAATAAATTCAGTTATTTTAATAAAATTTTGTAAAATTATAATTTTTAATAAATAAATTCATTTATTTTTATTAACATATTAAAAAATTATAATTTTTAATAAAATAATTATTAAAAATTTACAAAATCTAAATTTAATAAAAATTAGCCGAGTACCTCTATTTGAGATTTATTTTTTATTAAATTTAGGAGTATTTTTATAATTATAATTTTTTATTTTTTAAATATTTTATAAAATAAAATGATCTTTTAATTTATTTAAGGGTAAAATTGTCATTTTGTTTAAATTATTTAACGGTATTAGTGCAAAAGTGGCTAATTGATACAAAATTTAAAAAAAAAAGTGGTGTAAAGAATATATTAAAATTTTGTGGTGGTTGGATGAACACAAGGCAAAAGAGAGGTGGGGTAATGATAATTTTCTTTTTTTTTTAATGATCAACAGAGTAAAAAATAAAAAAAATACTAGCATTCTAGGTGATATTAGTCATCACAATGCGGAGCAGTTGACAAAATCAAGAGACGTCCTATCAATTCATCAAAATAAATTTTTTTTATACACTTTTATATTATAATTAGAGTCTTACTGATATATTACAATCAAAATCTTATTAATATATTACAATTAGAGATCAGTCGGGACTCTTCTGAATAATCATATTATAATACAACTCAAATATCAATCTTCAATTAAAATTAAAGAGAAATTTACCCTCACTATTAATATTAGAGAAAAATCCCCTATTATACTAGGAGTCAAGTCCTAGCATAATGTTGGAAATCAAACCCATGCGCCCAAGGTTGTTGGGTGCATGGATGTGCCAATGGGCCCCGTACCTTAGGCGCATGGGTGTGCCAATGAGCCCGTCCAAATGAATATTTGGAGAACCATAAAATGTTAACATTTATTTCTAGTATTTTGGTGAGCGTAGTTGATTTTTTTTTTTTTAAATCGATCTAAGGTAGACAATTATTTGTCATTTACTCACAAGCATTCATGTTGAGGGCATAAATTTGAATTTATATATAGTTCACTTTCTCCCTTTGATTAGTTTTTGAAATTAATATTTAATGCTTCTGTGTAAATTTTTCTTTTAATAATACTAATATATTACAATTAAATAGTAAACGGAATTCGTCTTCATAATTTTAGTATGGCTCAGCTCAAACAACCGTCCTTACTTAAAACTGAAAGAAAATATATATATATTTTTTATTTTGATAAGAGAAAGAGAATATATTCTATTATCAAAACAGAGAGCTAAATAAACCCTTCTTAGGGAATGTCAAATCCTAACTAGACTGTAACTAGAACTCGAACGTATGCGCCTAGGCTCCTATGTAGATTTTGATTTGACAGTTAATTGAGAACATTTTTCTGTGGAAAGATACCGATTCAAAAGGGCACCTTCGACAGTTGGGCTTCTAGGATGGTTACCATTGGGCTTAAGTTTACGTTCAATAATGGGCCTGCCTCCAAGACAACTTGTCCAGACAATTTCGATCGAGAAAACGAGAACTAAAATTATAGAACATCACGCACACGAAAACATAAATTCTTTAGGCCATTAGGACTGGTTAGAGCATCTCAATCTTTCCATTTAGAATCATAAATGCAATTGAATTAACCAGCCAAAATTCTTTGCGTTTTCAATGTTCCTGGCGAATATTGTAAATATTTTTAATTACATCCTGATTTGGGTCCACTAAATTATTAAAAAAAAAAAAACATAGTATCAAACATACAACGATGATTGCCGACGTGGCCCTCACATTACTAGTACTGCTGCAGTACAATGTCCATAGTTTTTTATGCGTGCGTGCGTTCGTGTCAAAACCACATGGTAAAGCCCACTCAAATTCATCGGTTTCCACGTGAAATTCACGCGTCGACGGTCTAACCATCCAATTGAGTCGCAAAAGACCACACTCAATGACTCGAAAATTTAGCTGGCCATGCGTTTGTCTTAATGCAGATCTTTAGCAAGAGACCCCACTCAATGACTCAAAATATAGCAGGCCATGCGCTTGTCTCAATGTAGATTTTAGCAAGGGGTGAGTGATTCTATTGTCTCTAGTCCGTCAAAGTTCAAAGAAGGGTAATATCATGTCCTGCGTTTTCTAGCTGCTTGTTGGCTAGCTAAAAATGAGGATCCCCATAACAACTACCTCACCATCTACATTCTAAAGAGAGCTATAGTGTAGATGGATTTGGAAAGAAAAAAAAGCTTGTGAATCTCCATAATCAAAATTGCAACCATGGAGTAAAGAAGATGCTCAAAACAAAATTCCAAACAAAATCTGTTCACGTAAAAAGTTCTATCAGATTAAAATGGAAGTAGATTGTCAGTAAAGTGAAAAAGCAGAAGCACAATCAATAAATGAATGAAAGTTAGTGTTTCAGAGAGCAGCAACGATGCAATTGAACTCTCGAATTTTCATTGGATGTTCGTTTTCAATATACACAGTCCCATAGAATAGAAGACACTGACTAAACTACTTAAAGGTCATGTTTGCTATATCTAACTCCTAGGGTATCATAATTATGCTTTGCTTAAATATAATACTCAGCATGCATGAACATTATGCTGACGATGGTTGAGATTTGAGGGGTGGAAGAAAGAATTATTGCCTGCAAACAGTGACCATACATGTTGCAAATATATAACTGTTAAAACTACCTTGATGCTCGATCTGCCAGGACTCAAAAAAAGCAGAGTAGATGATTTGTCACGAGTCATCATCCACGTGTACATCATTAAACAACATCATATGACGTTAATTGCCTTTATTAATAGCAAATGAAAGTTCAGGAAATTTTATTAAGTTACCAAGATTCCAGATTAGAAATGGTAGGTTAATGAGACTACAGTTGCATGATAAGTATTGATAAACACAACTCATTCGAATATTGAAACACGGAGCACAAAAGTACACTTAAGTTTATGAAAACTACTTACTTTTGCTGTGGCAGTTTGATTGCCTATGCCCAACTTGAAGAAAGGTTTCTCAAGTTGAAAATGCTTGGGTGGATTTTGTCCTCATGCTTACAACAGCTTCCTCCTTAACTTAATGCAACTTCCATTTGATGCTTGCGGGACATGTTTATAAATCAGGGCCAGCAACCCAGATCTAAGTGGGCTCCTCATTAGAAGAATTCTATACATGGCAATGTCGGTACTTTAAGAAGACAAGCTTCTATTGCTGAAAGATGTCCTAGTCATGCCTGCGACAAGTGTACAATTGCATGATGAGTAACAGGACAAATCATAGTCTAATGGCTTTCATAGCATCACAACATGCAAAGCAAAATCAATTTCTGGAAGTAAAAATAGTGACGTTTATTGTGATGATTGGGGGGAAAAAACCAAAAAGAAATTAATTGCTTTTATTCCAGAACCTGCATGTCGAGAATATTTCAAATTAATATGCACAAGTACTTGTGCATTTGACTCTGCATTTTCCGCTTAATACTGTGAGATAAAAGAACAGGATTGCATTGCAGCCCTTTCAGAACAGGAAACAATTAGGACAACAAAAACTTCTCAGATACTTCTGATGAACTCGCCTACCGCAATATGGCAGAAAAGACGGACTTAAGGAAATATGACCTTAAAGATATTTCAGAATTGGATTAACTATAAAGACATTAATTTATTTATTTAAATAAGACACTCAAACATAACTACCTACAACACAACCCAGAAAAAATAGCAAAAAAATTGCACCAAAACAGTCAGTTAAGAACACCTGAGATTTACGCATCAAAAAAAAAAAAGAACACCTGAGATTTTCGTACTCTTTACTATGTTATGGAGTTTCTAAAGTATGGTCACAAAGATAAGAACACAAACAAAGATGACTAATTCAAGAAAGGAACAACAACAGAGAAAAATAAGAAATAGAGAATATCATAAATGCCTAACTCAGCTCCCAAGGCCAGCACTTGCAACGGCTCCCCCATTAACTTGTACAGATAACAGATACTTGGAAGAGGCAACAAATTGCGACAAATGAGTTACAGCAGAATATTTTACGTAAAAAATATCTTACCTGAACCATGACCCACAAATAAGTTTATAGAATTGAATCCAGTCCCTGTAGATTCCCTCATGACTAACATATCTCATTATTTAATACTCACCTGTGTGCCTAACAACATTCAACCAAAATATTTTTGTCCTGCCAGACATGGTGGGCATTTCATTCACACCAGGTTCCTCGTAAGATAGTTGTAAATAAAGGATGATAAGACGTAAGGTTATTTTCACAGATCATAAACTTAATAACAGATTTCATTATGCTGGCATGTAATTATCATTCAGATACATGATAATTTCAGATTACTGACTGACTTAATAGAAATACTCATATTCTCATGTATTGAGAAGTGGCTAATTGCTATCCGTTCTTGTATCTTTGAATCCTACTCCAAATATCCATACACGCAAGGAAACCGTAGCATTACCAGCTTGTGGGTCTCCAAACCACTCTCCAATTTACATGATTTGATCTTGACAAAGAACAGCCAACCAAAATCTTGTATCTTTCTATTTGTCTCTCTACTCAAACTCAAGTCTATCTCAAGACTCTTCTAGCAATGACTTTCCCTTAGCAATCATGATAAAAGATATTCATTATTTCGATCTTGAGCAATCTAATCATCATTTTTAAGGTCTCTCTCCCCTTACATATCTATATCTGTCTTCGTATGTGTTCCTTCATCAAGCCCTTGAAAGTGAGATCAAAATGAAGGTAAGTACCTACTCTACAAATTTTCAAAACATCATAAATGTTCCAAATCTTTTAACTTCATCTTTGCCTGAAATTGTAGCAGATACTAGGTCGGATGCACCAGAGAAATCGGCAAAATAGCATTGAGCCATTCAAGGATTTCACACTTGGTATTCCAACTACTTCATAAACTGTATTCCAGCTTAGCAATCCCTATGACATGCTACCACTTACAAAAGAATCACACAACAACTTACTAAGATAACTTAGCGTGCTCAACATGTAATCTAGCACATCAGTTTAGTTCAAGATTGTATTATTAAGTTAAACTCCTCTGGAATTACTTATATTTTGAAACTGATAAACTTCTGCACCTGCACTTGAGGATTAAAAAAAACAGATGGTTCTCAGAACGCCAAAAAAGAGTGCCTCAGCGGCATAATTTTCCGCCAGAATCATTTCATATGCTCAGGTTGTCCCAAAATTATCTCCATGAAAACTGGCGGAGACCACCCATCTTCCTTGGGCATAGGACCACCAATTTTCTCCACAAGGAATAGTATTAAATAGGCCAATCAGCACAAGTATTGTGGCCTTTTTTACACGCGTCCTTGATAACTGCAGGGTTATTGCAATTAATCGGTCTCTAAGCAACCATGATTACAAATCTGAAAGTGTTGCAGTGACTAGAATAGGTCCATATTGCCCTTTCTGGTAGAAAAATAAAAATGGAAAACCAGTTCATCTTTCTCAAACTAACCGATAGGATTTTTCTTCACATTTGTTGATAATGTCCTAATTCCTTTTGGGATTCAATTTCAGGAAACTACTGCATTTGCCTTTCAGCTCAGTCAACCCTTGATTACCAAGACTATGATTCAAAGCCAAACTTTGGATCAAGATATGGATCAAAATCCTCAAAGCATTCCAGAAGGGAGTATGAAAACTCCACTTCTGAACTTGAGGCCGAGGAAGCGAAAGAAAGCTTCAATGAAGAAACATCTGGAATTATCTCCGAGCCCTTCCACGGCTTCCTTACCATTGGAACTCTTGGTATGGAACCCATTACCAGTGAACCAGCAACACCAACGTTTGCTATATCTGGGGAGAACATAGTCGACGAAAAAACAGAGGTCACAGAATATGACTTAAAGCTCATTAATGATCAACTAGAGAAGTTCCTTGGGGCTGAAGCAGAAGAAGAAGAAAATATTGAAACATCGGGAAGAAATAGTTATGTTAGCATTGTTACACTCTGTGACAACCCAATAGAAGGAGCCAATTCTGAAGATTATGGAAAGATGATGGTGTGTCCACTCCAAGGATATCTATTTGGGTCTTCAATTGAATTTCCAGAAACAATTATAGAGGTGAAGAAGGAAAAGACATCACTTATAGAGCTGTTTCATAGAAGAGAGACAACAGACAAAAGTTCCATCGAAAAGTATAGTAAAGTGGAGATGCCAGCCAAGCAGAAGCATAAATCTGTTAAAAATCTCATTACGAAGATGTTTAAAAAGTTTCGTGCATCTTCAAAAAGCCCAACCCCTTCAGACAGTGATACTGCATTTGTTTCAACCAAGAAGAAGCTGCATAAGGTATGCCTTCTAGCACTAGATTTTCTAAGAGCTACTATTTACTAATTGTTTTTTGTAGAATCCTCATATCAATAATCAGTAGATCATGATGTTGTAGTTTAAGAAACTTAATGCATTAATTCTGCAAACTACAAAGCCAAGACATCTAGGATAGATGGAAGTCAACTACTAGAATCAAAGGGTGTAGGTTGTCTATAACCTTTTTCCATTTTAACAAAGAAATATTAGGAGTGAGTAATTCAGAGGTGGTTTCACATTTTCTACAAGTGTAAGGGCCTGATCAAGGTCATTCATTGAGAGTACACTGCATGGTGTAGAAGTCATCTGTGCTTAAAATGTTCAGATCTTAGATTTCAAACCATCCATTTCAAAAAGGATCTTGTAGCCAGGTCATCATCTGAAGATTCTAGCACAAAATAACACAACCTTACGTAACCATTATCGCACGATTATAAATCCTGTAACAAACAAGATTTTTACATAGTTCAAAGTTAACTACAGAGTATATACTGGATAACGTATTTTTCCCATTTTTATTTTATCAATCCTGTAACATGATTGCAGGAGTATCATCAATCCCTAACATACAAGAATGTTACATGTTACACAACAAATTTTTTGGAAGGGAAGCTCTGTCAGATAAAGATGATAACTTCAGGCATATATACTGGATAATATTATTTCTGTTCTAACTATATATAAGTGCCATGCAGGTGATACAAATGTTCCACAGGAAAATTCACCCTGAAAAGTCTATAGCTGAAAAGGAGTTAAAATCCCCCACCAATAAGATCAAGAGCAGTCCTTATGAGGGTGTCCACACTGATGGAGGCCTGGACAACGACAACAAAAGTTCTCCCCCAGGATGTGAGTCGAAGGACCAGATAGAATATCACAAGATCGACAAAATGTTGTCCCAATATGGGCTTAGGGGCAGTACTTCAAGTGGAAATAGGGAGCACTGGATCAAAACAGATGCAGACTGTAAGTATCTTTTTCTTTCTTCAATTTTTTAGTTGCTTTTTTTTCCCCCATAAAAAAAAAAAAGATATTATAAATTGCAACCAATTTTTTTGTTCTTGACTTGGCCATGCATGCAAAATAAGCAGGAAAGAATCTGTGACCTTACCCTAGACAAATTCTTAGGAAGAAACAATGCCATGATGCCAATAGGCTTTCAGCACTCATTCCAGCATGCCAGTTCTACTCCTTGTCCAGAGGAGAATAGAATGACAATTTTACTCAACTTCTAATAACTGCAACATCTAGTTTTGATTATTTTTCTTACCACTGCCACCAAATGACAATACAGCTAATCTTTCTTCAAATAAGATGCATAAAATGAAAAATATCTGATAAATGTCTCAGTAATTCAAGCATTCAAAAGCATAAGTATACTGATAAAAATGTATGAAATCTGGAAAATAACAGAACTGTGAGTAGAATAAATAACTAATGATATATGAAGGAAATTTTGGAAGATAATAGGAAACTAGATTCAAGCACTGTATGGAAAAACTAGACAAAAAGAGTGGTCAAATACTAGGGTAGAACTTACACTAATTAGCATGCAGAAATACTTTTCCTATAAAATAGCAATCATCTATTTCTTCCATATTCAGACTTTAATAATATAGTTCAATAAAAGATGAAAACAAATGAAAAACACATATGCTCAGCTCTATTAGTATAAACCATATGGTATTCCCATCACCATCTCATCTCAAACCATAAAGAAATCATGTCTCATCTGTTTGTACACAACTTTTCTTTTTGGTTGGTACTCATCACAATGTACAGATTTAAAAGCGCTAATCTATAAAGAAAGCCTCATCTATGTTTATAGATGTGATCAGCAGCAACAACACGCTGACATATCAACTAATTTTTTACTTCTATCAGTTAACTAAACCATATCAACTAATATTTCTTGACTTCTCCACCCCATACAATACATGAAAACCATTTGAACTCAATATGCTAACCAAGATACCAATATGCATTCAAACTTGATAGAAAATCGACCATTAAGAACTGTTAAAAAGCAGTAACATAATTGAAATAAATTGTTAACATGTTTTTTCCAATGACACTGGATTATAAACCATATCTTGTGGCCATACTTTTACAAAAGACTATAATGTTTATAAATATGTAGCCTGACCCTTTTCTATTGATTGAAATGTAGACCTGGTGTTGGAGCTGTAGCAGAGAAGCTGAGGGAAATGCTTAGCATCAGTGGTTCTCTTTGAGTTATAAGATGCATCAATGTGATGGTTTGTAATATTATCTATGTTCTTGTAGACTGTGAGTAAAATGGTAATGAATTCTGGAGAAAGAGAGAAAAATAAGGAGGATTCCATCTTATCTTCCACCATGTATTAAAAAGGCTGTGGCACTAAGTGCCTTGTAAGGTTCTTAATTACATGATGTTGTTTGAGACTTGTGACCTGTAAGGTTCTCAATTAGTAAAGGATGAGGTTGATTGTGTCACTTGAATTCTTAAACACCCAAATACTTCCTAGATGCTTGATTTTGACACGTGTTATGCACAGTTCAGTCAGTCAAAATAAACTGCATACAAGAATCAAAATCTGGAATTGTTCAATATTAGGTTTCAAATTGCAGCTTTCGGAGATTGAGAATTTACACACATTAATCTCCTTGCCAAATACATAAATTTGCAGATGTTGGTCGCAATTATGTTGCCTGATAACATGAAAAGGTAGCCTTTGACTGTCCACCCAAAAAATTCATTTATCCCAACCTTTTTGGAGTAACTAAATAGGAGAATCATTAAAAAGGTCTCAATATATGAAGTTGGATTTATATTTCTTTTCTATTCTGTGTTGTGGAATTTTATAAACAATTTCAATTGTCAACAAAACAACTAGAAGGATCAAGGCCCCACCTGATAGTATAATGTATTGGAAAGGTAGGAAGTAGCTGACTCCCAAATTACACCGGAATGCGCTGTTCAATCAGAAATCCACCCATATCCATCCTCCAAGAATGATCAACCAGAGCTGCCATCTCTCTGAGATGAAAAAAATCAGAGCTCCATGTGAAAGAAGCACACACAAATGCATATGATCAACGAAACACCGGTGAAGCAAACACATCAATGACTGCTAAATAATGGGGAGGGAAAGGTTAAATTTCTTATAATGGAAGTTCATGGAAACATATTCCACTTTATACCTAAATGAAACAGATTTTTATGCACTGGATGACATGAGTATCTATTATGGGTTTTGATGACATTAGTATTGGTTTAGTTATACTTTTAAGAAATTAGGCATTCAAATATACAATTAGACAACATCACTTCTGCATTTCTTCAGCAGAAGAGATGTAATTACATTAAAAAACTATAAGAATGTGTTTGTATGTAGCAAGAGCACTAGAATTGCACGATATATTAAAGGAAGAAAAAAGATTTAGGGATCTCAGTACTTCCCCCTCTCGTGGTTGTCTCCAAACCCAGATAGAAGCTACTTGTAATCTACAAAAACTTTAATCTTCGGTAAGAGGAAAATTGATTTGTGAAGCACATTTTTTGCAGCTTAAAATTTTTACCATTCATCATAATCTCTTCATCTGTGCCATGCCGACAATTGCCATGGTCAGAGATTATCAAATGCTTATTAGAGATAATTTTTTATTTTCCCAGAAAAGGTGGAGAAGAAAAAATGAACATATACATCAGGAATGAAACCTGTCCATAGCTATCACTTCTTTCACCATATACTGGCTAAATCTTTTCTGTCCAAATACAGAAATAAAAAAGGATGCACCTGTCCTTTCTTTCCTAGAACATAGACAAATATGTGCTCATAAAAATATGTTCAAATGTCTAATATTTATGGAGTTTCAGAGTCCGAAAATTTTTAAGATGTCAAATTGGATTTAATGCATGCACAGGATATGTCAAATTGGATTTAACATGTCCATGGGACAATGTGATGCACCTCTGGTCTCAAAACCATACTCAGACAGCATATTGATAGAAAATAAAATAATTTTCTAACAACAATAATTTAGAAGAGGAAATTGAAAAAGATAAACTTACTTGAGGTCATGACTAACAACAAGTATAGTCAATTCTTTCTTCAAATGCTTCAAAAGCTTCACAACATCTGCACGTGCTTTCCAATCTGATTTCCAAAATTGCATTATCAATAATTGGCGGAAAATTGGCTATAGCACTTAGCAAAAGGTAATGCCAGATAAGGTTCTGGTTTATATACAGAAATTTCAACTCACATACAAGCATCAATATATTCAACTACCTGAAATTAATTCCTAGATATTTCCTGATTTCAGGCTCACATCTCCCTAAAGAGTTAAAACGGTAAAAAGATTTATACTAAGTAGGAGATTTTCAAAGAGAAGAACAAATTATATCCTGTAAACAACTATGCATCTGGCAAATAAAAACATTCTAAAAAGATAAATAAATAAACAACAGTATACTAGCTTTATCATGTAGCCACCAAGTATCCACTAGGAATTATCAGTTTATGAAACAAGAATTACTACAGTGCAAATTCTGCAAAATTTCTTAAAATTCAGACCAGAATTGAAAGAAGAGGACTTATGCAATTAAAAGGGTTGAAAGGTTTTTTGCGCAAGTATTAACAAAGAGAGAGCCGAAGAGCTACAAGAATCATGCAAGATTAATTGTTGGATAAGTCTAGATTTGTTAAGCGTCCCTAAGTGGAAGACAATCAGTAATGCAGGAAAACAGCACCGGATGAGATATCATACCAAGACCAGCAAGAGGCTCGTCCAATATCAATAAATCTGGGACTTGTACCTGAAGGATAAATCTAACCAGCAATTAGCACTCAAAATATTCTGCAGCTATGCACAATCATTAGTAGCAATTTTTTAACCCATGGCCAAGAAATAAATAAATAAGATTAAAATTAAAGAAAATTTCAAACTATTGAAGCATTTTAGCACGTGAATGTTTAGATGCATTTTTCAGCGCATTCGAACTTAACTATAAAATGATCTATAAGTTCTTACCAATTGAATTGCTAATGCAAGCCTCCGTTTATAGCCACCACTTAGAGAATGAGGATCTTTATCCAAAGAAGTTCCATCCAATCCAACCTGAGGTTAGCAAATGGATATATGCACATTAGATATGAAATACATAGGGAATTTTTGTAAATAATGAAAGGCACATAGATACCCAGTTAATAGCTCTTTGGAGATTCAAAACAAGGTACTCCTTCAATTGAATGCTACCACTTTGCCTTGGCCACCCAAATATAACTTCATCAAGTACATTATCTGCCACAAAATACCTGGTTTGCACCAGCATAACTTGTTAGCAATTTAACAGAACAAACGTTAGGTACAATAATGAAATGAATAACTGTAAGAGAGGCACACAGTTGAAAGTGGGAAATGATAGTCTGGAGTACATTACAAGCAAGAGTCTCCTAGAACTGAATTATAATGGAAATAGAGTAACGTAAACACAGATGAACCATAGAAAGAAGATTCAGAAAATAAATTTACTTTGGTTTTGCAGAGTATACTCCAACTAGGAACAAAATCAAACTCGCTATATAACAGATTAGAAAAAGTAAAAGACCACAACATCTGAGATCCCTAGAATTCTTTATCATGACAAAAAATGAAAACAAAAATGTCCAGTTGACTTCTGATACCTTTCTGGAAACTGAAAGACAATTCCCACTTTTTCCGGTAGTAATGGTTCAGGAGAATTATTTGGTTCGCCATCATTGTTATATCTACAAATGTTAATGGAACCAGATGTTGGTTTGCTCAAACCTGCAAGAAGCTGAGACGGAAGGAGAAGGTAAACACTCATACATTATAAAAGACAAGGGGGATGTACAAAATGCACGTTAAAAACTTCCATGAGGAAAATAATAGCGCACACACTAGTGAATTACCTGTAACAGAGTGGTTTTCCCACTTCCACTACGTCCAAATATTAAACCAAAACTGCAGTAATTGACCACGAACAGTTTAGTCCATGAGTACAGAACCCTACGGTTGATCCCCACGCAGGACCAATTGGACAAAAACAAGCCCACACCATGAAATCAGACCACAAACACATACCTTTTCTCAGGAAGGGAGAAGCTAACTCCATTTAAAATGTCAACCTGGGTCCCTGGGGGTCGATAGGAAACATCCCTAACCTTAAGAGTAACATTTCATATTTTCTTAGGAACTTCCAGAACCATCAGCTTTATATTCAATTATAGCAAAGAAGCTGTTAATACATATACATGAAGCATAAAAAAGCGAGCAAATTCCAAACAATTAACTACAGCTATATACTCTCTGCAACACTGAAATCCAAACATTTCCATTTTGTAGAACTCACATGCCATTATCATGATTGGTTGTAAAGATATGTTCCCCGTTTAAAAATTAAAAATTATCCTATCACTAAAATGCTAGAAACAAAAGCCAATTAGCAACGCCGGCGATATGCGGGGAGAAACAAAGAAATAATAATTATTCACAATTACATCAAAAATCACAACTATTACAAGCAAATAAAAATAAGATTTCACATATTATCATAACCAAATTATTATAATAACTATTTCAGAAGAATTACACTTTTGGGAGGTCTCAGTCTGATAAATTATACCTTTTACTTAACAGTCAAGTACTCCCAAAATATCAAGCTCATTACGTTCAATACACCAAAAAAAAATCGAGTGTCTCGCTCGTTATTTCGTAGAAAGCAATCAGCTAAGAAGTATATGTACGCAGCTTGACAACAAATTAAACTAACAACAATATATTTTGAACAATATTAAAGAAGCAAGAAAAAAAGAAGAACTCACTTCAAGGCAAGAATAATCGCAGGAGATTCCGCCAGCGCGCTTTTTTCTAAGGTTCACTCTGTAAGTAAATGAATGGAAATTGAATTAAAATTAACAGACTCTCAATTAAATAAGTGTTATTGTCGTATTAATTTGCTTACCTGGAGCGTGCATTGCTTGAAATTAAGATCGATGATTCAAATTTCGTCCAGTGAAGCGCAGAGGAAAGAGCCAAAGTAGAGCTCGCCATTACTAAAAACACCGAAGAATTTGTTCGTTTGCCGGCCCCGCGGGCGTTCTTCAGGACCCCTCCCCAAGTCAGGTGAGAGGGTCCAACTGTTTGCCATGTCAGCATCAAAGTCAGGTGACTTTGCTGTTGGGACTCAATACTCAGAATACGAGTAATTTGGGATTGCGAAAATCGATCAAATAAACTGCTTTAATTGTAAGATGAAATAAGTTGTTGATTAAAAAAGTAATTTAGTGGTTAATAAATTGTATTATTGTAATTATTGTGAATTTAAAAAATAAGATATATGTATTTAGTAAATTTTATTATATAATAATTAAAATAGACATATGTTTAAATTACTTTTTATTTTTAGAGTATGTTTAATAAATTGTTTAGACATATTTTTTTTTTCCTAAATATGTAAAATTACATTAAAAAAACTCAATTAAAAAAATCTAAAGAACTTCATAATTTGTTACATAAAATATGATAAAAATTAATAATTATACATAATCCAAATAAAATAAAAAATAATATGTATTACATTCACATTATATTTTTTGCAATAACATTTTTTAAATTATAGTAGTATTATGATATCTAATGATTTATATATTGGGTTTATAAATAAGTAAGATATAATTATATTTTTATTAAAATACTAAGGTTATAATAGGAATTTTAAAAAAGTGTGGTAGCTTATTAAATAAATTGTTTATGAAAAATAACTCCCTACCTGCTTTTAAAAGCCGTTGACAAGATGAGGAAAATTATGAATTATACCACTTTTACAAATTTTACCAAATATTATTATTGTAAAAAATTATGAAATAAACAGCTTATTGAATTTTAATCTCAATACCAAACAGATAGTCACTTATTGCGTAGCTGAAAATTTACTTCTACATTAAATATTGGCGTGAAATTATTTGTAGTTAGGACTAAGTTGACCTTTTTATAAATTTTTTTAAAATTTGCAATTAATAGTTATTAGATAAAAGTATGAAACTAATTAAATCTTAATTGTGTATTATTATATATGTACAAGTGACAAAAGATTATAAAAAGTTGAACATGAATTAGCTAAGTAATAAATTTAAATTCATAAAATTTATCTTAATTTAATAAACCAAATTATATTGCTCCTGGGATCACCATACTCCTTATTTTCTCTTTTTTACTTTTAAATTGAATGGAAAATTTAATTGTGTGGATATTTTTATTTGATTATTGACGTTACAGTCCTTATTGTTTGTTAAAAATCAAATTAGTCAAAGATGATTTCCAAATTTTGATAAATATTTTTCCTCTATGTTCACTTTTTCAGCCTTCTTCATCTTTTTTTTTTTTACTCTTATTTTTCCTTTAATCATTCTTTCTTTCTTCATCTTACTCAAATAAATTAGTTGCGTTCAGGAAGAGATTTCTTTCAATCGCTAAGCGAAGTAAGTGATTTCACCTCATTGTATACGCATACACTCTCTATATATCTTAAGTCTTCAGCCTCCCTCCATTATTTATGCTTATTGCATAAATTAGATTGATTGTGACCATCTCTATATTGGATAAATTAAGGACGTGTTTGGGGTAGTTGTGCTGCCACCGCGCAACTGTTCCTTATTCCTATTATAGGGGAATATTCCCCTAGAATATGGCATATGGAGCAACTGCGCGGTGGCACCGTAACTACCCCAAACACACTATAAATTGATTGCAACTATTTTTATATGTTGTATGTATGTATGTATGTGCAATCGATCTGCTTCAGCAACTTACCTTTCTTCTTAAAACTAATAATTAAATGGTTGTATGATGATGTTTACAGACTTTATAATAGCCCCAAAAAGTATATTTTACGGTTCGACAAATTCAATAAATCAATTTGCTTCAAACAATTCTTATTATCTTTGAAAATTTAGAGATTGAAATTATCTATGAAAATGTAATTATGAAAGATGATAAGAAACATAATTTTTTAAAAAAAAGAAGAAAATGAACTTAAAGTAAGAGAGCAGAGAAGGATTAAAAAGAAGAAAGAAAGAATAAAGTCACTCCCACGTTGAGTGTAGGTTGGATTACAGAATTGTTTTACTATTTATGATAGTCAATGTAGTTGTCTTATGAGAGTATTGATGAAGAGAGTAGAGTTAGTAAGGGGTTTTAACTGAAAGGTTACTACATATAGGTAAATACAATACTCTCTTCTTAAAAGCCATTAACTATTATGGACATAGAGGAGTTAATCCGCAAGTTCAAAGCGATAACTATATTAGAGGAAGACAAAAATAAAGTGATGCTGGAAGTGTGAATGAAAACAAAAGGAAAGAAAGTCTTGGCTGGATGCTTGGTCAGCAATGTCCTTCTTACAAAAAAGGTCAATAAAGATGAGCTTGAGATTGCATTACAACAAGAATGGCGAACTTTCTGAGAAGTTAAGTTCGAGAGCTTGGGCAATAATATCTTCATGTTCAAGTTTGCAAAAAAAGCTGATAAAAGAGAGTGATAGCACAAGGCCCTTGACACTTTGATAGTGTTAGCCTAAAGAGCTACACATATTATAATTTTGTTGCGAATAAACATGTGTCTTAAGTAAATTGAAAAATATTTTATTTAACATTTCACAAGTTCTTGAAGGATACTATTTACGATAAAGTGAATAACGTGAAATCAAGTTCAAGACAACCAACAGACAATGACACAATCAAGAATAAAATTTAGAGCTCAACAGACTCATTATTGTGATAATTCTTGTAAAGCCAGTATGATTTAATATATAAATGGTTTAGCATTTGAGAAACTGAAGATTTTATTTAATAAATTATTATTTTTTTTCATAAATCAAAGGTTTTACAATTATAAACCAAGTATTTTATGAAATTTGCTATTTTTCAAGATGTGGACCCAAATAAAAAAAGTTTTACAATATTTGATTCTAATAAGTATTGTTTTGAATTCTGAAGTTGGATATATTTATAAATATTTAAAACGTTTTAGACTGTACTATAGTTTCTAAAAGCTTTGGGGCCAAAGTATAAATATTAAAAATAGACAGAGAGTTGGTTGTTAACTACGTGAGAGCTAGCGGCTAACCACCTAAGGAAAATTTCATACTTTCAAGTTTTGGACTAAATAAAAAAAGTTTTGAAAACTTTAAAATTTATAAGTATTATGTTAAATTTTGAAAAGGATTACTTTGAAAAATATTATCATGTTTTGGGCCATATCATAATTTTAAAAAATTTTGTGAATGATAACTATTATTTAAAAATTATCAAATTGGATATGTTTGTAAAGTTTTATGAAGTTTTGATACATAATATAATTACAAAAAGTTTTGGCTAAAAATATAATTTTATGAATAGTATTACTGTAGCAACTCAAATTTAACAGTAACTTCACTATTTTAAACCAAAGAACCGGCTAAATTAAGCGGCTGGCTGCTTACTTGTTGGAATTTGCCTAGTTTTTAGGCTTAAGCTATATAAACTCAATTCCAACTTCAATTTTAAAACTTTAGCAAGCCTAAACAAGTGCAAACAACATATTTTAAGCTCCCAATTCGCAAATCATCCCAGATTAAATCTTCATTGAGCTATTATTTGTATATCCACTCTTAAAGAGAGTTTTATTGTTGTAATCTTTATTTTTTTAATCAAATTTGAGAATGTATAAATGTGAGAAATGTTTAAGTGAAGAGATTGAGAGATAATCTCTTGGTTGTAAAGGTTTATTGACGCCTTAAAAGTCAATTGTAAAGAACTTGAAACCTTAGGATGCTTAAATAGTGAAATTCTCGAGCTTGGTAGGCGGAGATTGCCGAACCATGTAAAAATTATTGTGTTTGCTCTCTCTTCCTTTACTCTTTTATTATTGTACTTTATTGAATTTTTTATTTGATTAAGACAATAGATTAAATTGTTATGCGAATTGTTTAGCATAAATTTTAAAAACTCATTTCACCCCCATTCTAGGATTGCATAACTTGTATTTTAGATAAAATAATATTTTTCCTCATAAAACCAAAAGAATTAGAGAGGTCACAAAACAATCTTTTACTCACACATCTTTCTAGGTACAGATTCGTAATATACTAATCACATGTATGGAAAAAAAAATTTCTTCAAGAACTAGGTGGAAAGATTGTGATAATAGAGGAGGTTGAAATTGATGAAATTGGATAGTGCATTGAGGAATTTACAAGAATAAGAATCTCACTCAATATAATATAGCCACTAGAAAAAATTTTATTTCTCAAACAAAAAGGCAAGACTAATATTCCAATGCTAGTGGTGTATGAACGTTTGCCAAATTTTTGTTTCTGCTATAAAATTATTGGCTACCAATACAATAAGTGTGCTAAGTACCAGGGTCAAACAAATGAGGAGCTACCATATGGGATATGAATGAAAGTAATCATAGTGGGGGGACGCTCAAAGAAGTACCATAGTAAAGAAAAATGAAACAATAATAATGGTAGATCAAAAAAATAAATTTGCAAGTTCAAAGCATCATTCTTGCTCACAACATCATCAATAAAGCTGAGGAAACCCGAATGGTGTAATTAGGTCAGGGCCCAACTACAAAGAGATGGGTTAAACTAATGAGTTAGCTAGAATTGATGAGATAGACAGGGTAGTTGAGCAACATTTAATAAAAGAAGTGATGAAATCAATGACAAAGTAGTAGTTAATAAGCAACAAAAAGCAAAATGTGATAGCTAGAAATAAAAAAGAACTTAGAAATTTGGGAATTCAAGCGGGAAATGAAAATGTAAAAGAGAGGGAAAGCTTAAAGGCAACTTCAGTTGAGGTGTACAAGGAGATAGTGGGCTCAAAGAATAAACCAATTAGCATGAAAAAACAAGACCATGAATATACTGAAAAAGCTGAGATAGATAATATGCCAGAAATTACTCAAGTTAGTCCCAATGAAGGAAGTAGAAACTGTAGGCCCAAAATCCGAACACTAAGAGTGGATGAAGAATCAGGTTAGCGACCTAAAAAAGGCTAAGTAGTAAGTCAATAGGGCCAAGTATAAAGCAAAAGAGAACTAAATTTGTTAGTCCACTTAAATTAAATGCAAAGCAATGTTAGCAATTTTAACTAGTTGCGAAACTCAAATCGAGTTGGGAACCATTGGCAATGAAAGAAATGGAAGTCACATATTCTAACACAGTAGAAATGTCAGTGGAGGCTAGTGGCCAACCCTACCGGAAGCCATGAAAATCCTTGGTTAGAACATTCAAGGTTTAAGGAATTCCTAAACGTATCCAGCATTACCAAAGATTCTCCAAATGTACATACCTTAATTTGTATTTTTGAGTGAGAAAAAGTTAGTTTCTATGTAAATGAATGTGGTTCGTAATAAGTTAAATTTGGAAAGCTGTTTTGATATGAATAGTAGTGGGAAGGGAGGTGGACTACCAATGCTTTGGAATTACCTGTTGGTAAATAAAATTCTGTAGCAAGCACTGCATCAATGCTTAAATACAGAAGGCAAATGGAAGCAAATGCGGTGTATAGAGGTGTACCGTTATCCAAAGGTAAACCAGAAAAATACATATGAACACTTTTGAAGCACTCAACAAGTTTATCTTCTACACCTTAGCTATGTTTGGTGATTTTAATAAAATTCTACATCTTTATAAAAAGAATAGTGGCAATGATAGGCATTTAAGTTTAATCAGTGACCTTATAGGGGCTTTAAAAGATTATGATTAAATAGATGTAAGATATAAAGAATATCTCTTTACTTGGAGTAATAGAAGGTTTAGACCTGGTTTTGTTTAAAAACGATTAGACAAATTTGTGTGTAATAAAGATTGGAGTGACAAATTCGTTGACTGTGCAACTATTAACCTTGACAAACGGACATCTAACTATTGTCCTGTGTTGATGGATGTCCAAGATAGAGGTAATAGTTTGAACTATAAAGAAGACGATATTCACGAATCCATTTTGAAAATATGTAGAGCCCGTATGACAGTTGTAAGGATGTCATCAAAGAGCAATGGAGCAGACACAGAAGCTAGAGTAATGACAATCCTATACTGCACTTGTATTAAAAAAGTTCATCAAAATTTCAAAATCAACAATACCATTTTCTATAAATGTCTATATTGCTGCCATCATTCACTGTAACGGTATTTTTCTGCGACATAAAGCCCCACTTAGTAGTTACTATTTTACCGAAACAAAAGATTATTTTTTGAAGAAAAAGAAAAAATAATAACTTATATGTAAATATAAATATTATCTTTTAAACAAAAAGAAAAAACTTGCAGCCTATTTGAGCGGCTGCTTTACCCTTCAAATCTCTCTTTGTTTGAACTGGGCCAGATTGTGGAGTGGTCCCACCAGATTTGCCTCCCTTTGTAATTTTAATGCCCCTTGTTGGTGGCATTGAAAATTGATCAAAATCTGTGTTTGTTGCGGTTGATGCATTCCTTTGTCTCTTTTTTCCTCTGCTTATTCTTGCTGCCTCATTTGTTGCTGCTGCCTTTTTTGTTGCTGAACCCCTTATTGATTATTCTGGGGTAGGCATAGAAGTATTAGGTGATGGCTCAGCAGCTGACCCACCCGGTGTTGAGTCTCCAGTAACATTCACTCTTGTAAATAATGCTCCTGAGCTTGAGGCTGCTGCCAAGTTCTTGCGATTCTTCTGTTTAGCACAGTTAAGTCAATTTTTAGTTTATAAGGTTAGTACACCTAATCTTCACAAATTCATATTAGTCCCAATATATAGTGACAAAACTATAATTTACATCCCCAAAAAAGTGAAAACATCAGTTAACCCACATATGTTGTCACTCTAGGTTAGGGATGGCAATTAAACCCGGACCCGGTCCGAACCCGGATAATCCGGGCCGGGTTTAACCCGTCCCGCACAAAATAAAATCCGGAATCCGGATGCTATTTTTTAAACCCGGACATATCCGGGTCCGGATCCGGATTTGGAGAATCCGTAAATCCGGAACCCGGACCCGGATGTATTTATTTTTATATTATTTTTTAATATATATGCAACCAATTGAAAAGAGAAACGCAGCCTTACCCTAGTTTCGGTTTCACCGCCAAAGCCGAAAGCCAAATATTTCCTCATCAAATCGGCGAATCGTGCTTTGTTCCTCATCCTCACCGCCAAAGCCCGGAACAAATCGATAGTTATCATCAAAGGCGATATAGTCGAGAAAAAGAAGAAGAAGGCGAAGAAGAACCATCTTGATATTGAAATCTCCAAAGAAGGCCACGAGCAAGAAGTTTCATCAAAGATAGTTTCGAGAAGTTGGCCCACGCATGTGATTTCATTGATTTTTGGTTCTGATTGTTGGAAGGGTATTGGATTGTGATTTGATGGGAGTGTGAACAAAGACAATTGCAGAACAAGTAAAGGCTATAAATGGGATCTTGAAAAAAAAAAATCCCCTTTTAAGATTGTGAATTCGAGAAGCTTTGGTTGAGTAATCTTGTTGGTAATAATTTCTTTAGTTAATATTCATCACTTCATCGTTTATTCCTTGCGGAGTTTGATAAAGGGTTTTTCAAAGCAAATGAGAGATTCAGTTTCAAAAAAACTTTCCGGGTTCAAAACCCGGACTCCGGAAATCCAGATTTTTCCGGGTTTAACCCGTACCGGACCCGCACTCAAAAAATCCGGGTTTTTATCCGGATCCGGAAAGGAAAATTCTCATCCGGGTCCGGAACCGGAAAGGCCAAACCCGGACCCGGACCCGGATTTTGCCATCCCTACTCTAGGTGGGGGTAATTTGAAGATAATGAAACAGTGATGAAATAAATTTTAAAAATTAGTTTTTAAATTGTAAGAAATACACTAACTGACCAATATATGTTTGGTCTTCTTATGTACGTTGGCTGGATCAACAAGGCAGCCTTTTATATTGTGACTAATACCCCGATGATATGAACAACATACTGCGAACCTTTTTTTATGTGATGGTGGTTCATCAGTCTCTTTTCTTTTACATGTCTTAGGTCTGCCAAATGGTCTTTGAACAATTGGGGGTAATATTTTATCAACTTCAACATGTGTCTATTTAGATTTATTAGGTAATAGATGAATAATGCCAGCATAACATCTCAAATATGCATCCTTTAGGAAACATGTGACAACATACTTCTCATAAATAGCCCTAATGTAAGCTATACAAGGCATTGCATGCTTACAAGGTAAGCCACTGATCTGCCACAGGCCACAACTACATGTATGATCATCAAGGTTGACAATATAAGACTCTTGCCCTGTTTCAACTTTATATAAGGTATTATGTGCTGGTATGACATGATAATTTCGACCAACCTTCAGCATACTGTTCAGCTTCTTATTAATAAAAGCATAAATATCAGTTAGCCACTTATCAGTTAGCCACTTATCAGTTAGCCACTTCAAGCAACTTTGTCTTCTCTCAGTTATTGCTTTCATCATGCGCTTCTTAATGTGCTCCAATAAAGTTATAACTGGTGCTTACCTCATTTCATCAAGCCATGCATTCCAACTCTCTGTCATGTTGCTTGTTGTGTGAGCATACTTTACAAACTTATCAACATTATGCACTAACCAATGCTTGGGATTTAACTTTCTCAGTCACTGAAATGCCATTTATTGTCTTTACAGAAACATATTTACTTGATGCTCTAAATGCTCTCCAAAACACATCCCTCAACTCCAGTTCCGGAGATCTTGTCTTGAGGTTTGCAAATACATATCTTACACAGAACCTATTTTTTGCTTTAGTGAACTCCAAATGAAGTGTATCAAGTACTCCCTTTTGTCTATCAGTCATGAATGTCACCTGCCTATCATCAGCTAAATACTCTTGCAAGTGGCCTAAAAACCAAGTCCAGGTATCAGTAGTCTCAGATTCACAAACATAAATTGCAATGGGAAATATGTCTTGATTTGCATCCAAACTTACTGCTGATAACATCTCACCTTTAAATGGCCTTTTCAAGTGACAACCATCAAACCCTATGCATGGCCTACAACCCTCCTTGAACCCATCTCTAAGGCCTGGGAAGCTCACTATAAACCTTTAAAACCTGCACTTATTAGTAGGTGTGTTCTGCTTTGTCACCTTCAACAAAGTCAATGCCCTAGGCATTTGCTATTTGATGACATTTGCATAATCCCACAATGACTTGAAGCTCTCAACATGGTCACCACCAATAGCTGATTTTAAAATTCTTCTCTTTGCTTTATAAACCTTTTGCGGAGCAACGGTCACCCCATATATTTTTTTCGGATAATCTATAAGTGTGTCAACATTTATTTTTGGATTAGTAAGCACCCTATAACGGTACTTTCTAGCTATCCAAGCTTCAGTTACCTCAGGATTATTATCAAGGCCTTCATAGGTGTGTATGTTGTGTATAGTCCGAATCTGAAAGCACTTGCCTCAGTTTTGAAGTGCAACATATACTCTAAATGGGCATTTGCCTGTATAGTAACCATATAAAATGCTTTTCTCTCGAACTTGATCTTTTTACCCCTAAAAATGTATTGAATACAATAATCCTTCAAAGCCCATGCAAATTCTTTGAAATTCTTAAACACCATTCCCTCTTTAAATTCTATTGGTTCTATACCCTTCCTGAATATTTGCCTACCCAATGCATGAGATATCTTGCTAAATAGATGCTCATCCTCTTAGTCTAAAAGTGGCCTATAGTCACCATTGTCACTTTCATATCCATCAAGTAAGTCATTATCTTCTTTGTTTCGGACTTCGTCTTCAGACTGACTCTTAAATGCTCTTGTGGCTCTACACATGTCATCTTTTGATTTAAACCACATGTGCAAGTCCATTTTCTCAACTTGTAGCATCTCATCATCTTCGTCTGTTTATTTTGTTGGGCCAACACTATCATCTAGGTTACTTGATTTAATATTTTTAGTTGCCTTGGGCCAGCTCATGACTTGCTCAGAATCTACAAAGTTGGCATTTCTCTTCTTCTTTACAATCTTTTTATCAGCCTTAACTGCTTCAACATGTAGACTCCTCTGATTTATAATCCTTTGAGAAGCTCTAATTTGGACAACAGCAGCCTGTTTCTTGTTAGCTTACCTATATAAATGAGTGATAGTAAAGGGTGACTTGTAGATATTTTTCCCATTTCTTTTATAAGGTTGAGTTTACACAATCTTTGATAGTAAATCATCAGTACGGACTGTATCTTCTACATGATTAGTTGGTTTATCTGATTGAGAATGTGCAACCGTTGATCTTCTAGACGTATGAGATGTATCATTCTTTAATGATTGGGACAATGATAGATCAACATCCTCAAATGCATCTTCATCAGCTTCCACTGTAAAGTCATCCATACCTTCGTCAACAACATGAAAATCAGATAAGTGATCATTATACTATAAAAGATGTGCAGAGTCAGTCTTACCCTAATCAGCACCTTTTTCTAGACCACTGTCTCCTGAAGAATGGTTAAATGTAGGCATTGGTAATGGGGTTTTGTCAAACTGAGGTGTTACTATTGTTGCTGGTCTTGAGAATGGGGTTTGATCAAACTGTTGTGGTATTTCTGGTGTGGTTTGTGTTGCAAGCTCGGGTTTTACTGGAGTGGTGGATCCTAATGTGGTTTGTGTTGCGAACTCAAGTTCTACTACAGTGGTGAGTTTAGGTGTGGTTTGTGTTGTGAGCTCAGGTTCTGCTGCAATAGTGGGTTCAGTTATGGTTTGTATTTCAGGATTGTCAGCTTGTGCTTCATCTTCAAATTCAATTTTGGTCTGTGTTTGCACTATATCTTCTACTGTAGTGGTGGCCTCAAGTGTAGAGTCTGGTTTTGAAATGGAAACCCTACAAAATTTGGTCTCTGAGATTTTTTTTAAACTTTTTTTTGCCATTAACTTTCTTTTACCACTTCTTTTTCCAGTAGCAGTTGCATGTACCTGTTATTGTGCTTCAATATTGTTGGTTCGTTGCCTCTAAAACACAGACAACACACTCTGAGGTTCAGTATAGGCCCAGCAGCAACTCTTCTATATCATCCTTAAACAACCTCCTTTTAATCATATTCGTCACATTAAGTGGTATGATGGTCATGTCAAACACAATCTCTGTAAACTTCTTCTCATTGTACAACTGCCATATCTAATATAGCTCATGATCATTATCTATTATACCCTTCTTCCCTTTCCATGGTAGTGTAACTTCAATGATGAATCTCTCATCTCTATAACTGTTTCTCCCAACCATTCTTTTCATTACAGCATTAATCAGAACAACTCTACATGGAAAGTCAGGGTCAATGAGGCCAACCTCAAAAGTTTCACTGAGAAAGCTGATAATGCCTTTCACCTTCAACTACAAATGTGATATTAAAAGCAATATAAATATCAACAACAACACTAATGTAGGCATGATATCCAAAATTAAAAGCAAAACCAAAATATCCATCACCAAAGCCTAAACAACCATTTTTTTAAATCTCCAACAGCAACTTATTTATAAAAGAATTACTAGAAACTATTAACGGTACAATGAAAACAAAATGCCCCAGTTCACTAAGAACTAGTGTTTAAACCTATTTTTCTTCAAATAATAATAATAATAGCATAAAATTTTCATGTAAACATGTTATTCTTCTAGTTAATGATATCCTGCACTCCCCTACAGCTCTGCTAAACCTATTTTAATGGAAATAACTGAATGAAAAAATAAATTCTTTACCTTTGCCATCATAAGGTTGTTGTTACCAGCAACCACTCTGCAATGGTCACTTTTTTTTGGTCTTTCAAAAAAAAAAATGTCTTCTTTATGACCAATATTTTGATGCTATATTTCAAAGTTTCTCTCTCTAAACTGTTAAAAAGATGATAGTTCACGCCAAGAGAAAAGGACGCTTTGCTGTTTTTACATTTAACCACTTATATATTTTCTCATTAAAAATTTTGAAAATAACTTATTTTATATTACCTATATAAAATTATAAAATTCTAGGGAGTGGTTGAAAGGCTGCCTTGTTTCAAATACAATTTTACCCTTTAAGCTCATTACTTTAACTAGAAGATCACGGCAATTGGGGGGTAGGGTGATGTTTCGTGTCCTTGGGAGTTATTTCAAAGGTATTCACTCTAGTAGGGGTAATTGTGAAATTTACCTTGTTTATAAAACCCCAAAAATTTGACAAGAAAATTATAGTTTTATGTTATGATAATTGATATGATGACTAAATATGTCGTGTTCGAGTCACATGAGAATTTTTTATGAATCATTTTATTAGAATTTGAGTAGCTATTGCTACAAATATTTTGGGAAATATATTTAAAATATATGTTAGTGAATTTCAATTAAAAAAAAGTTTCTGAAGGAATAAACATAAATATAAAAGTTAAAAGTATGTTAAAGAGGTTATGACTATGATACAATTTATAAATGGGTCAAATTCAATATTTTTTTCCTTTTTCTTATGAAAGATCTATGTTAAGGATCTTTCTGTAATTGATTTTAGGCCATCAGAGAATTCGGCAGTAGGTCTTTATTGATGTTGGATCTTTAAAAGATCTATGTCATAGATCCCCATAGTGAGATTTTTCTATTGAGTGGAGCTTTTAGCACCCTCTAAAATCTTTATGACACCCTTCTTGAATTTTATTTACTAAAATATTCTTAGTTTAATTAACAAAATACAAACACATATATTAAAACTAACCATCTTCCCATAAAATTTTTACCCCCAAAAATGTATATTTTTATAATTTTTTATTTATAAATTACATATAAACTATTATTATTATTATTCTTTTTATTATAATAATAAAAAGAATAATAATAATAATAATAATACTTAGGATACTAAATAACTAGGGGTATTTTAGTAACTTGTTATATTTCATTCCGATTCTAAAATAAAATAAACATTTCAATGAAAACATAACTTATTTTTATCTTGGTTGTTACGGCTCAAGTAAATGAATTATTCTTATTGTCATTTAAGTGTATTATCATTCTCATTCGGCCCTTTTCGATTATTAATTGATAAACACACCATCTATAATCAAAGCTCACAAGAAGTTATATAAACAATCTGAGGTTATCCTAAGTTTTGAATTCAAACTTGATGTAATTTTGTATTTATGCCAATATGGCAATATATTATTAGCCTTTTTTTTTGTCCTTTTAAAGAAATTTACTAATTTCAAATTAATATTAATAATAACGTCACAAATAGTTGTAAAAATACTCTTATATAAATTGAGTTGATAGCTACTTATGAAAGCATCATAAGGGCCACATAATATTTTCATAAATGCTTTTCAATTTATATAAACATGCTTATAGCCACAACTATTTGTAGCTACACTATTATTATAATTGTTGTTATCACTTGATTTTCCTCAAGGAGAATTGTTCACGACTATGAAAATATGCCATGCCATTTTCTGCTACAAATGCCGTAAGCAAGTGTCTCACAACCTACATCTGAAATTTATTAAATGTCCTCTTGATAGAAGAAAAGGTGTTAAGGATTTGGACGAGGTTTGTGTACCTTAATTTCATTACTGTAATTTTTTAGGAGAAAATAACACTTTAAAATTGATGTAAAAATATTTTGATCTTTGCAAATTCAAAAACGTCAACTTTCTGTTCATGCACTTAGTAATACAGTTAAACTTAACATTTGAATGATTTTGACTTACAAAAGTATTCACTAAAATAAAAGAAAAAACTAAAAGGATTCATTTAAGACTTATAAATAAAGGAAAAATGATACTTTAATGGCTTTTAAGAATTGTTTCTATCAATTACGTTTTTAGTAAAATTTTTATTACATGTTTCATCTTTGATATGTTAAAGCACTAACAAAAAGATATATTGTCAAATGGTAAATGTGGCTTTTTCATATATAAATTGATTATTTATATTTCTACAAATAAAAACTATCTAATTTATTTGTTAAAATTTCATGTTTACCATTCAATAGTGGATTTTTTATATCATAGTTTTACTGTTGCTTGGGTAGGGATTTTATCATGCCATGTATCACTTCTGGACTGACTAAAAGGTCGCCCTCGGTAGGATAATATTGGGCTGGATTGAAATTTAGGCTTGGTTTTGAAATACTAACTAGGCAACCCAAGAGGGGGTGACTTGGGTTTCTAAGAATTATGTAATACTTGAATAAAAATTAATTCAAAATTTAAACAAATTGAAAACAATAATAAATAAACCAATCAAAACGTAAAGAGGTAAGAGAAGAGATATTCAAACACAAAGATTTTTACGTGGTTCGGTCAATCCCGACTACGTCTATGCCTCCAAGCTCACCAGACTTAAGGATTCCATTATCCAAACCTCCAAGACTTCAAGAACTTTTACAATTGACTTCACAGGTGTCAATCAACTTTTAAAACAAGAGATTATCTCAAATCTCTTAACCGAAGTGTTTTCCATACTCACAATTTCTCAAATACAAGATTTTTCTCACACACAATCTATGTGTTTATAAATATATGCCCAAGTTGTGATTAAAGAATAAATGAACAAATTAAAGCTCAAGAAATATTGTATTCTCAATAATATGCTCTTTGGTATTCGTTGGATTCACTTTGATTTGGATCTAATATAACTTTTTTATACTTGGAGCTAAAAACTAGTCGTTATTAACTTTTTACACAAATTCGGATCGCCGTTAAGCCTTATCGAACTGCCGTTTTGACTTAAGCAAGTTACCATTGTGCTATAATTTCAAATTGTCGAATCACCATTTTTTAGATGTCGGATCACCGTTGGTTTCCAAAAGCTAACCTTCAATTATGTTCGATGTCAGTTAGCCGTTATCTCCCACGTGGTTAGCCGTTTGCCACAGTGACCGCTATAGTGAAACTATTATAATTTTCTAAATTTATATTTTTACCTCAAAACTTTATATAATTATATTATGGCTTAAATTTTACATAATTATATTATAGCTCAAACTTTATAAAACTTTTCAAACAAGTCCATCTCTAAAATTTTAAGTAATACTAGTTGATTTCAAAGTTTTCAAAACTTTTCAATTAGATCATGAACTTGAAAAACAACCAATTTCATAAAATCATTTTTCCTTTAAGAATAAAACCTTTATTTTATCAAAATAATGATTTATTTAAAATGTATAAAAAATGATTTGAGTTTTTGAAATTGAAACTTATTATTGATCTTGTTTGTTATCATCAAAATAATCATTAAAGACATATACATAGTAACAGATCTATGATCTACTTAATTCTATTGTACGGTTTGAAGCGTAAAGTTTAAAAGTGTAACCCAACGTTGGTGTGGCCCAAATATGCCCCTATTGAAACTTTGATTTCTGGTTTGTTGACTTATAGAGATTTTCCCTTTTTGTAATAGAAACGTTCTTACTGATAGTGGTGGTATATGAGTAAACTAAAGAGAATAATGTAGGACCCTGTATTGATATTTTAAGGTTAACATGATTGTAAAATACAATTGTAAACTAATGAAAATTTAGAAGTAGTGTTTGAGGGTTTTAATGATTGAAAAGATGTGATAGTAGGACTTTGAATGTGTTTTTAATATTGGACAATAGTTTTTGAAAGTTTTAGTGGCTGACCTTACATAATATGGCCGTAGCCATGAACAAAGTGGATACGATTTAAGCGTTTTTATAGCTTTAATCAAGAATATAGACCTCTTCTTAATTAGAGAAGGTGTCATGGTAATGAATGAACAATAAGGATGACGTTGTGGGTTAATTATGGCTTCAGGTATTTTTTTTCTTTTTTTGGTTCCAATTAATGGAGATTGTAGATTAAAGGATTTTTGTTAATGGCTTAAGCTTGTATATCTGGAATAACGAAAACTGAGATTGCTATGCTGAATCTTCTCGTGTGAATTTGTGAATAAGGTCTTTATTTATATACTTTATAGATGGTATAGCCCTAGTCCTATGAGATGTACGGAATCCTCATAGAAGAGGGATAATGTCGTGATCTTATTATATTTTAATAATAAGAAGATTAGATTTCTTTCTTAGATAGAATTGTAGCCACTTTACGGATTGAGTTACCCTATTAATTTATCTAATTGCTTGAATTATAAGCATCAATTAAGTCTAGGATGAAATTACGATTTCAAGAGGCTTAATGGGCTTGAGTATCAGTTTTGTTGCCAAATTTAAGTCAGTAATCCTATCATGAGTTTTTTTTTTTTTTTTTATGTCATGGGTTCTCTAATTGCCAATTATACAAAGCATTTCCTTGTCGGTCAAGTACTCTCTAAGTGGGCTTGGCCAAGAGTTCAATACATGTTTAAATCTCAAATGTATATATATGTTCCTTTCAAACGACAGTCCATAGTGGGTACCCTAGTTTAGTGGATTAGGTACACTAAAAGTATATACATAACTTATATTTCGGGCTTGGGCCTCTAGCTTAATGGTGATTTTTAGGTTACAATAACTATTAGGATGAAATTGAAGGTTAAAAATTTATTGTAGGCTTAAATTATGAAAATAATTTATAAGAGGGATCAAAGTGCCATTCTCTATCTTCGATAAACAAATTAAGCATGTAATAACAAAGTAACTACACATAAAATAATAAAAACATATAATTTTAGCACATATACATAAAAAAATTAAGATAATGTTAATTAAATTACTATTTTGGGTAGGGTGTGATTAGATAAGAAGTCATAAGAATCATGAGCACATGGTCGATGATGGTACGGGATTCACGTTCACCACACAATATTTTCCAAGCGCAATTAGAGTCTAGTTATTTCATGTTATTAATTATTATTAATTATAGTACGTTAATATGTTATTAGTGTATAAAAAGGTGAATTTGGTTTTAACTTTAAGAGATATAAATTGAGATTTCGTCTTTAACTTTTAATTTTATGATGATCCCTTGTTGCGATGGTGTTGTCAACAACAACACCGAATGTAAAATCCAAATCAAATCCTAATAATATCTTAAAAGGATGTGATTTAAATATATAATCGAATAGACTGAGTTGTAAGTAGTAAAAAAATCGAATGATTCAGTTCGATTTGAAGCTGAATTGAACCAAATCACATCTTATTCACCCCTAGTAGCCACCACATACAGACTTATTATTAAATATAAATTTACCATAAATGAATCATTTGATAGAATCTTAAGACTTTCTCTGAGAAGTCATGAGGGAGATTTTTAACTACGAGGGTTTTTAGTTAGAAGATGCACAAAGATATCATGGCTCATGCATTTCTCATTTCCTTGTAATGGTAGGTTTTAAACCACAAATTATCTTCTATTTTGCGGGTTTTTGTTTTCTCATATAAACCAATCATTTCTTTTTTTAACCCTAACCGCTAGTGGCTACTGCCATCATAATGTCAACAACATAAAAAAAATTGATTATAATAATTGATTTATGTACAATACAAAAAAAATCTCATGTACACATGATGGCCACATATATCATCTCTGTGACCTCTCTATAAAATTTTTGACATTAATCCATACAAGCATTTTTTTAGGGAATTTTAATCTTACCCTAGATCTTGCAAACAAAAATATCATATAAATGATAAATAGAAAATTAGATAGAGAATAAAACCAATTACACAATATAAGAATTTACGTGGAAAATTCCTATACTGGAGAAAAACCACGAACGCTAAGGACAATGAGAGAAAAATTAACTATATGAAAAATTATTACAATCACTTTTGCGTTAGCCCATATGACTATAAAATGTTGATTTTAATAATAGCAAACTATATGTTTTGGATAAACAAAGAATTACACATTATATTTTTATAATAAGAAAATGATTTTATGAAATTAGTTGTTTTCAAGTTTATGGTTTAAATAAAAAAGTTTTGAGAACTTTGAAATCAACAAGTATTGTTTTAAAATTATGAAAATAGACCTATTTGTAAAATTTTATAAATATTTATGCCATAGTAAAATTTTAGAAAGTACGGGGCAAAATAATAATTTTGGAAAATAGTTGTTTCACTGTATCGAGCGGCTCGCCAGATTCAGAAAGCGGCAAACCGATTATGTAAAAATTTAAATATTTGAATATAACGGTAACATAAAGCGGGAAGCCAGATTTATAAAGCGGCAAGCCGGCTATCACTAGAAAGTCAATAACAGCTAGTTTTCTTCTTCAACTATAAAATAGCTTAAATTAAATTCATTTAATGGATACAACCGTTGTTATCATTGAGCATTCCTCTGCAATCTAAGCAAGAACGTTTTTGTATTCATTCATTCACTCACATTGGGCTTTTATTTGTAATCAAATACATTGTGTGAGAGAAATTTATTTGTAACTGTTTTTGTAAAATTAAGTTGAGAGGTTGTAAGTGTTGGGATACACTTTTTGTTAAGAGATTGAGAATAATCTCTTGCTGTAAAGGTTTATTGACAACTTGGAAGTCTATTGTAAAGAACTTGAAGCATTGGGAGGTTTGGAGGCGTGGACGTAAACATGAATTGCCGAATCACATAAAAATCATTGTGTTTGCTCTATCTTCCCTTACTTTTTTATTAGTGTGCTTTATTAAATTTATTATTATTTATTTCATTAAGGGAATATGTTGAATTGTTGTGTGCTTTGTTTAACTTAAGTTTTAAAAACCCAAATCACTCCCCTCTTGGGTTGCCTAGTTAGTATTTCATTTGGTATTAGAGAGATGTGTTCTTGTTTAGACTTAACCGTTTAGAGCTAAAGATTAATGGCAACTCAAAATGATTTTATATTTAGGGAAGGACAATCCACCACTAGTCCATCATATTTTGATGGAAAAGATTACCCGTATTGAAAAACTAAGATAGAGTTTATTTACAAGTTCTATATTATGAGATATGGGAAATAGTTAATGATGGTCCTTTTACACCGACTACTAAAAATAAAGAAAGGGAAGAAATTCCAAAACCTTCTAGTGAATGGAGTGAATTAGAAAAGAAAAAGATGTCTTTAAACTCTAAATCAACGAATGCTCTATTTTGTTCTTTAGATAAGAAAGAATTTCATAGAGTTTCTAGTTGTGAAAGTGCTTATAAAATTTGGAAGAAACTTGAAGTTGTATATGAGAGAACAAATTAAGTCAAGGAGTGTGAAATTAGTAGATTCACTAGGCAATATGAGATGTTTCAAATAGAATCATATGAGAGTGTTCATGATATGTACACTAGATTCATTGATATTGTGAATTCTCTTGAAGCACTAGGTAAGATATTTACTAATAGTGAAAAAGTGAAGAAAATTATTAGATCAATGTCGAAAAAGTGGAGACCAAAGAGAACGGCCATAGAAGAGGCAAAAAATCTTAATACTTTATCTCTTGATGATCATATTAGTTCACTTATTTCATATGAAGAAAATATAGTTAATGAAAGAATTGATGAAGATAAAAAGAAGAAGAGCTTTGCTTTTAAATCTTTTATTGTTGAAAGTGATGATGATGGAAGTGACTTTGAAGATGAATGCACTGAAATGATTGCTAGAACGTTTAGAAGGATTTTCAAAAAGTAAATCAAGAGAAGAAACTTTAAAGATCTCATGAAAGAAAACCTTAAGGTGGAGAAAGGGAAGAACGAGACAATTATTTGTTTTGAATGCAAAAAGCATGCCATATAAGATCGGAGTGTCCACTTCTCAACAAATTTAAGAGGAAAGCCATGGTGGCTACTTGGGATGATAGGGATGAAGAATCGAGTGATAAAGAAGATTTGTAAGAAGTGTCAAACCTAACACTTATGGCAATAGGAGATGATGAACTTTATGAGGTAAATGATCTTCCTACTTATCATGAGTTATATAACGCTTTTAAAGAATTGTATGATGAATTGATGAAAATTGGTAAAAAGAATGCATGTCTTGAAAGGAAAATGATAGAGCTTACAAATGAAATGAATCTTTAAGTGCAAAGATTAGTTGCCTAGAATTAGAAAATAAAACATTGCATGATAGAGTTACATTATCAAATAAGAATCTTAGTACTTCACATAAACATATAGAATCACATGAAGAAGATTTGAAAAAGGAAAATGAGATGCTCAAGAAAAAGAATATTGAACTTAGTGATGTTATCTTAAAATTTATAAATGGGCAAAAGATGTTGGATAACTTACTTTGTGAAGAGTACCTCCATTAAAAATCAAGTTGTATGCCACTATTGCAATCAAGATGGTCACATGAAGAATTGATATCCAGTTAAAAAAAATGTATATTATGAAGCAAAATGTATTTAGATTTCAAAAGAAATCATTGTTAACACTCAAGGACCCAAGAGTATTTGGGTACTAAAAGGCACAACTTGAATATTTGTTTGCAGGTGTCATAATCAAGAAACGGTGGAGAGTTCCTTAATGAAAGCTTGTGAGGATAATCACTTGATTATGATCTAGGAGAAAAAGATGAGGTAAGATGATTTAATTATTTTAGTAGAAATTCTTGCCATATTGATTTTGTTGAATGAATCATGATGGATAATAGCTTGAATTTATAAAAGCATACTTGTACGTTTACATAATTGAATTATATTGTATGTAATCATGATGCATAGATAAATATATATGATGGTAGCATGTCAACTTATCATGATGCCTTTGTTTGATTTTGACAATTGTATGATATTTGATTTCATCTTTTTAATTGTCTATCATCATGTTTCATGCTATCTATTCATCTTCTTTATTTATTCATCACACTCTCTCCAAGAAGCCAAACACAAATATTTATCTCACTAAAATCCAGTATCTTTATGTTTTTCTTGCTCATTTGATATTTTAAAATCATTATCCATCACTTAAATATTAATTGTTTATCACTTAAGTATGTGTGAATTCTTGTGCCATTGATTGCGTTATATCATCATTCATTTATAAAATTGGCATATATGACTTGTTGTACTTATGAATTTGATCACTTATTCTTTTGGCTCATAATGATGACTTATCTTAATAATGATGTTGATCTTGATGATCTATATATTGCTATTATATACTTGTGCTTTGCTTAAGTATTGATGATAAAGAATGTGCTTTGATAATTACATTATATTTGATGAAGTTTGATCTTATGCAATCTATGATTGGTAAATGGATGCATTTTTTGTACTTTATCGATGTATTGTTGTTTTAAATGATATCGAAAGGGGGAGAAATACATATACTTTGAGATTTTTAAGCATATGAGGTTTTTTAAGTTATATTGAAATGTCACATTAGATCTTTGATGAGTTTAGTTATCTTGATTTCTAAAATATAATTAGTAATTATAGAGTTTGGATAATTGATAATATATTCTTATAATTTTTTAATGCCTTTACTTGATCTATTACTTGTTTTTTTTTTTTATTGATAGGGGGAGTTGCCTTAACAACTTTAATTAATTCTTGTTGCTTTTATTTTGGATAATATGCATTTTGAACATTTTTTATTGTCAAAAGGAGAGACAAAGTAATATACCATTTTAATAACGTCAAAAAAGGGAGAATAACATGTATTTTGAGTATTCTTTTAATGGTTGATATGTGATTATAGAGATGATTTTGAGAAGTGATGATTATTTGATATAGTTGTTGTTACATTTTTCACTTATGTTTTGAAACTAATATGCTTGTCTTAAGTTTTTTATGCTTAATAGGGGGAGCATTTTTATTCTTTTTGATGATAAAATAGGAGATATTATATTTAACTATTTATTATAAAAAGTATTCATGTGCATTCATGCAAGGGGAGTTTTTAATCTTGCATTTATTAAGGGGGAGTTTTTCATAGTTAAATCAAAATTTTATAATGTATTTTGTCATCATAAAAAAAGGAGAGATTGTTAGCTTATATGACTATAAAATGTTGATTTTGATGATAACAAGCCTCATATTTTAGATAAACAAAGAATTACACATTATGTTTTTATAATGAGAAAATGATTTTATAAAATTAGTTGTTTTCAAGTTTATGGTTTAAATCTAAAAGTTTTGAGAACTGTGAAATCAACAAGTATTGTTTTAAAATTATGAAAATGGACCTACTTGCAAAGTTTTATAAATATTTGGGACATAATAAAATTTTAAAAAGTATCAGGACAAAATTATAATTTTAAAAAATAGATGTTTCACTATAGCAAGCGGCTAGTTAGATTCAGAAAGCAGCAAACCGATTATAAATAGAAGCTTTCTAGAATAAAAACGGCTAACCGGATATGTAAAAATTTAAATATTTGAATATAACAGTAACATTAAGCGGAAAATCGGATTCACAAAGCGGTAAGCCAGTTATTACCATAAAGTTAATAACGGTTAGTTTTCTTCTTTAACTATAAAATGACTCAAATTAAATTCATTTTAAAAGATACAACCATTGTTATCATTGAGCATTCCTCTGTAATCTAAACACAAACTTTCTTGTATTCATTCATTCACACACATC
The DNA here is from genome assembly GCA_030449925.1 of Citropsis articulata. Classification (NCBI taxonomy): domain Eukaryota; kingdom Viridiplantae; phylum Streptophyta; class Magnoliopsida; order Sapindales; family Rutaceae; genus Citropsis; species Citropsis articulata. The sequence continues at coordinate 1,511,299 of JASUUH010000110.1, read as the reverse complement.
GGGCTTTCATTTGTGATCAAACACATTGTATGAGAGAAATTTATTTGAAACCATTTTTGTAAAATCAAGTTGAGAGGTTGTAAGTATTGGGATACACTTGGGGTTAAAAGATTAGGAATAATCTCTTGTTGTAAAGGTCTATTGACACCTTAGAAGTCAATTGTAAAGAACTTGAAGTGTTGGATAGTGAAATCCTTAAGTTAGGTGAGCTTGGAGGCGTGGACGTAGGCGGAGATTGCCGAATAATGTAAAATCATTGTGTTTGCTCTCTTTTCCCATACTCTTTTATTATTGTGCTTTATTAAATTTATTGTTTTTTATTTCATTAAGGGAATAAATTGAATTATTGTGTGTTTTGTTTAGTTTAAGTTTTGAAAACTTAATTCACCCCCTCTCTTAGGTTGCCTACTTGGTACTTCATTTAGTATTTTTGCTCACATCCAAAACCCCAATAATACCCAATCTCTCAATAGACTTACCGTTTCTCTCACAATAAAAACTATCTACTTACACAGAACTGATTGCTATGTTATACCAATAAGTGAATCGAACCTCCTTATATAGTGATTATTTCTTGTAGGAAAAATATTACTTTTCTTAAAATAGTTATATTCCTCTTTGAATAAGTCCGAAAGGGGAAATTACTTATTCTTTAAATAGAAATCCTATTAAAAAAATATTCTAGAAAATCCTTTTTGAAAAATAAGGCATATTTCCTAACACATTTTGAATAGAACAAATAAAAAATAAAATATAAAAAAAAAACCAAGTGATGTAATTTGATTAGAGGGACCCTTTCACCTACAACTTTCTCTACAAGTGTACCACTCACTTTACGTATTATTATTTTTCAAAATTTGATTTTTTTTCCCCTACTAATAAGTAGTAGCCAAGAAAAAGTGCATATATATGTATGTATCTATACACACACACACACACATATATACATACAAACATATGCTAATGAGGACATCCTTATTTTATTAAAGTTGGTAAAATATCAAAAAAATAAGTTTTAATACATCAAAGGCTGTGTTTTTTTGTCTATCAATATATTTAATTTAATTTTTTATATTTGACTGACATTCTCATTTTAATAAAGTGAAGGTGTGTATATATATATATTTAAGTGCTAGAAAATTTAGGAAAACTATTAAATCATGCGGTTTAATATATCTACAAAATGCTATTAAACTTTATGATTTAATAGTTTTTCCAGACTTTTTAAACTTAAAAATTTCGGTGTGTGTGTGTGTGTATATATATATTCTACATTAGTGTTAGAAAAATCCAGAATTTAGAAAGCTCACTTCATGAATAAGTGATGATTTCGCACCTTCACTGACTGAAAGAAATAAAAAAATTCCTATATGAATATGCCTATATGGTGAATGAGAGAAAATTAATTAGGAAATGATGAAAGGAAAAGAATGGACATTGACAAAACCCCTCATTCTCCGCTGTCTGATGATCGCTCAAGTAAGAAGGCCAAGTTTAGGGCTCAGGGTGATGATGGTGATAACCCTGAGCAACAAACTATCAGAGATAAGCTGATGGGGTCACAAAGAGCCATTGAAGAAGATTTGATTGGCCGTGATGATGACCTAGATTTTGATCCTTAGGATGTTGTTTTTTTTTTTTTTTTAATATAGTTCAAACAATATTCCATCCATTTCTTTATCCTAAAAGGTCCACGCCTAACTAATCAAACCCTACTAGCACACAGTAGTTGTTAAATTATTGGGACGATCGATTGAGTACAAAGTTCGTAGTAATCAGTTAACAAGCCTTTGGAGCTCGACGTCAGGTTTTTACTATAATTGATTTGGAGAATGAATATTTTCTAGTCCATTTTCAAACAGAAGGAGACGTGGAATTTGTTTTGACTCAGGGGCCGTGGGTGATCTTGGAACATTATCTTGTGGTGCAACCATGGACCCCTCATTTTGATGGCTCTCAAGGGGAAATTCAGTCAGTTATTCCTTGGAATTGACTGCTTGGCATAGCGTTGCATTATTACCATAAAAAGATTCTTCGGATGCTTGGTTAGATCATAGGATCAGTGATTCAGATTGACTACAATACAGAGTCTGCTATAAAGGGAAAATTTGCTTGCGTTGCGGGTTAAAGTTTCCCTTAGCAAACTTTTGTTTCTCAATTCACTACTACAAAAATGACCTTTGCTGACACTTAATTTCTGACATTTTGTAAAAAGTATCAGTAATTGTATACATATGCATCATTTTCCGCTTTTAACAAATAAGTATTAGAAATTACTGATACTAGTGTGTAGGGATGGCAATGGGGTGGGGTGGGGGTGGGGATGCCTACCCCATTCCCCACCCCATTAAAAATTTTACCTCCATTCCCCACCCCATTCCCCGATAAATTTAGTGGGGTGGGGATGGGGAATCCCCATGTGGGGAACGGTTTCCCCATCCCCACCCCATTCCCCATTTATTTATTTTATAATAGATATAGATATACGATTTCAATACATTAGAAATTAAAAACTTCAATTAAATCATTATCATATTACTAGGTATTTTAATTATGTAAAAAAAAAATCTCCAAATATTTGTTGTAATATCTTGAAATAATATTAAAATTAAAAAATATTTGAAGAGAGTAGATATATATATATATAGAGAGAAAAAAGAAAAGCAGCGAAATAATATTTTAAGGTTGAATAAAAATTATATTCTAAGGTTTTCTTTAAGTTATAATCTATTTGTATCAAGTAGAAATTAAAAAAAAATTATTAACTAACATTGTAATTCATAAAATAAAAATTATTAAATAAAATTTAGAAAAAATATCTATATATAATGGGGATTGGGGTGGGGGTGGGGTGGGGAGTACAAAACCAAACCCCACCCCATTAAAAGTTTGGGGATTATTTTCTCCCATTCCCCAAAAATTATTTAAAATTTTCCCCATTTGGGGTGGAGCCCCATGGAGCCCCAAACCCATGGAGGATTTTGCCATCCCTACTAGTGTGTCAGTAAATTAAGTATTAAAAATTATTGACACTGAAGTATCAGAGATTAAAAAAAAAATTATTATAATTTATAAATCTTCCGACTCGAACCAAAGACTTCTACAATTTAAAATTTTTACAATTGAACCAAAGACCATAAGACCTACAGATACAAGATACGAGTACCTTTTAAAAAAATTAAAAAATAAAAATATAAAAACAAAAGCAAAATCCCTAAATCTCAATCCAAATCTCTTTCCCTCATTTCATCCTATTATCAATCGAAAACAAAACAAATCACCACCACGCCGCCGACATACCCAAAATCTCTTCCGTCACTGTCGTCACTACTTTTGACTAGCCACTACCGTTACCATCATACTTTCGACTAGCCATTGCCGTCATCTCCGATGCACATGAAACGATCCGCCCCGACACCCCCAAAGCTTGTGAATTTACCGGACTTTGTTCAACGGCGACGGGAAGCTCAACTCAGCTAGTTCCGGCCGCTCTGAGTTCAACCATTCCGGCGGTGTCAAGCCACGTGCGGCGACGGCGTCGGATCGAAGCTCCAAAGCCGCGGGTTTTTCCGGTGGTTATTCCCGGCAAATCAGACGTCTCCGGTGATCGTGCTTGGTCGGGAAAGGTTGCTGGGAGGCTGAGGATTAATTCCCAAGTGGTAGCGTCACCCAACTCCGGCTAGATCGTCGGCGACGAAAACCGGATCTTGCCGCGAGTTTTTCAGTTCACGTTTACTCGGTTTCCTACGATTTAGACGGCGGGCTATGACCGGCTTCTCAAGAGCTTCAATTCGGTACCAAGCTCGGCCGGTGAGGTGGCCGGAATCGGAAGTTACGGCCGGGTCAAGAAAACGGGTCGGGTCGGTCAAACTGGGTCAACGGGTCTTCTCTCTCTCTCTCTCTTTAAAACGGAAACGGAAAAAATGAAAATCTTTTTTTTTTTTAAAAAAAAGGGCTGGTCAACGGTAGGAAAAAAGGGTGTGGGGCGTTACAGTGCAGAAGTCTGTTATCTATATTTTTGTCTCTTTTTATCTCTTCACTTGTGGTGAAATTTAGCCCCGGTATATGCTGCATTTGTATGTGAAATTTAGTTTATTGATTATGAATTATTTTCCTATAAAGTGCTCGATGATTTTGGTTGGATCTAACTTTGAAACATTTGCTCTGCTATGCTTTTGCTCAATATAGTTCCAAGATTTAAATGATACATTTGCCTGATGAATTCGTTACTGAGTTTTGGAAAGTCCTTTCTGCAGCTCTCAAAGATGTTGTTGAGAATGGCGATGATACCGATCCAATAGCAAGGTTTAACTATCACTTCTCCCTGGTTTTAAGACTTAAAGGGTTTATTTGGATTTCTATTCATATTTGATTAGCTCTACTGAATATGACTAAGTTTGTGTGTGAACTTGCAATTAGGTTGTAGAAGATATAAACGCACTCATATTACGGTGTGATTCTGATGATTCAAGGAAAACTTGGAAAAGCCGATTGCAAGGGGCTAAATATAGTGCTTCGGTACATTCTTCATAGCTTTGTTTTTGTTTATTTTAAGTTACTCATGAATCACCATCTTTTCTTGGGTTCATCTTGTTACATCTTGTTATCAATTGAGATGGAGATGCTTTTTCATCATATGAGTAGTTAACAGTAGTTACATACTTATCTTACCAGCCTCTATCTGTTAACTTTGAATGTTTAGTCAAGAGTTTCAGTTGATATGTTATGTGATTTATTAAAAAATGCTAGTCCTATGTTATTTTTGTATGATATTGCATTAACTAAATGTATGCAAATTGTTTGACAAAATGATACTTCTACATCTTTTTGCATTCCCTTCAGTGTGATTAAAATGTAGCTCACTGTTATAATTGTTGCTTCTGGTACCAGAAATTGACTGTAGGACGTACAACTGAAAAAATAGTTTCTGCTTATCACTTGGTACTCTGTGAGCAATTGAGTGAAGAGGAAGAGATGGCTAGATGTAAATCCGTGGTTCATCGTGTGAGGAAGATGGAGAAAGATGTAGATATTGCATGTACAAATGATAACCGAGGAATGATGTGAAGTTAATCTGCTTGTAGATTTAATTGGTCATTTCAAAGTATTCTAGGAACTTCATCAGTGCATATTTTCGTTTTGTGATTCTCGGATATTCAGTACATTCTTGTGCTTATTCTTGTTGGTTAATGTTTGTTGAAACTGAATTTGGTACTTTGTTGTTTAAAACTTATCGAAAACTTAATTTGATGTTTATGTTCTTTTTTATTTTTTTTTCAAATAGCGATGTAGTTAAATTATGTTAATTTAAGTGATGTATTTGGGATATTTATTATGTGAATTGTGTTGGGAGATTTAATATATTTAGTTTTTTAATTGTAAAATGAACTGGAAAAATACAATTGAAATAAAAATATATTACTAACCAAAAGCAGCATAACATCTAAATACCGACTCAATTTTAAATAGACATGTAAATAGTATTATTAAATATTTACACTTCGTACTATTATTTTAGTGATACTATAGCGACATGAATTACTGACACGTAAATTGTATCATTAAGTACTAACGCCATAGTGTCATTATTTGGGTGATACTATAGTAACACGAATTATTGACACAAAAATCACTGATACCAAAAATTAGTGTCAGTGCGTTCTGGCTGGAGCATTACTGACACAATTAACAAGTGTCAGTAAAAGTTATTACTGACACTAAATTGGTGTCAGTAAAGCCCATTTTTCTAGTAGTGATTCTTGTTAGATGGAAAAATACAGAAATTAGAATATAAGAGCCTTCGTAATATTTTTTTCCACTATGGTAAATATGGCCACTTTAGAGAAGTATGTCTTGATCGAGCAAAGAAGATCAGAAACTCCGGTGAGTTGGATGCCCCCCGCTAATGACAACATCGTCGCCAGCAATAGGGGAAAAGTTTCAAGGATTAATTCTAACAACAACCCTAAGTTTAGTCCATGGATGGTGATGACCAGGAAAAGGTAGTATCATGTTGATAGGATGAGAGATACTATGCATGATTCTGCTCGGGGTCAATAGAGTAATTTTGGGAAGGAATCCAGAACTAGTGTTTTGGCCCACGATAATAAGAGAAGACAGATCATATGACCAGCAAATAACCCTCTATTTCTGTAATGAATGATCATTTGCCAGCAAAATCTCCTAAAAATTCTAAACCAAGAAAAAAAATCCAAACCTTAGACCAAGACCTATTCCTATGTGTAACAGAGGATACTAAACCGGCCGATATTATCAAAATAGCTGAACTAACACGTCCTACACCAATGCATTGCCCTTTCTGTTTACACCCCTACAATGCAAACTATACTACCGAAATAGCTGAACCTTCATGTATCGCACCCATGCATCCACCATTAAATTTACGTACCCACCATGCAAACCCACTACTAAATAGATTTAACCATAGTCACCACAAGTTCAAATCTATTATACCACTTAGCTGTTTCTTTCGTTGTTGATACTTCTTCATCACTTTTGGAACTGAAACTAACTTTTTGACCCCCTCAATTTGGACTTAGTTTAAATTACCCTGGTCAAAAATTACTCTGGCCAATCATCTGAACCTAAAGGTGACCCATCTAATCATGGCACTCTGGGCATAAGTGATCATATGGATAATGATACTGAGGATAGTTATTATATCAATAGTAATGGAGATAAATCCAATCCATTTGATGAGGATATCTCTCTTGATGATTAAAATGACAAGAAGATGTTGCATGCCTCTAAGCCAAAAAAGTAGGGGCCCTTTCCATCTTTGATTTTTTTTCCTATGCTTATTTTCATTATGTTTTAGGACATTTAGGGTGCTGCTTTGTCGAATTTTTGTCGAGTTTCTGTTTCTTTTACTGAAAGTTACAAGCCATCTATGGTTGTGATCTTAAAACCCACAATTAGTGGTCTTAAAGCTAATGAGTTTATCAAGAAGAGTGGCTTTGACAAATCTCATCGAATTGAAGCTATAGGATTCTCTAGTGGAATTTCACTACTGTGGAAGAATTATTTTTACGGCAGAGTTGTTATAAATCATAAACAGTTTATTCATTTCTACATTCAATGAATAATTAATTTATGTCCTGGGTTACTGCTATTTATGCTAGTTTGGTTCCTTGTATTACGAGACATCTTTAGGACTACCTTGGATAGATTACTCGTTCAAATCATAAGCCTTGGACTGTGGGAGGTGACTTCAACTCCATTCCTTTATACTTCGGAAAAATATAGAGGTTCTTCTAATAGTAATGATGTTTGTGATCGGTTTAATGAATGGTTTTACTTGAATAGATTATATGATTTGAATTTTAAAGGGCCGAGTTTTACTTGGTTTCTTTTCAAACAGCTTGATTAGGCAATTTGCAACGAGGAGTGGCTAAAGAAGTTTGTAGATTGCTCAGTCTTTCATCTTCCAAAAGTTGAATATGATCATTGACTTGTCTTGGTTCGTTTTGATAAGGTTGCTAAGAAGGTTCAAGGTAATCTTCCGTTTCGTTTCCTTATGGCTTGGCTTACCAAGCAAAACTTTGTTGATTTCATCGAGTCTAATTAGAATTCTAACTTGTCTTATCTTTAACGGTTTGAAACTTTACTTGTGAGTGTCTTATTGGAACAAATATTCTTTTGGTAACATCTTTTAAAGAAAGTATAGCCTTCTAACGCAGACTGAAGGTATTCAAAAGGCTCTGGAAAAAAGTCATTTTCAAAGGCTTATCCGTCTGCAGATTAAGCTTAAGACAAAACTTGAGGAAGTTTTAACTTAGAAGGAGTTTATACATAGGGATCGTAATACTTAGTACTTTCATCAGCAAACCATCACCAAGAGATGACGAAACCGGATTGAGGCTATTAAAGATGATTTTGGTCAGTGGTTGTATGATGCTGAGGTTATTAAAGCACATGCAATATATTGATGTGGCCAATTTATATGCCTTTTCTGCTCCGATAGACGATGATAAGATTATAAGAACGATTTTTAATATGAAGCCTTTGAAATATCTGGGTATTGATGGTTTTCCTGCTATTTTTTATTAGTACCAATGGAAAATAGTTGGTCTTTCTTTTTGCCGATTGATTAAAGATATTTTTATCACTAGATACATTCCTGAAGAAAGTAATCGAATCTTGATTGTACTTATCCATAAGAACGACAATCATCTTAATTTCGGAATGTACTGCCCCATTAGCCTATGGGGAATAGGTTACAAAATAGTCACGAAAATCATTGGCAATAGGTTACAATCTTTTCTTCCCCAGCTTATTGGACCTCCCCAAACAAGTTTCATTCCCGGACGTCGTATTATTAAGAACATTATTGTTACCCAAGAAGTTATTCATGCTATGAGCAGAAAAACTGGTCGTCAGGGCCAAATGGTGATTAAAGTTGATTTAGAAAAAGCATATGATAGATTAAGCTAGAGATTTATTCATGAGACTCTTTTTGACCTGGGGCTGCCTTCTACTTTTATTCAAATAATAATGGGATGCATTACCACTACTGCAAAGATGAATGTGCTAAGGAAACGGGAACTTACTAAGAATTTTTTGCCATCTGGGAAGATTAAGCAAGGGGATCCTATTTCTCCATATATCTTTGTATTGTGTATTGAGCGACTGAGCCATCTGTCTACCATGCTGTGAAAAAGTGACAGTAGAAACCTATCTTTCACGGCATGGGATCTTCCTTTTGCTTACTGAGGCCTCGTATGACCAAGCTACAGTTCTCGTGTTAGTTTTGGATGATTTTTGCTGCAGCTCAAGAGCGAAGGTTAAATAAGCTAAAACTCAACTCTATTTCTCTAAAAATGTCTCCTCTGCACTTGCTAACAATATTAACACCATGTTTGGATTTCCTACCACTAAAGACCTTAGTAAATATCTTGGAATGCTCCTCTTTCATTCTAGGGTATCCAAGAATGCATACCAAAGCATTCTTGATAAAATGGATCAATGGTTGTCTAGTTAGAATGCCACCTACTTATCTTTAGCAGGATGGCTTACCCTTACACAATCTGTTATCCAAGCATTTCCCATCTATGCTATGCAAACAACCAAGTTGCCCTCGTTAATTAAGCATAAAGTTGATCAAGTTTGCAAACGCTTCATTTGAAATGGGACCAACTCTCAATGAAAGATGAGTTTAGTTAGTTAAGACAAAGTTATGATACTAACCTTATCATATTGTTACACACTTATTATGAAAAGACACTGAAAACCTACACACAAAGTTATTGACACAATATTTACAAAGAAAAATAACTCAAAAAATTAAACTGACTTACCTCCTCAGCAACAGCATCAAATTTTATTGTACTCGCAAGTACACAAATCTATCGTAAAATAGATTTCTGGTGACAGGTGTAAATTCCACGAGGAGGTAGATTTAATTATGTGTAAAATTTTCTAAGTATGTATATGAGTTAGTTGGAAGTGATTTTTTATCTTAGAATTTAAAATAAAATGGCGGGAATGAATTATAGATAAATCAATGCAAACAAAGCGCTTGAGTATCTAGATTTACGCTCAGTATTTCACCATGGGCTTAATATTTCTTTTTAGTCGAATTAATTTATGATAGGGTATTTTCACTCTGCATAATCCTCACTTTAATAAATATGGTATTAAGTGTTCAGTGTGCCAAAGGACAATGATCTTCCACTATGTGTAGTGTCAAGAACACATTATGCTAAACGGTAATAATCCTTCGGTCAACAATGTGGCAAGACCATCCACTCTCTATTGACACCGAGTCAAGACGACCAACAAAATACAATAAAAGAATTTTCTCTCTAATAAATATGATGTAAAGTGCTCATTATGCCAAACAGTAACAATCTTTCACTAGAGAGTTGGCATATCGTGTAAAATCTAGACAAGATACACTGTCTATAGACAATGAGTCAAAACAACCACATAAATAATAAACTTACCAAACTAAGTCCACAGATCATGTTGAGGCTTCACCTTCAACCCAAGCTTAAAACTAAATTAGCCAATCATAATTAAACTCGGGATAAAATAATAATTTTAATAAAATACGTAGAAAATATAAAATGGAGAGAGAATTATAAAAAATAAAGCTCAAAAATGGATTTGGGGTGTTAAATTAGGAAGGAAGCCCCTATTTATAGATATAATGAGTAAATCATGGTCATCGAATGAAAATAATTCGAATGTTCAAAATTGCACCACGCGGCAAGTTTTGATTCGTTGGAATACATTATCAGTCAAAGTCACATCAATATTTCAGTCCAATAATATGTTGCCGCGTCATCGGTCAATGCTATATCATCATTTCGGTCTAATAGAACCCTGCCAAATCATTGGTTAACGTCACATCATCAATCAATGCCACATCATTGGTCCAATAGGATGCTACTACGTCATTGGTCAATGCCACATTATCATACCATACATGTGAACAATACCGTACATATGAATAGTTCTATATATGTGAACATTTTCATATGGGTGAACAATATCGTATTCGAGAATAGTACCGTATACCCTTTATGCTCCTCCAAAGGTTTTAAAAATCTTGATGTAATGAATAGAGCCTTGTTGATGAAATTGGGATAGGTCCCAGTGTCATCTCCAACTAAGCTCTGTGACACAAATTAAAAGTGATTTTTAACTTCCGAGTATAAAAGTGTCTTGTTATATTATAGTTCGGTGAGTCCAAGGTTAATTCACAGAAAAATATTTAATTTGTTTATTTTATTTTATCTAAAAATAAAAAGAAAACTTGAATATAAACAACTTAATTTAAATGAAATTATGAAATTAAATTATTTAGGGTTATGGATCCACTCTTAGTAGTAGATAAAATTTAATAAATTCTTTTTACCATTTTTTTTGGTTTATTGCCCAAAAGATTAATTATATAAATTATTATTATTTTCTCATTAATTTTGTTATGGATTAAGTATTTATTATGCCAAAATTTAATTTGTCTACAATAAGTCATAAGTACTATTTTACCATACCTTATATTAAGATATGAACAATTTATTGTGCCAAACTCCCTTATTTGTCTACAATAAATCAAAATTTCAAAATATAAAATATGTATAAAATTAAATAAAAAATAATTTAATTAATAAAAATAAAAATAAAAAATTAATTAAATCATATTTATTTCCTAAGAGTTTCACCTTATCCTAACTATTACTATTTAGTTAGGCATAACTAAAATAAAAATAATTATTAAAATTAAATTACTCATAATTAAAAGAAATAAAAACAACTAAAATAGGAAATAAAACTAAATTTATTTATAAAAATAATTATGCAAAATATTAAAAGACACCTGAAAAATAAGATTACAGGAAAATTGAGAGAAATTAAGAAGATGAGAGATGTTCAAAACATAAAAATGAGGCTCTATTTGTAGAAAAATAAATTCATAATCTAGTGTATTGTTGTCCATCATAAGTTTTATGCATGTGCTCTACACAACCATTAGATAAAGATCCAACGGCTGGTCAAACTTCAAAAGTCAACATTACATGTGGCATCTTGTGAAGCGTCTGATTTGGTTAAAGAACAGTTGAAATTTGGCGGATTAATGGGTGGATCAAGTCGACTCGAATACAAATATTCGGATTCTACAACTAGCTTCACCAACCATAGCCACATCAAATGATCGTGGCCATTGAATCATGAATGGTTGAGATTTAGTCAAAATTGACAGCTATCTAATGCGCTCATATCTATTGTAAGCTTATTTTGTCATCTAATTAGTGCTTGGTCAATAAAAAAGTCAATTTTTTTATACAAACTCAATTTTAAGGTGATCTTGACTTATTTTAAGATTTTTGGATCTCTGGAATCTAAATTTGATATCTGTTTATTTGTTTGGAGTCTCGAATTATATGAAATTAATATTTTACCTAATAAATACACAAAAATACATAAAATTAGATATAGTTAAAACATAGTTAATCAATCCTAATATATTGTATAAACACAAATATAAATTATAATATAAGCACAAAATAACATTTTTTATCGCTTGATAATCAAACAATTTTTATTATTATTTACTCTGGTCTCAAGTTTTGCTCACCAAGTACGGTTTGGATCAGACTAAACTTCCTCCTGATTTATCTAGTAGGTATAGATCTTACTTGTGGAAATCTATCGGGAAAGTGTGGAATGATACTAGGATGGGGATCCGTAATATTGGTGATGGAAAGAAGGTTCACTTATGCTGGGATTGTAGGGTCACAAAATCTCAGCCTCTGTATTATTATGCTATATTTCAATTCCAAATGATTTTATTCATAAAGCTGTAGCCGATTTTGTGGATGATAATGGGAATTGGAATTGGTTAAGTTTCAGTCACTTCCTTCCTAATCATGTTCGCCTTGGATTCCATCCATCCATCTACCAATGGCAGTGAGAGGAGAGGATCAAGTCTATTAGCGAGAATCTACCAAGGGTACCTTTACGGTGAAATCGGCCATGCTATCTCGGCACAAGAATAATGGAGATGACCAGATATGAAGGCTTGTATGGGAGTGGAAGGGCCCCAAAGTATCCGCATTTTCAAGACATCATTTCCAGATTGATAGTTATTGTCAGCGTTGTGGCTGTGATTTAGAGGACACTCTGCATGCTTTACATGGCTACATGTCCTCTCGTTGGGTTTGGAACCTTTTATTCTCTTAATCTCAGGGATTGGATGGCCCTTAATCTGAAGAACAGATAGTCTGTTGATGGGATTTCAGCTGGCAGACTATTTTTGGAGTTGCCATTTGGCGTATCTGGTTTGGCATAACCGTTTTCTTTTCATCCATATTTCATAGGACAGTGGAAGTATTCTCAGTGACATGAACACCAGATCGGGAAAAATTAAGCGTGTTGTTAGCATGCCTTTGGCTTCAAATTTCCAGCGAGTTGAGAAGTGGATTAGCTGGTGTGCACCAACTTGGCCTCGGTGCAAGTTAAATACTGAAGGGGCATGAAAAAGAAGAGGCAAGGCGAGTGCTGGAGGCCTTATTCGCGACTACACTGGAAGATGGCTTTCAGGTTTTGCTGTGAACATAGGCTTGTGCTCGTTACCGTAGCGGAGCTTTGGGGCCTTTGTCATGGTTTGAACGTCGCTTGGCAAAGTGGCTATCAGTGGTTGATAGCTGAGGTTGACAGTCTCTGTGTTACTAAGCGAATCTCTAATCCTGCCCCCTTGGCGAATGAATTTTCTACCCCGATTCAATCTATTCAAGACATCATCAAGCGAGATTGGAATGTCACTGTGCACCATGTTTATCGGGAAGCTAATGCTGCGGCTGATTTCATGGCTAGTTATACTTTGTCTCTTCCTTTAGGATTTCATGGCTTCCTAAAACCCCACCTTAGTGTAACGACCATTATTTCCCATGACGTGTGTGGGGTAGCCCGGTCCGCTACAGTCTTGTCTTAACTCTTTTAGAGCCCCTTTATTAACCCAAAAAAAAAAAAGAAAAACCACGGGAATTTACCAAGAAATCTTCAATCAAATGAAATTTGAATACGGGGAGTATTTTGATCGTTGAGACTTCCCCCACCAACTATTTTGATGACGAAAATGTGTAAGTCAAATTCGCCAAGAAATTCGCCAAGCTGCGAACGTAGTCATACACTACCTACTTTGATTCATGGACTTCGATGGCGAAAGTTTTTTTTTTGACCGTACCGTACGCATAATGTGAACCAACAAAGCCTCGTGCGAACCAACAAAGCCTCGTGCTCTTGGGAAGTTTCTCTTTTCATCCTTCTGGAAGCCGCCGCTTTATTAATAATAATAATAATAAAATTTTAATATAAATAAAATATTAATTAAACGTGAAATTACAACTGAAAATTAATTTTGATAAGGCCATCGTTTTATTAATTATAACCGAAAATCTGATATACGATCCATAACTCGAAAAAAAAGAGTGAGGTGAATGATTTTGAAAATAATTCACACTTATGCTTCAATTTGAAACAAATTAACAATAGATTATTGAATAAAATTTTGATATTAGTAGAGTCCTATCTAGACCCATGCAAAAATCAGGATTAATAATCTTATGAAGATTAGATTAAAATTTAAACTAATTTATTAGTCATGACACTCAAACACAATTTTAGATTGGATTAATTTTTTTATCTCTTAAATTAGTTTAATCCCACCTTTTATCCTGCATCCAAATATAACCTAAAATCTTATAAAACAATTTATTATTTAATAAATTAGTTTAAATTTATTTTAACTAATTTATTAGTCATCACAATTTTAGATTGGATTAATTTCTATGTTAAGTACTTTTCAAATCTAGGCTGACTAAGCGGAGACTTTGGAGTTGACAAATCGTGTTATAGATTGTAAACCATTCCAAGATTTGACTTAGAAAACATATTTGGCTAGACACTGACATGAATTGAAATATAGTACTCAATTATCCTTAAAATACGAAATGAACAAACGAGCATATAATAAAGGGTCACATCTTTAAGTACTTAACATAGAAATCGAAATTTCCAAGAAACCTTCAAATGAAATGAACTTTCCATCAACTTGAATATTAGTTTAGTTTGAACACAAGAGACCTCTCTTTCAATTAATCTAATATATGTGGGGGCACCGCTTAACAGTTTGACGACCAAATTGTGATTCATGCACAGAGAAAATTCAAGTGAAAATTTCGCCGTGGACTTCGTGGCAAACGTTTTAGTTTTAATTTGAATTGAAATCAATTAAATGAACTCACCGGATGTTTTCTTGGCCTTTTGCCTCGTCATTCTAATAGTTTTGTCTGTCAGTCTAGTCGTGGTACGTACATCCAGTTAAATCAGTTTCTGGAATCGTGGGAATACAAGCAATAGCGATAATTTATTGGCAAACAGAATTATTTCGTCCAAAATCCACTTCCCTGAAAGGTTATTAGAACTAAACTTTGCAATCGTATACTTTCTAAAAGAATGTTCTCGAATAAATTAAGTACATATATTATTATTATTATTTTGTTTAAATTCAACAATCTCATACCACATAGTTAATAAAATTAATGCTTCAACTGTTAAAAATCAATTTAATAACTCTTTTTTTTTATTATTAGTTTTTTGTAACAATCTTCTTAACGCAAATAATGATGTTTGTACTGAAATGAGTACAAAAAATAACACAAAAAAGTGTATGAGACAGAGAAAATTTTATCTTGTGGTAGAATTTTTTTTTTGTTTTTGATGATATAGAGTGTGTTTGGCACCACTCATAGCATTAGACTGTATTGGATTATTATAATAATTATATTATTCAATTATATTACAATAACTAATATATAAAAATTGATTATTATTTAACAATTTAATATAACAATAATAATACTTACATGATATATAAAAATAAAAATATCATATAATATTACATTATTTAGTTATATTATAATAATTAATATATAAAAATTAATTTTTATTTAAAAATTTAGTATTAAATAATACATAAAAATATATAAAATGTTACATTATTTGATTATATAATTTACATTACAATAGTTAATACATAAAAATTGACTAGCTTTAAATAATTTAATATAACTAGTAATAAATACTTTAAATATTAATAAATTTAAATAATATTAATTTAAAATTTATTATAATATAAACAATGATAAAAATATTTTTATGTATACTACTGTCTATATAGCACCAAATATGATATTGCATTATAGTTTAATGCACCTTAATGCAATATATCATAATACAATACATACACAATGTGGCAAATGCACCCGTAATGAATTTTTTTTAGTCTTTTAGTTTCAACACACTCACTATGTTGGCACACTTTGGTTGGCAAATCGAATTCTATGATTAAGTACTAAGGACATCTCCAATGGGACACCAAAAATTACACTAAATCACCTTTTACACCATTTTTGGTGTAAAATGCATCTTCAATGGGACACCAAAATGGTGTTATAAATAGTATTGCACTAAATATGGTGCAACACTATTCATTTTGTGCTAGAAGAAAAAAAGTCTCAAATATCCTTATTACTTTTTCTTATTTATATATATGTCATATTTTATATAATATTTTAAGTTATTATTATTATTATTGTTATTATTTTTATTATTTTTTTTAATATTATACTAATATTTTAAATAAAAAATATTCAACACAAAAAATATTAATAATAATAAAATGCCAATAACATTAATTACTAGATTACATATTACAAAATTAAAAATAAAAAATTAAATTAACACAAATTAAAAAAGCTACTACTACTAGTAGCATAAATTAGAACAATTATTTTATAATCTTGAAGATCATTATTAGATCCTCCAATATCATCAAAATATTGGAAAATATTATTATGAATTTAGTAATTTGAATAACTAGAGTATTATTATTTTTATTGTATTTTTCTATATTAATGTAATGTTTAATTTTCATAATGTACTAATTTAGTTAATTAAATATAAATTTAATAATTTTTTATATTTTTTTTAATCGATATAAAATTACTTATTACTTAATTATCTATATTAATAGTAATATTTATTGTGTTAATTGAATTAATTCTTGAGGATTAAAAGAATAAAAAGACAAATATTTTTTTTGTTATAAAATTTGGTGTAAATTGGTTGGAGATGAAATAGTAATTTAGTGTGAAAAATATATATTTTTAGTGTTGGTGTTACACCAAAATAGTGTTACCCATTAGAGACGCCCTAAATACCCATTAAATGTGTTTTGTACAAATTATAACTAACTTACAATTAATTATTGATATTGTAGTAAAAGCAGTGCCTATAAGATTTGATAAGTTATATCATTACTTCATTATAAAAGTAAATAGTGTCCGATTCTATTTATCATCAATTCTAAACTCTAATAATTAATTTGATCATAAGATAACTTATAATTATGTCCACCCTTTTTGCCTGTAGACAATATGGTTAATTATAAAAGGGCGGCCTAATTCAAATATCATGCAATTTTTTTAATGTCCTGAAAATATATGTTGGTTCGACATTGTCATGAATTGAATAATGAAATCATCAAAAGCACTAAATAAAAAAGGCATTTATAATATTTTCACTATTTTCATTTCACTTATCCCTAATATATAAAAGCGATACACAATATAGAAACGTTGCATCTTAAACTTAAAGTAATTTTATATATAACTTTTTTGGAAATCGATTTCAATCACATATAAGAAAACGACATCAACATTTCACTCTCAACAAGCCAGGGGCGAAGTTAGAATGTTTTTTAGAGTGGGCTAAAATTTTCTTTTTAATTGATATTGTATATTACCATATGAAGTTGTTAGGAGTTTAAATAAACTAGCAACTGATTACAATTTTAGTTTTTCAATTTCTTTGTTGTTGTGCTTATCTAAATAATTAATAAATAAAACGTGTATTTTATTTTGTGGCTAATTTATTTTCAATCTGTTTTAATTATTGTTTGACTTTGGTTAAAATTTTTATTTTTATAATCAATAGGTATTGGGTTTTAGATTCTAAGATTTAAATTAGTTAGTTTAAAATGAGGTAGGGGCATAATCTTAAATTAAAAAGGAAAAAAAATTGAAGGGAGAAAATAAATTTATATGGCCTTTTTTTTAATTTAAATGGAATGGTAAACTAATGAATTATTTAATTACGAAAGTAACAAATTTTCGTACATATAACAATAACAATTATGTATATAATGACATTTTTATTAAAAAAAAAAAAACTAAAATACTTTCTCAAATTTTGGACGGACTCTAGCCAACATATAGCCTCGTCCCAACAAGAAGCGACAATGCAAAACAGCAGAACAGCTTTCATTCACATATATATCTTTATTAGATTGGCTCTCCTTACCTAACATGGATTAATGGATGTGCCAATGATACACCTCCTATGTATTTTTTTTTTTTTGGGTTATTATTGATAACAGTTTTTTCCTTTCGTTGGTTATAATTTTATCCTAATTATGTTTTATATATGTGATGTAATTATATGTAAGAAAAGAATTATTATCAGTAACGAAAACTTCTTAACAATAATAAAAGAAATTGTGTCAAGTGCAAACAGCCAAGCTATGGATTAAACAATGGAATGAGCCTCTCTTTTCCGGTCTAATATTTGTGTGTATAAACACTATTTGACGACTAAAAATGTGATTCAGATCCACGAAGAAAATTCATATGAAGAACTCAAGACCAAGCGTTTTAGTTTTGACTTGAATTAATTCAAGTGTCAACAACAGCAACAACCAAATTAACTGTGGGAGAACAAACCACAGCATGTGAACTACAAAACCATTTGGGAAGTTTCTAATCAAAACTCATTCATCTTTTTCGAAGCCATCGCTGCATTTTGCAATTGCAAGTCACTTTCCGAGTTTCCACCCTCTAAATTTCACGACAAAACTGCAACAATCTTCTAACTTGTCGCTTTCGCGGCATCTAACTGACCTTTACCTATACAGTGACCAAACTTTTGGTCCTCAGCGCAGCTTAGACTAGCTTAAAATCAAAACTTTTTTCCAACCAATACGAAAATGACACGTAGACGCCAAATATAAATCCCAAATTGCGTTCGTTGAACCAAACATGATCCTGTCTGTAGTGGAGTAAAATCGGGCGGTAGAGAACTTGGTCCCCTGCTGAAGTGGTGGGCCCACAAAACGTGGGTGGAGACATGGAGTTACCCGGAACGGCAGTGCTCACAGTTGCTGTCGTGTTGTTTCACGCCTTCGTATCATTGGTTTTTCCTATTTAAGAGAAGAATAGATTACATGCAATCTTGTGTGAGTTACAAAATTGTACGACCTTTGTCTTTCAATCTAGTGCCGGATTTTTGTTCAGCTTCTTTTATGGTTCGTTCATGTTATCTCTCATTTCTCACTCTCTTTCAACCGTTTCCAATTTTTTTTTTTCCCCGATTGCATCTGATGGGATTTTAATTTCCCATTTGCAGCCTGCCTCTGAGAATGGAGAATCAAGCAAAGAGAGTATTGTTGACTTCTGATGGTGATGAGATTTCCAAAAACATTGCTTTCCATTTAGCCCAACGGGGTTGCAGGTTCTATTTAAAACTCACGAATCAATGAAAAATCACGTTTTGTTTCTTGTTTTTTTTTTGTTTTTTTTTTGTTTCTGGTCTTGTTCATTTGCGTGGGTGGGATTAAAAAGATTAATTTCTTTTTTGAAATTAAGTTTCTGGGTTGTGGCCAGATTGGTTTTGATGGGAAATGAGAGGCGTCTTAGTGGTGTCGCTGAGAAGATGATGGGTTCCTTGAAGGGTGGCCAGCCAGTTGAAGTGGTGGGATTGGACATGGAAGAGGACAGAGAAGGAGCTTTTGATGAGGCAGTTGATAAGGCATGTCAGATTTTGGGGAATTTGGACGCTTTTGTGCATTGTTACACTCATGAAGGTATGTGTGTTCTTTGTGATTTTGTTGACTGAATTCACCTTTTTATTTTTTTAATACTGAATTTACTGTTATTTAGACTACCGTGCTAATGTCACCTGTGCCTTAGGGACCGTTTATTGTTATTTTAATATTTGGTGGAAAGTTTTGAGACTATGATGAGACTCAAATGATTGGTTGGGGTTTAAAATTTGTATTATATAAAATGATTAGCTGGAATTTTAGCGGTGGGCTTGTGCCCTCAGCTTTGACGATGGCACAAGTTCGAGTCCCCACTTAATTATTTCCTCTCATATACAAAATGATTAGCTTCAATTCCCATTTTCTGTTGTGATACAATTTTCATTTGATGCATGTTTGCCTTGTTCTTCCTATGACTTAGACTTGCTTGGGACTTTTATCGAACACATTGATGCAAATACCTTTACCTTTCTCAACATGTAGAGACAATAGATTGAGCTTTAAAATTTTGGTGGCGCTTTCAACCTACCACTCTACAGTTTTAAGGAAGCATTGGTTTTTGTGTTTGGACCTCTAAAGCGGCAGTTTTTGGAACACTTTGTAAAGATGGATCACCAAGTTACTTATCAATGGAAGGATTGGGTTAGGAAAAAGAAAGATTTGTATAATTCAGATTTCCAGCCTGATGTCTAAAAATATGCTATCTGGGATCATAACTGATTGTGATTTTTCATCTGTGCTGATTCTATTATTATTAAATGGGAACATAAAAGATTCAACCTTCCTGATTTATGTTGATGAAATTTATAGAATTAGGAATTTGGCAATATGCTGCATCGCCACTTAAACAAGAATGATAATTTCTAACTTCCCGATTTGAGAAGGTGAAATTCACAGAACTCAGGATTTGCTTGCATTGAAGAGAACAAAATGATGTGGTAAGAAATTAAGAAGATTATCAATAAGCAACTAAAAATTCGAGATGACTCTTGGACTGACAATATGAGTTGCTTTTCCTAAATTTTTATTTCCACTGGGTTTTTCCTTTTATCTTTTTGTATTTGATTATATTGAGGCTGATCCAATGTGCTTTTGAGTAGGCAAACTTATGACTTCTGATCTTGTGAAACAGGAAAAATGCAAGACCCTCTAGAATTAGCCGAGGATGAGTTCAAAAAGTTAGTGAAAATTAATTTTGTAGCTTCATGGTTCCTGTTAAAGGCTGTTGGCAGAAGAATGAAAGAGTCTAAAGCAGGAGGTTCCATTGTATTCTTAACCTCAATAATTGGAGCTGAGAGAGGACTTTATCCTGGAGCTGCTGCATATGGTGCGTGTGCAGCAGGTGTCCATCAGTTAGTTCGGGTAAGTACATTCCAAAAGGACCCCATTTCATTTTTGCATATGTTGTTCTTACCAAAACGTTTTGCTATGAACCGAAGCCCGTTATATTAAGGATAGCCATCATCATGAACCCTGTGATAAACCCTGGAGTCAGGGTGGTTGGCTTGGTATTACTAAACATCTCATTTGGAGTAGCTTTCTAGTTGAGAAGTATTATATGAAGCATGTAATTCCATTTCTCTAAGAAGTTCTATATGATGCATATGATTTCAATTTTTAAGCATGATCATATTTGGGCTGTTTAACTTGAAAAGTTAATGCACATTTGAGCAGGGTATGGTCATAATGAAGGAAATGCCATATTTTGGTATCATTATTATTCTGGAAATTTGGCAACTTTTTTCAATGTCCAAAATGAACTCTTTTAGTTAGTGGACTCAACTTTGTTGGAAGTTGGAGAATGTTAATTTCATCTCATTTCTCTGCTTCACGCCCTTTTGAAAGTACAATGTCATGGGGTTGGTTTGGCTTTGAAGGGTAGACTTTTCTGCGTCCTCTGAATTTGGCCTTAGGTGCTTAGAAATATAGGTCTCTCACGACTTTTCGTAGTACTGTCAGAAAATCTGATTCTCTGTGTCTCCATGTTTCTATTGAGGGAGAGCCTAAGTTACATTAAACGTAACTTAGCTCCTGCCTTCTATTGAATTTGAACTTTAGTATTAAGAACTCTTTTATTTTCTCTATGTAATTGCTTCTCCATCATGGAAACATTAAAAATTCTGACCCATTTCTATTTAATCTTTTGTATTACTCTGTTCTAATTTGTTCCATACTATTTCCAGACAGCTGCAATGGAGATTGGGAAACACAAGATCCGGGTTAATGGTATTGCCCGTGGCTTGCACCTGCAAGACGAATATCCAATTGCAGTGGGCCAGGAGAGGGCAACGAAGTTGGTCAAGGAGGCGGCACCACTGCACAGATGGCTGGACATTAAAAATGATCTGGCCTCGACGGTCATCTACTTAATCAGTGATGGTTCACGCTATATGACTGGTACAACCATATACGTAGATGGGGCACAGTCTATAACCAGGCCGCGGATGCGATCTTACATGTGATCCTCAATAACTTTATTTCATTTATGTTAATGCAACAAGGCTTGTTAGTAGAATAGCAATTTATAATTTATTTCTCTAGGAAAAAATAACCTTAGCCTTTGCCAGCTCTATGTTAGTTAGCGGAAAGGTGGCTAAATTGTTTTAAGTTCAATCATAATTTGTCTATATTATAAATTGTAATTGGTGGAATCTTGATGCCGTTAATTGTTGAAATTTCATTTTTTTTCGAGAATAATTGTTGAAATTTCAAAATGGCAAAGGGGAGTCAAATCTAATCGTTTGATGCAACATTCTAGCGTGGTACTTGGAAAAGAAAGTTTGTGCGTAGAAAGAAGAAGAATCAAAATTGCGGATGATAATAAATAATAATATGATTTAATACACGAAATGCTCTGTGATTAATTATCAAAGTAAAAGTTATTTAATAAATTATCATAAACCATGTTTCAAGAATGAGACACACAAGGTCAAAAATTCTATGGTGGAATTAATAGTATTTTTATACATAAGATAAAAAGTCGTCTGTCCATAATTGTAGAAGTAAAATTTAAAAAAAAATGCAGCACAAAATTTTTTAAGTAGGAATTACCTGATAATCAAATAGGTTCCTTATTTTTAAAAGTCTCTATCACTATTTTTGTTTTTTGTCAAAAAATGAGGAAAAAATCACCTGGGTGGATGAATTTTTTTCTAATATTCTAAAAAAAAGTGGTTAAATTGAGGCTTTAAAAGTAAGCATAATTTGAAGATAGTCATATTCACCAGGTGATAATATCAAACTAGACAAAATCAGAATTATAAATATATATGTGATCGGTAGGCATTTCACAGAGGCAAATTGGCCAAAAATGACTAGTTACTGGCCTACTGAAAATATGCTCACCGTGAGACGAGGGGAAAAGACATGCTTATTGAGTCATTAATTTTTTTATTCTTCCGTTTATTTGTTGTTGTTTCCACGATTTCCAGCACCTGTTTTATTAACTTTCGCTATTGTTTCAATTCTTTTGTTATATTTATAAAAATAAAAAAAATTCTTTTGTTATGGTAATTTTTTTTCCAATACATAATCAATATATCAATTCTATCATCAATTTCTATTGAAACTATCAATAATAGACAACAATAAATTTTGTTAATCTCTACCTTTCCTTAATGTGTCGTTATGCAAACAAAATTCTTCCCCTAATCTCTAACCATTAAATAATTTAAAACAATCTCTTTAAATTTAAGATAATAGAAGTATTAAGTAGAAAAAAATATTAGGTTGATCTAGATAATAAACGTACAAGTTTGGATTATTTAACTTAGGTTATATTATCCAATTGAAATCACTGATTCCAATTTATTAGTAATGATTAAAACATCAAGACAATTATGGATCAAGTATTTTTAACTAGTAATAGAATTTATTCAATTACTATCTCATTGGCCACTCAAATAAGATAAGAATAAATTTATAAACATTAATTATAAAAAACACATGAAAAAGCTTAGCTAAACAAACCAAATGATAAAAACTGAATATTAATTATCTATCACGTTTAGGGTTTTAAATTCACCCTTAACTAAATAGAAAATCTAACTAACTTAGTTGAATTGGAAATTAAAAAAGCTGATAAAATCAGTCATTAATCCACTCTATTCTGCAGCTATTGCCCCAAGCCCCCAATTTAATACCTACGGCTTCCCTCTCTCTCTCTCTTTTTTCCCCTTCTTGTGGCTGCCTCTCACTCTCTTCAATCTGTATTTCTCCTTCAGGAGGCGCTGTTCAAAAGCCAGAGGTTGGCTTTTTATAATGCTCGGCCAAATCCTAGGTGAATTAGGCTGCTTGGCCGCCAATTATAACCTAAGTATCCGGCCACATGCACAAGCCAAATAAAACCATTAGTTGATCACGTGCTGGCTACTTTTGGTCTCAATTACTTTTTTTAAAAAAAATTTCCTTTGTCTTTTTTTTTCCATGTGCAAGATTAATTCAGTGATTAGGTGATTTTGCTTGGCAGTGATTAGGTGATTTTGCTTGGCCTTTTGTTATGATTTTCTTATGTGCAAATTTTCTTGTAAAATTAATGCTTTCTCGTGTGCATGTGTAAGGAAATTAATAATACTTCTTCAATTCTTTTTTTATTCTGATTATTTCAAGTAGATTTCTTTTTTAATGTTTCGATTTAATTCTTCTTTAATCTTAAAATATACTAAAACGACAAAATATAAAAATTGAGTTAAAAATTAATATCATAAAATATAATTTAGCCAAATAACTATATTAAAAAATTAACTAAAATAATTAGAATATTTAAGAACAAAACAAGAAAAATGAGAAATTAACAGTAAAATATAGAGAAAATATGCATTTATCAGCATTAGTTCTATGTAGTTACATTCTATTTTATCTTGTACATGTCATTAATTCTAAGGGTGGGCAAAATTGGAATTGGATCATATTCTGATCCATTCGATTGGATTTCAAATTGTTTGGATTATTGCTAAAACAAGTCATCCAAATGCAATCCAAATTTAAATCTATTTGGATTGAATTCGAATTAGATGAATAGTTTGGATTAATTCGGATTTAGATCGGCAATATGATTCAGATGTGTTCAAACAAATCAATGAGTCCATATCACTTTCAAGTTGCAATACAAAATCAAAATCACACAAATACAAAACAAATGCAGCAAGCCAGCAAATGGAAAAAAGAAAGAAATAAAATAAATTCGTTTTAACATCAATTATTTTGTTAAGATCTTGAGTATCAATTGCATTGCAAAAGCAAGAAAACTAAATCAAACAATCAAACTTTATAATCAACCCAAAAATACAAAGAGAATGACATGTGGCAAATTCAAAAACAGATTGACAATCAATTCAAAAAGCCCAAACATGTGCAAGTTTTCCAAAGTCAAATAATCCATTCTTATAACCTCTGAACCTCAAAAGCTTTGATGGATCTGACTCCTTTGGAACTTGCAATAAAACAAATAAATGTAACAACGGGGTTTGGGACTTCAACTTTTGCTGCGGCTTCAGCAGTAGCGTGGCAACATGTGGCTCACAGGCTCAGTGGTTATTGGTTGCGACATCGTCGGCATGCAACTAAGGAGTTGACGATATGACAGCTAGCCAAATTTTTCTTATGGAAACAGGCTGGATTCCTGGATGATATGGCTGCTTCTTTGATTCTTTTTGTTCTGACGTGGGATTCTAAGAATTTAGCGCTTTCTTTTAACTTTCAGTTTTTCTTTATATTTAAATAATTTATTTTTTTAATTGCAAGTGCAATCCGATCAAATTGGTTGGATTGATCCAGACCTAATTCTATCCAAATCAAATCCAATCAGACTACAAAATTCTTATTCGATCGAGTTTAGCTTCAAATCTAAATCTGATCTGAATAAAAATAAATTAATTCAGATCGGATCAGGTTTATTCGAATTCGATCGAACGCCCAACCCTAATTATTGTATTATTTGCATGTGTTTTTGCATAATGTGTTGTTTAGTCTAATACTATGTGCATAGAAGTCTTGATTTAAAGGCTTGAAAGCCTTAAATAATTTTTTATTGGCCTAATTTGAACTTATTGTTGTACCAAACCAAGAACAATTCAGTTAACAATTAATTGAAATTAATTGAAAACAATTGGACAAAACAGCAGCTAAGTATAAACTGGAAACGAACAAACCAAAGAATAACAAAACCAAAATGTAATAGTAGAAATTAAACCCGAGGTCAGAAGACAGTTGTCCTTAAAATGATTTACCACCTATTACGCTTTTAGGTTTGGTAATCAAGCTTCCCAGATACAACGCACGCAGTAACTAGTCAAGCACAAGTTACGGAACCACAACAGCGTAGAAACTCAATGAAAACGAAGAACAGTAGAAGGAGAGAAGGAAGAACGAGTGCTCTGTGTGCAGTATGTTTGAGCTGTGTGTAAAATGAAGAGGAAGCTGCCCCTTTTTATACTTGTGCGAGGTTGTAACAGTAGCAAGAATTATTGAATTGTGGCTATTCAACAGGCACAACAATTCAATACGATTATTGAATTTGGCAATTCAGCAGCCACAACAATTCAATACATTATTGAATTTGGCAATAACGTGAAACCTTACAAATTCCAATTGAATTCACAAATAATTGCATACTGTTACAAAGAAAAAATTTAAAAGGAAATAAAAAACGTGGCCATGCAAATCTAATTGATTTTGGGCTGACATTCACAGACGCAGTCGCATAAGACACGAGTTCAACCAAATCGGTTTTGGATTCAAGACTTCGCGCATGCGTGCAGTAGAGCCTTTATCCTTAATATTCTTACTCTTGAATGGATAATTGTTTGTATATAATAACAATTCTCTTGGCTTATTTTTCCCGTATGGGATAAGCCTCATTTCCTTCAATTTCCAACTTGAGGTGCATTTGAGGTAATTTCTCATTCACCCATACACCATTTGAGTAAACAAATACATATATTTGAAGTATTCACGGAGTAGAATCCGTATCTCTCAAGTTTATCCACTTTCG
Source organism: Citropsis articulata (assembly GCA_030449925.1). Lineage (NCBI taxonomy): Eukaryota > Viridiplantae > Streptophyta > Magnoliopsida > Sapindales > Rutaceae > Citropsis > Citropsis articulata. Next base: position 1,484,903 of record JASUUH010000110.1, on the reverse strand, counting down.
ACAAGTGGGACCCACTCAAATGTGTCCATAAATTAGCATATTAATATGCTATTTTCCAACAATCCCCCACATGAATGAAAATTGGCAGTAAAACAGAAAACCGCTAAATTTTGACATCAAAACCATTTTGACTTGACTTTAATCGAGTTTCTTGGATTGATACCTTGCAAAGGATAGGTAGGTCTTATCCTTTGAACCTTCCTATGATAGTATATTTAATTTCTTGTTGACGATGGTAGCGATGTCTTTGAGCTGATACATCGTTAGTGTAAATGTTCACATACTACATAGATATCTCTCTAACAACTTTGTTGAGTTCTCATGGTTATGTTCGTTTTGGCCTTGAACATCTGCACGGTTACTGCAAGAGTTTCTAAGAGTCGAACCCCCATCGCCTCCCTTCAAGCGGCCCCACTTCTCTCACATGTGATATCTTAATTAAGAGTAACTCGATTACACCGCTTCGAATTTTCGACGATAAGAATCATTAAGAGTCTAGCTCAACCTTATTTCCTACGCATCACTGCTTCATCATAGAAAGGTCAACGAGGTAATCCTCACAAGAGAACGAATTCACAAAGGATCCAATTTTAGTCTTTAACAATTAGGTTGTCCCATCGAACCTAGATCTTGGGATCGCCAACAACCAGTTGGGTTTTCCTTTGTTATTGACTAATTATTCTAAGGGTTTTAAACCCATTCCCCGATGATTTTTCTACTAGCTCTCTATTTAACCCTTCGTTAGTGGATCCGCAATATTATCCTTTTGACCTTACATAGTCAATGTAAATAACTCCAAGAGAAATGAGTTGTCTAATGGTATTATGTCTACGACGACGTGTTCAGACTTACCATTATACATATATTGCTTCGCGGCCCTACCGATAGCTGATTGACTATCGCAATGAATACAAATTGTTGTCAAAGCCTTTGGCAACTTTGGAATACCTTCTAAAAATTTTCGCAGACATTCTGCTTCCTCACCACATTTATCTAATGCAAAGAATCTGATTCCATTGTAGATCCGCACCACGTCTGCTTAGTAGACCTCCATGACATACCGCACTGCTAGTGTAAACAAATAGCCACTAGTGGACTTTGAGTCTTTTATATCAGATATCCAATTAGCATCACTATATCCTTCTAATACTTCTGGATACCTAATATAGTGCAAACCATAATTACGAGTGTATCGAAGATACCTGAGTACTCTTACGATAGCTTTCCAAAGGATCGCCCCTGGATTACTCAGATATCTACTAAGTTTACTTATCAGATAGGCTAGATCCGTCTCGGTACAATTTGTTAAGTACATTAGACGCTTATTACTCGGGCGATTCTACTTGAGAAATACCTCTCCTCTATTTTTCGATAGATGTAAACTTGTATCTAACGGAGTTTTAGACATGATTATCATCTTTATTAAATTTCCCAAGAATTTTATCTACATAATGAGTTTGACTTAGAATAAGTCCATTAAAGCCCTTGAGATTTTAATTCCCGTAATGACATCCGCAAGACCCATGTCTTTCATGTCAAACCTAGACTTCAAAGATATTCTTGGTAGATTTAATCATATCATTATCACTCCCAACAATGAGCATGTCATCAATATATAAACATAAAATGACATAGCCATTTTCTGTTTCTTTGACATAAACACATTTCACACTTTCGTTGATCTGAAGCCACTATGACATCGTGTATGATCAAATTTTTCATGCCCTTTGTTTTGGTGCTTGTTTAGCCATATAATGACTTCACCAATTTACAAACTTTCTTTTCATGTCACGGAGCTATAAAACCTTGAGGTTGCTCCGTATAGATTCTTCATCTAAATCTCCATTTAGAAAAGGTCTTTACATCCGTTGATGTATCTGATTGCATGAAAATTGCAATTCTTATTATCATCTGATGGAATTTATTCTCGTAACGGAGAATAAGTATCAAAGTAATCAAGACCTTATATGCGTAACCTTTAATTACAAGTCTAGCCTTATACTTATCGATTGTTCCATGACTTTTCAGTTTCCTTTTGAAAATCCATTTATACCTAAGGTTTACAACACGGAGGAAGATCTACCGGCTCGGGTGTGATTTTGTAAAATGGATTCAACTTCACTGTTAATAGCTTCTTTCGACGCCTTGGGGTGAAATTCGCTTCGAAGCTTTGAGGTTCATTTTCTAGCAAAAATGTCGGAGAAAGTCTGGACGAACTTTTCTATTCTAGCTCTTTTTGCTCGTAACCTCAACTTCTTGTTCTTCTTCTTCTTCTTCATTTTCAATTTGTTTTAGTTCTCCTAATTCCACTCTAGAATTGCAAGGAAACACATGTTCAAAAAACGATGCATTTCTTGATTCTATTATCGTATTTTTGTGGACATCTGGAACTTTAGACTCATGCACCAGAAATCGATAAGCATTACTGTTTTGTGCATAACCAATGAAAATGCAATCAACAGTTTTTGGTCCTATTTTCACCCTTTTATTTGAAGGAACCACTACTTTAGCAAGACACCCCCACACTCGTAAGAATTTATAAGAAGGTGTTCTACCTTTCCATAGCTCATATGGGGTTTTATCTTCTTGCTTTCGGGGTATCTTATTTAACAAGTAATTAGCTGATAGAACAGCTTCTCCCCACATATTCTGAGGTAAACCAGAACTTATCAACATCGCATTCATCATTTCTTTTAAAGTTCGATTCTTTCGTTCTGCAATCCCATTAGATTGAGGTGAATATGGAGCCGTAACTTGATGTATGATTCCATTTTGTTCACATAATGTCTCAAATGGAACAACATACTCACCACCACGGTCACTCCGTAATTCTTTAATTTTTCGATTAAGTTGATTCTCAACCTCATTTTTATAAAGAATAAACTTTTCTAAAGCTTCATCTTTACTTTTCATCAAGTATACATAGCAATACTTTGTGCAATCATCAATAAAAGTAATAAAATATTTATTACCACCTCTTGTTTGAGCAGTTTAAAATCACAAACATCACTATGTATTAAATCAAGTGGTTCGGTGCTTCTTTTTATTGTTTGGAAAAGGCGACCTAGTTAGTTTTGCCTCAACAAGTTTCACTTATGTTTCAAATTAATTTGAAAATTGGGAATATGCTTCATGTTAATTAATTTACGCAATGAATTAAAATTAACATGTCCTAATCTACCATGCCAAAGATTAGAAGACTCAAGCAAATAAGCAGAAGAACTAGCTTCATTATTAATTTTGGTTTCTGATCATTACATTGAGCTTAAACAGCCCATTATTGACATACCCCTTTCCACATACATCCCATTCTTGGACAAACTACTACCTATCGACTCAAACACCATTCGGAAACCATGTTTGTTCAAGCGATCCGGACACCAAGTTCTTCTGAATTTCTGGCACATAAAGCACATTGTTCAGACGTCAGCTCTTTCCCAGATGTCATCTTCAGAACCACCTTCCCTTGACCCTCGATCTCAGACGTTGCAGAATTCCCCATGAATAACTTCTCTCCATTGGTTACAGCTTCAAATGAAGTGAATAACCCTTTGTCTGAGCACACATGTCTAGTTGCTCCTGTATCAATCCACCATTCTCTCGGTTTGAGCCAACCAGTTCACTTGAGAATTATTTCTTAGAGGTTAAATGTCTTGAGTGATATTTTCTAACACATTTGCCTCTCGCTTCCTTTTGGCAACTGCAATCAAAGCCTTGTGCCCCATCTTGTCGCAGTTGAAGCACTTTCCTTGAAACTTCGTTTGTTTCTTGGAGATACCTCCTTTCGGACCCAGTTTTTTATTCTTCCTATTTTTAGGCCCATGTTCAACAACATTAGCCTTAGCCATAGAAACAACCCCTCTTTTTTCCGCATTTCTGTTGTCTTCCTCAATTCGGAGCTTAATAACCAGATATTCATTTCCTTGCGTTTATGCTTCAAGTAACTCTTGAAATCTTTCCAAGCAGGAGGCAACTTTTCAATAATTGCAGCCACTTGGAAAGTTTCACTTAACATCATCCCTTCAGCAAGGATTTCAGATAATATAATCTGAAGCTCTTGTACTTGACTCATCACAGTTTTGGAATCCACCATTTTGTAGTCTAGGAAGCGGCCAACAACAAATTTTTTCGTCCGCATCCTCGGTTTATACTTCCGGTCTAAGGATTCCCATAGCTCCTTGTTCTCTTTCCTATGTATACATTATACAAGGAATCACTAAGGCCATTCATTACATAATTATTACATAAAAAATCAGAATGATGCCATGCATCAATTGCACTAGCCACATGAACATCCGTTTCACCCTCGTTGGGTTTAGGAGCATCCTCCGTCAAGAACCTCGCAAGGTTCAACGTGGTCAGGTAAAAGAACATCTTTTGCTGCCAACGCTTAAAGTTCTGGCCATTAAATTTTTCAGGCCTTTCCGCATGATTCACAGGAATTGGTGTCGCTTCGCTTCACAACAGTTGTGACAAAAGTTGAGACCGGAACATACGGATTTCATCATTGGTTTCAGTTGCCATCTTAACGAATATAAATCTGTTTTAAGATTGTTGTACCAAACCAAGAACAATTCAGTTAACAATTAATTGAAATTAATTGAAAACAATTGGACAAAAGCGGTAAGTATAAGCGGAAGCGAAACCGATAAATAAAACCAAAAGCAGAATAGTAGAAATTAAACCCGAGGCACAGTAAGGCGGTGTCCTTAAAAACAGTTACCACCTATTACGTAGCTTTGGGTTCGTTGGTAGCTGTTTCCCGAGGATACAACGCACGAGTAACTAGTCAACACAGACGGGTTACTCGTGAACCACAACAGCGTAGAAACTCAATGAAAACGAAGAACAGTAGAAGGAGAGAAGGAAGAACGAGTGCTCTGTGTGCAGTATGTTTGAGCTGTGTGTCAAATGAAGAGGAAGCTGGCCTTTTTTATACTTGTGCGAGGTTGTATATGATGGCAAGAATTATTGAATTGTGGCTATTCAGCGACGCAATTCAATCGATTATTGAATTTGGCAATTCAATTCAATACATTATTGAATTTGGCAATAACGTGAAACCTTACAAATTCCAATTGAATTCACAAATAAGTGCATACTGTTACAAAGAAAAAATTTAAAAGGAAATAAAAAACGTGGCCATGCAAATCTATTTGATTTTGGGCTGACATTCAGCGTCTGTGTCGGCGCTACGAGTTCAACCAAATCGGTTTTGGATTCGCACCCCCCCCTGCGCATGCGCGTGTAGAGAGAGCCTTTATCCTTAATATTCTTACTCATGCATGGATAAGTGTTTGTATATAAACACAATTCTCTTGGCTTATTTTTCCCATGTGGGATAAGCCTCATTTCCTTTCAAATTTCCAACGAGTGCATTTGAGAGGTAATTTCTCATTCACCCATACACCATTTGAGTAAACAAATACATATATTTGAAGTATTCACGGAGTAGAATCCGTATCTCTCAAGTTTATCCACTTTCGACAAGTGGGACCCACTCAAAATGTGTCCATAAATTAGCATATTAATATGCTATTTTCCAACAATCCCCCACATGAATGAAAATTGGCAGTAAAACAGAAAACCGCTAAATTTTGACATCAAAACCATTTTTGACTTGACTTTAATCGAGTTTCTTGGATTGATACCTTGCAAAGGATAGGTAGGTCTTATCCTTTGAACCTTCCCTTATGATAGTATATTTAATTTCTTGTTGACCCGATGAGAGCGATGTCTTTGAGCTGTACATCGTTGTGTAAATGTTCACATACTACACATAGATATCTCTCCTAACTGTTGAGTTCTCATGGTTATGTTCGTTTTGGCCTTGAACATCTGCATGGTTCTGAAAGAGTTTCTAAGATTTGAACCCTATCGACTCCTTTGAAGCGGCCTCACTTCTCTCTCACATAGGTGATATCTTAATTAAGAGTAACCCGCATTACTCTGCTCGATTTTCGACGCATAAGAATCATTAAGAGTCTAGCTCAACCTTATTTCCTACGGGCATCACTGTTTCATCATAGGAAAGGTCAATGAGGTAATCCTCACAAGAGAATGACCCCGCGATGATCGATTTTAGTCTTTAACAATTAGGTTGTCCCATTGAACTGATCTTGGGATCGGATCAACTAGGTTGGGTTTTCCTTTGTTATTGACTAATTATTCTAAGGGTTTTAAACCCATTCCCTCGATGATTTTCTACTAGCTCTCTATTTAACCCTTTGGTTAGTGGATCCATGATATTATCCTTTTACTTACATAGTCAACAGAAATAACTCCAGTAAAAATGAGTTGTCTAATGGTATTATGTCTACGACGTATGTGTCTAAACTTACCATTATACATATTGCTCTGTGCCTACCGATAGCTGATTGACTATCGCAATGAATACAAATTGTTAGCACAGGCTTTGGCCACTTTGGAATACCTTCAAAGTTTCATTCTTCCTCACCACATTTATCTAATGCAATGAATTGATTCCATTGTAGATCCGGCAATTCTTTATGCATTTAGTAGACCTCCATGATCTGTTGCACTGCTAGTGTAAACACATAGCCACTAGTGGACTTTGAGTCTTTTATATCAGATATCCAATTAGCATCACTATATCCTTCTTACGGATACCTAATATAGTGCAAACCGTAATTACGAGTGTATCGAAGATACGAGTACTCTTCGATAGCTTTCCGGTGATCGGTCCCGGATTACTCGTATATCTACTAAGTTTACTTCAGTATAGGCTAGATCCGTGCGGTACAATTTGTTAAGTACATTAGACGCACTATTACTGCGTATTCTACTTGAAATACCTCTCCTCTTTTTTTAGATAGATGTAAACTTGTATCTAACGGAGTTTTAGATTCTGTTTTATCATCTTTATTAAATGTCCAACGAATTTTATCTACATATTGAGTTTGTCTTAGAATAAGTACATTAGAATCCCTTGAGATTTTAATTCCCGAATGACATCTGCAGAGACCCATGTCTTTCATGTCAAACCTAGACTTGACATATTCTTGGTAGATTTAATCATATCATTATCACTCCCAACAATGAGCATGTCATCAACATATAAACATAAAATGACATAGCCATTTTACATTTCTTTGACATAAACACATTTGTCACACTCGTTGATCGAAAGCCACTAGCAAGCATCGTATGATCAAATTTTTCATGCCCTTTGTTTTGGTGCTTGTTTGAGCCATATAATGACTTCACGATTTACAAACTTTCTTTTCATGTCACTGGAGCTATAAAACCTTGAGTTGCTCCATGTAGATTTCTTCATCTAAATCTCCATTTAGAAAAATCTTTACATCCATTTGATGTATCTCGAGATTGCAGCTGCAATTACTATTATCATCTGATGGAATTTATTCTCGTAACGGAGAATAAGTATCAAAGTAATCAAGACCTTCTCGTTATACGTAACCTTTAATTACAAGTCTAGCCTTATACTTATCGATTGTTCCATCGAACTTTCAAAATCCATTTATACACAAGGTTTACAACACGGAGGAAGATCTACCAGCTCCCAGGTGTGATTTTGTAAAATGGATTCAACTTCACTGTTAATGGCTTCTTTCCAGAAAACGCCTTCCGGTGAAGTTACTGCTTCCTTGAAGCTTTGAGGTTCATTTTCTAGCAAAAATGTCAGAAAGTCGGACGAAAAGACTTTTCTATTCTAGCTCTTTTCTACGTCTAACCTCAACTTCTTGTTCTTCTTCTTCTTACGGAGCTTCATTTTCTTCATTTTCAATTTGTTTTAGTTCTCTTGATTCCACTCTAGAATTGCAAGGAAACACATGTTAAAAAAACGATGCATTTCTTGATTCTATTACTGTATTTTTGTGGACATCTGGAACTTTAGACTCATGCACCAGAAATCAATAAGCATTACTGTTTTGTGCATAACCAATGAAAATGCAATCAACAGTTTTTGGTCATATTTTCACTCTTTTATTTGAAGGAACCACTACTTTGTAGACACCCCACTTTCGTGAATTTATAAGAAGGTGTTCTACCTTTCCATAGCTCATATGGGGTTTTATATTCTTGCTTTCGGGGTATCTTATTTAACAAGTAATTAGCTGATAGAACAGCTTCTCCCTACATATTCTGAGGTAAACCAGAACTTATCAACATCGCATTCATCATTTCTTTTAAAGTTCGATTCTTTCGTTCTGCAATCCCATTAGATTGAGGTGAATATGGAGCCGTAACTTGATGTATGATTCCATTTTGTTCACATAATGTCTCAAATGGAACAACATACTCACCACCACGGTCACTCCGTAATTCTTTAATTTTTCGATTAAGTTGATTCTCAACCTCATTTTTATAAAGAATAAACTTTTCTAAAGCTTCATCTTTACTTTTCATCAAGTATACATAGCAATACTTTGTGCAATCATCAATAAAAGTAATAAAATATTTATTACCACCTCTTGTTTGAACAGATTTAAAATCACAAACATCACTATGTATTAAATCAAGTGGTTCAGTGCTTCTTTTTATTGTTTGGAAAGACGACCTAGTTAGTTTTGCCTCAACACAAGTTTCACACTTATGTTTCAAATCAATTTGAAAATTGGGAATATGCTTCATGTTAATTAATTTCATGAATTAAAATTAACATGTCCTAATCTACCATGCCAAAGATTAGAAGACTCAAGCAAATAAGCAGAAGAACTAGCTTCATTATTAATTTTTGGTTTTACAGTCATTACATTGAGCTTAAACAGCCCATTATTGACATACCCCTTTCCCACATACATCCCATTTTTGGACAAAACTACCCTATCGGCATTTCGAAACACCATTCGGAAACCATGTTTGTTCAACAGCGATCCAGACACCAAGTTCTTCCGAATTTTCGGCACATAAAGCACATTGTTTAGAGTCACCTCTTTCCCAGATGTCATCTTCAGAACCACCTTCCCTTGACCCTCGATCTCAGACGTTGCAGAATTCCCCATGAATAACTTCTCTCCATTGGTTACAGCTTCAAATGAAGTGAATAACCCTTTGTCTGAGCACACATGTCTAGTTGCTCTGTCGATCCACCATTCTCTCGGTTTGAGCCAACCGAGGTTCACTTGAGAATTATCGAGAGGTTAATGTCGAAACATCTTGAGTGATATTTTAACACATTTGCCTCTCGCTTCCTTTTAGGCAACCGCAATCGAAGCCTTGTGCCCCATCTTGTCGCAGTTGAAGCACTTTCCTTGAAACTTCGTTTGTTTCTTGGAGATACCTCCTTTCGGACCCAGTTTTTTATTCTTCCTATTTTTAGGCCCATGTTCAACAACATTAGCCTTAGCCATAGAAACAACCCCTCTTTTTTCCGCATTTCTGTTGTCTTCCTCAATTCGGAGCTTAATAACCAGCCCATCAATATTCATTTCCTTGCGTTTATGCTTCAAGTAACTCTTGAAATCTTTCCAAGCAGGAGGCAACTTTTCAATAATTGCAGCCACTTGGAAAGTTTCACTTAACATCATCCCTTCAGCAAGGATTTCAGATAATATAATCTGAAGCTCTTGTACTTGACTCATCACAGTTTTGGAATCCACCATTTTGTAGTCTAGGAAGCGGCCAACAACAAATTTTTTCGTCCCCGCATCCTCAGTTTTATACTTCCGGTCTAAGGATTCCCATAGCTCCTTGGCTGTTCTCTTTCCTATGTATACATTATACAAGGAATCACTAAGGCCATTCATTACATAATTTTTACATAAAAAATCAGAATGATGCCATGCATCAATTGCACTAGCCACATGAACATCCGTTTCACCCTCGTTGGGTTTAGGAGCATCCTCCGTCAAAAACCTCGCAAGGTTCAACGTGGTCAGGTAAAAGAACATCTTTTGCTGCCAACGCTTAAAGTTCTGGCCATTAAATTTTTCAGGCCTTTCTGCATGATTCACAGGAATTGGTACGGTATTTCGCCCGCGAGTTGTGACAACAAAAGTTGAGAGCTGGAACATACGGGATTTCATCATTGGTTTGATTGCCATCTTATGAATATAAATCTGTTTTAAGATTGTTGTACCAAACCAAGAACAATTGTTAACAATTAATTGAAATTAATTGAAAACAATTGGACAAAAGCATTAAGTATAAGCGGAAGCGAACAAACCCGGATAAATAAAACCAAAGCAGAATAGTAGAAATTAAACGAGGCACGTAAGGCGGTGTCCTTAAAACAGATTTACCACCTATTACGGTAGCTTTGGGTTCGTTGGTAGCTGTTTCCCGGGATACAGCAGACACGAGTAACTAGTCAACACAGACGGGTTACTCCGTGAACCACGTAGAAACTCAAGCGAAACGTTAGAAGGAGAGAAGGAAGAGCAGGTGCTGCGTATGCGGTATGTTTAATTGTGTGTTAAATGAAGAGAAGCGCCCCTTTTTATACTTGTGCGAGGTTGTAGATGGCAGAATTATTGGTGTGGCTATTCAGCGAGCAACGATTCAATCTGATTATTAATTTGGCAATTCGTGACCACAACAATTCAATACATTATTGAATTTGGCAATAACGTGAAACCTTACAAATTCCAATTGAATTCACAAATAATTGCATACTGTTACAAAGAAAAAATTTAAAAGGAAATAAAAAAGGTGGCCATGCAAATCTAATTGATTTTGGGCTGACATTCAGCGTCTGGTCAGTCGGCGAGCGCTACGAGTTCAACCAAATCGGTTTTGGATTCGCACCCCCCCTGCGCATGCGCGTGTAGAGAGAGCCTTTATCCTTAATATTCTTACTCATGCATGGATAAGTGTTTGTATATAAACACAATTCTCTTGGCTTATTTTTCCCATGTGGGATAAGCCTCATTTCCTTTCAAATTTCCAACTTCAAGGGTGCATTTTGAGAGGTAATTTCTCATTCACCCATACACCATTTTGAGTAAACAAATACATATATTTGAAGTATTCACGGAGTAGAATCCGTATCTCTCAAGTTTATCCACTTTCGACAAGTGGGACCCACTCAAAATGTGTCCATAAATTAGCATATTAATATGCTATTTTCCAACAATCCCCCACATGAATGAAAATTGGCAGTAAAACAGAAAACCGCTAAATTTTGACATCAAAACCATTTTTGACTTGACTTTAATCGAGTTTCTTGGATTGATACCTTGCAAAGGATAGGTAGGTCTTATCCTTTGAACCTTCCCTTATGATAGTATATTTAATTTCTTGTTGACCCGATGAGCGATGTCTTTGAAGGCTGATACATCGTTGGTGTAAATGTTCACATACTACATAGATATCTCTCACAACTGTTGTTGAGTTCTCATGGTTATGTTCGTTTTGGCCTTGAACATCTGCCTGGTTCTGCAAGAGTTTCTAAGAGCTGAACCCCTATCAGCTCCCTTTGAAGCGGCCTCACTTCTCTCTCACATAGGTGATATCTTAATTAAGAGTAACCCGCATTACTCTGCTCGATTTTCGACGCATAAGAATCATTAAGAGTCTAGCTCAACCTTATTTCCTACGGGCATCACTGTTTCATCATAGGAAAGGTCAATGAGGTAATCCTCACAAGAGAATGACCCCCACTCAAAATGTGTCCATAAATTAGCATATTAATATGCTATTTTCCAACACTTATCTCTGTGCACTTATATCTTTGAAGTCTTGATTCTAATGTGATTTTCACTTTTGAGACTTCTGATGTTGAGATTAATGGATTGAACATTGACTATTTATTTTTCATTCTTGTCTCAACTATAGATTTCGAGACGTGCAAGCACTTTATATAGAAATAGCTACCGATAACTCTTCAAAGTGAATTATATTTAAGTAACTTGAGTTCGTATATTATAAATATGAGAAACGATGTATTGCTATGAGAAAAATGTTATCTTAAGAGGTAGAATGAAAGCTAGTAACTGTGGACACGTGGAAAAGAACAAGGAAAGTGATATTAGTATTGAAAAAGAAAATCTGGAAAACTATATATGCAGTGAAAAGAAAAATTTTATTATTTGCAATTACTTCACACACTGCCTGTTACATTAAATAGATCAAATTGGAGATCAAGGTAGTAAGGTTAATTAGATTTGTTCATTTAATTTTTGGACACAAAATTTGTTCATTCTATTAGTTAGTTTGAGTGATTAAAGTTTGATTATCTTGATTTTGCGTATATTGTAATAAATATTGATGAACATATCATTTTGATTTTTTTTTTAAAAGAGTCATTATTTGTTTCACAAAATTGCACATTAGTTTTTTGTTTAAAACAAAAAAAAAATCGTGTTTTATTCCATAAAGATTGCATCTATATGTGTTTTATTTATCAAAAGGTAAATTTGGTCAGTTTTACACAGGTGATTGCATGAAATATATATACAAGTATTTTTTATTTTTAGGGTTTTTCTCGATTTACAGGATAAATTGATTAAAATCAGAAATTTAAAGCAATATACACATTCTGCAATCTCCAAGGATAATTATGTGATTTTCCTATAATTTTATAGGCTAACTGAGGTTAAGCTTGTAACTTTTTTACAATTACGCGTTTGCTAATTTTAACACGATTTACAATTCAATCCCTTATATGTGTTTTTTCTTTGTTTTTGCAATTTGTATTATTTTTCTTTGATATTTTTAATGTTTTTCTTTTCATTTTAGGTATATAGGAGTTATTATTGTTATATGAGGATTCTATGAACTTATTTGAGTTATATTATTACAAGGTGATCTATATCTACCTTAAGTGCACAATTATATTTCTACATGCATTGGGGTTTATAACTCTTTTTAAGGACGTCCAACTTTCTCGTTTTCTCACTCTCTCTCAAGCACACTTCAATTATTCATTCTCACAAAATATTTCTATTTCTTATCATGATGAAGGGTAAGATCAAAGTTGATCATTGTTCTATCACACCTAGTGAGAATCTCATCAATGTCAGTGGTTCTACTCCAAAGAAGCCTAGATCTGTTCTTTGTTCTTAATGTCTTGCTTCTATTGAAGGCATTAGTCAAGAGAGTGAATTCTCTTTTGAAGATGAAATCGAACTTGGCTCACTCCACTCTGGAATTTGTGTCTTTTCTTGATGGCTTACGCAATCTTTATGGTTCTTTTGATTTATATTCCAAGAAAATTTCACACAAATCAAACTTCTTTTGATATTATAGATCATTGTTTGAAGCAAATTTCACATAAATTAATAGTTTCTTTAATATTGTGTTTTGGCGCCTTTTGTCAAAAATGGAGAGGTAATATACTTTCAATTTCCTTTGTTGGGAGATTAGAGTATTTATTGATTCATGATAGGGGAAGAGTAGTGCTTTGTTTGAATTGAATTTGAATTTGATTTCAACGATTCGGCTAGTTTATTTATATCTACATTGAGTTTATTTATTCTTTCTCTAAGAGGGAGATTGCTTGATTTGCAAATGATCTTTATTGATTTACACATGATATTTTATCTTCCTTTATTTGCATTATTGCTCTTTTAATATATTAGTATAAGATTGATTATCTTAGAGGGAGAGTTAATTTTATCAATTAAATCTTAGATGTAAGCATTTGCTTATTAGAGGAGATGTTTATCTTGAACTAATGGTAACTATTGATTTTTGTTTTGGATGGTTCTTTGTTTGTTGTGTTATCTGAATGCAGTAGGGGTGGGCATTTTACCCGACCCGATCTGACTCGAAAAATTTTAAGTTCGGGTCGGGGTTAAAACCCGATCGGGTTAAAAATTACAAACCCGATCGGGTTGTGATCGGGTCGGGTTGATCTGAATATTCGATTGGGTCACCCAAAAAGAAAAAACAAATTTTCTCCCCACCCAAACCCAATTTTGAAGCTTCAACTTTCAAGTTTCATAAGTCATAACTTTCATGGTATATATACTATATAATTATATATGCTTAATTGGTTATTATGTAATTAGTTATTATTTGATTGTTGTAATTATGTATTTATAAATATTAGTAATAAAATCAAGAAAATTGGTGTATTTATGATTTTGTTATGAATAAATTTTTATTTATTGTTAATAAATAACAAAAATTTTGTTAATTATTAATAATTGAAATAATGTTAATTGATAATTGTTAATAACAGTTAATAATTATTTTTTTTATGAATAAATTAAGACATTGGGTAGATTAAATATTAAGATTAAATATTAAAATTAAGTTTTATGTTACATATAATTTATAATTATAATGTGTTATGTGATTATGTGCATTATAATTATATATTTTATAATTATAATCCTATTCTAGCATTTTAACTTTATTCATTTAATTTCATAACATTTTCTTTTCTTTTTTTTTGTTGAAAATTAGTAAAAAAGACTATAATTAAGAAAAATGTCTTAACACCACCCTAAAAACTATAAAAATAGGAAAAAGAGAGCTTAAAATTGCATTAACCAAATTTGACCCGAACTGACCCGAATTATTGACTAGACCTGATCCGACCCGAATTCAATTCGGGTCAATTCGGATTGATTTTTGTCTAACCCGAACAACCCAAAACCCGATTGGGTTGACATGAACCCGACCCACCCCTAGTATGCAGGTTATTGGTCTATCTTGCTTCTACACATGCCATTTATAGACTACAAAATTGGCTAGTTTATGTTTTCACTATAAGAATGCTAAAGTGGGAGATTGTTAAGGCTTTTATTATTAACATCATTGTGTCAATAGCATCATAATTCATTTATTCCTTATATTATGGGTTTATCTAGTCTTCGTTATTATTAGATTAGAATATGTGGAACATTAGAAAATATTTTTTGAGGTATACAAGAAGCAAATTGGCACATATATGTGATTTTATATCAAAAAGTTCTAAATAAAGATGATTACTATATTGGTAAGTGTATCAAATATTTATGGAATATTGAACATTTAAGGGAGTATATCCTAGTACTCCTCTACTAAGGTTTGAGTGAAATATTACTCTTATATAAAGGAAAGTATAGCACATATTGAAGACAAGAAGACATTGTATTTTATAGGAAAATTATCCACCGTCCACCCGTTTTTTCATTGTTTTTCAAAAATAGACAATTCTTTTTTTTTTTTACCGGAATCCACCTAAAGTTACATTTCTTTTCACTTTTCCACTCTCGTTAAACACCATTGAAACTTTGCTGACATCATAAGGGTAAAATTATTATTTCACAATAATATACTGGTGGATAAGTGCAAAACAATATAACTTCAAGTGCAGTTTAAAAAAAATTAAGAACTATATATTTTTAAAAAATACGAAAAAAATAGGTGGTCAGTGGATAATTTATCTTTTACATTTGAGGGTAAAAAAGTTATTTCAATAATATTCCGTTAGTTTGCTTAACGCTCTCCGAACGGAAGTGGAAAAGTGAAAAGAAATGTAACTTCAAGTGGATTCCAGTAAAAAAAAAAAAAACGAATTGTGTATTTTTAAAAAAGTTGGAAAACATGGGTGGACAGTAGATAATTTTCCTATTTTATATTAGAAAAGCAGCTAACTTAGAGGACAAGAATAAGATATATTTGGCTGCATATGATATTTTATATCTTAATGAAGTTTTAGTCTTCTAGTTTTCTTCATATTAAGTCTTTCATTAGACATGTTTTGTATGATTACTTTTTCTCTTTTGGAAGAAAAGAGTTGTTTGTTGTGTTGAGGGGATATCAAAGAAGCAGCAAAACATAATTGAAGATGAGTGCTACTCGCTAAGCAAGGTCGACTACATTAAGTTTAACAGGTGGTAGTAAGAGTAGGAAGGAGTGTAAAATTATGAAAGATTCCAATAGGTTACAATCTTTTCATTACTTAGTAAATTACTTAACGTCCGGATATGGCCTCATGAATGTAGGATTGTGATTCAAACCACATAAAAATACTCTCTGTGCTTTACTTCCTGCAATTTATTGTTTTTAGCATATTTGATAGATTTAGAGTGAATGAACAGTAATGTAAACAGTGCTATAAATAGTGAGTATAAACAATAATTATGAATAGTTACTTATAGATGTGTGAACAAGTATCTTGTAAACAGTGATTATATAAAAGAAGCTGATAGTGTAAAAAACGCTGAAACTGAAACTTCATTTTGTATTACTGGAAGACCAATCTCTTGGAATATTCCTATGATAAACTTTCCAGCTGCTCCCTCTCACAATAATATGTTGGATACTATTGCTAGTTATAAATTACCCTTCGGGCATAATCGTGGCAAACCTCTGAATCAATATTCACCAGATTATTAGGGAAGAAATTCAAAATACCAGATTGTTAATCATGCATCATCTCAAAGATTATCAAAACCACTCAAGGTTTTTGTGCAGAAGTTGCCATCTAGTCATGCCTATAATAGAGTACAAGAAGCTTTACTAGATCTAAAATGGACTTAAGTAATAAAAGAAAAAATAGTAGCATTATATAAAATAAAAAAAAAGACATGAATGCTTGTTCCTTTGCTAAAAGAATAAAAGACTAGATGCAATTGGGTATTTTTTAAACACAAAGCACATGGATCTATTAGGAGATGCAAATCTTGACTCATAGTGAACATGTATACATAAAGATACATTATAAACTACTAAGAGTTTTTATACAGCGGTAAAACTGAATATTGTTAGGTTATTGTAAGAAGAAAGTATACATGGACATTCCACCATTGTATACAACGTCTCTAATGACTAATGTTGTGAGCAAGTTGCAAAAGGCATTATATGGCTTAAAACAATCAACTTAGGATTGTTTGGAAATTTAGTTTGGCTATGAAAAAATTTGATTTCAAGCAGAGCAATTCAAATCATACTTTATTTCAAAACATTGATAAGAAAAGATAACAACCTAATAGTTTATGTTGATGATATGATAATTATCAGAGATGACAATGAGTAGGTTTCTAACTCTGGAAGTATTTAGCAACCCGGTTTGAAATTAAAGATCTTTTAGGCTTAAAGTATTACTTTTAGGGCATTGTAAGTGGCTTGGTTAAAGCAAATCATGTTTTTATCCTTAAGAAATCTTAGACTTACTTTTAGAGATAAGAATGCTTAACTATAAGCCTGCTGACACTCTAATTGTTCAACATCAATGTTTGAGAGAGTGTCCTGATCAAGTACCTACTAGTAAAGAAAGACAATAAAGATTAGTTAAGAAACTAATCTATTTGTCCTATACAAGGCTACAAATAGCTTAATAGCTTAAGCTTAGTAATTTTACTCATTTATTATCATAGTACAGTTCACATGGATGTAAAAATTCAAATTGTTCGTTATCTAAAGTCTACTTTTGGGAAAGGTTTGATGTTCTCTAAGAATGATAATTATAAATATGCAAATTGAGAAGGAAGTGTCACTTATCACATCCTAGGTGAATTTCACATCGGCAAAGCATGAGAGAGATGTTGGGTTTATAAGGGGTAATCTACATCTTACTTGGCAAGATGCATTTTGGGGTGTATAGATGCCCTAGGAACAAAACTGTAGAGGCCTTATTAAGACCCAAAGTAGACAATATCTTACCAAGTCTGGGTCGGGCCACGACAATGTGTACCTTTATTTTTATGTTGAATTTATTTTTTGACAATAAGGCAACAATTGGCATTTCTCAAAATCTTTTTTTAGTATGATCGAACAAAACATGTTGAGTGGACTGACATTTTATTGAGAAAAATTCGAGGACGAGATAGTTCAGTTCCTATTTGTTAAATCTGAAGATCAACTGGAAAATTGATATACTTATAAAGGCTGATTCCAATAAAATATTATACAAATCACTCAACAAGTTAGACATTAGAGACATCTGTGCACCAACTTAAGGTGAAGTATTAGTGCGAGTTGTCATTCAAGTATAGAATGTAGTGATTCTTAAGAATAAAATATTCGATTTCACATATTATGGGATCAAATTCATTCATAGCGTAACTTATACTGTGTTTACTAAGCAAAAATAAGAATCAAAGTGAATAATATGTTTATTTGCTAAATTAAAGATGGAAATTAGAATGAGTTACATAGGGCCCATATGAATTTTGGATTGATTCATAGGGTTTTAATTCCGGTAAAGGGGTTGGGATTTAGAACCCTATTCCCTGAAGTAACAAAATTATCGCCACTATATTTTCAATATCCCCGAAATACCTCTTTACAATTAAAAAATATAAATTAAAGAATAAAGATGAAAACCCTAAGCAAGCAACTAACCGACTACTCATTCGTTGTTCTCTCCCTCGTGCTTGCCATCAACTGCATCGTGTTGTTGTCGGTATTGTCTCCCTTATGCTCATCATCAGTTGCCTCATGCTCCTTCTCACCATTGTCTCCCTTCATCATGTAGCACTCCCCATACCGTAGCAGCTCATCACTAGTTTAACTCGCACTAGTTGAGCAGTTGGTTGGTTTTGTCACATTGATAGTGATCTTTATCACAACTCATCGCCAATCGATCAACATCTCTATCACAGCTTAATACTATTATTTATGTATTTATTTATCTACATGTAGTGTTATTATTAATTATATTATCATTGTTATTATTATTGCTACTAAAGGACAATAATTAAAGACAAAATAAACACATCAATGAAAATGAAACTCGTTCTAGTTCTTATTCTTATAGCTTAAGTAAACAATTTATTTTAATTCTAATTTTTTATTCCATTCTAGCTCATTCCGATTACTGATTAGTAAATACACCACTAGTGTATAGCCTATAACAGCTTCCTATAGTGATTCCTTGTATGTGCTAATATTTGTTTGGGTATTGTAAAGTGAAAAAGAAGAAAAAAAATTTCTTTCTCTAATACCACGTGTAATATTTTCCAAATATAACTACTCATTACAATGCAGCCTACACTATTAAGTCACCAACATCATTAATAGGCAAATTGGTTTAGAAAAAATCCATCAAAAAATAATCAGACCATATAAATTTACAAACAAATAATATCTTTTACCATTGCACATATTTCACATATCTCATGCCTTACATATTCATTGAAAATCAGTAGAACACTTCAGGAAATTTTACTTTAGATAACAGGCAACACTTACTAGGGTCGCGTTGACCCACCTTGCTTAACCATTTAATTTTGGGTATAAGGTATTTTGCGTAGCTAGATTATATAGATGGAACAAAATTTAATGATAACTTTGCGTTTGGCAAATGACTATTCATTACTAGCTTACATTTTGTTTCGTCCCAACTCTTATTTGTTGGGTTTGAACCAACAAGATGCTGATTTCAAGTCATTTTCAAGATCCAATCTTATGGTTTAACCATCAAATCTAAAACCTAATATCTTATTGATGTGTTTATTATATACAATAAAATATGGATCTAGAAAGATCCCTCAGTAGTCAACAATTGTTTCTTAAATTTCCTGACCTTTTTAATAGCTTTTAACGGCTATTTAAATAGCCAAGCTTCATGTCATGCTATTTAATTCAAATTGATTTAAATGATTCACATGGCTAGTCATATGCCTCACTAACAGCATTAGATGACATAAACACCTTATCATCCCACCTTGCTAATGATGATAAAAACATGTCAGTGCCTTTATTATAGTAGTGATAGCATATCAGACTGCTCTGCATTATTTGATTTTATGTTCGTTTCCAATATTCTCTACCTTGAACTCAAAACAACTACTCTTCATCTTCATCCTTTTACTCACATCTATAGATTCTGTGGATCATAATTAAGTTCAAGCAATGCTCAAACTTAGCTTCTAGTATAGTTTTAATAAGCATATCAGCATCATTATCATCAGTATGGATTTTCTTATAACTTACCATTCCCTTTGACACCTGAAGCCATATTAAATAAAGTTTTATATCAATAAACTTTGTTTTCTTATGATAGATCTGGTTCTTGCTTAAGCAATTTGCACTTTAACTATCACAAAGACAACTATTTACTTTTGCTCATACCCAATTCTATCACCATCCTTTTAAGCCACATTGCTTTTTGCTATAGCTTCTACTGCTATAGTCTATTATGGTTCTATTAGTGATAGAGCAATAACATTTTGCAAAGTAACTTTCCGGTTTATGGTATAGTTAGTGTGAGAGAACATATAACTTGTAAGAGACTTTATTTTACCCAAGTCACTTACATAATTTGCATTTACAAGGCTTATAACTTAAGCTTTGTCCTTTATGCTTTACCATGCAATAAACCATAGTCAACAGTGCTTGTTAGATATCTAAAAATCTATATCACAGCCTTCCAATGTTTGCTCTCTAGATTAGCCATATGTCTACTCACTACACTTACTATGTAGGAGATATCTGGTCCGATTAACACCACGATATACATCAAGCACCCTACAACGCTTTAACAAGGTATTGAATTTATTTTTTATTCTTTTTCAGTAGTTTAGGACATTACTGATAAGATAACCTAAAATGGACTGCTAAATTGATTAAATAGGTTAGCATTAGCTATTCCAAACTTTTCAAGTATTTTATAGACATATTTTTGTTGTGTAAAAAAGACTGTATCTTTCTTCCTTCTGGACCAAGATCCTTTATTTCAAATTTACTTTTAGTTGTTGCTTTAGTATATTTATCTGACTCATATGTTTATATGCAATCAGTACGTCATTAACATATAGCAGCAAATGGATCTCATTACCACCTTCTAAGGCTTTAAAATATACACAACAATCAAAATTGCACTTTTGAAGGCCATGCTAAGTCATGAAGGTGTCAAACCTAGGTATCACTGCTTAGTGACTGTATGAGACGATATAAAAAATTCTTGAGATAACACACCTAATCAAATTTTTCTGGAACGGTAGAGCCATATGGTTGAGACATCAAAATCATTTCATCTAGCCCATCGTGCAAAAAAATTATTTTTATATCCATTCGTTCAAGATGTAAATCGTTGTGAAAAGAAGTGTTAAAAGAATTCTAACAGAAGAATGTCTGACCACTGGTGAGAATACCTTTATAGAATTTATTTGCCCTGTCTATGTAAAGCCTTTGCTAATAAGCTAGCTCTAAATCTTTACCTTTATTGATTTTATAAATTCACACCTAAGTTTCTAAATTAATTCTCATGTCTAATTCTTATTCAATGAGCTTATCTCCTCATCTATTATTGCCTTCCACTTTATTGGTCAGCGCTTTCAGTAGTCTTCCTATTCTTGGTTTTTCAATTGACAGTTCATGAGCTACCGTTAATGCATATGCTATTAAATCAGTATAAGTATACCTCCTTGGTGGTTTAACTACTCTCTTTCCCTTATCTTTTGCAAGATAACCTTTAAAAGCTTGATTATTAGCTTACTTACTTTTTATTCAAAAATCTCCATTTCAAAGCTAGAATTATAGTTAGGTTCAAAAAACAAAGTCTTTTTTGCACTACCACCAGATAACTTCACCTCAAACTGAGATTTTTTTGCTTTGTCTTGTTGTAATTCAGCCTTATTATTAGATGCTTAATGTTTATGAAGTATCTTTGTTTCATTAAAAATAACATCTATACTTCTGATTGCTTTTGGTGGCTATAGTTCTACACACTGTAGCTTATACCCCTTACACTATCAGTGTATCCTGAAAATGCACATTTTAAAGCCATAGGTTCTAATTTACCTTGTTTAATATATGTATAAGCTAGATGAAATACAAGTGTGTGCAACCCAAGAGGGGGGGTGAATTGGAATTTTAAAAATTATGCTAAGCAAATTACACACCAATTAAATCTAATGCCTTAATCAAATCAAAAGCAATAAATTCAAGCAAGCATAATAATAAAGGAGTAAGGGAAGAGAAAACAAACACGAGGATTTTTACGTGGTTCGGCTATCCCCGCCTACGTCCACGCCTCCAAGCACACCGGGCTTGAGGATTTCACTATCCAAGCCTCCCAAGGCTTCAAATGTTTACAATTGACTTTCAAGGTGTCAATGAACCTTTACAACAAGAGATTATATCCCCAATCTCTTCACCCCAAGTGTTTCCCACTTGAACACTCATAATTTGAAGATAAATGAATGTTACAACAATAAAACTCTCTTCAAGAGTGGATAAACAAATTATAGCTCAATGATGACTCAATGAATGATGATTTACAAAATGGAAGCTCAATATATGTTTTATAAAGTTTTGGCTTTCTAGAGTTAAAGTTGTTATAGACAAATTCGATTACTCAAGCTGCGAATCTACCAATTGGCAATGAGCGATGATATTCACGTTATTTTTGAATTTTGCTACAGTAACACTTTCTGTAATTATACTATGGCCCAGAAAGTCACAAAACTTTTCAAATAGGTCCAATTTTGGACATAAAATTTTGAATTACATTCGGGTCCTCCAACTTTCATAAATTATAGTATGGCCCAAATTGTTTCAAACCTTTGCAAATAAGTCCAAATCCGAATTTATAAATAATACTAATCATTCCCAAAACTTTATGAAATTATGCAATTGCCCAACATGTAATAATACTTTTCATAAAAGTCTTTTTAAGTTTTAACATAATCAACATAAATGTTAAAGTTCTTAAAACCTTTCACTTAGACCCTCAAACTTTTATAAGTTACAATATGGCCCAAAACGTTTCAAATCTTTGCAAATAGGTTTAAAATCAAATTCAAAATAATATTTATTGAAATCAAAGATTGTAAAATATTTTCATTTTAATCCAAATTACTCAAATCCACAAAATACTTTTATCTTAAATATAAAACATTTTGGTTTATAAAAAGTAATAATTTATTAAACAAAACTTGAGCTTCTCAAATGCTAAATCATGCATCAATTTAAATCATACCGGCTTTACAAGAAATTGTCGCAATAATTTTTCCGTCAAGCTTTAGCTTCATTCTTGATTTCGCCGTTGTCCGTTGAGTGTCTTGAACTTGATTTCACTTGATTCACTTACATAAATATTATCCTTAAAAAACTAGTGAACTTGTGAAATACAATATTTATTAACTCATTTAAACACATGTTTGTTATCATCAAAATTACATAATGTGTAGCCCTTTAGGCTAACAATCTCCCCCTTTTTGATGATGACAAACATCTCATGTATTTTGATATTTATACTCCCCCTTAATACATGGCATACATGATTCAACAAATAAATCAAATTTAAAACATGTAAGCTCTCCCTTAATATTTCAAAACCATGCATGAATATTTTAGGGAATTCAAAACACATGACTTCTCCCCCTTCATCATCAAAATTATTATGAATATTTGAAGTCCAAAAAACATGTTACCTTTATCCGGGAATTCAAAATACATGATCTCTCCCCCTTCATCATCAAAATTACTATAAATTCGATGCTCATACAAATAATATGTCAATGGTTAATCAAGAAACATATAAATATATAATAACCAAACATTCAATTAACCATAACATGATCATGAACCACCATTCCATCAATTACCAAAACAACTCCTCATAACATAAGATCATCATATGAAAAAAAATCATGTAATTAAATCACCATCAAGTCTTAAAATCATCACCATAATCATATATCAACTAAAAAAAATGCTCAAAGTGCATGATATTCTCCCCATTTATGAATCATAAAAAAATGATATAATACTTTGTCTCCCCCTTTAGACAATAAAAAAGTACAAAATGCATATTATCCAAAAATCATATTGTATGCTCCCCCTAAATATATGGCCAATTTAAAAAATTTAACCAAAATAATTTTATCCAAAAACATATCATATTTATCTCCCCTTTCATCATAAAACAAATAATAGATGCAATCAAAACATAATCATCAAAAATAATTCGATGAAGATATTACCCATTTTGTGCGAGTAAAAATTTCGGCATAGTCTCCCCTTAAAAATGAGCAAATCCTTAAATACATAACATGATTTGAAAGACTTCCATATAGTTTTAAACAATTATAACAACCCAACAACTCCATCAATTCATCAAGCAACACACATGAAAAAATTATCAATCATTAAAAACATTAAGAAATCAATATTGATAGTATTAATAACATGATTAGAATTGTTTTTGAAAATTGTTCTTTGCAATATCAAATTCAATATGAATTCCACCAACACTTGTAACAATTTTATCCGAGGATTCCATATTCATATTCGAATAAAAACAAAATCTTGACTAAATTTTCATAATATTGCTCCTTAACAACCCAAAACATTTTTCCAACTCATGGCAATAAGAAATTTATCAAGAGATTTATCACAAATTGCCAAATTCGCCAAAATCTTAAGATTAACAAAATGTGGAGGAACAACCGACCTTGACATGAAGTTGTCGAGGAATCGTTTCCGAGGTGTGAGATGCCAAAAATGAGTTGACAAGAACTCCGTATTATCTCCATAATCGTCCTTGCGTCCCTTGGCTATTTGTTTGCTCTTGGATTTGTCACCACTCACCATTTGTTGAAAAAATCAAGAACAAGCTTAAATACCAATTTCAGATTTTTAAAAACTTGAGTGAAATGGATGTGTTTCAGCCAAGAAAATCAATCTTAGAGATGAATGAAGATGATATATGATGTAGATTGGATAAAAAATAGGCTAAAGGGAGCTTGAAAATGTAGAGAGAGAAACGGCCAAAGCTAGGTTTTTGAGATTTGGGATTTTTGTGAAAAAATGATGAAATGATGTTTGGAAAATGAAAATTGAAAGAGTAATGGATGGGTAATGAGTTGGATGATTGATTTTGCCAACATAATGAGTGAAAGATGAAGAAATTTGAGAGAGAAATTAAGAAGTACTGTTCACTCGTAAGAGATGATAATGAGATGATGAAGAACAAGTGAGAAATGATGATTGAGAGGTGTTTAATGGAAGTTAAATGGATGGGTAATGGTTTGAATCATTGATTTTGGCAAGAAAATGGTTGAGAAATGAAGAAGATTTAAGAAGAAATTGAGGAGAAAAACCGTGGGGAGAGAGAGAGTGATGAGAGGTTGAAGAAACAAAGCATTTGAGGGGAGAAGAGTATTGGACCCGTGACCAAGCGGCTAGCCGCTTGCTCTCGGGTTCATGGACAGATTCCAAGCGGCTAGCCGCCTGGAATCTCCGGCTACACCGAGGTTGCTTTTCGGCCATTTTCGATCAATCCCGTCATCATTCTTGATTCCGAAACATTTTAAGAGCCATCTTAATGCATGAATCATGATTATAAACATTCAAAAGATGATTAATTCAAACATATAACTCATCCATCATGCATATGCTTTACACAATCATGAAACATTTAAGCATTCAACGATTAATGATTCAAGCATATCACTTATTTATTATACTTAAGCATTACATAATCATTAAAATCAAACAAATCCATTATGGTGAGTTGACAAGCAATCATCAAATAAATAAAACCATGCATTATGATCAAGCACTCAATGTTATACACAATGATAAATCAATCATGTAAACATACAAGTATAGTTTCACAAATTCAAGTTATTATCCATTTTTCATGATCCACTCAACATAATAAATATTGCAAGAATTGTTACCAAAGCAATTAAAACATCTTGCCTCATTATTTTTGCTTACACCATGATCAAGTGATTGTCCTCACAAGCTTCATCAAGGAACTCTCCACCATTCCTTGTTTATGGTACCTACAAAAATTCAAGTTGGGTGCTTTGGTACCCAAATATTCTTGGGTCCTTGAAAGTTAGCAATGGTTCCTTTTGGAACCCAAACACATTTTACACCATAATATGCATTTCTTTTCACTGGACATCTATATTTCATATGACCATTTTGATTGCAATAATGACAAACAATTTTATGATCACATATGGAGGTAGCCTTAACAAAATAATTCTTAAAATATTTTTGTTTCAAGTTAGGCTTATATCCAAGTCCTCCTTTATCAAATACACATTTTTGAGTGCTTAGCAATTTTTCTAAGTTCTTTTGACCACTTGTGAATTTTAACACAATTTCATTGAGCTCATTAATCTTTTTCTTAAGCACTTCATTTTCTTTCATCAATTCATCAACATGTGATTTTTCATGCTTATGTGAAATACTTTGTTTTCCTTTAAAAGATGCAACTTTATCATGCAACATTTTATTATCTAACTCTAGTCCTTTAATCATTTCATTTAATGAATCATTGCATTTTTGTAAAGCATCATTTTCATTTTTCAAGTCATCTACATGTGATTCTAGATGCTTGTGTGAAGTGCTAGAATTTGCAATCTTATCATGCAGTGTCTTATTTTCTAATTCAAGGCATGTAACCTTAGCACTAAATAATTCATTCTCGTTTTTAAGCTCTACCATCTTCTTTTTAAGGCAAACATTCTTTTTACCGATTTTCATCAATTCGTCATGTAATTCATTGAAGGCATCATGTAATTCATCATATGAAGGAAGCTCACTTACCTCATCAAGTTCATCACAGGACTCTTCTCCAAATGCCATAAGAGCTAAATTTGTCATCTCTTGTTGCTCTTCATCATCACTTGTATCCTCTTCGCTATCATCCCACGTAGCCACCATAGCTTTCTTCTTGAGTTTGTTGAGGAGAGGACATTCCGGTCGTATGTGTCCGGGTTTCTTACATTCATAGCAAGTGATTGACTCTTTCTTCTCCTTTTTATTCTTGTAACCTTTAAACTTTCTCTGCTCATTGGTCTTCTTGCAAAATTTTCTGAATCTTCGAGCCAACATTTCAAACTCCTCGTCATCCATCTCGCTTTCCTCATCACTTTCAAGTTTAGAGACTTTGAGAGCAATGCTTTTCTTCTTTTCCTCATTTTTCACCGCCAAATCTTCTTCATATGAAATGAGAGAACCAATTAAATCATCAATAGGTAAGACATTTAAATCTTTGGCTTCCTCGTCTCCATTCTTTTGGAAGTGACCTAATGATTTTCTTCACTTTCTCACTATTTGAAAAAGCTTTTCCTAGGGCTCCTAGGGTGTTCACTATGTCGGTAAATCGTGTATACATAGAATACACACTTTCATTTTGTTCCATTTGGAACAATTCATATTACAGTGTATCTACTATTTTAGACTCTTTAACTTGATTTGTGCCTTTATACGACTTCAAGTTTGTTCCAAATTTCATGAGCACTCTCACTAGATACTCTATGAAACTCCTTCTTGTCAAGTGCACAAAATAAAGCATTCATTGCTTTAGAGTTTAAAGACATCTTTTTCTTTTCTAATACACTCCATTGACTTGAGGGTTTTGGAATATCATCTCCTACTTCATTTTTAGCCATAGGCATGAATAGACCATCACAAACAACTTCCCAAATTTCATAATCTAATGCTTGCAAATAAATTCTCATCCTAGTTTTCCAATATGGGTAGTCGTTACCGTCAAAGAACGATGGTCTAATTGTGGATTGTCCTTCCCTAAAGATTGAGTCATTATGGGTTGCCATAGATCTTTAACTCTAGACGGTTAAGCCTATACAAGAGCACCTCGCTCTGATACCAATTGAAATACAAGTGTGTGCAACCCAAGAGGGGGGGTGAATTGAGATTTTAAAAATTATGCTAAGCAAATCACACACCAATTAAATCTAATGCATTAATCAAATCAAAAGCAATAAATTCAAGCAAGCATAATAATAAAGGAGTAAGGGAAGAGAAAACAAACACGAGGATTTTTACGTGGTTCGGCTATCCCTGCGTCCACGCCTCAAGCACCGGGCAGGAGTTCCTATCCAAGCCTCCCAGGCGAATGTTTACAATTGACTTTCAAGGTGTCAATGAACCTTTACAACAAGAGATTATATCCCCAATCTCTTCACCCCAAGTGTTTCCCACTTGAACACTCATAATTTGAAGATAAATGAATGTTACAACAATAAAACTCTCTTCAAGAGTGGATAAACAAATTATAGCTCAATGATGACTCAATGAATGATGATTTACAAAATGGAAGCTCAATATATGTTTTATAAACTTGTTTTGGCTTTCTAGAGTTCTTAAAAAGAAGTTGGAATTGAGTTTATATAGTTAAAGCCCGAAAACTAGCCGTTATAGACAAATTCGATTACTTTCGGCTGGCCAGTTTCTTAAATTGGCCGAATGAGCGATGATATTCTGGTTATTTTGAATTTTACTCTGATAACACTTTCTGTAATTATACTATGGCCCAGAAAGTCACAAAACTTTTCAAATAGGTCCAATTTTGGACATAAAATTTTGAATTACATTCGGGTCCTCCAACTTTCATAAATTATAGTATGGCCCAAATTGTTTCAAACCTTTGCAAATAAGTCCAAATCCGAATTTATAAATAATACTAATCATTCCCAAAACTTTCTGAAATTATGCAATTGCCCAACATGTAATAATACTTTTCATAAAAGTCTTTTTAAGTTTTAACATAATCAACATAAATGTTAAAGTTCTTAAAACCTTTCACTTAGACCCTCAAACTTTTATAAGTTACAATATGGCCCAAAACGTTTCAAATCTTTGCAAATAGGTTTAAAATCAAATTCAAAATAATATTTATTGAAATCAAAGATTGTAAAATATTTTCATTTTAATCCAAATTACTCAAATCCACAAAATACTTTTATCTTAAATATAAAACATTTTGGTTTATAAAAAGTAATAATTTATTAAACAAAACTTGAGCTTCTCAAATGCTAAATCATGCATCAATTTAAATCATACCGGCTTTACAAGAAATTGTCGCAATAATTTTCCGTCAAGCTTTAACTTCATTCTTGATTTCGCCGTTGTCCGTTGAGTGTCTTGAACTTGATTTCACTTGATTCACTTGCATAAATATTATCCTTCAAAAACTAGTGAACTTGTGAAATACAATATTTATTAACTCATTTAAACACATGTTTGTTATCATCAAAATTACATAATGTGTAGCCCTTTAGGCTAACACTAGATAACAAAGATCTTTATGCCTGAATAATTTGTTGGTTTCCTTAAACATAGCTTTATTAATGTCTTGAAATTGATACTAGATGAAGGGCTTTTATTTACAATGTAGCATGCAAAAGAGAAAGCTTCTACTTATAGTGTCAAAGGTAGTTTAAATGGAAATGTTTCCATATTCCTGAAATTTCTTCGAGCTGCCATTTGGTTTTAGAGTTTATGGCATCACTTGTGTTAAATAAATATTTCATTAATTTTGATTTTGATGATAACAAGATTAAAAGTGATTAATCTGTTAAAAGCTCAAAATATTTTTTCATATACTTTTACATCATTATTCTCATTGTATAAAAGTTTTATACTCAATGAAAAGTGATCTTATAATATTTCAAATTGAAAAGTTTTAAGAATTTTGAAATTAGTAAATATTACTTCAAATTCTAAAAATAGACTTATTTGACAAGTTCCATAAAGTTTTAGGTCATAGTATAATTTTATAAAGTTTTAAGGCTATAGCAAATGGCTAACTGAAATCTCAGATAACGGCTAGCCAACATCGAGCAGAATTAAAGATTAGCCTCTGGACACAAACGGCTAGTCAACATCTCAAATAACGACTAGCCGACATTGAGCAAAATTAGAGATTAGCATCTGGATACAAACAGCTAACCGACATCTTAGATAACGGCTAGCCGACATCCAGCAGAATTAGAGATTAGCCTTTGGACACAAATGGCTAGCTGACATATCAGATAACGGCGATCCGACATTTTTGAAAAACTGGCGATCCGATATCTAATTAACGGTGATCCGACATCGAGTAGATAGTCTATAACGGCTATTTTACAGCTTCAACTATAAATAAGCTTATTTGAATTCAAACAAGAGTTGATCATAACACTACCATTGAGCTTATAATCGAGCATACAATCTTCATAAAGTTTTAAAACACATTCTTGCTTTATTTATTCACACATTGGACATTAATTTGTAATCTTAAGTATTGTGTGAGAGAAAAACAATTAGTAATCTTTTGTTTTGAGTGATTATAAGTATTGAGATACACTTAGGTTAAGAGATTGGAGATAATATCTTGGTGTAAAGGTTTATTGACACTTTGAAAGTCAATTGTAAGCATTTAAAGCCTTAGATGCTTTCTTAGTGGAATCCTCAAGCCCGGAAAGGTTGAAGGCGTGGACGTAGGCGGGGTTGGCCAAACCACGTAAAAATCATCGTGTTTGAATTTCTCTTCCCTTATCTTTTTATTTTTTGATTGATTTAGTAGTTATTGCTTTAAATTCGTTTTAGATTTGCATTAAGTTTTGCATTAAAATTGAATAATTTTTAGAAATCCAATTCACCATTCTTTTCGGGTTGCATAACTAGAATTTCATTTGGTATCAGAGTAAGGTTCTCTTGTTAAGACTTAACCGTCTAGAGTAAAAGATTCATAGCAACCCAAAATAACTTAATCTTTAAGTAAGAACAGTCCACAACTAGACCACTATTCTTTGATAGAAATAACTACCCGTATTGAAAAACTAGGATGAGAATTTATTTACAAGCACTATATTATGAAATTTGGGAAGTTGTTTGTGATGGTCCATTTATACCTTTGACTAAAAATGAAGTCGGGGAAGGTATTCCAAAACCTTCAAGGGAATTGAATGAATTAGAAAAGAGAAAAACTTCTCTAAATTCCAAAGCTATGAATGTCTTGTTTTGTGCACTAGATAAAAAAGAGTTTCATAGAGTGTCTAGTTGTAAAAGTGCTCATGAAATTTAGCACAAACTTGAAGTTGTTTATGAAGGCACGAATCAAGTAAAAGAGTCTAAAATTGATAGGTACACTCGACAATATGAATTATTCCAAATGGAACAAAATGAAAGTGTGTATTCTATGTATACTAGATTTATGGACATAATGAACACTCTTGGAGCCCTAAGAAAGACCTTTTCAAATAGCGAGAAAGTTAATAAAATCATTAGGTCGCTACCTAAAGAATGAAGACAAAAAAAGACTGCCATTGAGGAAGCCAAAGATTTAAATGTTTTATTCATTGATGATTTAATTAGTTCTCTTATTTCTTATGAAGAAGATTTAGCAGCCAAAAGAGGCAATGAGGAGAAGAAGAAAAGTATTGCTCTTAAAGCCACAAAATATGAGAGTGGTGGGGAAAGTGAACCGGATGATGAGAAGATGGCCATGCTAGCAAAGAGGTTCAGAAAATTTTTTAAGAAAATCGGTGAACGAAGAAAAAATAGAAACTTCAAGAATAAAAAAGAAAAGAATGAAGTACTCAAATGTTATGAGTGTAAGAAGCCCGGTCATATAAGATCGAAATGCACTCTTCTCAACAAGTTTAAAAAAAAAGTAATGGTAGTCATATGGGATGATAGCGATGAGGAAATAAGTGATGATGAAGAGCATCAAGAAATGACAAATCTAGCTCTCATGGCAATTGAAAATGAATCGGGTGATGAACTAAATTAGGGCTTGAAGAAGAAGAAAAAAAATGGTTCTTGGACAGTGGTTGTTCAAGGCATATGACCGGAAACTATGCATGATTTTCATGTTACCAAAATAAAAAATGGTAGAGATGTTTCTTTTGGAGACAATTCAAAGGGGAGGAATATTGGAATAAAAAATGTCGGTAAAGTTTTATCAACTTTAATTGAAAATGTCTGTTTGGTTGAAAATTTGAAACACAACTTGATTAGTATTACTCAATTGTGTGACAAAGGTTATAAAGTAGTTTTTGATAAGTCTAGATGTATTATTGAAAATGCATGTGATGGTAAGACTTTATTTGTTGGAAATAAATGTGGTAATATTTATACCATTGACATAGAATGTGCATCCACTCATGATAAATATTTTTCGGCATTGCATGATGGTGGTTAGCTATGACATAGAAGACTAGAACATAGAAGACTAGAACATAGAAGACTAAGACATACAAGCATGGATTTAATTTCAAAGATTTCCAAAAACGATTTAGTTAAAGGTCTTCCAAAAATCGATTTTTAAAAAGATAGAATTTGTGAAGCATGTCAATTCGGCAAACAAATCTAAAAATCGTTTAAAAGCAAAAATCATATTTCTTCTTCAAAACCTCTTCAATTACTTCATATAGATTTATTTGGATCTTCAAGATATGCTAGCCTAAGTGGTAAGTATTATGCTTTTGTAATTGTTGATGATTTTTCAAGATATACATGGGTATTATTCTTAGCTAATAAAGATGATGCTCTTGATGCTTTTAAAGTATTTTGTAAGAAAGTTCAAAATGAAAAAGGATATGGTATTGTATGCATTAGGAATGATCATGGTGGAAAAATTGAAAATTATTCCTTTGAAAATTTCTGTAATGACTTAGGCATTGAGTATCAATTTTCATCACCTAGAATTCCACAACAAAATGGAGTTGTTGAGAAAAAGAATAGGTCGATTCAAGAAATGGCTAGTCCTATATTGAATGAAAACTCTTTGCCTAAATATTTTTGGGCCGAGGCCGTCAACACTGCTTGCTATGTTTTAAATCGTGTGTTGATTAGACCTAATCTCAATAAAACTCTATATGAGCTTTGGAAAGATAGAAAACCCAATATTGGTTATTTTAAATTTTTTCTATGCAAATGTTTTATTTTGAACACAAAAAATAACCTTGAAAAATTTGATCTAAAATCTAATGTTGGCATCTTTCTTGGGTATTCAAACTCAAACAAAACTTATAGAGTATATAACAAAAGAACTCTAGTTGTGGAAGAATCTATGTATGTTACATTTGATGAATCTAACCTCTCATCTGCAAAAAAAGGTGTCATTGTTGACAATGATGTAAATGAAAAACTACAAGAAGAGTTACCAAAAGATAACCAAAAGGATGCATCACATGGAAATAAAGAGGAGCGACATGAATGAATAATTGTAGAACAAAATCAAGGTACTTCTCAATCACTCCTCAAAGAGTGGAAGTATGTTTCTTCTCACCCTAAGGATGCAATTTTAGGAGATCCTTCACATGGCATAACAACTAGATCATCTTTTAAAAATACTTGTGAGCATGCTGCATTCATATCTCAAATTGAACCGAAATCCTTTGCGGATGCGGAAAATGATGAATCTTAGATTATGGCAATGCAAGAGGAGTTAAATCAATTTGAAAGAAATAATGTGTGGGAATTAGTTCCTAAACCGGAACATTAATCCATTATAGATAATAAATTGGTATTTAGAAATAAAATGGATGAATCCGGAGTGGTTACAAGGAATAAAGTTAGACTAGTGGCTCAAGGTTACAACCAAGAAGAGAGAATTGATTTTGATGAAACTTTTACACCTGTAGCTAGATTAGAATCCATAAGGATGCTCTTAGCATTTGCATGTCATAAAAATTTTATTTTATTTCAAATGGATGTCAAGAGTGCTTTCTTAAATAGTTATATTATGGAGGAAGTTTATGTGAAACAACCTCCTGATTTTGAAAATGAAAAATTTCCAAATCATGTGTATAAGTTGTCTAAAGTATTGTATAGATTAAAACAAGCACCTAGAGCATAGTATGATAGACTTAAAAATTTCTTATTAGATAACGATTTTTCGATGGGTAAAGCAGATACTACTCTCTTTATTAAACATAAGAACCAAGATATACTTGTTGTTCAAATTTATGTTGATAATGTTATCTTTGGTTCTACTAATGAGTCTTTGTGCAATGAGTTTTCATCTTGTATGAGTAAAGAATTTGAAATGAATATGATCGGAGAATTGAAGTACTTCCTTGGGCTGAAAATAAAACAAAATGATAAAGGCATCTTCATAAATCAAGCCAAGTATGTGAAAGATCTACCCAAGAGATTTGGCATTGATGACTCAAAGACCAAAAGTACTCCTATGAGCACAACAACCAAGCTTGACAAAGATAAAAAAGGTAAAGAAGTGGATATCAAAATGTATCGAGGTATGATCGAATCTTTACTTTATTTAACTGCAAGTAGACCTGATATCATGCTTAATGTATGTTTGTGTGCAAGATTTCAATCATGCCCCAAAGAATCTCATTTGCTTGCTGCGAAAAGAATTTTTTGTTATTTAAGTGGAACTATAAATCTTAGTCTTTGGTATCCTAGAGGAACTCTATAGATTTAACATGTTATTCGGATGCGGATTTTGCTGGATACAAAGTTGATAGGAAAAGCACTAGTGGAACTTGTCATTTACTAAGTTATTCACTAGTTTCATGGTTTAGTAAGAAACAAAATTCTATTGCACTTTCAACAACCGAGGCTGAATATATTGCTGCAGGGAGTTGTTGTGCACAAGATCTTTGGATGAAACAAACACTTCGAGACTATGGCATTAATCTTGAACAAATCCCTATTAAGTGTGATAACACCAGTGCTATAAATCTTTCAAAGAATCTCATTCAGCACTCTAGAACCAAGCATATAGAAATACAACATCATTTATTGAGAGACCATGTTCAAAAAGGAGATATTGCATTGGAATTTATTTCTAGGGAAAAACAACTTGCCGATATTTTTATAAAACCTCTTTATGAAGATCAATTTTCAAAAATTCCACATGAACCTGGGATGATGAAATTTTCGCATTAACATCTCTATTCATATTATTGAGCCTACTGAATTGATTGATTTATGATTTGATGATTTAATATCTATAGAATGCTTAAGCATGATATACTAGTGGTTTTTGTGCATATTTAAATACATGTATGAATTAATTTTTTAAATATATGTATGTTCATGAAGTTGTGCATTAAATTGGCCCTTAAAACATTTTTGGATCAATGAAATAATCTTGAAATGTAATATTTGTTGGCTAAATACTGAAATAGATGTGCGAAGTTATAAGTTGTAGAAAAAGGATTGTTGTTATCTCAACAAACGGATAATCGTTTTTGGGCAGAAACCTTGGAAGCATTCTGAACACTATCGGTTGACCAATATAGTTGATAACGGCTCGCCGTTTTTCAAGAAAATTTTGATCAATATTCTGGACGCTGTCGGTTCGTTGATATCCCAAATAATGGCTTGTTGTTTGGAAGAAAAATTTTGACAAGCTTACTGGACGCTGTTGGTTCGTCGATATCACAGATAATAGTTCGCTGTTTTGCAAGAAATATTTTGCAAGCTCTCAGGCCACTATCGGTTGGCCGATATCTTAGATAACGACTCACCGTTTGCAAGAGAAATTTTTAATATGTTTTCTGGATACTGTCAGTTCACCGATATCGCAGATAACGACTCGCCATTATCACGCGATAAATGAACAGTCATTCTTCTTCTTTTTCATTTCCCGCGATACCTCTCTCTCTCACAACCTGCGACTGCAACTTTTTCGTTCTCTTAAATTCATCATTTCCCTTGCCATTTCTTAACAATTAAGCCGTTTTAAACAAATTTTATCCTCTTTATAACCTTTTCAACCAATTAAAACTGTTTTTTGCTTCCAAAATTACCAAATCCCAATTTTAAAACCCTAGAACCCGCGACATTATTCTTGTTCATATTGACCCGAATTTCTTCCTTTTTACGTTCAATCTCACCTTATAATCACTTACTCGCCTCTCCAATTTTCTTTCTACCGATTTTAATTCTTCCAAAACCCTCAATGGCAACATGACAAAGACGTGCCTGAACCAAGCAAGCAGCTCCGAGAAATCCCAATCCATCCAGACCTCCATCTCAAAACTTCTAAAATCTCTATTTTCCTAATGCTCAAGCTGCTCAGAGATTTCACAACAATTTCATGGGAAAACTGGTAACTCCTTCTTTCTTCACTGACATTACTAAATTCTCGGATATTACTATTTGTGGTAGCAATATCTCTCAAATGCTTAGTCACTAGAATGAGGCTTTAAGTATAGAAGAGCATGTTTATGAAAACCTTGTGCGCGTATTTTACTCCAACATGGATCTCTCCGCTACCTGGCGAGTTGAGATCATTACTCCGTATAAGGAATCCGAATTGAGTTTAAAGAGGTTTACTTATGTAATATTCTTGGAATTCATTACGAAGGTTTAGACATTTATACTACAATGAAAGAGCTTGAATTTAATGATTTCCGACATATGGATGTTGTGCAGAACATTTGTAGATGTCAGGATCTTTCCGATGACTTATGCTCTTTGTCCTTTCGGTTTCAGCTCCTTCCATTCCAAGTCTACATACTCCATAGCATACTACAGCACATGATCACACTTAGACAGGGTCATAGTGATGAAGTAACTCGCTTGCTGTTGGGTTATTAGATACCCTTATTCATGGATGGCATATGAGCCTCTCTTACAATATTTTATGCCATATGTTATCCACACCTGCTGTGACCAACCGGTCTCTACTTTGTGGCAGCATCATTACTCGAATTTTGAGGTACTTTAATGTACCTCTCATTGAGCCGGTTTATGTCGAGTCTCACAATCTAGGTAAAGAAATTATTTCTGCGATTGAATTCTTCAAGAAACGTGGGAAGTGGGTTAAGACATCCTCCTCTAAGAATGAAAACACTTTGATCGCCCCGGATGATGATCGCATGCTCAATGACGTTTATTCTGAGGATGAGTTACTTATTTTTCGCCTTAGAGCTACAACTCGTGCCTATCGACCTCGTGCCTATCGCCGAGCTGCAGCAGCCTCATCTCAGGAGGCAGAGTCTGCCGAGCCAGTCAAGCACCCTGAGGCTCTTTTAACTTCTAATGATCGCGCTCAGCAGCTTCTTGAAATAGTGGATGCACTCTCCCAGCAGCAGCAGCAGTAGCTAAAATCCAGTTTTGAGTCTTTTCAGCAACAGTTTTTAGACCAGCAAATAGAGCTACTTGCTGGACAACGGCGTATTCTGCGTCATCTTGGTTATGATCCCAGCAGTTCCTCTTCACCGCCCTCATTTTAGTTTTATGCATCTATGCATTTCGCATAGACATTAATCTTTTTATTTTCATGTAGTTCTTTTGATACGATATGGTTGTTGATTGTACTTGTGATGTTTTTGTTGGATATTTGAACTTTGTTTGTGCTTGTGTTGATTTTGATGATATGATTGAGTATTGCTTATGATGTTGTTGAATTTGTTGGTACGGAGGTTGGTTGAAAATTTAGAATTTATACGGGAGTGTTTTTAACTAATTTTGTTTTTAAGATATGTTCATTTTTAAGGGGAGACTCTATCGAAATTTTTGCGTGACATGGGTAATATCTGAAATTCTCTCTTTGATTTTTTTTGCGTTCATTTCTTTTTTATGATGAAGAGGGAGATAAATTATATGATATTGATATTGCTAAATAAATTTTTTTGTTTAATAAATTTATTTTTGTGTGGTTAAAAATTAATGGCCATATACTTAGGGGGAGCACATATTTAGGTGGAGCAAAAGTATACAAATATTTTTGAAAAGTTTTTCATCATCAAAAAGAGGGAGATTGTTAACATAAATATTTCTTTAATTTTGATTTTGATGATAACAAACTTGATTAAAAGTAATTAATCTGTTAAAAGCTCAAAATATTTTTTCATATACTTTTAAATCATTATTCTCATTTTATAAAAGTTTTATATTCAATGAAATGTAATTTTATGATATTTTAAATTTAAAAGTTTTGAGAATTTTGAAATTAGTAAATATAACTTCAAATTTTGAAAATGGACTTATTTGATAAGTTTCATAAAGTTTTGGGTCATAGTGTAATTTTATGAAGGGCCAAACTGTTATTTTACTAAATAGTTCATTGTGGCTGTTACTGTAGCAAACGGTTAACCGAAATCTCAGATAACTACTAGCCAACATCGAGCAGAATTAGAGATTAGCCTCTGGACACAAACGGCTAACCGACATCTCAGATAACGGCTAGTAGACATTGAGCAGAATTAGAGATTAGTATCTGTACACGAATGGCTAATTGACATCTCAGATAACGGCTAGTCGACATTGAGCAGAATTAGAGATTAACCTCTAGACACAAACGGCTAACCGACATCTTGGATAACGGTGATCTGATATTTTTGAAATTCAGCCCAACGGTCGTATTGACCAGTCAAACGGTGATCCGACATCTAGTTAACAGTGATCCGACATCGAGCAGACAGTCTATAACGGTTATTTTTCGACTCCAACTACAAATAAACTAATTCAAATTCAAATAAGAGTTGATCACAACACTACCATTGAGCTTATAATCGAGTGTACAATCTTCATAGAGTTTTAAAACACATTCTTGCTTCATTTATTCATACATTGGGTATTGATTTGTAATCTTAAATATTGTGTGAGAGAAAAACAATTAGTAATCTTTTGTTTTGAGTGATTATAAGTATTGGGATACACTTCGGTTAAAAGATTGGGAATAATCTCTTGATGTAAAGGTTTATTGACACCTTGAAAGTCAATTGTAAGCATTTGAAGTATTGGAGGCTTGCTTAGTGGAATCCTCAAGCTCGAAAAGCTTGGAGGCGTGGACATTAGCGGGGTCACCCGAACTACGTAAAAATTATCGTGTTTGAATTTTTCTTCCCTTATCTTTTTATATTGTGATTGATTTATTAATTATTGCTTTAAATTCGTTTTAGATTTGCATTAAGTTTTACATTAGAATTGAATAATTTTTAGAAATCCAATTCACTCCCCCTCTTGGGTTGCATAACTAAAATTTCAACTTGTAGCTATTGTCGAAGTTCATTGTCCGCTTGTTTGGAAGGACGAAAAGGAGATTATGTTGTGTGAATATGAATTTGTGAATTATATTGTTGCTAGCTTGTTATTAATGATGTTTTGTTACTTTGAAATAAGTTATCTTCATGTTGTTATACATAACTACAAAAATTGTATAATATTGTATCCAATATCTTTTAACTGTATACAAAACATTTAGATTCAATAATTGTATAGTCACGTGACAACCCTTGTCTATTTATTCTTGATCGTTCATTTGCTATGTTCAATCCCGTGATTCAGATTCCCTTCTATTATTTCTAATCTTACCCACAAATTCATGCTTTTAATCATATGGTAAGGATTTATTGGCTCCACAGTGAAGCGTATCCACTAAAGTAATAGCCTTTTTATTTGTTAAAAATCTGAAATAGACACTTAAAGTATGGTCAGAATTTTCTTTGCTCTAATATAACAAGGAAAAGGATTGATATATCCCAAACATTTAGAGAAAGGGATAAAACCCTAACGTTTTGAAAAAGACACTTAAACCCTAAATCAATTAATGATTCCGTTAATTTTAACAAAAAATTTATTTTCAACTTATAATTATCACTGTCTCCCTCTAACATACAAGTCACTGTATTAATTTATTCTGCCCACAAATTTTTAATAAAATTATGCATATACCCTTATTAATAAAGTTGAAATTTTCTATAAAAATATGATTTGATAGAATAGGTTAACTATAAATGTTTTGTTGTTCTCATCCATTACCTCAAGTTCATATTCATTAGTCAGAAACACCTACACAAATCTTCCATTGTGCCTGAAAACGTTCAACTTTCTTCTCACGATCAAAGGTAGCTTCCCAATCCAAAGCATATGATCACACAACAAAAAACAAATTCATTGTTTTCTTTAATGATTATTGGCAGGGGAAAAACAAGAAAAAACATACATGATAACTAATAAAATAAAGACCAAGGACCAGGAAAAACCAGGTATATATCAGGGGCAATCCTCACTTAATGATCCCCTTTTTTGCACAGAAATTCACTTCTAATTTGAGCTTCTTGCATTTAAAAGGAACTAGAAACTTAAAAAAAAAATTACCAAGGATTGTTAGAAGCATTTTTTACTCAATTCATGATGGCCGCATTGTAAGAATGCAAGTTAATCAAAGTCATGTACCTTCTCTAAAATCAAACGAGTTAATCAGCAGCGGCTTCGGGCCACGAGTAGTGGCACGAACAGCAGCTTCAAGGCAAGAGCACCGCCATGATTGGCCAGGCGTAAGCAGTGACTGGACACAGGAAGCGGCAAAAACAACGTCACGAATAGCGTCTAGGTACAAGCAGCGACACGAACAGCAGCAGAGTCTGCATGTAGCTGGTTAGGGAATTAAGGGTTTGTGACTTTTTTTATAGGGCTTTTAGTTTCATCGATTTATTGTCTTAGGTTTGTTATTTTGGACAAAGAATTTTAGGCAAATTCACTGGATTTGGAAGGAAATATGCTAAACCAACCTTGTAATTATTTAACCAAATTGAACCCATTAATAATTTCGAGTTTAAGTGTCATTTTCAAACGTTAACAATAACTTTGTGTCCCTTTTCCTAAACAATTGGGGTTTATTAGTCATTTTCCTCGTGTAATAATTATGACATTTTTTATGAGGGTGAGGCTGTTTAAACCCACCAAATTATTAATTTTTTATGATTAAAACAACCCTAAATCAAATTACAGTCATGGACATTAAAATATAATAATTTTTTATTATTTTTTCAACCTATTTCATATTCAACACAATTTTATTAAATCCTAATCAACAAAGAGATGTGATTCTTTTGTCAAGATATTTGTTCACTCTTTAAATGTTTCTTTCTCATGGTATTGCTCTATAATATAAAAAATTTATGAGCAATCATTGTAATATGTACAGTCCTTAACTAAAAAATCAAGTGTGCTGACAGCAAGCCTGAACAATGGAGAAGCATCCATTTCGACTCCTTATGCCTTGTTGGTTGAGCATTCATTATTTCAAAACTTCTGAATTGGTACATGAAAATTATATTATTGAAAACCACCAACAGATGCACTGCGAAATCATATTCTTGTATAACTTTCTTCGGAAAAAAATTTTTCAAAAAAAAATTTCTTTGGAAAAAAAAAGTTTCAATAAACATTTATTATAAGGGTTTAATGAGTAAAATCACTATTATTATAAAAATTAGGTTTAGTAAGGATATACTAGATATTTAAGTGTGTTTATTGAATAAAATTTTAAAATTTGAGTTGGGTTTATTTAACAAATGGATTTAGTGAGTAATTTAATGGGTTTAAATAGTCCTATTGTTTTGACAAATGACATTTTTAGCAAATACAACAAAGTTTGAGAAGGCAAGACGCGCCCGATAATCATTGCCAACTAAAATAATTATTTATTATTTCTCGGGAATCACCCCAAAAATTTCTCCAGCTAACCAAATAAATGGAGTGTTTTAGAATTTGTCTTGCTCAAAAAATTTATTTATTCTTATTTATTTCTTTAATAGGCATGCTAGTCCTATACGTGCTTTTTAAAGTACGTTGAAAGTTCCAAGCAAGCCTTTGCGTTTGTCGTTAGTAGGAATCCCGCAAAGGCAACTGCTAAGTTAACTTAGAATTGATTTCAAAATAATTTTTCATGAGTTTTTAGTTATTTGATAAATAACAATTGAGTCATATAAAAAAAAAAATTAGGTAGATATAAATTTCATCATATATAATTTAGTAAAACCCTTCAACAAAGTCTCAATTTTTCAAATTAAAGAAGAATAAGAATTGCACCTTAATGGGATCTTACTAATAGATTGCTTTAATTT
Source organism: Citropsis articulata (assembly GCA_030449925.1). NCBI lineage: Eukaryota > Viridiplantae > Streptophyta > Magnoliopsida > Sapindales > Rutaceae > Citropsis > Citropsis articulata. The sequence goes on along the minus strand of JASUUH010000110.1, from coordinate 1,443,510 downwards.
ATCCTATATATTTAAAAATTATTATTGTACTTATAAATTTGTATCCAACTTAGTAACACTATTATAAATTCATCATTTAGACTAGAAAGTAAAATTTTAAAAATTAATTATCATGTGACCCTATAAGATAATGTAACAACGTGTATATCAGTATATGATAGGATAGCTCAACTATTTGTGACTATTATGGGTAAACTCCTCCACTTCTACACATCTCTCTCTAAATTATTTATGCAATTTATTTTTCTTAAGAAATGGGTGGCTGGCTACGGTAGTCAAATGTAATTTTTCTAGGTCATAGATCAATGTTTAAGAAACAAAAAAAGTTAAATTCTATAGTTCTACTCGTAGCTAATAGCAATGAACCTAGATATGATTTGTGACATAATATAATATAAATCATTAGAGTTCTTATAAATTCTAAGTTATAAATTTAAAAGATTACTCGATGGCTTAGTGGTCACTTTTATTATTAATTTTGTCATTATAAAACTAATCTAAGAGACTAGGTGATCTAAGACTACGCGTCAACAACTTTGGATAAACGTCTAATCGCATTAGCAGATTTTATTATTATTCCAAAAAAAAAATATATGAGTTCTATGTTGTATACTACTTATATATTTGTTATTACAAGTTTCAAGTTAATTTTTTTTTATATATTTTATTTTAGGTTCTTGTTTTTTGTTTCTGAATGCCATGTTAAATCTAAACACGCAATCCGATTCACGTTGGAGGTACCACCCTAAATGTGATGGTAGTTTTAAGCCTCCAATAAAATCTGCGTACCATATTATGAAAAACTTCATAAAATACCGACATACTGTATATATGCTGTCAAATTTCATTAATTAGACCTAGAATTCCATAATTTTTTTATATTTTTATACTTTTTTTAATTACAAATTTGGTTTCAAAATGACAGCAATCCGAAGCTTTTTATTTTTGATTTAGAAAATTTATATTTGGTCATGAATTTTATTAAATTGAATATACCCTTTTTTTTTCTTGGGATGGCGAAAGCTGAGCAATTGCGTAACTTCCAATCCGAGCGATGAGCTATTGCCCCGAGACAGTTGGTGGGCAATGTGCCATCTTCTAATTTTAGTTCGATTTTAACCAAAAAAAAAAAAAAACAATTTTGATAGACAAAATTTTACTCCAAATATCAATGTTGTATACTTTTTGTCGATTAGAACTATTTAATATGTAACCCCCCTGCACCCAAATTAGAACTATTTAATATGCAACCCCCTGCACCCAAATCAATCTGACTTTCATTTGTTTTAAAATTCTGGTGAATTGATTTGGTTCGTATGGTGAAAATTCAACTGCTCGATTTGGTAGCATATTTTCTTCGGCAAAATTTTCTCCATTTGTTTGTAATTTTCTAAAAAATTTTAAAATGTCAAACGTCAATAAAATGTTTGAAAGTTCAAGGGTCAAATGTTTTATGGTTAAATATGTTGTGGCGGAGTCTACTAATGACCTACTTGACACATGTTAATATATTATCTTTGTATAAGATTATACAATAAAATCTCTCTATAATGATACTCTATATAGGAGTAACCTCCATATAGAAATATAAAATTATGGTCCAAATTTAGGTTAGTTCTAAATAAAAATAAATTTCACATTTTAATAAATTATAATTTTTCTGAATCCCTCTTTGATAAAATAGCCTTCATATGGTAATAATTATAATTTTACATTAAAGGATTAAAATGGAATAATTTTTTTTTTTAAAAGTTATTTGAGATCATGACTCATGAGTTATATATTCTTTAAACTTTAAAGATTACTTTGCATATTACCAACACTATATAGTTTAAGCACTAGTTTTTTTATACTATATCTATCTCTTTAATCATATATATATATATATATATATGTTGGATTTGACTTACTCTATTAGTTGATTATCAATACCATTGGTAATTTACCTCTATATTACTTACAATAAAGATAACTAAGTCAAAATAATAATTTTTATAAATACACCTCTATTAAATTATAACTTTCTCATAATAATAAAATCAGTTAGTCCCAATATTGTAATTATAAAGAAATTTAATGTACATATTTTTTTACATATTTTATCAAGTACTATATTTTTTTAATATTTTATACCTATATACATAGATGTAGTTCAATAGAATTTTAATTTATAGCGGTGTAAAACTATAAGTCCACACTTTATATTATGAGAGATATTATCGTGCAACATATATAATAAGAAATATTGATCTGACTTAATGTTGCAAACCCTTTAATATGGGTTATATTTTCAACTTTTTCATTTCAAACCACATACTTATATGTGTAAAAATTGATTAGGGATCGGGTATAGAAGAGTAGATGAAAATTGATTAGGGATCGTTGTGACTGACACCGCGTGTACTCCAACTTTGCCACTTTGCTGTTAGCTAGCCATCAGCCAATGAAAGAAGAAAGTGAAGAAGTGTTGTTGACAATTCAGGGGCCATGTTTAGTAAAGTCATCATATGTGTGAGTATCAATGAGATTCATTCCATTTTTGCTTTTAGAACAACCAAGAGAAAAAGAAAGTAGCCAAGTTCATGCATCATGAGGGGAAATATTGATCGATGCTACTTCCTGGAAGGAAACTGAGAAATACGCACTCGCAGACATATCCATATCATAATATCTCAATAATCAATTAATAATTTATTATAGACAAAATTTATGTAATATCGCTATGCTACTATGTTCATACACAACTGGTTTTGAAAAATCAACGCAAATTCAAATTTGTTTAATCAAACGTCAACTAAAAATTGCAGGAAATATTAACAAATAAAATACCAAAAATAATGAAAAACCAAGAAAAATGTACATTTTCTTGATGATTCTGGGGATAATAAATTATCCCTCATAAATTGAATAACTTCAAATTACTCCTTTATTTTTAAAAAATCTCAATTTATCTGTATTTGTTAAGAAGACAGAAAAATTCATCAATCCACATGTTTTTCCTTATTTTTGAATAAAAATTATAATAACTTGAGGTTTTTAAAGATAAGAGAAAATTTAAAAATAATCAATTCGCGAATGCGGTAATCCAAAATTTTCACTTTCCCATATCAATAGTCTATGGATGGATGGATTTTAACAAGAAAGTGACATCTATCTTTGCTAAATTATTGTCATATATTGAGTTTTCATTACGTGGGTGATTAAGAGGAGCAATGGCCCACGTGAGGATCTTTCTTTGAAAGAGCTCGGCATATGGGTCCAACAATTTGCCCAATAAGAGCTCATTACATGGGCCGTCGGTCTTTGCAAATATAGTGAAGTCGTCCATGTGATTAGCCCCGGACTCTGTTCATCCATATGTATGAATGTATTCTTTTTATTTTACTATTGATTGATTGGAAGGTAAGCATGTGATAAAAATTTAACACAAGCACTACAGTACATTCAGAGTACCCAAGATTTTTCAAATTTTATGAGTCAAATTCCACAAAAAAGCATACACGTGCGACATTGACAACTGCTGTTAGTCAAAGCTCACAGTAATTCCATGATGGTAGTCACCAACTTTTTGCAAATTAACTAAGCGAATTTCGTGCCACAACTTTCTCCTACAGAAAATAATTCCATAGCACTTCTAAAATGCTATTGTCGTATCTATTTGATAAACTCGGTTAATTTAATTAACATACTAGAGGTCTTGTTTCTAATGATAAAGCCGCCTCCATTTTTCCACTTTTAATTTTTTTTCCCTAATTAAAATTCCAATCAATCTATTTTCTTTCCCGTGGAAATGTTCTTGCCGTCTACGACACATTTAATTTAATGCTTACTTTCTTCTATATATAGATGAATCAGGTTTCTTTCTTCCCAACCTGCAGCCTCTGCTTTAGCTAATTTTCAACATTTTTAGAAACTAAAATTCTTCTTCCTTTTCCTTTATTTATTTTTTTAATTTTTGGTAATTAAGTGCTGGCTTGATTGATTGCATGGAAAATTACCAAATGTTTTTCCCTTGTTCATCTACAGGGAAATCGGTTTATCCTGTGATGACAACAACAGATTATATAGCAAATTCTAGTGATCATGTTTTTAGTCATGGGGATCAAAGCTCATCATCAGGTGGGTTCTTAGGGTTGAAACAAAATTTTGGACCAAAAACAGATATTATTAAAAATGATTCTATTAATGGAGCCTTTCATGGGTCTGAAAGTGAAAGGAAATCAAGTAAAACGAAGGCAGAAAAGAAGATTAAGAAGCCAAGATTTGCTTTCCAAACAAGAAGCCAAGTTGATATACTCGATGACGGCTATCGATGGCGGAAATATGGTCAGAAAGCTGTTAAGAACAACAAGTTCCCCAGGTACATAATTAGTTAAATTAATTACAACTTCTTGATTTCATATATTTTGAGTTGCTTTTTGATATTGTTACCTTCATGCATAGTATAATATATTCAAGTACATCTTAGCCTTATTATTGCTTTAAGGCTTCTCCAAAAAGTGAGATCTCATTTGATAAAGAAATCAATTTATCTTGGTTGTAGGGATAAGAGCTTAGTGCAATTGTTCTTTTCAGATTAGAATTAGATCCGGATCCATGTAAGATATATGCAGGAGCCCTTGCTTGGTTGCCACATAAGTAAAGGAATTAGATTTTAGTTAGTTCTAATTTAGTTCTAGGGTTTCTCACTCTCCCCCGAAGTTCCTTTCTGTACGAATCGTTTTGGAATAGAAGAACTTAGACAGGCAAGGTTAGAGATCACAGTTTCAACTCTCTGTTTCTTTTTTGTACAACAAATTTGGGCATATTTGGTTTTATCAAAATGTATTCAAATTAATACACTGACTTCTTAGATGTCCAAATAAGAAAATCTGCTAATTAGATCTTGGGTTTCTATGACACTGCAATATCCATACACACACAATCACATATACGTAGAGACAAGCCCCGGATATTTGATTTATATATCCAAAAATCAAAACTGAATTTATCAATTTAGATCTCACAGTTATTTCCATGTAACCCAATCTAATTTGATATCCACGTTCAGATAGGTAGGTTCAGAATGAAACATACGACTCTCTTTCCAGTAAATTGAGGTGCCGAGAATTATATTAGCAGTGTCATAGAAATTGAGGTGCGGAGAATTATATTAAGCACATACAGCTGTTTGTAATTATAAACATACAATACAGATCATTTAATTATATCATGATCAGTTAATGGTAGTTTTTAGTGAGAATAATGAAATTCATAATACGATTATTAAATTTGGTATGCAGAAGCTACTACCGTTGTACACACGAAGGGTGCAATGTAAAGAAGCAAGTTCAACGTCTAACAAAGGATGAAGGCATTGTAGTGACTACTTACGAAGGGATGCATAATCATCGAATTGAGAAGCCCACTGACAACTTTGAGCATATCTTGAATCAGTTGCAAATTTACACTCCATTTTGAAGCCTTATGGTCAATGTGAAATTACATCTGTATGCGTCCACAAAAGATGCATGACATTTAGGATTTACTCTTAGATGGATGTGGAAATAAATTTGTGCACTCATTGTAGAATTAATATTGGAAGAAGATCCTACATAATTTAAAGACTTATGTTTACATTAAATTGAATGTTATTTTTTGGTTTGGTATGTGTTTAGAAGATTAATGTAAATTCGTCTATTAATTAATAAAAAATCTCTGAATGCACGAGTTAATCAGTCCTTTTTACCTAATCATTATTGGGTAAAAAGATAACATAAACCTATTTATGCACGAGTTAACCTTGATAACAACATTAAAAATTCATGAGTCTAGGTCGTATTCAAAAGTTAGCTAATTATGAGTTGAGTGTAACTTCAAGCTTTTATATATACTTAGCTTTTGGAACAATGTGAGATAATCTCATTAATGGATATGAGTATTTTGGCTAAACTCTTCAGTGCAGTGGCGGATCTAGAAAAATAATTTACCGGGGGCTAAATTAGATAATAATACAATATGAAAAACTAAAATTTTGAATATATAAAATATTTACTACTACATTTATAATTATTCTCTACGCATTTTCATATTTTAAAAATGTTATGCAATAGACTCATTATTAATATTATTAAATTTATTGTTTCCTATATAAACAACCAAACTATTATTTATCTCATCCGATTCCAAAGATAATTCTTCATGAGTTTCATTAGTAAAAACATTCGCTCAACTATTATTATAGAGATTGGAAAAATTAATCCTATTTTTTAGAATAAAAAATATTTTGAATGGTGGACTATCATTATTTTTAATTACAATATAAGTTTTTATAATTCTTAAAAGTTAAAATTTAAATTTTACGGGAGTTTATAATTTATAGTGATTAATTTAATAAATTTTGATGGGGGCTAATTAAAAAACTAAAATATTTTTCTTTTTTAATTTAAAAAAAAAATTTGGCCAGCGGGGGCTTGAGCCCCCACTGGTCCCAAGCTACATCCGTCCATGCTTCAGTGTGCCGTAACACTGTAGCAGGTTTGCTCATCCAACAAGCTATATAAGAATGCCTAGTGATAATCTGATTTTAAATGTATAAGGATCTTCAGAGACTTCGGGACTTAATTGTAAGCATCGTGTTGTAGAAATGGTACTGCTAACTGCGAACGAAAGAATTTAGATGTATGAATAAATTTTAAACATTCAATAGTCGATGTAGTTTTGTGAGACATGTACATAATGCTCTTTAAAATTTTCTACTCGGTTCAAGATCTCCTAGTTCCTAATTAATGCTTTAAATGCTCAAAGTGTGATCATCTCAGTCATCTTTAAATTTTATGATATATTTCTGTGATTTGCAAGTTAGGGGAGCTATAATAGAAAGGACTCACTAATATTGAAAAAAACAATTATTATGTATATATAGAGGTTTTATTCTACTTCAATTTTTCAAATTATTTTTTTATTGATAGTTTATGATAAATATGGTTTTTAAATAATAAATATATTATAGGTGTTTCATCATACAAATGTCGATAAAATTAATTAAGCAATGTAGTTTTAAACTACAACTACACAACCATAATACCAAACATGACCTTATTTGTCATGTCTTAACTCTTGAACATTGAAAAAACTTAATTTAATTTGAAATATTTATGTGATGACCCTAAATCCAAATTTAAGCAACCAACTAAAATAAATTAATATTTGTGGAAGGGGATCTTCCTTGTTAATTTATGAGTAATACCACGAACATATTAACTAATACAAAAAATTCTATGTAACTGAAAAAAAAAAATAAATTGGGGCTTATGTGAAAATCATCAATCGAACTTATAATGTATTGATAACACTGTCATTATTGATTTTTTAGACTTGTTTTCCTTTTTATACATTTGCTAAATACTATAATAAATTGAACATAACTTGCAATTACTTCATTGCTAAAGCTTAGATCTAAGGCTTGTATTTTTTGCATAGTTTGAACATGAAAATTCCTACTTTCATGTACCAGAAGGAAAAAAAAATCATGAAGAACGCTTATTCACTACGAATACATGCATGCTGATAGGAAATTAATTTCTCCAAACAGCCAGCTCAGGTGCATGCTGATAGGAAATTAATTATCTCGGCAAATACGGACTAGCAGTGCCAGAGGGAGTCGAACAAGGCTAACTTCGCCAGTTAATTGCAATGCACATTAATTACCTTGCAATCACTTAAAATAAAGGAGATGAAGTTACAACCACCGTGTACCTCCACTTCATACCCACACATCTAGGAAGTTGACCAAGAGCCAACGGCTCCCTTCAGTCGCCAGGTTATAAATGCCAAACTACTGTAGTGAGAGAGATAAGTGCATTATAACACTAATTTGAATTACTTAAGCACTAGAGTAAGGTAGGATCTCTGGAATCTCCTTCTATTCCGTTGTCGATTTTATTTTATTATGTGTGCAAGTTTGACCTCCATTTTATTGTTCGCTGGCTATTGGTGGGGGGATCTCAATTCTCAGCATGTCACTGCCATCGTCCATCTGTCGGGAATTTCATCGAAGATTCATGAATTGCAACCCTAACAGGCTAACAATAATATAATGAATTATGCTGCAATTTTCTAGTTGACTGGATATGAGAAAGCTGGAAAATGACGATACTGGTGGTCCCAGTGTGAATGAGGTTTACAAAGTTTTTTGGGCATCACTCATAGTCTTGAATAAATGCAGAGCTGAATAATCTGGCAGCTAGCAACCTTATTTTGACTCTACTTTTCATATTTAGTATATATGATGTTAACAACTTCATCGATTGCCTTACTTTCCTGGATCATATTATTCGCCATGAAGATATATGCTTCAGAAAAACTAAGCAAATTAATAGTCTACTTGTCTCCTCCTCAATGCTAAAAGGCAGTCGATCAATTTTAATTATTAAGAGAGATAAAAATAACATAAATTCAAAAAAAAAAAATAGCACCAAAAGTGTTACTTTTTATTTCTGCTTTTGAAAATCAAAAAGCAAAAATATGACCATTTTTATCGTATTCTTTTAACCTTTTTTCACTTTTGGTATATCAAGAGTGTCACATATATCCTGTAGTCAAAATATTGATCCACTCCTTGTTCAATTAAATATATTTTAAGATGTTGGAAATAAAATTTTTAGGGATTAAGCAAGAGGATTATACATTGAACAATGGGAGAGTGTTTAGCGTAATTATGTTATACTAATTTATAATCTACTATACTTAATAGTTATTAATATTATAGACATGGTTGTAATATATTATTTTATTAAAATAAGTGGTTATAGTTGTCTTTTGGATAAATTTTAGAATACATCAGAAATACTATATCAATAATATAATAAGTAAATAATATTATGACATATGCTTATTTGTTTTAAAAACCAGCATATATATATAAGTGATGATTATATTAAATTCAGCAATACTTGTCATACATGTAATAATTAATTGTATTATTTTGATGTACCATAAATTTTCTTAATTTTTAGAGTGGAAATGATTTTAGGGTGCAAATATAGTCACACCCATAGAGATCACAAGTCCACCGTAAGGCAGCTAATACTCACAGGGAGAAGCTGGAGGCCTTACCAAATATGATGAGTGTTAATGTGTACAGTTTTTACATCGAAGCTGCTCGAAAATTCATTTGCCAACTCCAATGGCTTCCAGTTGTGTTACCGATTCTCTTAAAGGAGAAAATTAAAGTGGACGTGTAGGCCAGTTGATGTTAAATTTCATGATTCATAATAACCAAGAAATGATGAGCGTAAAATTGAAAAGGTTTGAGGTTTGGTGTTTCTTATGCATGAAATGAATTTTATTTGAAGAAAGAATTCAAGTTGTATTTTACTTCTGCAAGAACAATTTTTTCATGGATTCTAGAACAAATAATTTATAAGGCGTATGGAAGTGGCTGGCTGCTTGTCCTTTCCGCTCTCCTTTTTCTATTTGTACTGTTGTTTGTTTTATATATGCACAGGAGTATAGATGTAGGGTAGGGTAGGTCATGTTTAGAAGAAATTTATAGCTAAGTATCCATATCTTGTATCTTTCTTTCAATCACTTTTTCTTTTTTATTGTTGTTAATTTGGAAAGACCTATAGATTATTTTGAAGGGCCTACAAATTACTATGAATACCAGTTTCAAATTAAGGAACTATTTCACAAAAGGGACAAATTAAATAAAAACAAACTGATTTTCATTTGAGTAGTTTTTCAACTCCCATCTCTATGTTCTACATGAGCTCAATATATTAAGATTAATTGAGTCAAACATTCCACCAGAAATTTGACGGAGGGCCCCCACCCTGCGGTCGTCTCTTTTTTCTTTTCTTGTCGATTAAGAGATGAGACGTGCTTCAGAAATAGAAGTTGTGGAAAAAGAGAGAATAAACAAGTGGTTGAAGGGAAACATTTTGAAAAATTCAATAGGGCAAGGACTTGGGGGGCGCACCTTGAAATTCTACTGAAATAGCATCAAATGATGCATCTGTAACAGAGCTTTTGGTGGACAGAAGAGGCATGTAGAAATCCTTAACTAGCTAGTATCAGGATTTTAGTTCAGAATGGGCTGTAATATGGAAGCAAGGAGCCTGAGAGGCCAATTATGAAGTTTTCTCTCGACTCGAAGTACCCCAGGCCGTTACACAGTCCCGCCCCTGAGTTCGGGGGACTTTTTGTTCAGTCGTTTACACTGTTGCGTTAACTGTTTCCAAAAATCCAACAGCACCGGCTGTTTCCATTTGCCGGGCATTCTTCAATATGCCGCTTCCAGCCAAAGAAAAACCTAAGGGATCAGTGTGACCCTCAATCAAGTGAATAGGACATCGACACACTTTGGATTAGTGAAATAGTTACGAATATTTTGTTTGTTTCCAGAAATGGTCACTTTTTTAGGATACACGGACCCACTTTTTTGCAAACCTCGAGGGATCATATGACCATTTCTTAAAAAAAAAAAAAAAAAAAATCCACCGTTCACTTTTTTCTTTTTAAAAAAAAAAATACATAATTTTTTTTTTAACTGGAATTCAACTGAAGTTACGTTTTGTTTCATTTTTCCACTTCCGTTTTGAATCCGTTAGTTTTCCTAACGGAAACTTAGTCAAATGACTATTTTGCCCCCCAAAACGAAAATTACAATTCACCCTAAAAAAAGCCAAAAATAACCAGATTTAATATTGTAGCCATTAGCTTCCAACGGCTACAATTTGGGGCATATAAACAAAAGAATCAACATGTATGAAGAGGCCAATCAACCATGCAAGCTACTCCCGGCCGGCCATATAAACCTCCTCACACAACCAGCCATATAAACCTTCTCACACAACCAACCATATAAACCTCCTCATAATCCATAACACATCATAATTGTACCATTCTTTCAAACTCATTATCTCTACATTGAAACATTACAACCACTCAACAATTCATTCATTCAAACTCAAGACCTGCTTAACCATCATCCACACATCACATGATTAACCATTCATTGAAACACACCATCTACACATTCAAAATGGCATCAAGTTATAGTTCAAGTTTTGCAGCCAGTGGACAGTCACATAGAAAAATTAAATGCATTCCCAAGTACTGTTGGTGTGGCATGCAGGCGTGTGCTATGGTTTCCACTACACCACAAAATCCTAATGCAATGTTTTGGTCATGCAGGTTGAATAAATGCAAGTTTTGGCAATGGTTTACTACTGAAGCTCTCATATACCCTAGTAGTAGTGATCAAATGGTAGATAATGAAAATTTAAAGCCAAATGCAGTAAACTTTGGAGCTGATGAGATGGTGAAGATAAAGAAAAGGCTTAGGCTCATTAAAGGAAAGCTTAAATATATAATAATACTACTAGTTTGTCTATGTGCAATTGTGTTTATTAAAATGTAATGTATCCTATAAAACATGCATTATTGAAATAAAAGCTTAATTATGATAGTCCTAGTATCTATCTTTGCAATTGCATTTAAATACACCCTAAATAACATTTCGTTAACCATAATAATTAGAAAATATAACATCATATCATAGTTATCCAAAAACACAGCCCAATTAACCATTAATCATATCATCAAAATACATCATAAAAGACCATTGACAACCACATAATTGTTCAAAATATCGCCAAAATAACCAGTAATATGCCAAAATAACAACCAAAATGGCAAGTTAACAAGTTTAGTTTGTTCCCATTACAAAGAACCTGTGATAATTGAAGCTTGAGATGGATTTTGGGATTGGTTCAGTCCTGGACTTGATTGTCTTTCCATTGTTCCAGCACCTCGAAGAGCCTTTATTTTCCTTGTTCCAGCATTGGAACTTTGACCTGGGCCACTAGGTATCTAAATTATATATTATGTCAGTTTAAGAACTTGAACAAAAAAAAACAAAAAACAAAAAACAAAAATATACAAATATTCAACCAAGATAACACATTTCTTGCGGTTTCAGATGCAGTAGTTGCTGGCTGGCTTGAACTAATTGACTTTGTTGCTGACGCCTATAAAATATGTTGATTTATAAATGAATTTTATATTATACATAAAATGAACTATAAAGGCACAAAAAATGAAATATAAGTGCAAGCAGCACCTGTTTTCTTCTCTTTATTGCCTGTTGTGAAGCATTTAATGGCTAGCTTGATGTTGTTAATGCCTAGAAAACATGATGATAGTAAACATAACGACAGTATAAACATAATAAATAATTATAGTATTATTAAATATACCTGAAAATTATTGTTTCTCGCTCTATTTGCCCTTGCAACAGATGGCCTCAACGGACAGCTTCTCACGTTGTGATTAAAACCACCGCAAAATGAACAAATGACAAAGAATTTTCTTTTCACTTTCTGAGGCTCATTTGCTGCCCTTTTTCTAGATTTTTTGGACCTTCCAATCTTTTTTTCAACAATTGGTGGGTTAATCAACGGTCTTCCTGTAGGCTCCCATGTACACTGATCTGGAAGGGGGCTGAACATCACTGAATATGTGCTAAGGTAAGCTTGTCTGCTAAAGCAGGTTGGAATATACTCCTGAACTTCATATCTTGCATATCCCATGGCAGCCATAGCATGTTGACAAGGGAGACCGCTAATTTCCCAATAACTGCAATCACATGTTCTAGATTCTAGCTTCACAACAAACCTCCTAGGTGGATTATAGGCTCTATCCATGACTTGAAAATTAAGATCACTAGAAGTTGTACAATCATTTTCTGTGCAATCTTATTTTTTTTGTCCAACTCCTTCAAAACCTTAGGAGTCAGCTGTTTTTTCCAAGTGGCTGCCTCATTTCTTCTTTTTGTAAACCATTTCATAAGTCTACATCTTATTTCTTCAAGCATTGTCAAGCAAGGTCTGTCTCGGTAAGGTAATATCCAGCTGTTAAAGCACTCCGATGCATTGTTATCGGTACGATCGACCATGCAATTTCTGTCATATGTGTGCATCGACCAATTGTAACTATATAGTTCTCGTTCCAACCACTCAAATGCAGCTTCTTTTTCAGCCTTGATCTCTGCAATTGCCTCATCAAAATCATACTTGTTACTACTCTTGGCAGCTTTCCAAAATAATTGTTTCAACTGTGCGCCAGCAAACGACTTGAAAAAATTAGCATAAACATGCCTAGAACACGCCTTATGATAGGTAGTAGGCCAAGTGTTTGAAATTGCATTAATTAGTCTCTTTTGTCTATCACTAATGAAAGTGACCTGCCTTCCATCATCCAAATAACTATTCAAGTTCTCCATAAACCATCCCCATGTCTCTGCATTCTCAATCTTACAAACACATAATGCTAAGGGGACAATCTCATTATTACCATCCATGCCAACAACGGCTAACAGCACTCCACCATACTTACCTTTCAAGTGACATCCATCTACTCCAATAAAAGGTCTACAGCTGTTAAGATATGCATTTTTTTGTGCTGAAAAGGCAACAAAAAACCTCTGGAATAATACCTTATTAGGAATAGAAATAGCATCACATAATACCTTGTATACTGCTCCTGGATCAGCCTTATAAATGGCAGCAGCATAGTCAAATAATTTTTGATATCCCCTCGAATGATCCCCAAATACCTCAAGTCTTGCCTTTGCTCTAGCCCTATACAGTGTCATCTTCCCAATCTTTAAACCATAAGTCTCTTCCATATGATTCTTCAAAATATCAATCTTGACATTAGGGTCAATAACAACCTAACCCTTTATTTTTGAAGCAACCCAAGCAGATGTAACTTTCACTGTCTTGTTAGTAAGCCTACACTCTTATTTTTTTATTGTATTCTCATAATATAAAATCAGTCCCATCATTCAGTTTTGTACCAGACACGTACCATTAGTTAATTGGACAGTGCTAAGCTCAATATCATCATCAGAAGAATCAACTAGCCTTCTTACCTCTTTATTAGCATCAGACAGATTGTCATCTGATCGGATTCCAAGTCACTGCTTTGACTCATCTCATGATCCCCACTGTCTTTACTACCCTCATCAACAATAGTAGGTTTAGGTTCAGCAGCACCATTAAATTCAGCTTCCATGAATTCCATATTAACATCATCATCATCGTTGTCAACCCTTCTGTCTGAATAGTCAGATAGCCGTGCATCCTCATCAGATTTATCAACCCCAACAACAACTTGTTCCCCAACAGCAGCTTGTCTCCCGACAACAACTTGTCCCCCAAAAGCAAGACATCCCTCAACAGAAGCATTTCCATCAACAGATTCATTCAACTAATTAATCAATTCATCAGGCAACACAACTCCTAGGTTCGTTAATAATGCTTGTAGCAAGGAGGAATCTTGAAACTGAGGGTGAAGAACTGGTATAACTTTAACAGTTAAAGTATTGACACCCAAGATTTGATGAATTCTACGCAAAAAATTGAGCCCAAAATCTGAATCCAGTGTAACTTTCATCTTATTCTCCGGGTTTGTAACATTCAACAAAATTTTTGAAGTGGAATCTAATCCATATGGACTCGTAATGTTTACAGCAGCCTCATTTATCTTTGCAACAGTACAGCCAGGTTCAAGCAACCCTAAATTTTGCTTCATGCCTCGAAAAGATATCACTAACTCTAGAGGTGGCATCCTGAATGTCACCAAAACGTACTTAAATACATTGATGAGGCATAAATGCTAGTATATGAAGGAAATAAAACCAAACAAATAAGTTATCTTCTTATTATACTCAGACAGTCATTATTCCTGGAGTTAATAACGTATTATTAATATATTTCAGGCAAGAAACTTAGAGGGAAGGCATGGAAACAAACATCCTGGAGGACTTTGTTAGATTATAAATTATAATCTTTGAGAGATTTAAATTTCGCATGCATATGCCAAACCTTCACCAGGGGGGTTAGGGGATATAGATACATATTGATAAAATTTTTCAAAAAATCACGACCCATAGTATAGCAACTATAAATTTTCAAAAACTCCAAATTTTGTAAACCACAGGCACAAATACATGAGTACACAGGGGATGAACATGCATTCAACAATCTTTCATGCACGTGCTTCTCACCAGCCTTAAAACAACATATTACTCTCAATTTATCATTATCATAAAAAATTTACTATAAATCAACTTAATATGTATTCTAGGGTTTCAATAAACAGCGATTAACAACATTCTCGATACAAATCTTAAATAACATTATTTCATTTGAAAAATAAATGAAAATTAATAAATAAAACGAAACTTCCTTGATACTTGCTTCAAACCCCAGAAAACCTAAGTGTCGAGATTTCTAAACAGCTCACGGCTTTCGTCAATACCTATGAATCTTTGATTTAACAAAAGTTTTGATACTCAAGCGTTGTTCGTTGATGAAAATGGATGGAAATTGCAGAAAGAATAGCGGGAATTTGTTGGTTCTTCATGCAGGGTGGTGGTGGGTCATTCGTGAATAAACAATGCCTGTTTTCGTTTGCTTCTCTGGACCACTTTGCCTTTTTCTTTTTCTTTTTTCTCAATTGAAGTTGTAAACGACGTCGTTTTGGGTTGCTCTATTGAAATGACCGATTTGCCCCTACGACATCAATGATGTTATAACGGATTCCAAACTAAGTTTAAAACGAAACAAAACGAATCGTGTGGATTTCGCTTTAAAAAAAAATTGCAGATTTTTAAAAAGTTTTAAAAATCATGAACTGGATATTTTTCCCAAAAAAAGGCAAATATCTGTGTCTCATAAAAAATTGAGTGACTATTTATGAAAATAAGGAGGTTTCTATGACCATTTTACCAAACTACAGGAAGGTTGCTGTCCTTAAATATATTCAGTCAATCCAATGCTTTGTTCAATAATTCATTTCCCACGCTCACCTTCTACCTTAACTTAGTACAATGGTTTTTACTGTTGCTAGCGATTATACAGCAAGCCAGCTGTTATGTTGCTGCACCGGGACCTAAGTAGCAATAACTTTCCTTCTGCTTGAACAATACAAATACAATGACCAAATTCTTGGCCTATAGTTTGTTAGCATCGGACCCCTTTTCGTTTTTCTATCCTTTACGCTTATGCCCGTGCATGGATTAGTACCATGATGGGGCAATGAAGTCAAAAATTTTGACACCGGAAAATGGTTTTTCTGTTTGTTGAAAATGACGCTGCCCACAGACTTTTGTGTTTTGAACAAAGACCAAAAGCTATCATCACTTGTCTGAATCAACTTAAATAACACAAGTTGCTCGTTCTGACGATTCTATGACATGAAGATGAGGTAAGGATGATTTTCGCAAGCTAATTATTAATTAAAGACATCATTTGTGAAAGAAATACAAAGAAACTCATGACTCATTTGTTCCAACATTCTTCCTTCGAGGCCAATGCAAGGACTGGTGATGATTATAGCCTGTAAACGAGTTCATGACGATAATGGTTGAACAAAACACAGATTTGAGTTTGCATGGAGAGAGACAATAGCCTCTACATAAGGGGCTTGGTTTGAATATATTTCAGCCAAAAGAATGTCACAATTGACAAACAGGGGGCTTCAGCAATTAACAACCTTCTCAAAAAGATTTAATGCTAAAGCTAGAATAAAATATAACTTGAATAGATGGTTCTTTTTGTTAATTTACACACATCAGTATAAATAGGGAACGGAATAGGTCCCAGAGAGCATAATCAAGATTTATTCCAAGTACGCCGAAAAAGAAAAAAAAAATTTGACAAAAAGGTGATGATCAAACTATAAACTCTTCTTATAAAACAACACTCAGGTTCCCCTTCCAAAACATTTTAGTGTTTCTCCTTTGGGGTGTCCTTCTCAGGAATCTTTGTCTCCAGCTCCTTAGGCTTTATGTTCTCCGCGGCTCTGAAACAACATTTATGAAAATCACATTAATCCCACATACAAAAACAACTTACATGGCATGTACCGAAAAAAATAAAAAATAATAGATAAAGATACTCGTGAAACGGTAAGCAAAAAAGTAAACTACTGCAACCATTATGCATAATCTAGGAAGGCCATGGAGAAGATAAATTTAGATTTTCTTCATGACAAGACAGTCAGAATTACAACCTGAGTTCAGAGGTTATGTTTCCTGTTATTTAAAGTAATCACAAGAACTTGAGAAGCAGTATTGGCATGGCCCAGCTTTGACAGAAGTCTTTCATAATTGGCTGGAATCTAACACAAATCATCTAGCTTAAGCCCAAAAAAAATAAGAAAAAATTCAGTTTAGGGCCTTAAAAGAGTAGCCGATTACCACTCAACATGCCGGTCAGTGCAACTTCAAATTATCACAGCTAACTAAACCAATTCATGAAGAACTCCATGAATTCAGTACTAAATGATTTCACAGCAAAATTTGTTGGGAAAGCTTGAAAAAAGTAAAAAATAAAAAGAAAATAAAAGATTGCTAAAAGCCATCAAATCACATCAAGGATGCTTCTATTTAAACATCCGGCAGAGGATTGAAGCTATCAGACAGACGTGTTGGACTCAACATTGAACCTTCTTCAGACCAGAATTGCTAACTACACTATGCTCCCCCAACAATATGAGGAAACTAAAGAAATTTACACCCTCGTTCTTGACAACGCATTAGAATAGAAATCAATGCAATAAGAACCCGAAGTAATGGTTAACTTCCGAGGCCCTAGCAAAAAATTCTTGAAAAAAAATGCATTTCCTACTGTTTACACACATTCATAACCTCAGAAAATGCTGCAGTGCTAGACACAACAAAGCATTTATAACATTTAAAGCATTCTGCAATTCAACTATTAGGTGTTCGTAATTGGATTCCTCTAAAACCATTAATTTCACTCAATCAACGACCAAATCCTCTGCTACAACAAATTGCAGCACCCAAATATCTAAACTAATGGGACAAAGATGTCAAATTAATCATTTAGGGCATTTGTTGAAGAGCACATCATTCCCTTTCTAACTTAGAGAAGAGCCTCAAATTATTTCAACTACAATGGCATTGAGCTGCTAACCAGACAATTGTTGAACCCTAAATTCGTTAATATAAAAATTAAAAAGCAATATTACCATTATCTTTCCATAACAACAGTTAGTTACTGATTAATTCTTCCTATTCTATAAAATTTAAGAATAATATAAATATATATATTAAATAATTAGCCACAAGTCATATTATATAAAGTAAATTGAGATTAAAAGAAATGGAAAAAAGAAATTACTTGGAGGCAGCGGTGGATTCTTCTTCAAGCCAATTGCGAATATGCTTAACGTTGCGTCTGAAAATAGCGGCCGATTGTTTGACGTCACTTCTCAGTAGAAGAACCACAGCGCTGACGCCAGCCACTGTCAGAATGAAATTGGTCAAAGCCATGCCTTTCTATCGTTTGCTTCTTCAATCTTCAAATTACTACTGATGCCAGTTGCGATGCGACTCATGCGAGGGTTTTGCTGCTTCGGAGTTTTTCTATTCAAACAAAATTATTGGGCTATCTTTTGGATCACATGGGCCTTAAAATATTTGGGCCTACTCCTTTTTTTGGTTATTTTCGCTTGCCAAAAATAACACATCTAAGCATGCACATGCTTTCTTGTATAATCTAAAGCGTCCACTTACGTGATATGAAAAGATTGAGGAAAAAATATTAATAAGGGTAACTAATTGTTTTAGTTGTGTTATAAAAATAATTAACTGTAAAAAGAATTAATTAAGTATTTTGTAAAATTTATTATTAAAAGTGTTATGAGTTTTAAAAACAGTTGTATGTAATTAGAAAATTTTACTGTTAAACTAATATAAGAATATAAATGATTGAATTAGATATGATGTTGAATAAAATTTATTTTTACATTTATAACCATGTATGCAAAATATTTTTTTTTATGAATCTACAATAATTGATAAAATATTTATGAATTTAATTTTTTCTATTTTGTTATCTCAAACATAATTGGTAATGATAATAATTTTTTTAAAATTAATAATTTTATTTCTTAATTAATAAGAATAATTTTGGACTTTTATAATATAAATAAGAATCTATATGAAATTGTATTAAGTATAAAAGTAATTATCAAAATTAGATTTTAAAAAGCTATTTCTTCTCAACTTTTTCAAAATTTACTGCAAGATAGAATAATTTTATCAAAAGAGATTATTAAAGTAATCAAAATTAGTTTTAACTTTCCAATTCCAAATGGGTTCTAAATATCTGAGCCTTATGATATTTTCAAATTAATAATTCATTCTTGTCACGTAATCTATCTCCTTAAGTTATACATATTTGTCATTTTTTTATTTGTAGCTTATTTATTTTAGAACAAAAAGTTATCAGAATTTTAAAAGAAATTATAATTTAATGGCAATTAACCCAATTCTTTCTACACTCCTTGTGGAAAATATTCCAACTTCAGAATTTATATTTCATTCAAGAGATTTTACCAACTGAGCTAGTTAACTCCCACAATAGTTATTAGAATTGAAATGGATAGCATAACAAAATTTTGAAATTATATTCGATGTATGAAAATAAAATGACACGTTTAATAACCACATTGGATTAATGTTTAGAATTGCTAATAAAATTAATAAATAAGTTGAATTAATATTGACCTAAACTTAGCATTAACTCGAGAAACTACTCACCAAACAAAATCACCTTTTTTTCAATTTAGGACGGTAGTACCAAGTAGCTAGAGATAAGATTCAACCTACGATTTTATTTAGCGGTTAACAAAACAATTTAGTTAAGGACCTCCTAACGTAACGTACCTCCACATATAGCAACAGTGCCTATTAATGAACCCTACCACTTACCTTTAGTTAAACTTTGTTTAGCAATAAAGGACATAGGGTAATTTGTTAGTGCTGGCATTGCATCATCAACTATGATACATGATAAACGTTTAATGGATACTTTATTGACAGCAAAAGAAGAAATTATTTAATTGGATTGCCCAAATCGCCCTTAGTCTCACGACATTTTACACTAACTTTTTCAAATTATGCGAAATTGATTTTTGTGTGAATTGACAGGGAATATGAAGGGATTGATTTTCATCTTCACAAATTGGGCTCACCCTTCTCTATTTTGAGCTTGAATGAAAAGTTACGGAGTACCGACGTGACAATTCCCTATTTATAAACACGAGTTTTAAGATAGATTTTTTATCTTTAGGAAGTTGGGGTAGTTTGAAAATGTTGTAATTTTTAAAATAATTATTGTTAGTTGTGCTATAAAAATAATAAAAATATGAAAAATAATTAATTAAATTTTTGATAAATTTTATTTTTAAAAGTACTATAAGTTTTAAAAGTAGTTATTTATGTTTGACAAATTTTACTGTTAAATTATTGTAAGAAAATAGATGACTAAAATGTAAATAATGAAATATGAAATTTACTTACACATATAAAAAGATGTATATACAATATTTTGAATTATGCATCATAATAATTTTAACTAAAATAAAATTTATAGTATATTAACTTTAACTAAAAGTAAAATTTAGACTATATTGTCATAGAGAACTTTTGATGTAATGTGAAATATAAAGAAGAAATATGATAAATGAAAGGAATCGGTGAATTATAAAAAAAATATTAAAAATATTGGTGAATTATAATAAAAAATAATTAAAATATTCTTTTTATTTCTAATTTAAATAAGGACAATTTTGCATTTAAGTAATAATTGTAAGGATATTTATGAAATTATATTAAAAATAAAATTAATTCTCAAAATCAGAATCTAAAAACTACTATTTTTCTACTTTCCAAAACTAGTTATAAAAGAAGTTGATTTTAACAAAAGTGATTTTAATTTTTTTTTTATCAAACACCAAAATTATCTTTTAAATTTTTAAAATTATTTTTAAACCTCCCAAAAATACTTTCAAACAGGCCCTTTGTCAGCTTCATTTATTTATTTTTTTTCTTGATCCTTATTTTTCTAAGTTATTGCCTTTTTTTTGGAATTAATTTAGAGGAATTAATTTAGAAAAACCTCATGCCAATGACTAGTTTCCGAATGTGGGCAGGTTCACATGTGCAACACGGCGAGTCACGTGCATCTTTTTCCATTTTTAATCCATGTTTTGGGAATGGGTCCGAAGCTCGAATTCGTTTTGGTGGCAAGCGACGCATGCCATTTACCCATTGGTTCTGGTAAAAGTGCTACATAAATTATCATCTTTTTGCCGATCTTCTAAGCAATCTTCAATAATTTTCTTGGCCTCGACTCTTCATTCACCGAATAACGCAACGCAATTAGTCAAATCATCCTTTTGTTTGGTAGCCGATATTTCGCTAAGAAAAATGAAAAGCAAAAAGGAGCGCATTCATCTCCAGCAAACCGGGTTCGAAAAAAGTATTTAACAAGGTGAAAAAAACGAAAGACAAGTAGTTAAATGTGACTGTGTTTATGCATTCCTTTACTATTTTCATCGCTTCATATTTCAGCTAATTTTGTCATGGTTATTGAAAATCATACTACAAATAGAAAGTGATTGATTCAGATAGAAACGTGAAGGTTCAAAACACGAAACTTAAAAGTACCAATATTACACCAATGAAACCTTAAAAAAACAAAATTTAAATCAAATTAAACTTAAAAGGGTTAAAATATGAAACGTAAAGTTTTAACTTAAGCGAACAAATGTGAAAGAGATCTAAAATTCTAACTTTCTAGCTGTAAGATTTGATATCTTATTTTCATTATATAAGAGAGTTCGAGTCTTCCCTAGAGTTGATTATCAACATATGTTATACATAACAATAAATTTCTTTCACTTGATTCAACATCTTACCCATGAATCATTGTATAAGCATCTCACCCAGCAACCAAAAAAAGAAAAAAAACAGAAAGAAAATAATTAATATTAAAGTCAAAGCTAAAGATCAACTTTAAAATTGTTATACATATTCACGTTAATATAGATAGTCCGGGGAAAAAAATGATCACGATTTAAAAAAAAAAAAAAAAGGACTCTAAAGACTCAAAAAAAAAAAATCAAGATTGAATTAAAATAATAAAAAAGGATATGACAATAATCAATTGAGTTTCTTGATGATATAGAGAATGAATGTGATATTGGCACGGCTCAATCAGAATAAAGGACTCAGCTGCACTGAGAATTTTGATCGGATTGAGCCATGCCAACATCAAACTTTACTCCTACCACCTCATATCACTTGAAACCCGAAAACATCAATTATAGAAAATGAAGTTACAAAAGCCTATTTATCAAACACCAGTTCATTCATCCATGGCATTGATATTTGATAGTTAAAATTAAATAAACACACCGAAAGATTGAAACAAAAAAAAAGAATTAGAAAAGAAACTAAGGGGATCGATTAGATTTCATAAGCAAGAAAAAAAGAAGAAAGGATGGTATAGTAATGAGCAGAAAATGGAATGGTTGCCATGTCCAAAATCTTTGCTTTATATAGGAAAAGAAAAAACTTGTATGCTGTACGTGTATATAATAATTGGAATTTATAATCGTTTTATGTCTATCTGTTGCAGCTGATGCCATCCAATAAATAATCATTTTAACACATAGTGTTTTAGTTTATTTTAAAATTATAATGGCTGCTATCAGTAATATTGATGTCATCAGAGCATCATCATGACATAATATTGAACGCCAAAATAACACAGGGTGATTGCCAATTTCCCATTTATCGAACGTCTGAAATCAATATATAATACTTATCTTTTTATTATTTTTTTAATAATTAATAATTTTTTTAGTAGCATAATTTTATAGTATTGTTCTATTTTTAAATATATTTTATTTTTATTTATTATAAATTAAATAAATCATATCAATAAAAATTAAAATAATTAAATATTAAAAATAAGAAAATATACGTTTCAGTGTGAGTAAAAAAACTAATAATAAGATTTTATCATTTTTAAATATTATATATATTTTATATTACAAAGGTAAATTATCAAACAACTGACCTACTTATGCTATTTTTTTTTTAAATTTTTAATGACGTGGGATTTTTAAATATTATAAAAACTATAGAGAAATAAGTGATAATTATTTATTTCAACAAGGGGGGAATTGATAATCTCCCCAATAACATAACATGACAACAGTATATACATCACTGGTCGGTCCATCAATGTGGTAAATGGAAATGAAACATATACATCCTGTGAAAAGAGTCTTAATAATTCTTGATGCAATGAAAATCAGATGTCGCTTTTAACAAAACGACGTGATGCCGCAAGGCCGAAGATAAAGCTCAACACTGTGAAAATTATTAATTCAAAAGACATGCAATATGCAGAACTTTTTCAACACTGTGAAAATTATTAATTCAAAAGACATGCAATGTGCAGAACTTTCTTTGTTTTCTCAATTCGTATGTTTCTCATTTCATTTGATTAAAAGTGAATTTGAATGAATGAATTACAAGCAATTGTCTACCATTTATAGTATTTGCTAATTGTGAATTCACTAAAAGCGTATCACTTAAACTATTACCTTAAGTTATTTATTGCTACTGAGTATCGTAGTACCCAAGGTTCATTCTGCAGAAGATTTGAGTATCAATTAATAAACTATCAACAATGAACACATTAAATACAAAAGCTGATCAATAATGAAGATTTAACTAAAAACTATATCTAAACTTAATGAGATTAACCCAAACTTTCCAAATCTGCTGAGGATACACTAATGAACACGTGCACAAAATTTGGGGGGTTTGGGGGGGGGGGGGTTTAGAGTTGATTTGCTATGTAAATTAAACAAAAGAATTTAAAGCAAAAAACCAAGAGATTGTAGAAAATAGTTTTAAAGAAGTTTATATACGATGCGAAAATGGTTAAAGAATCATTGTCCACCGTTAAACAATAGATTTTAGATCAATTGTCAGAATTATCGTTCACTTTCTTTTGAAAACAATGACCCTAAGATAATTACAAGCTCAATTATGTTGATCTTTTCTTACTTAACCATCAAGTAAAACAAGCACCTTATTTAATCTTTTCCCATGAAACAATCCGAAAAAAAGCTCTTCAAATTTAATTTAATGGAAGCATTAGAAATTTAGAATTAAGAAAGATATAAGGTGAATCAAGAAACAAACACACGAGCTCTGTTTATTTATCTTAAATTACATTCCACATGCAATCAAATGAAAATATCACATAATATTGATTAATATTTGGCACTTAGCTTTAGTTTTTTATAACTGGGGATCAAGAACCCTAAACTTGCAAACAAATCACCTTCAAATTTATCTAGTTGCACGGCTAAACAAACAAGATAGCAATTCTTCAGTTATTCATTGAAATATAAAATTTTCTAAAGAAAGATGAAGAAATTCTTATTCTGAAACTTTATTAATTAAAATTCATGTCAAAGATGTTGAATCAACCCTAACCAAAAAATTTATTCACATATGTCTGAATTATTCAATATTAAATCCATTAGAGAAAACTAACAAAAGACAAAAGGAAAACTTATTGATTGGATTATAACTATGGTAGACAGGTCTTCCCTCCAATACTCCCACTCCTCTCTTTCTTGCAATATTCTCTCCTTTGGAATTGATTGTTCACTTGTTCTCCGCTCTAGTGCTTCTAACTTGTTGCTTTTTATATAAAAGTTACTGCCCTAATCCATATATGGATGGTAAAACTCGATTTTGACCAGGGAAATAGGCCTATGTGTCAAAATAGCTCTAAAATATGTCGAGTTGTGATATTTAACCCTCTCATAATATCTCATCAACCCCTATTAATTATGTTTATGCTAATACATGTTTTATCCTTATATGAAAGGACTGAGAAGGAAAAATAACATTTAAGTCCACCAACATAATAATTTCTACTAACTTTTAATTTAGCTAATCTAATTTCTTGAACCCTAATTTCACTTAACTATTTAAATTATTACCTCTTTTCAAATATTATATACTCTACTTTTGTAATCATGGAAGAAATTAATTTACAGTATTCAATAAAAGATGATAAAAAAGTATTAAATCTTTTTTTTTAATAGTTATGGCAATAATGGATAAAACCTTTAAAAAGAAAGAAAGAGATCTCAGGTACGAGTTAATAAATGGCTACAATGGAACCCTCCTCCCGAGGGAGTCTTTAAATTGAATACCGATGGGTCTAGTAGGAGCTCAGGTACTGCAAGGGTTGGTGGTTTAATTCGAAATAGCAATGGGGAGTGGGTGACAGGATTTAGCATTAATATTGGTGTATGCTCAGTGACAATGGCTGAGTTATGGGGAATTTATCAAGGACTGTTGCTGGCTTAGGAGGTTGGCATTCATACCATTCTCATAGAAGCTTATAGTGAGTGTGCAATTCAAATGATTGCCAAGGGTTGTAATAATGTTAATGCTTGTTATCCTCTGGCTTGTGATATAAAGGGGTTGATGGATCATAATTGGCGAGTAGCTTTGCACCATGTTTATAGAGAATCAAATGATTCAAATGATGTGGCGTATTTTATGGCTTCTTATGCCCTCAAGCTTCCTCAAGCTACTTGGCTTTTGTATGATGGCTTGGGAATCTCGATCCCTCGCCGAATGATTGCTTAGTCTTGTTTTGGCTACTTATTGTACCAAAAAACAAAAAAGAAAAAAAAAGAAAGAGATTATAGAGATTGTGAGAGTTTTATTTTTTTAAAAATAGTTTTATAAGCTTTATACAATGGATGCTTGGAAAAAAGATAAAAATTATGATAAGGGTAAATTCGGCATTTAGTGGGGTGTTTTGAGAGATAAAGATTAGTTTAAAATTTTTAATAGGGTTAACTAAAGAATGAGGGTTGGTAAAATATAAAAAGGGGGTTAAATATCGCCACTCATATCTGTTTCTATTGTAAGCGCAATTAGAAAATCCAACCAGTCTTTCAAGAATCAATCTTTATGACTTAAATTGAATCATCAACCTTAGTACATATGTAATAAAATCATATAACCCAATAAAGTGAATAAAGCCCAAAAATTCATCCATGAAATAATAAGAATCCATGAGGTCACAATTTAGGTATTCTTCACTCCAATTTGTAGCATTGTGTTCCTTTTATTTCTTTACCTCAAAAACTTCGGTAAAAGACTAATAAAAATTCAAGATGTTCATGTAAATATCAAATAACCGCAAAAAGAACTAATGAAATTAAGCACTTATCAATTTTAATCAAGCAGCTTGGTATGATGGAGGTTGTTAGTAAATATTGGTTTTATTAACATTACACCATGCGAATTGATTTGTGTGATGGAAACACAACTCTATTATAGGTTTCGGGGAATAAAAAAATCTCACTAGTCGTGGTTTCTTTTGCAACTGATGGAACCTGTCTCAAAATGGGACAGA
Organism: Citropsis articulata; assembly: GCA_030449925.1. Taxonomy (NCBI): domain Eukaryota; kingdom Viridiplantae; phylum Streptophyta; class Magnoliopsida; order Sapindales; family Rutaceae; genus Citropsis; species Citropsis articulata. The sequence continues at coordinate 1,417,174 of JASUUH010000110.1, read as the reverse complement.
ACTAAATCTCATAACAGAACAAATCTTTTTCCTGTGGCTTACAAACTATCTCAGCCGCAAAGGCCGAATCCTGAACAGTTGTTCCCTGAACAACTTAAATCCCAAGGCCCAGAAAAAAAAATTAGGCCTTGGCAACAGGCCGAACCAAATTACACGAGATAATGCGATCTGAAAATTCGTTACCTGTCACCAAGAAAGAATCCATCGATATAATTTGAAACTTTGAATTCTCTCAACCGTAGTACACAGTGGGTACTTAAAAAGTGCTATTGGTAAAATTCTGCATAACAAGTCTGCAATATTTAAAATTGAAACGTTAAAAAGATGGTTATTTTTATACTCTTGCATGGGAATGAAACGCAGTCTACTGATGCACCCAGCATCAAGAAATTACTGATCTGCAAGACTTTTAAACTTTGATATTTAGAGGTTAATTGAGATGCCTGATTTTAGTTACCCACCAACGGATTTACGAACCACATTAGTTCATCCGGTTCTCAGGCTACGAGTCTGTTGTAACTTACGGTTATAATCTCTTCTTTTGCAAGATTGATAAAATATCAATTCAAAAGCAAAGAATAAGGTGATCATCACGGCAACAATATAGGTAGGGTCGATGGAACCAAACGATAGAGACCAAACGGCAGCAAGCAGCCATGACTTGATCAGCCAAAGAGATTAAGGGTGTGTTTGGGATTGAGGTGCTGGAGCTTTTAAAACAGTGAAAAAAAATAATTTAAACAAAAATTAATGTCATAGTAAATATAAAATTTAAATAATAATTTTAACAAAATTATTAAAGATATAAAATATTTTCAGTGATATAGTAATCACGTTAACGTAAACTTACGTAGCGATAGTTAGTGTTTAAAATGACTGGTCTTTGCTGACGGAAAGGCTACAATCTTACGACCTCGTCCGACATCTGTTGATTGCTAGTAGAACAAATACCATTTGTCTATTTTTCTTTCAAATTGATTTTAATTTGGGAGTGTAGATATCGTAATTGGCATCCTAATAAGGAAATTACACGCGTTTGTTGCTAATCAAATCTTATTCTGCCACGTATCCGATATCTTTAAATACTCAAATTAAAGGATATATATATATATGTAAAGTGTGTCTATAACCCTAAAAATAGAGACACTACTTGATAAATAATTCATAAAAGAGGACTCCGCGTTTTCCATCTTTCATGCACTCCATTAAGGAAAATGAAGGGGAGCACATTCCTTTACTCTCTCAAGAGAGAAAAAGAGAGATCTCTGGATGGGCGACAATTATCCTCCGAGCTATTTACTAATATTCTGTTATTATTTTTAACGATTCTTTTTATAACCAATGGCTAACTTGAGCATTAGAGTGAAGAAAAACGAGCCTATTCAAGGAGATAAACTCTCATCATAACTTGGAACCAAATTCTACATTCATTATTTAACCCCAAACTCAAGATATTTTGGATATAAAGCAAATGCACTGTTGGGCCATTATAAAATATATTCTGGCATGGCTTTACACATGGGAAGCAAAATCGAAGAATGAAAGTAATAATAGACCGTACGTGCTCAACAAAATACAAATTCCAAATGGATCAGTAGCGTACACAAGTTACTGGCTAGTATATACTATTATTAGTCAGTTAATTAATTTCATTGAAATAAATCAATATCACTCTAGAGATTAAGGAAATGATTAACGTAAAATATGTTAAGCAGCTGAATATGAACCAACAATAATAAAATGTATAGAGCGAGAAGAAATTTGATATTACATGATAATTTTAGAATGATCACAAACACTAATCCGTGAGGTTTTGCATTAATTCAATGAAAATTAATTAAACCCTAATAATTAATAAAAAAGATTGGATTAAGAAGTGAACGGAGCTGGCATCTAAACTTACGTACACATCCACTTGAGATTGTGCGGTGACCGAGTTGTGTCAATCAGGTGGAATATCTTATCTGCAAGACTCTTCAATATCTTGCAACTTTTTGGGTGTCTAGCAAGTATATGTCCCATTAAATCATGCCCACTTGCAACACGCCAACGGAGAGTATTCATATCATTCAATTTAAACCTAGATTTTACATACTATATACTTTAATTTTGTGTATGTTGGAGGCAGATGTGTGCATGTATAATATATAAGCATAATATTTGTTGTGCAAGCCTTCATTGAATCGTAAAATTGAAAAGAATGATCAAATGAGTGCACTAAATTTCACAATCTCTGATCTGCTTAATCATATACCTTTGTCATTAATAATGTTATATGTGTATGGATAATCTTTAAAAAAAAGCTTACAAGTGGTAAGGCATAGAGTAGTAATCCGTGTACGATTGATTAACATCAGATATTTGAGTGCTTTTTATCTATTTGCTAAATTTGCTATGTATACTTGAAACTTTCAACATGAATAGTAGTAATTTTATTCCTGGAGAAATGCGAGAGTTCGATAATGGTGTTGAAAAAGACACTGCTCTTATCCTCAAAGCTTCCGATAAGTTTTTCACTTAATCTAGTCCAACAATTTGATCAAAGGGCTTCAATTTTACCAAGCAAGATGCGAGAAAAAAGTGACGAAAACAAAAAATTAAAGTGGTGCTAAATCGGAATATGCGCCTCTTGCTTGGACTAGATACCAAGCATTAATTCTATCCTAAAAAAATTTGAAAAAAAAAAAAGAAGATTCCAAACATTAATTATTTCATTGACTGAACAAAATATCTACTTGACGACATAAAAGATAATTTACAAGTTATTGATCATTTTACGAAGAAGAATTTTTGTAATCTTACATAATATCCTCGATGACCAATAAAGCAATTAAGAGCAGATATAAGCGTATATATGAACCATTAGAATTACAACATGCAGGATTCTACCGTCTGTCTCTCCTGTATATGTTTATATACCTGTGTTATTTCAGGCCAATTCTAGTGTTTGGTGGTCCTGAAAGTGCTTATTTTTCTAGTCCATATTGCAGATTATTAAACTGAAAATTTATGAAGCGCTCACTTCTATTTATTCTAAAGGGTTGATGGTGCCCTACAGTGGGGCATAAATATTCCTGCTTCTCCAAAATGGAGCACATTTGATTGAGGATATGATTTGGCTAGCCCGTTTGAGCAAGACTGGTCATGAGGGTCGACCTTTTGGTAACCTGTACATAATAAATTAATCCACACATGCTAACTCTTAATTTCTTAATTAGAGTAAATTTTGTTGATTTTTATTGAAGTTTTTCTATTCAATCACATCTTTATTGAAGTTTTTCTATTCAATTATCACATCATGAGATTTTCAAAGAAAGAAACCATTCGGTTCCGGTTATGTCTTATTTTTACTGGAAGAATAAGAGGGCTCATGGAATTCATTCAAATTCTTAATTAGTTAAAATTCCCTAGACAAGCTGCTCTTATTAATTAAAGTCTTAATTACTAGAAGTATCCATGTGCCATAATCATTTTTTTTTTTTAAAAAGAGAATCATTTTAATAATATGATTATATTCTGCTTTGTTAGGTTTCAACACTCTACAACCTAACCTATAATGGCCGGCCTTGGTCTTACATAAAATATTTTCTTAACAAGTACACGCATTAGCTTCCATATATAATATATACAAAATTCACACGAACTCCACTGATTGGTAGTTGTTACCGCTTTTATAGCTGTTTAACACATAATTGGAATTTAAACTCCTAGTTCTAAAAGTGATTATGCTTCCTGATATCTAGCATGCGCAGGGACCACAAAGCTATTTAAGATTCATACCTATCTTTAAACTCTTTACATTCTACAACGAAAAATCACCCCAAGAAATTCTATAAATAGGCCCTCTGCATCGAACTTAAACGCTCACTCACAACTCACTACCAACATCAAATTTCTTTAGCAAATCAAATTTCACATATGGAGACGAGTCGCAAGCGCAGAGGGCTCATCGAGGGCAAATTGATGCCACTCTATCGAGGAGCAAAGCCATCATCCTCCTCGACAGTGCAGTACAGCAACAAGGCCATCAAGCCAAGCCAGTCTTCGCCGGCGGCGGCAACCGTGGGCTATGTGGTCCACCAGGACTATCTGATTGCTCAGCCTAAGCAAAAGGTTTCCTTTGTTGTACCATCTGCTCCTCATGATAACAATGTTAATCGCGATCGTCATCAAAAGCTGAGCCATTTTGAAACGTTGTTTGGTGATGAAAGTGTTGATAGCAAAGCTGCAAGCTACATCTATTCTGTTCAAGAGCGTTTTAAGCTTGAACGTGTTAATTCAGAACAAATTATGAAGCATCAAGACAGCGCGCAGTAGAAGCAACAATAATAAATCCACTGTCTTGCTAGAATTAATAGGGGATTTGCCTAATTATGCTTATTTAGTTTCTTAATAATATTAACTTCCTCATCATGATCTAGAAAGATAGCTAGCTGGCTAGAATATATTTATAAGGAGGTTGCGGAATTGTGTTTTATTTACATTTGTTTTTGCATATTTTGATGTACCTCTAAGTTTAATAAGCCTATGTAAGGCGAACTAGGTCAAAGCCTCGAGTAATTACCTGATGCATGCAAGTTGTCGATCGTTCAAGTAAATTAATTAAAGTGATCAATCTCAATTATTCGCGATTTGATTTGATCGTTACATAGCTATTTCAAAACAATAGTTAGATATCATTCTTATTAATTGCCACATATATAAAATGAGAATGGTTTATATCAAATAGGATGCATGAATCGTGAATCCCAATTTTTATATGCTTTAGAGATATTGTTATTAATTGTATATAATCAAGACCTATGATTCTGGGACATCACCAAAAAAAAAAAAAAAAAGCGTAAAATTATGTTTTAAAGTAACACCTAGAGATGAATATTATGAAACCAAAGCTTACTAATAGTAATTATAATCATATTAATTTTTCCGTATATAACCACGTACATTGGTTAACCAGACATCCAGAGATTGTAATGCTTCCGAATAAATATCAACAGAGAACTTGATCAATTAATTCTTGCTTAGTTAAAGTGTTTAAGCATGTAATATTTAATAGAAAATTTAACACCATAATTATAAGTAACTCAAATATATATGTCCCGAACTGTTGGCCTTCTTCACCACTAATTATATAATCGACATAGCTGTTATTTCAAAATCGCAACACCATTTTTTTCCCCCCGAAAACAAACACCCAATCTTTTGTGTTGAGTTAATGTAAACAATTAATTAATATAAATTGCATGTAACTATTGAGATTAACAACACGTTTTCATTAGGTTCAATAATTTAATTTCATGTGTTTCCTCTTCAATGAATTAATACTTAATTGCCTTTTTAATAATGTATGTATGTATATATATATATTATGTGAATTAATGCTCTTCTCTTTGAATAAATCCTCTAGTAAAGTTATGGGAAAAAGCAGGTTAGTGCTTAATTATAAATTTATTTGCAAAGCCAAAACATATATATGTGAAGTAACCATACATATATCCGGAAAATAGAATATTCCCTTCCTTGAACTGGATTTTCCTCAAGATAATATCAACTGGGTTCCCTTTTCATCAACAGCGATGTGAGTTTTTGGTTAGTGATTTAGGATTATTCCTTGTAATTTTAATATTTTCAAATCATGCCTTATTTTTTAAAACTTCAATTTAACCTTCATTTTTATTAAGAAGATTAAAAAAAAGTCAACCCACCCCCACTTTTCCCTTATCTTTTGAACAAAAATAGGGTAGCTTGAGGTTTCTAAAAATAAGTGAGGTGATCCGAACTTAGTTTACGAGAGGATAATAAGGAATTTGTCCATTTTAGTTTTTCACATCTAGTCCCAAAATAAGAATTTAGTTGTTTTTTTTTTTTTTTTGGTTAGGGTTAAATTGATTATTCCCTCATAACTTTATTATCTCAAATCACCAATTTAAGATTATTCCCTCGTAAATTTATTATCACAAATCATCAATTTATCTCTCATTTTTATCAAGAAAACAAAAAAAAATTCATTAAACCACCCTTATTTTTCTTTATCACTTTTGGTTACTATCTTCACACATGGCTGGCCCGAAATAATTATTTAGCTTAGGGATAGATCCTCTTAGTGCGTGCAAGTTCATCCATTAAAGGAACTAAAGAAAGAAAAAAATCAAATTTAGAGAAGATACATAAAGAATCTGATAAAGTACTTTAAAGTACTCAAAATGGTTCCATCGAGTTACATGGTAAAAACAATTTCATGGTAATATTTTATTTGTGATGCCCAACGTATAAATTTTATAGCCCTTAAAAAAAAAAAAAGGATGTACACGAATGGTCGTTTTGGAATGATCGTTCGAATTAATATCATTTTTAATTCTTTTAATAGCAGGTGTGGAATTACTGTGGTTTATCATTAGTTGACTCCAGTAGACTCTTATTCTCCCATAAATTTTTTTATAGATTTTTTTAATATTTTATTGAATTTACATGGTTACCCCAATGCAGACATAGTTAATATAGTTTTCATTAAAATTTTAATTTTATTATCAAACTGCTCACCCCCACACAGGCTTCGATTGAGTTGGACAACTGACATGTCTGTAACGTCTACCTTGATTTTGGGCCTCCTCGGGCTTCGGCCCATTGATACCTTGAGCCGATCTTTTGACATGTATGCATGAAAATTGGAAACTAAACAATTTCCCACTCGAAACCGGGGTTATTTTTCCAGAGTCTAAAAATAATTTATTTCACGACATTTATATTTGTAGGTTGTTTGTTATTTTAAAAAATATAACTTATTTCATCAAGATATTTTTTTTATCTTAATAAAAAAGAAAGGAAATTTCTAACTTTTATCTTAAATTTGAAATCTTAAAATGTCATTTGAGTTTAAATTCTCAACTATATATATTTTAATTAATCTTTTTGAAGCTTTTAAAATATAAATGCATACCTTATAAATATGTCAGGAAAAATATTTAGAATTTATGAAACTATTTAGATTGTAGAACTTATGATGATTAAAATATTTCAAATGGTATCAATGAAACAATACTATTTTTTAGATATTTTAATATAAAAAAACAAAAAAAATTTAATGCTTATATATTCATGCATAAAAATAAATTAAAGTGCAAAAATGCCATTCCAATGTAAATGATAATAAGATAGATTGAATGAAATCATCATGTGTTCATAATGAGAAAGGAATTTATAATTATGATTTGCAATAAACTATGGATCCGCAAAGATATGAAAAACTTGGATCCGAAAAAATTTAGATCCACGTGTTAAAAAATACGGATTTGAATTTTAAAAATCATATTTATTCAAATAAATAAAAATGTATATTTATCCTTAAAAATGCATGTAAATTTATTCATATTTATATATAAAAAATCATAATTCGTACGTACCCAAAAAATAAATAAATAAATAAAGACTATACTTATTTTCATATTTATCATTCCTAATTTTGTAGGATTAATTTTTTTTTTAAAAGTCTAATTCATGCCTACTAAAACTCTGCTTAATGTTAATGATGATGGCCCAAATTTTGGATTGTGCTTAAAATTCCCCAATATTATAACTGCACGTTTTCCAATACATGTCTCTGCGTCATTGATCATCTTCTCCGTTGAACTCTTCGCTCCAAAAACTTATCCTCATAGGGAACATCACCAACTGTTGATCTCCTTTAACTCCCGCTTCTCAGTTCATTGTCCAAAATCAAAACCATGAGAAAAGAACAAGAAGAAGAGCAGCGCCTGTCATGCCCAAGCATATACTACGAGCTCTGCTACATGATCATTCACCTCCTCAAGCCAATCCCGAACTCACTTTTACTTTCTGGACTCTCTTCTTCTTCGAGACAGCGGTCTCCCCTGGCCCTGACAGAAGTCTCTCCAGCTGCCTTTGCTTCTCTGTTTCTTGGTGTCTCTCTTGCTTTGATGCTATTTGGTTCCATCACGTTTGTCATTGGTCTCATTTTGATGCCCTGGATTGTTGCCTTTGTTTTCTTGTTTTATATTGCTGGGTTTTTTTCCAAGTTATCAGATTTGGCTCAGTCCTTCTTTTGCTCCGGGGATGTTCCTTGTAAGTAGTAATAAGTAAAGCCTCTCTCTTTATGTTCTGATTTGTTGTTGATACGACTGGCTGATCCAGTGATAAGATTGTTAATTTTTGCTTACTTTTTGTTTGAATCAACTTGAATAAAAATTCGTTCTGGGTTTGGCTTTTATTCTCCTTTGAGATCATCTGGATCTAAAGTTCTTCTTTTACTGAATGTAGTGTATATATATATGTATGTATGTATAGGGTTTATTTGGGTTAATTGTATTTGTGAATCGATTAATGTTCAAGACTTTGTGCACTTAGTTGTTTTGTGATTTGAGATTTACATTTTGTGTATTTATAAGCGCAATACAATGGAAAATTTCGTCCATATGTCATTATTGTTCCTTTTTAGGGTTTTAAAATTGTAGAATGCCCGAAGCAAGTGCATATACTTGAACACATTCAGACATCACCAGATTGCGTTGCTGGCTCCTTAGCAGTGCTTGTGAAACCACCTGCATATACTAAGCCCTCTAAGGCCACACCAATTCCCGTGATGGTCTTTTGAAAATATATGTTCCTTGATTGGATGAGTTACAGACTTTGACTTTTCATTCGATATTACCTTCATTTGTTTTTTTCGTTTTGCTCTTTTTTCAGCGTGTAATTTTCGTGAAGCTAAGCAAGGCTCATTCATAAATGGTTGAAGTATATAAAGCTGGAAAGATGGAAACATTTAGAGGTTAGCTAGATCATGGATGCATAGTTTCAGATGCGCAATATTGATAAATATGTTTCTCTCGTACCTCTCACAATGATTGATCGATTGATCAGGGTTTCTGCTATTCTATTTCTGTTATGCACTTCAACCCGTATTTTCCAGCCTGTTCAGCTGCAAGAGTATTTCCTCTTCTCCATAGCTGTTTGCGTGCAACTTATTCTGTGTTATATTTGTGTTGACTAGGCAAGATTTTTTTTTTAGCTCCATCATTGCTTTGGAAATGTCAATCTACAGATCACATTTATGCATAAATAACTCTGCATTAATCAATTACAGAAACCTAGAATTTCCTAGTTGAAGTATTGCAATTGATCTTTGGTACTGAAAACAAAGGTGATCACTTGTGCTAAGTGTTAGAGAGAAACTATGAAATATGATTTAACTTGTGTATCACTTAATTAAGTACTCTTAAAAAGATTCTGATAACAAAATGATCTTTTGAACCACTCTTTCATTATGCAACGCTGAAATATCATTTGATATAATACAATCATCATTTAGTTCGTGTACTAAATATAAAGTACTCAGATTTTCATCACCTCTGAGCACATCATAAGTTCAAGACAAAATTACAAACATAGCATATGTATAATTGCAATAACAATAAAGAAAAATCGAGATACGACTACTTTTGCAGATTGGTCTACGTTAAATTATCTAGTTTTTCTCTGACCGGATAGCCTAAACTCGTAAACTCATAAACTCGTAAGATCAAGTGGCAAAAACTGAAGATTCTGATCATCAGGGATCAAAACACAAGAAACAGGGCAAGCGGAGGGATGATAGGATGGGTTGTTGTACTATCCTGTGTAGATATGAACACCGATTGCAATAAGGAAAATGGTGAGGAGGCCAAAGTAGATGACGGAGTGGACAAAGATGGAAGCACTACTGGTTTGCATGTTCGCAAACTCCGCAACTCTGCCTTTGGCAGGCAGCTGGAACAACAGCCCTGGCGTCAACAGCACAAACAGCACTGTGGCTATTATTACCGGCCCCCAATCCGCCATGTTCCGATCAAGTGGGTGAGAGTGTGAAGAGTAGATGAGAACGGTAGCAAAAGTTACAAGAGAAGGGGCCAGATGTGAGGAATTTAGATGTGAGAACTAACTGAGCCACCGCTATTATTGGAAAGATAAGAGTTGGCTTGACAAAGACAGAAAGGTGAGCGGGGACAGAGAGAGAACTATAGGCCGAAGAAAAAGTCCATGACCGGACGATGTCATTGGATTCTACGTTACTTCGATGGTCACATTCCCTGTGGCATAGTATGGATATATCGTTTTTCTGTGGCTCTCGCTTTGGACGGCTATTATAGCTTGTAATATATTTATAATTTTCGTGATAGAGACCTGATTGATCAATTTGCTTTTGTTGATTATAACTTGGACTGAAGCTCATCTCATCTAAGCCAAAATTTGGCCCAAAAGATGATAGCTAAGACCATATTTAGGCCTACTGTTGCATCTTCTGACCCAGGCCCACTATCTGATGTCGCAACAGTCTCCTACACATGCTGTGGCATGTTCCAAGTTGGCTCAAGTTAGGACTTTGATGGGTTTCAGTAGAGCTGGCGAATTACGTGTTAGGTTGTGTCGATTAATAGGTGTCGTGTTAAATTTATATCGTACGATCAAATTTAATAATCGTGTTAAAATATTGAGGCCAACCCGAAAAAAAAAAATAATCGGGTTATCAATAAACAAATATATTAAATAAAATTTCATCAAACATTTATATCTTGCATACATAGATACATACATAATTTATCGATATTATAAAATGTATATATCTACCAAAATATTACACATTTACACTATTGAAGTTTTAATTATATATATACAAATAATATTATATATCGATATTATAAAATATACATGTCTAATAATATTTTACACATTTACATTATTGAAGCTCTAAATATATATAAAATTTTATAAATAAAATATTGTGTTTATATTCATCTTTTCAAAAAATAAAAATAAAAGAGAGAATAATCTCTAATATTTGAGTTTTGATAACAAGAACCGACAAATTATTTTAAAATTAAAAATATAATCGGGTCATTGATCGGGTAAATGAGTCAAGAACTTTGACTCTAACCCGACACCGAAAAAAATCGTGTCGACCCGGACCAAACCCATTTAATAATCGTGTTAAATTCGACGACCCATACCCATTTATTTGTGTCGTGTTCGTGTCGGGTAATCGGGTCGTGTTAAATTTTGCCAGCTCTAGGTTTCAGCATAATTGCTTATTTGAGATAACCTGCATGTTTTGAGAACCAGTTAAATAAACTTTAAAGGATCAGTTTTTGACAAAATGACTTTCATAATTTTCACAAAGTTTTTTTTAAAGCACTTTGTATATCGGTGGGAAACCAGTGACGTATATTCTGATGATTGGTCAAAATTAGCAATCGTGGGAAAATATCATGTAACAAATGAATTAATTAATTGGTTTAAGACAAAAAGAACACAAAGAATAAATTATTATGTTACATTATTACCAGTAATAGAATATGTTAGAAGTAGAATTAGAGAATATTATGAAGAAAATCTCGTCATTTGCGTGATTTCCTATATTTTGTCCCTTCTTCCATAGTAGTTTTTGGCTTGCAGAATGCAGGCTAAATTCTTAAATTTAAAGCTGTAGCTATGTTTAAATACTTGGATAAGTTGAAGATCATTATATTGCATTACTTTCATGGATCAGGACTCCCATGAAAAAGACTCTGTGTTGATTTATCCACAAAGTTTGAAGAAAACTCACAGGAAAGGCTCCAATAACGTGGCAGGGAGCCTCTGAGGAGTGAGTTCTATAAATATTTCATGAGGAATGGGTTCATGTTTGAAATATATTGTGAAATTTTGTATTCTTCCCTGTACACATTCATCTTCTTTAGTCAAATCTTTGGCATCAAGCTTACTTTCAGGTTTAGTCAAAATATTGGTCACTGTGTTCAGTTTTTCACTTCTTCCATTTGGAGTCATAAGGTGAAGCTGTTTAAGTAATTTATAGTCTTTCTTTCTACTTTGTATATCTTCCCTGCTAATGCATAAGATTGGTTTTTCTAAAAGACAGTAAACAAAAAGAGGAAGCGTTACCGAAACAGCTAGCAGCCTAGAGCACTAACCCCTCCTTTACACGAGTATTTGCTTTTTTGTATTTTGTCTCTAATGATCATCTATTTACTAAAGACTCCCACCTTAATTAATATCTAAAAAGCACATGCAAAAAGAAGCCTTCAAGTGAACAATTATTGGGAATTTATTAAGAGATTGCGTTTTCTTTCCATCTCACATAAAGCAAAAAACCCCGCGTGTTTACATACCTTTCCTCCCTCTGAACCTACCATCTCCTTCCTTGCTAAGTTTTGCATCCCCGTCGCCTTAACCACCAAGAAAATACAGTTTATTTAGCCTTCTACATGAAACGAATGTTCATTCGTTTCTTCTCCAGCACTAAGTTGAAGAGAAATTGCCTATTCTTCATACATCTATTTTGAAAGAGAGGGAGAAAGCGAGGAAAAGAGAAAGAGATGAGTGCAGATTGGGGACCAGTCGTCGTCGCTGTGGCCTTGTTCATTCTCTTGTCACCAGGGCTTCTTTTCCAGCTACCAGCAAGAACCAGGGTGGTGGAGTTTGGCAACATGTGCACCAGTGGAATTGCTATACTGGTTCATGCAATCATCTACTTCTGCGTAATCACCATCTTGATTATAGCAATTGGTATTCACATACATGTTAATTGATGCAAAGTCCCATGCTTGGGTCACTTTTTTTTTTTTTTGGATTTTTTCGTTCTTATTTCCCACGTGTTTTCTTTTTCAGACAAAATGGGGCTTCTAATTTCCTCTCTGTTCTAAATTTTATTTTTCTTCTCATTTTCATTCTACGAATCCTTGATAACTGTTGTATGAATGAGTTTCCTGGTGTATTTGTTAAACATGAAAAGAAATTTATAATGGACCCTCTCTAAAAATGTATGCGATCAGCTCCATAGGCAGTTTGATCTGACTAAGATTTCTGTAATTTTTATAGAAGTGAGTTCTCTAATCCGTAGTGCCATTTTCAGATTGATGCTTGATGCCTTGACCTAGGATTTAATTAGATAATTGCTTAAAGGGTATTTATCCCTCCAAAACCTGGATGTTGCATAAAATTAAGAACTTTATTTTTGCTTGCCTATGCCACACAGCAAAGAGAGAGCATTAGAATAAATAATAATCCCATTCATTTGGTGAAGAATAAAAATTAAAATAAAAGCTACTTTGCACAACTTTAATCCCAAGCAAGGTTGCAGTGCACCAAAAGAGAATGGATTTAAAACATCTCTTCCTGTAGTTGTTGTGTGCTTTTTCTTTTTCTTTTTGATAATGTCATTATTCTTTGTATAATTATAGGAAAGCTCCATATATTACTGAACGCAGCCACTGCCAGGCAGCATTGTTGCCCTGGCCAAAAGCAGGTATCAATCTAGCAGCTCCTCAGGCTTAGGCTTAACCAGAAGAGCATGAAGCATTTCTTTTGCTTTGAATTAATTTGTATTACTGAAATTCAGAACCGAAACCCACTAAGTCTTAAATTCAGAACCAAAACCCACCAAGCCATTTGATGACAGGTAACAGAGAATACCAATAGCAGAAACAATATACTTGAATTTGCATAAAACAAGGGTGGTGAAGGCTTCAGTGCCAGTGCAACCCAGAAAAATAAAAACAATCCCAAGTTCAAAGCCATTACCAAGTGAATGTAGAAGATTAAAAGAGCCTATTTCAGAATAAATACATTTCACTAATATGGATATATGCTTCAATAATATAAAGTGAATGCGGAAAAACGAGATAAAAATTGAAGCTTCAGAGATTAAATATGTAAAAGTTAATTAATCTTGAACTCCCTTGTCAACTAAAGCTTAAAAGAGCAGCGCCAAAATTCACAGGCATTTATGCAAATAACTAAGAACCAAAAACAAATATGCCACACATGTCCAGATCTGTGCTTGAAAGTTAATCCGAAACAGACCAGTACAATTGATGACTTACAACCACAGGACACTGAATAGAAAGACTCATACCCAGTAAGCAACCAGATCAGCCGGTGTAGATGTGAACGTGGACGGCCAAGATGAGGATGGCATAGAGAACGAAGAAGATAAGAGAGTGAACAGCAATAGCCTTGCCGTTGGTCTTCATGCTACCAAACTCCAGCTGCCGGTTGTGTCCCGGTAGCTGAAATAGAAGCCCCGGTTGCAGCAACACAAACAGCAACACCCCAATTACCACCGGCCCCCAGTCAGCCATTCTTTCTTGAAAAGCTTTTGATTTTAAAGCAGTTAACAAAGTGAGTGATCAAATGAGCAGATAAAAAATTGGTAGCTTTGCCTTTTCCTTTAAGAGCGAGAGCGACAGTTGCTGCTGTGGGAATAATAAAATTTGGTAAGCACAAGAAACACAGTTGCTTCCTTATTTTTGATGAGGTGGGACACACATTCAGACTCAAATTACTACTTTGCCCATTGCACAACATAACTTTTAATCACCATTTGGTCCAGAATACTCTTTTGTTATATACAGACATCCTGCGATATGTACCAAGGTCGACGACATGTGGAACTGAGAATTATTATCCCATGCTGAACTCGATCGAAAGATGAGAAAATGGAAAGTCTCATTTCGGTCAAATTAGAATAGGCTCCTAGAGAATTTCTAGTCATCTCTAAATGTAGGGATGGCAATAAAGATTTGTTTTTTATTTTGTAATAGCTTCTTATACAATAGCTGGGTTATCATCCGACTATAATTGTATACATGATAAGAATTTAGTGAGAGAAAGCGTATACATTCTGATTGTAAGTATTCTAGATCTAGATCCTAACTTCCTCAATAAATACATTAATGTGAAGATCAAATTTGAGTATGAAAAACAAAACTTTCTGAATAAGAATTTAAGTATCCCGCCCCAATATTTGAAGTGAGATTTGAGAACGTATGAAACGAAATGTATATGAAAGAGAGCAAGTGTCAAATTTTGACGTAAAACATTTGAGTTTATTCATATTCAAGTTAGACTATTTATATTTAATAGTTATTTTTGTTCAAAGCTCAAATCTCCCCAATCTCATAATATAATAAAAAACTACTATCAAATATCTAATTGTTATTATATTCGAAGGTCAAATTCAACAAATGTTATATA
The DNA here is from genome assembly GCA_030449925.1 of Citropsis articulata. Taxonomy (NCBI): domain Eukaryota; kingdom Viridiplantae; phylum Streptophyta; class Magnoliopsida; order Sapindales; family Rutaceae; genus Citropsis; species Citropsis articulata. Next base: position 1,402,153 of record JASUUH010000110.1, on the reverse strand, counting down.
TAAAAAGAGTTAGCATAAAAGGCAACATTATGTGCCTCACAAATCTTAAATTTCTTTAAATTTAATTTAAAGAATAGTAAAAGTCCTTTAGATGATTTTTTAACCTTTTATTTTGACATTCTAATTCTCTAAGTAGACAAACTCTCACTTCTAACCATTTTATTTTAAAAAGAAATGTCCTTTCTTGGGGAGAAATCGAATGTCATTTCAGTTTTCAATCTCACGAAAAAAGAAAAAAAAGAAAAAAATATAATTAAAATATGAAAAGCTGTGATAAAATAACTTTCTAAATCATTTGATTCAAGGAAAAACATGATGGGATATTTAAAAAAGAAAAACGATGGGATTGGAAAAAAGAAAAAGGAAATTAAATAATAAAATCTATTGAATTTGAAATAGTTTGCATAAAGAGTGAAAGTCAAGTTCTTTTTGGAAGAGAAAATAAAGAATTGCTACTAGATTTAGTTGAGAAATGAAAATGAAGGGAGAGAATTTAAAACAAGGCTCTTAGTAATATGAAATGTGGTATAATGAATTTATATTATCAAAGGTAATCCAAACTAAAACGAAGGTCTCTAAAGAAAAATTATTTAATTTTTAGAAATTTTAGAGAGAGCAGAAAATTAATATATAGTTACCGCTTTTTCAAAAAAGAAATGTGCTATTTCTTTGTTTAAAGATTAAAGTAGAAAAGGAGTTTTATAAGAGTTCCTGAGGGGCGGAATAACGTGGAGCAGAAACAAGGCCCATCTTCCTCCAAAAGCCTAATATCTCGCCATTAAATAAGAATTGGTAAATTTTATTAGTTTTCGTACTCTGAGGTAATTTACTCTAATTTCGTTATTTGTTTTCTCTTCTATTGTGGCACACCTCACGCTTTCCACAGATTTATTGGCTGTATCAGAAATGTCCATTCATTTAAGAACTTGACACATTAAAGAGAGCTTCTTGATTGATGCATAGATTGGGAATTGTCAGAATTTTTTGTTTACATCTCGAAAATCATGAGTTACTATTTTGTCCAATGCTGCTCTGGATTACTACATATAGCTTTTGTATTGTGATTGGTTTCTTTACGTGCTTCTCTACTTTGCAGGGCAAACGTTTCGGTATTTTTTATACAGTGATCAGGACAATAGTTTCATTTCAATCCAATGGAGTTAAGGAGTCACTGTTATTTGCACTTTATTAAAGGTAATTCGATTATAAAACTCTTGAATGTGAATTGTGGGAGGCCAGCGCGCAGATTTAAGAGGGTGAAAGAAATAGATGAAGCTGGAGGAGCTAGATATCATGATTCAGTCCCAACAATCAGTCCAAAAACTGAGCTTGAAAGTTTGCAGTTAGACCTGAATAGGGTCAAGTTCGAAAGTCCATGCCTGCCTTTCGCAGACAGAGAAGAGTCAATTTTGATACTAAACAGTTTAGTTGCAACGGTGGCAAGCAGGGAAAAGCAGTAACTTGGATGATTTTGATTTTGGTAATATTACCCTGTAAGAAACTAAGGAGAGCTACAAAGCGAGGAAAAGGAAATGTGCAGGATATGTTGATTTGAGCATAGCAACTTCTAATTATTTCTTCCCTTGAAAGCAAGACCACACTAACTGGAGGCCAAAAAAGACGAATTGGATCTTCAGCAGATTCTCATTCAATAGAAATCTAAAATTTCAAAGAACAAGAAGAGAAAGAGAAAAGGCATTAGAAGCCACATATCTACTTCATCTCATAATGCCATAGTGATAGTTAAGGCTAATCAGGATCCAGTTGATCAAAACTTCTTACAACCTAGTGGCTATTTGCTCCAACATACTGACATTAAACTCGAGGTTAATGAGCTTGATTACTTGAATTACCAAACCAATATTTATGCTGCTACTAATTCCTCTTTTCACTATAATATGCAAGTGGATTCTTGTGGAGTATTATTGGATGAATCACGTGCGACAACCAGTGAATGTCTTGTGGAGACTGATGCATCAACTTTTTTTGATAAAGAACAGACTTGTATTGTTAACCAAGCATCTTATGAATATACAGAGCATGCTAATCCTGAATCAGCTTTTGATGTAGGTGTCTCTGGTTGGGAGATATGTGAACGTAGATCGTCTAGAAATACTAAGTTATGAGTATCCAGATTTACCAAGTAGCAAATTTTCAGAATGAATTGTACATTAGTACATACGTCCGCTTCTTTGTGATGTCTCTCTGGAAACAATGTCAATGTCCAAGGATCATGAAACTGATATATGTTATAACTCCCAAAGTCTTTCATCTATCCATAGTCTGTCATGGGCAAGTAGCAGTGATATTCAGGTTTCAAGTGTTTGATATGGTCATTGATAATAGACTTCGGTGCATGAAAATCCTTAATGAAGATGGTGCATATTTGTTTGAAGATGGCAAAAAAAATGATTTGGCTTCTGATATCAAAGCAAGTGCCTTGTCATTGACTGCAGCCTATCTTGGGGTTCAGATATATGCTTAGAGGCCAATACTTGTTTGGTTTCTTTAGCTGATGATTCACCTTTGGCAGAGGAGGAGCAATCTTTTTTGTTTGCTCGTACAAATTCTCTGAGGAACTGCTCTGCAGCAATGCATCCATCTGATGCCACTAATGCACCAACTGCGTCAGCAGAGTTGAGGATTGTCATTATTGTGAACCACAGTGCCCTCCTGAACAGCTCTTGTCAACCAGAAAGATTTGTACACGTCTCTGATGAAGATATGGTTAGGTTACGTTTTGTGAAAATTGTTTCTTATTTATTGCTTTCATTTTCAGGCCATTTCTCCAACTTCCCAGGAAAAGTTGTGTAAGGCTATGAATTCTATTGAGTTGAATGATGGCAGACATTTAGGTGGAATATAATATTTAGACTTGAGAGCTGGATCAGAAATTTGAGAGAACAAATGGCATTGTTAATTTGGTAAGACACAACCCATGATTAAGAGCGTATCAAATGATTATAGTTTCCTGTTCTTCACCATTTTTGGACGAAGGATAGATTTACTAATTTAGAGTCCATTTTTTTGGGATTAAGTTACAGATGGTTCCTGTGGCCAAAGTAGACATTATGGGGTTGAATTGAAGTCATAAAATATAAATGTTGAGAAGTGAACCTCAAATCTGGAAATGAGGTTTAATCTAACATGTCAGCCTTGTGTTATAAGGTCGAATGATATGTCGGATGTGCAACACAGGAGAGCTGTATGACAAGCTTGTTTCATCAGCCAAATGAATAAGTTACTCACGAGTGGAGCACGTGACTTCATTTATTCCAGACAGCAGACTAAGGCTGTGTTTTGAATGAGGTCTTTACACGTGTTCTTGGAGTTAGTTTAAACGGCTGTTATTGCCGTTAACAGGAGCGGGAAAATTTTAAGTTTGTTGCTAACAAACTCAGGGCTGTTGAGCTAGTTTCTGGAGGTTGTTTCTAGAGCGATATAGGCGTGTATATAAGATCTCATGGTCTGGTATTTAGCTAAGTGATGAGTGTGACAGTTTCTAAGAATACTTGTATCTTGTATATGCCAAATCAATAAAAGCTCGTTCTCTATTTTACAGTGGATGTAGGTCACTTAGTGGCTGAACCACTATAGCTCCTCTGTGTTGTGTGTGATTGATTTCTGTTCTTTCTATTGGCTTTGTTTTCTGTTGGTTTTAGTACTATGATTTCTTAAAACCTTGGCTGATCATAGTTGCTTCTTGGATTGAAGTCAAGTCGAGTGGATCTTGGGGGATCAAGATTGGTTTTTTGCTGGTTTTGGTCTAACAAATTGGTATCAAAGCCTCCACTATCTTCTTTAATCTAAGAAATGGCATCGGCTAAGCTGGAGGTAGAAAAGTTCACAGGTAAAAATGACTTTCACCTATGGAGGCTTAAGATGAGAGTCCTTTTGGTACATTAAGGTCTAGATGAAGCTCTTGGTAAGGAATCATCTTCTAAGAAGCCAAGAAAAGTTTCTGATGAAGATCTACCTGATGTGCTGGACAGAGCCCATAGTGCTATAATCTTGAGCCTTGGTGATGAGGTACTTAGAGAAGTAGGTGATGAGAAAATAGCTGCAGGGTTGTGGAGGAAGCTTGAAGATCTATACACTAAGAAATCAATGGCTAAGAGATTAGCCACCAAGAAAAAACTATACACTTTGCAGATACAAGAAGGTTCATCATTCTCAGACCACATTGATGCCTTCAATAAGATCATCCTAGATCTTGAAGACATTAATGTAAAAATTGATGATGAAGATAAAGTCATGATCTTGGTGTGCTCGTTACTAAGATTCTATGAACATTTGGTTGACACACTTATGTATGGGAGGCAGACCTTGACAATGGTAGATATGAAGGAGACTCTGAGTTCTAAGGCTGCAACCAGAAAAGAATCAAGGGAAGTTGAAGGTTTACTCGCAAGAGGAAGATCTGAAAACAGAGAAAGCAACAAGGGGAAGAAGAAAAGATTCAAGTCCAGGCCCAAGAACAAAAAATGCTTCCACTGCCATAAGGAAGGCCATTTCAAGAAAGATTGTCCCGAGAGAAAAATTAAATCAAAAGATACAAGAGAAAAGACTAGAGATGCAGGAGTTCTCATTGTGACTAATGACCAAACCAAAGGTAATTGGCTTTTAGATTTTGGCTGCTCCTTTCATATGTGCCCTAATAAGAATCTATTCCTTAATTATGAAGCCTATGATGAGGGAGTAGTAGTAATGGGAAATGATGCAATCTGTAAGGTAGTTGGGAAAGACATAATAAGGCTGAAAATGATGGATGGTGTGACCAGGGAGCTGGTAGATGTTAGACATGTACCTAACTTAAAAAGAAATTTAATCTCCTTAGGCATGCTTGATAAACTTGGATGGCTTGTTAAGCTTGAATGGTACTTTAAAGGTGATGAAAGGGTCAATGGTGTTAATAAAAGGAAGTTTGATCAATGGCCTATATGTGCTTCAAGGTAACAGTTACAGGAAATGTTGGAGTCTCAAATCAGAATCTAGATAGAACCATGTTATGGCATTTGAGGTTAGGTCATATGAGTGAAAAAGGTTTGAGAGAACTATCAAAACATGGAGTCTTAGGGAAAGATAAGATAGAGACTTTGAGGTTTTGTGAAGAATGTGTCTTGGGTAAGTCCTCAAGGGTGAAATTCAATACTGGAAATCACAATTCAAAGGGAACTCTAGACTATATTCATGTTGATCTGTGGGGCCCTGCACAGACAACATCCTTAGATGGGGCTAGATACTTTATGTCTCTCATTGATGACTTTTCGAGGATGGTTTAGGTTTATGTGTTAAAAAACAAAGATGATGTGTTTGAGAAATTCAAAACATGAAAGGCTTTGGTTGAAACACAGACCAATAGAAGAGTTAAGAGGTTAAGAACTGACAATGGTCTAGAATTTTGCAATAAAAGGTTTGAGGATTTCTGTGTTGAGCATGGGATTGTGAGACACACACCTTAGCAAAATGGATTAGCTGAGAGAATGAATAGAACTTTGATTGATAAAGTGAGGTGTATGATTATTCAATCAAAGCTGCCTATGTCACTTTGGGCAGAAACCTTATCCACTGCATGTTACATAGTTAATAGAAGTCCATTTTCTGGTATCAATCCCTGAGCCCCAATTGAGCTTTGGACAGGTAAACCAGCTGACTATTCAAATATTAGGGTATTTGGATGCCCAGCATATGCTCACATAAAGCAAGGAAAGCTGGAACCTAGAGCTCTTAAGGGTATGTTTATTGGCTATCCAGAAGGGGTGAAGGGATATAAGCTTTGGTGCACTGATTTCAAGCCACCAAAAACTATAATCAGTAGAGATGTGGTCTTTAATGAGGCTGAGATGATCAGGCATTTAGAATCATCAAGGACAGAAGCCAGCCACCATAAAAATGAGGATCATAAGCTCATTTTGAGGTGGAATCATCAATCCCACTTACAAAACTGAAAACTAGGATTGAATCAGAATCTGGAGCTGGGAGGAACATCTCAGAGTCAGGGGTTGAATCAGAAGATGATCAAGGTAATAGGAGTTATCAACTTGTGAGAGACAGGGAGAAGAGAGTAATAAGACCACCTAAGAGATATGCACATGCAAATCTGATTGTATTTGCATTGATAGCAGCACATGAACTGGACTCAGATGAACCAAAAACATACTCAGAAGTTGTAAAAGGGATTGAATCAGAGAAGTGGAAGGCTTCTATGGATGAAGAAATGCAGTCATTATTCAAGAATCACACTTGGACTCTGATTGAAAAAACACCAAATAGGAGAGTAGTTGGCTGTAAGTGGGTTTACAAGGTTAAAGAAGGAATACCAGAAGTAAAGCCAAAGAGATACAAAGCCAGGCTTGTAGCCAAAGGCTTCACACAAAAGGAAGGTATAGATTATACTGAAATTTTCTCCCCTGTAGTGAGGTATACCTCTTTAAGGATCTTGTTGGCACTTGTGGCAGTAAATAACATGCTTCTTGAGCAGATAGATGTTAAGATTGCTTTCCTCCATGGTGAGTTGGATGAAATGATAGTGACGGAACAACCTGAGGGATATGTAGACCCTAGGAAGCCTAATCATGTGTGCCATCTTAAAAAATCCTTATATGGGCTTAAACAATCCTCAAGACAATGGTACTTAAAGTTTGACAGATTTATGCTTGAGAACATCTTTCAGAGATGTCCTTTTTTATTGCTGTGTGTATCATATGGAGATTGAAGATGGTAGCAAGATTTATTTGCTACTATATGTTGATGACATGCTAATAGCATGCGAACATATGGATCACATAAATAACCTGAAACAACAGTTAAGAGGTTCATTTGATATGAATGATCTTGGAGAGGCTAAGAAGATCCTTAGTGTTGAATTAATTAGAGAAAGAAGGAAAGGTACCCTGATACTATCACAGTAAAATTACATCAGAAAAGTGCTTGAAAGGTTTGAGATGGGAAAATCCAAGCCAGTTCAGACCCCATTACCAGTTCACTTTAGATTGTCATCACAACAGTGTCCAAAAACAGATGATGAAAGATATGAAGTTAGCTTAATTCCATATTCAAGTGCAGTAGGTGTCTGATGTATGCAATGGTTCTGACTAGACCAGATTTGTCTTATGCAGTGAGTGTTGTTAGCAGATTTATGGCAAATCCAGGGAAAGAACATTGGAAGGTTGTGATATGGATTTTTAGGTATCTTAATGGCACCATAAACTATAGTTTGATATACAGAACTAATGACAGGAATGGAGTCAATGTGGAAGGCTTTATGGATGCTGACTATGCTGGGGATCTTGACAAAAGGAGGTCATTGATTAGATATTTGTTTAGACTGAGTGATTGCACTATAAGCTGGAAAGCTTCATTACAAAATGTTGTTTCTTTGTCAACAACAAAAGCTAAGTACACAGCTGCAGCTGATGCAATAAAAAAGCTATTTGGCTTAAAGGGATGCTAACTGACATGGGGTTTGAACAGAGGCAAGTTACAGTCCACTGTGATAGTCAGAATGCTATCTGCTTGAGCAAAAATCAGATACAGCACGAGAAGACTAAACACATTGATATTAAGCTCCATTTTGTCAGGTTGGAAGTGTCAAAAGGAGTAGTAAGACTGATGAAGATAGACACTGATGACAATGTGGCAGACATGTTAACCAAAGCTTTACCAGGTGCCAAGTTTAAGTTCTATGTGAACTCAACTGGAATATGCTTGATCTAAGCTGTAGAGGGTGAGTGATGGAGAGAGTGAGGAGTGATACGATTTGGGTTCAAGGTGGAGAAATGTTGATAAGTGAACCTCAAATCTGGAAATGAGATTTAATCTGACATGTCAGCCTTGTGTTCTAAGGTCGGATGATATGCTGGATGTGCAACACAGGAGAGCTGTATGAAAAGCTTGTTTCGTCAGCCAAATGAATAAGTTACTCACGAGTGGAGCACGTGACTTCACTTATTCCAGACGGCAAACTAAGGCTGCGTTTTGAATGAGGTCTTTACACGTGTTTTGGAGCTGGTTTAAATGGCTGTTATTGCCATTAACAGGAGCAGGAAAATTTTGGGTTTGTTGCTAACAAACTCAGGGATGTTGATTTGGTTTCTGGAGGTTGTTTCTAGAGCGATATAGGCGTTTATATAAGATCTCATGGTCTGGTATTTGGCTGAGTGATGAGTGTGACTGTTTCTAAGAATACTTGTATCTTGTATATGCCAAATCAATAAAAGCTCGTTTTCTCTTTCACAGTGGATATATGTCACTTAATGGCTAAACCACTATAGCTCCTCTGTATTGTGTGTGATTGATTTCTATTCTTTCTAATGGCTTTGTTTTCTATTGATTCTAGTACTGTGATTTCTTAAAACCTTAGTTGATCATAGTTGCTTCTTGGATTGAAGTCAAGTCGAGTGGATCTTGGGGGATCAAGATTGGTTCTTTACTGGTTTTGGTCCAACAATAAATTATTCCATGTGTTAAAATGATTACTATAATTATTTTATACTTCTATAGTTTCTGAAATAAATTCATTTTTATTTAGATTATTCCAATTGAGATCAGTCTACGATGCAAAGGAATGACCTAAGCGGCTTTTGACTTTTTAGGTCTGTCAAGTTACTTGTATTTGTCTATTCAAATGTCACGAGGTCCAAAGTCCTTTTAGTTTTAATGAATTTATATTTTTCTTACTCTCTAGCTCATCTAAACTGGATGATAATATCTTCAGAATCTAGAGGGAAGTTGACATTAAATTGGGAATAAGGTCGGCAGAGCATATGGGGACAAAGAGATAACGAGAGATGAAATTGCTAGCAATGCAAAGCAAGTCCATAGGAAATCTGAATATGATAAAGAATGTGTCCAATACTAAGTCCTTAGCACCGAGTACATGCACTAGGTTTATCTCCACGAATTTATCGCACAATACCATTACATTTTTGCTGGGTTGGGTATCGGATTGGATTCCAATAGATCCGATCCGATCCAATCTGAACCGAATAAGTTCGGATCGAATTCGGATTTAGCTTCAAATCCGATCAGATTTAATTTGTGCAATCTGATTGAATTTAATTTAGATCGGATCGAATTCGGGTCAATCCGAATAATCCGATCGGATTTCACTGTTACTTAAAAAAATAAAAAATCATCAAAAAAAAAAAAAACCCAAACCTAATTCATAATTCCCAAATCAGTAAAACAACACGGCCCAGCCGCAACCACGATGAGCTAGCCCACGACCACCAACCACATCCACCGCCCACGACCTGACGCATACGGCAACCGACGCCACTGGCGACACGAATCCAGCCGCGTCTTGATCGATTTCTAGCCGCGTCTTGATTGATTTCTCGCCGCCACGACTTCCTCCAGAGTTCAGACCCACGATGAGCAGCTTTTCATGGTAATCCACTAATCCCGATACATGAGGCATGAAACTCCCGATGATTTGCATTTGAAACTTTGAATTTTATTATTGTTTTCATCATCCGCAAGTCATTCAGTTGCTTAGAATATAGCCGCACGTATTTTATTATTTTATTATTTTACTTATACTTTGTATCGTTGTGGGATTAGTTGTTCCAATTTGGTTAGTAGCCAGAGATGGTTAATGAAATTCTTTATCCAGTACTGTTCCTGTGTTTCAGTATATTAGTTATTCTTGAGAGCTTTAGGGAATTTTTTTTCATTCTTATAATAATGGAATCTGTTTCGGAGTGAAGTAATGGAATCTGTTTCGGAGTGAAGTAATGCGCTGCATTTGATCCATAAGGTGTTTGATTGTTGTGCTGGCATTAAATGGCATTGTTTTTTTTTTTTTTTTTTTAAACTTTTTCATGATTGGATTCCGAGTTGCAGGCGTGTTGCATGAAACCAGATCTTGAATTCTCTTAATCCGAATCCAAAATATAATCCAAATTTGAAAGAGAAATCAAAATCCAAACTCATCTAAATCGATCCGAATCCAAATTTATCCGAAATTTTCATCCAATCAGAATTAGTTCAGATTGGATTTAACGTTTGGATTGAAATCGGATGAATTTTTTTCCAATCCGAATTATTCGAAATCCGATCGAATTCATCCGAATCCGAAATAATCCACCCCTAATTTTCGCAGCAGCAAATGCATGGTGTTGAATCTTTTGTAACTAAATGGTGTCAAGGAAATGGTGCATGCTGATGTCTGCTCAACTGTATCATTGAAACATAATATTGCCAAGGTGTATGATTATCTTGACCTACTGGCATACTAGCGGCATTCTTTATTTGCAGAAATGCATAGAAATATTCCCATTCTCAGGGGTGAAACCAGGAAATGAAATTATGGGAGGCCAAACCAAGTACTTTGCAATTTGTTGGTAAATATTTGAAATTTTTTTTAATGTTTATGACAATTTTGAACAAAATATATGTTTATAAGATAAATAGATGTTTAAAAAATTAATAAAACAAATAAACAACTTTTGATTTCTTTAGTCTCTTTGAATTTCTACCCCTGCATATTCGTATGTTACACATCTATGCCCTCTCTCTCACACTTTTTGGGTGACAGTAAATAATCTAATTTGGGTTTATGATTTTGAACTTTAGTGAAGATACCTTCTGAAATATAAGTTATGCAATCGAAAAGGGGGTGAATTGAGTTTTTAAAAATTATACAAAGCCAATTACATACAAATTCAATCTAATGACTTAATGAAATAGAAAATAATAAATTCAATAAATCACAATAATAAAAGAATAAGGGAAGAGAAAAACAAACACTAAGATTTTTACGTGGTTCGGCAATCTTCGTTTACGTCCACACCTCCAAGCACACCGAGCTTGATGATTTCACTATCCAAGCCTCCCAAGACTTCAAATGATTATAATTGACTTTGAAGGTGTCAATGAACCTTTACTACAACAGATTATCTCCAATCTCTTAATCTAAGTGTATCCTACACTTACAACCACTCAATTTGATTTTACAAAAATGATTAAAAAATTTTCTCTCATACAATATATTTGAATACAAATGAAAGCCCAATATGTGTGAATAAATGAAAAGAATACACAAGTTTATGCTCTTAGATTTGCAGAGAAATGCTCAAAATATTAATTGTTGCTACCGCTAAAATGAATTAGATTTGATCCATTTTATAGTTGAGGAAGAAAACTAGCCGTTATTAACTTTCTTGTGATAACTGGCTTGCTGCTTTGGTGAATTCGGCTAGCCGTTTTAAGTTACCGTTATAGCAAAAATTTGAATTTTTGAACATCCGGTATGTCGTTTTTGGAATCCAATTAGTTGCTTTTCTTTTAGTTAGTTACTGCCCAAATGCAGTCTACTGCTTGTCAAATCTGGTTAGCTGCTTGCTACAGTGAACTATTTTCTAAAATTATAGTTTTTCCCTAAAACTTTCTATAACTGTATCGTGACCTAAAACAATATAAAACTTTACAAATAGGTCCAATTTTAGAATTTTTAAGTAATACTTTATTTATCCCAAAATTTCTAAAATTATGATAAAGCCCAAACTTATAGAAATTATAGTATGGTCCAAAATGTTTTAAATATTTACAAATATGCTCAAATCCAGAATTCAAAAAAAATACTTATCAAAATCAATCTTTTTCATTTTAGTCCATTTCTTGGAAGATAACTAATTTCATAAAATCATTTTCTTGTTGTAAAACATAATATGTAATTCTTTGTTTATCTACAAATATGTGGTTTGTTATCATCAAAATCAACATTTATAGTCATATAGGCTAACACCATCATCTCTGGTTTTAACTGTAGCCAGGGTTTAATACTATGAACTACACTGTAGTTGGGGTTTAATACTATGACCTAACTTTGCATAATGAAATAGTCTTTGTTTTAATTTGAAATCTTCTACTGTGCTCTCAAGTCTTTATTGTAGCAAATCACCTCAGTTTGGCTATGTAAGTTTTATATCGATACTTGGCACTTCTCAGTTCTCACTATCTTTTAGCAGATTGCTTCATTGGTAATACCATTAACATGTGTGGTCTTGAATGCTCTGTCTAATTTGTTTTGCTGTGAATTCGTACATCACATAAAATAAGGTGTTTCCTTGAGCTTACTTGAGACATTCTCCTTTGATCTTTGTTGAGTTTTAGTCTTTTTTTAAGAGCATCTTTCTCTTAGTTTGGAATTTTAAATTTGTAAATTCTACAAAGGTGGTAAAATATTAATCTTAACTCTTCTAGCCATAAGGTAAAACTCTTCATTTTGATCTAATTGTAGCTCAGTTAGCATAAGTACATAAAAAGTGTCGTTTTGTTGATTAAACACTTTTTTTGGAGTGCCAAGTTGGACAACTCAAGCAACAATTAGTTAGAGCTGTACCCGTTTTAAGTTGGCAAGTTAAAACAGTACTATTAGTCATCTCCCCACTTACTGTATTTCATTTATGTATCACATTCATGTTAACATATGGGACTTATAAATATTTGGTACATGTGGTTTTTGTTCCCCTCCCCCCTTCAAATTGGGTGAACTTTCCAGTATTAGCCAAATGTAACAACAATAGCCTTTCTATTTTGTTTGTGCTTGAATTTTATATACATTCATACATGTTATTTATAGTCGTTTGCACATTTTAAATATAATATCTTTAAAATATAACTTTACCAAGTGACAACGACCATTAAGAATATGACCAAGGTAGAAGAAATTGTAAAAAGATGGCTTTCCATTATGGCTAGGGAGTGTAACTGCTTTTGTAAAATCATGGTATGTTTTCTTTAATCTTTTCTAATACCCTTAAAGACTGTGTATGCATGTGCACTAATATGTATATGTGTGTGTATCTAGAGTTCAGTACTTTGGGTGATAATTTACATCATTTTTCTAACTATTTCATTTGAACAACGGTAGTGCTAAATGTAAAAAATATTGAGAGAAAGCTGAGAGAAACGACAATATAAGCTGCTGTTCCGCCCCTCTCTCTTTCTCTCAGCGTTCTCCATATTTATTATATAAAGTTCCTGTTATAAAAAAAAAAGAAGAAAAAAATGACACTTGTCTCTCCCTCTCTCCCTCTCCAAACTCACGCCTCTCTCCCTCTCCCTCTCCAAACTCACGCCTCTCTCCCTCTCCCTCTCTCTCCAAACTCGCTACTGCAGATCCAACTTCTATTCTACCGTTTATTATTTGATGAAAATTTCCGCCCGTTTATGGATTGATTTTGAAAATTTTGTTGATAATTATTTGGTGATAAAGATGAATTTTTGGCTTGAAATATTAATTGTGCATTATTTATAATTTGTTATAGAAATTAATTTATAAATCACTGTATTGTTGTTTCATGTAGGAAAATGCTAAGTGTTGATTATTTGGTGATAAAGATGAATTTTTTGTGGTAATTATTTGGTGATAAATTTAGAAAATTTCTGCCCATTTATTATTTGGTGAAAATTACTGGTTAGGTATATAGATTAATTTTGAAAATTTTAGTGGTAATTATTTGGTGATAAAGATGAATTTTGGCTTCGAATATTAATTGTGTATTATTTATAATTTGTTATGGAAATTAATTTTGTACTCACTGTAATGCCATTTCAAGTAGGAAAATGCTATGTGGTAATTATTGGTGGTAATTATTTGGTGATAAATTTAGAAAATTTCTGCCTATTCATTATTTGGTGAAAATTGCCAATTGGGTAAATAGATTAATTTTGAAAATTTTAGTGGTAATTATTTGGTGATAAAGATGAATTTTTGGCTTGGAATATTGACTGTACATTATTTATAATTTGATGTGGAAATTAATTTTGTAAATCATTGTACTGCCGTTTCAAGTAGGAAAATGCTAAGTGATGATTATTTTGTGACAAAGATGAATTTTTGGTGGTAATTATTTGGTGATAAATTTAGAAAAGTTTTGCCCATTTATTATTTAGTGAAAATTGCGGTTGCATGTATGGATTAATTTTGAAAATTTTAGTGGTAATTATTTGGTGATAAAGATGAATTTTTGTCTAGGAATATTAATTGTGCATTATTTATAATTTTTTTTTATGGAAATTAGTTCTGTAAATCACTGTACTTGCCGTTTCAAGTAGGAAAATGCTAAATAGTGATTATTTGGTGATAAAGATGATTTTTTGGTGGTAATTAATTGGTGATAAATTTAGAAAATTTCTGTCTGTTTATTATTTGGTGAAAATTTCATGTTGGCTATATGGATTAATTTTGAAAATTTTAGTGGTAATCATTTAGCTTTGAATATTAATTGTAATTGTGCATTAAATGTCGTGGAAATTGCTAGATTTTTAGCTTGGTATATGCAGTTCTGAATTTGGTATTCAATATGTAGTTTATGTATTCCACAAGTTGAAAAGATATTACAAGCAGACTTTGTTTTTTCCTATGCATTTTATGACTGCATTGTTTGAACTCTTTTTTTTTTTTTTAGCAGTTAAAGTAGTGTAATATTGACAATGTCATCTAGCACACATGAAAGTCGAAATTCACTGCAAATATATAATGAATGTGGTGGCTAAAGGGACTTGTTAACATCAAATACTACAAAGAATCCAAATCACAAATTTTGGAAATATAGAGTATGTAAAAACTTTCAATAGGCAGAAGATCGTAAATCTAACGATTAGAAAACTGACTTGTTAGCGAAGGAAGTTAGGAAGTTGACATTCGAAATTGAGCGCTTGTCCGTTAGATCTCAATTGTTGCATAAAGAACTTAAGCATACGTAACTTCAAAAGAAACATGTTTAAGGATACGGTTGGTAATGTCGTTAGGGTGCATCAAATTTAAAACCTTACTACTAATATAAATAATTAGTACATAGCGAGTAAGGATTGATCCCATGAAAGCTATGCCATTTGTATTTATTATAACTCTAAAGCAGGATTTAAAATAATAATAATGATAATATAAATTAATCTAAATAAAGAAAATACCAACTATAAATAAAAGGGGGGTTTATGAATTTTCAAATAAATAGCAAGAAATAAAGAAATTGAAACTATAAAAACAATAATTTAATAAAAAAATCTAATTAAAGGAGAAATAAATAATAATGATGAAAACTTTGGTTAAAGGATTATTCGCCACCACTAAACATGCCCATATATATCAATTCTATCATCAATTTTTATTGAAAATATCAACCGTAGACAACAATAAGCTCCGTTAGTCTCAATCTTTCCTTAGCGTGTCGTTAGGTAAAACAAGCTCTTCACTTAATCTCTAACTATTAAATAATTTAAAACAAGTTCTTTAAATTTAAGATAATGGAAGCATTAGGTGGAGAAAGATATTAGATTGATCTAGGCAATAAACACACAGGTTCGGATTATTTAACCTAGGTTATGTTCTCTAATTGAAATTATTGATTTCAACCTACTACTAATGATTGGAATATCAAGATAATTACTGATTAAGAATTTTAATCTAGCAATAGGATTTATTGAAGTCCTATCTAATTGACCACTCAAATAAAACAAGAATAAAACCATAAACATTAATTATAGAAGAACATAAACAATCTCAATTAAATAAATTGAATGATAAAAATTGAACATTAATCATATGACATGTTTGAGATTTTGAATTTATCCTCAACTAAATAGAAAATTTAACCTAATATAATTGAATTGGAAAGAAGAGAATTGATAAAACCAATCATGGGGATTAATTCAAGCGGCTAACTCTACTTTAATTCCTTTTGGTTTCTCCCTTGTTTTTTCCTTCTTGTGGCTGCAATCTCCAATTTTCCTCTAATTCTGCCTCAAATCTAGCTATTATAGTAGCTTTTCTTGTGTGCCCTAATGGAAAGGATTAAAAACAAAAGCCAAGTCACCACTTTAGTCCATGCAAGCACTTAACTTGTACAATTAATTGGCCAATGAATATTGTTAAAGCCAAAGCCCTTGACGTGCTTGCCTTCTTTTAAAGCCATGCCAAAATATTTGCTTCCTCAATTAATCACAATATATGTTTCCCACGTGATGAATGCATGTTGATTAGTCAAATTAAATCTTTTTTTCCTGATCTCTTACGCACTTTTGTCTCACAATCTTTAATTCTTTTCCTATTATCATTCTTTCAATTAGATTTCTTTCCTGAATGCTCCAATTTACTTTCTCTTTAACCCCAGAATATATTTAAAATAACAAAATAAAAAACTAAGGCCAAAATAACAAAATAACTAAATATAATTAACACAATAAAATATAATTTTAAAAAAATAACTAAATTAAAAATTAACTGAAATAACTAGAATATTTAAGACCAAAATAAGAAAAAGATGGAGAAATTAATAGCAAAATATATGAAAAATATAGACTTATCAACGGTTTCATTAAAATGTTTGTGATTATTATACTATGCTTTATATTGAAGTTTTATTTTTAAGTTATTTTAATTTATATTATCTACTCGAAAAAACTTGTAGACATATATAATTGCAATGTCCCTCCAAATATAAGATTCAAGTTGTCGTTATAAGTTTTTTTTATTGTTGTTATTGTACTAATTTATGTCATGGAAAATTTTCAAAAAGTATAATTGAAAATTATGAAAAAAAGCTACCAGGCCAACAAAAGTTATAGAAAAAAAACAACAATTGTGTAGTTAGATTTTCATCACCGTAATTAGTCCTTTAAAGCCAAATTTAAGCGAAATGATAGAAAAATAGAAAATAATCGAACAAAATATAAGTCAAACATTAATCATATCTATTGTTGTCTTCATTATGTTGTTGATGTAACAAATATTGGAAATTCCTTCCAGATCCTTTGTACGTCATTGAATGAGAAAGATAATGTGATTATAAAGTATACGGCGGGACTAGTTGCTATAATACATAAAAATTAAAACATCATATGAGATTTTAGAAATTTACAAATATAAGTATACATTAACAAATTGTGATTTTAAGATGACAACTTATTGAGCGCCAATTATAAGAAAATAACTGATAAATATTGTGCACACTGCCTTGGGTTGGGTATATCGGTACCTAAGAAATAAAAAAAAAAGTAAAATCGACATTAAAACTTTAACGTTAAAATTTTTTCATGAATTTAATTCTTACATTATAGTACCCTAAAACCTCGTATTGGTTGAGATTTGCATTAACAACACTTCCTTCCTGTGATGTTTATATATGCTTAACAATATATTTAGTTATATATAGTCAAACTAAAAGAAAATTTTAATATAAAAATTCATAAACTTACCACGCCCACGTCACGTTGCTTTATCGTGTGGAGAATTCATTAAGTGCTTCATAAGACGATGGTGCATCTTCTTCTAAATCCTATAAAATTATAGCAGACAATTTAACATAAAAATTCTATAAAATTTAATATAAAAAATCAACAAACTTCATTTTTTTTTTCTACAGTCTTTTTCTTTTGGGTCGATTTCTTTTGAATTACAAATTACTTCCTCAGACAAGGAGGACGACCTTTACGATGTGTGGCTACTGGATCACATATTCAACATTGTTGCTGCTGCAACTTACTTCACCTGTAATAGTTGTTGGCGAAATAATTGTCTCGACACTTGCACACCGAATTTGCTTGAGCAAGTCTTTTAGTGCTTTATTAATCCAATCCAATTCAAGTTTGTAACTGCTTTCATCATCAATAGCTATGTCTACAACCTCATTGAAAGCATTACATATTTTGTTATATTTCTCCCGTTGAATGGACAAATGCTGCACATCATAACTAACTTTTACTTTGCTATAGGATTTCCTCACATATTTCCTCCAACTTGACAAAATGTACATTTCCAAAAGTAATTCAACACTGTTATGTATCAGTACTGCAAGGGCATGTCTACAAAGAATCCTTTTAAACTGAAACATTGAATAGATACAGCTAACTTCGCGCGCAGCGTCTTCAAAAACAACCTCAAAGCTTCTTTTTTTACTTTACCCATATGATTCATTGATTTCATATATTAATCCCACAGAAATAACTATATAACAATACATCAGTGCAGTTAATTCTTGTTGGAATTCTTTAAACTTAGAAATAGTGTACACCTTTTCAACTGACTTCTCCATCTCATATCTTATTACACATTAAGTCTTTTTACTGAAATACTTGGCATCTGCTTGCCATTCGAACTTAGGTTTCCTTCTCAATGTATTTTCATACAGCTTCACAAATTGCTTCAAATTTGTTTTTGATTAACAAATCCATAAAAAAATGCATCATACTTTCACTTTGCTAAGTTATTAACATTTTTCTCAAAAGCAGTCTTTTAAATAACATAGAACCCAATGATGCCGCTCTTCCTATAAACTGTTTAACCAATCATTATCCCATAAATCATATATCGTCATTATGTCATGCCAAGCTTCCTCCAGTACAACAGGGCTCAGTGAATCATAAATAGTAGGAAGTAACAAAAAAATCATACTTTCACATTCTTTAAAAGCCTCTAACTTCTCAGGCACCTTCTTTATTATATGCCACAAACACCATCGATGTCTAATCATAGGAAAAACATTCTTAAATGCTTTGTCTTGTCTGTAATGATACCAATAGGAGGAGAGCCAGACAAGTATAATAGCCATGCCTTAAATAATCACGTAAATGTTTCGGTATCCTCGTGTGAAATCAATCCGTATCTTAACAAAATAGATTGGCTATGATGATTAACTCTAACAAAAGGAGGTAATGGCATGTTATACTTCTTGGTAAGATATGTGGTGTCAAATGTGATGACATCTCCAAAATATTTATAAGTTGCCATACTCTTCAGATCTGCCCAAAATACATTCTTTTATCGATCCTGCTCATCTAAATTAATACTACAAAAAAAACACCATTACATTATGCTTGCTTTTTCCAGAAGTACTTTAGAATTGCCATAGCATCTCCTTCTCCAAGCTATAATAGCTTAGCTTTGTCAACAAGATTTTTGTAAGCTTTTTCTAAAAATGAGCTTTTTTCATATCTACCAACTTTAACAATAATAGAATTAAAATTCGGGGCAATGTTAAGTCCTGCACAATCATTCATTTTAATATGTTTTTTTGCACTTGCACTAATACTATGGTTATAAGGAAAATACCTAACTTTGTCCGAACTCAATCTATGATTGTGCTAAAGGTTTAAAGTTCGAAGGACCCATTTTCCATCTTTATTTGCACAACTTCTAATTCTAGCATCATAACCAGTTTTCATAATAAGTTTCGGCTTCAGCACATTAGTAGATTTACTTTTGGACTTGCCATAACGACCACATCCAAATGTCGCGTATCTTACAATTTCATCTCTCCCTTTCTTAGTAGTTAGCTTCTTCATAGGAAACCCTTCTTGTTTCCCATAGGTTTTGTAAAATTGCCATATTTTCTCATGCTTATCAAATAACATCCTAAGAGTCAGCTCATATTTTTCTGATTGCACATATTTGACTCCAGCTTCAATTTCTATATTTTCCATTTTTGTAAAATAATTAATATTTGTATTAAGAATAAATTATTATAAATTTTTACAAAATTTTGATCCAGCAAGATTTTAATCCATTAAATTTCTAAAAATTTAAATTTAAAAAATTTCTAAATCAAACACAAAATGTAAATTTTAGGAATTTCTAAATCAAACACAAAATTTAAATTTTAGGAATTTCTAAATAGAACACAAAAATTAAATTAAAAAAAATTAAATCAAACACATTTATCATTATCATTTAACTAGTAAATTGCATCTAAGAGTATTAAGTAAAATGCAGGTACATTATATTATTATTGATATAACAAAAAATAGTATTCAAAATAAGAAATTACTCTTTATAATCATATAATTACCAAATTGGTATTTTACTTCCAGATCTAAATCGGACAATGCTTCCGCGTTTGTGTAGAGTTTTAGTAGTGGTGCCTAATATTTTCTGAAATTGAATACTTGTGATGAGCAACAAGTTCATGGCTACTGTAGTTGAGAAAGAGATTCAACAAAATTTCTGAAATTGAATACTTGTGATGAGCAACAACTTAATGGCGACTGGAGTTGAGAGAGAGAGAGAATAAACTATGCATGTAAAGTGCATGTAAACTTAACTTTTGTGTAGTTTCTCTGTAAAGGAAAAGTGTTGCTGTACATGTAAAAAGCGCTGCTGTCCATGTGATTTGTCTAGGGATGGCAAAATCCGGGTCCGGGGCCGGGTTTAGCCTTCCCAGATCCGGACCCGAATGTCATTTTCTTTTCCCGGATTCGGATTTTAACCCAATTATTTTCACCCGGGTCCGGGTTCAACCCGGAAAAATCCGGGTTTGGAACCCAGATCAATGCAGTTTCTAAAATTCTAAAAATAAAAAATTGATACATTTCCTAACAATAACACATCCAGATTCCATATTGTAATTTGCAAATCATTCATAAACAATATAAATTTCTAAGCAATATAATTTATAACACATCCACTAATTTAAATCCATAAATTTCAATGTTTCAAATAATAAAACAACTATAAATATAAATCCATAACACAAGTATCCAGTTCAAATTTCAAACCACAAATCTAAACTTTTATGAGTTTTCTCCATCATTTTCTATTCTTCTTCACTCACAGCTCATCCATCAATAAACTTTCATCAATCAATTGTTCTGCAGAAAGTATTGCTTCCTCTGGAATTTCATCTAAAATACATGCATAAATCAAAATGAAATCAAAACACAAATCAACAGTATTTCAAGTATAAATCAAATAACAAATCATAACACAACACAAATCAATATTAGAACAAATATAGCGCAAATCACATAAGTCATAACAAAGTATAATGAAATCAAAACGAAAGGTAGCAACCTAGTACCTGGATCGTTGTTTGGAGAATTGCAAGAACTTGAAAGAATTGAAATCAAAACGAAAGGATAACAACCTGGTACCTAGATCGTTGTTTGGAGAATTGCAAGAACCCGAAAGAATTGAATCAAAACGAAAGGATTGCAAGAACCCGAGGTTACGATGGTTGTGAACCTGAGAGTTCGAGTTGCGACAGACAACGGTGGCGAACCACGAACCCAACCTTGTGAAGGTGGTGAACCTAGAACCGTAACTACTCGAGGTGCGAACCGCAAACCTGGATAGTTGTTTGGAGCTGCAAGAACCCGACTGCTTGAGGCTGCGACAGATGACGGTGGCGAAAACCAAGCTTCTGAGGCTGACGAATCGCGAAGGCTGCAAGAAGGAAGAAGCCGAGAACCCAAGCTTGTGAGAGACTTAGTTGTGACGGTTGCAGTAGCCAGCAAGTAGCAAACTAGGGTTTTTTTTTTCATATTTGTATTTATATTAATCAATAAAATTAATTAAAAAATAATATTAAAATAAGATATCTGGGTCTAGGTTCCGGATATACGGGTTAGCCTAAACTAGGATCCGGACCCGGATATATGCGGGTTATGAAAATCCATTCTGGATCCAGATTATTTTACAATCCGGTACGGGTTTAACCCGGCCCGGATTCATCCGGGTTCGGGTAAATCTGCCATCCCTAGATTTGTCCTTCCTTTTTTATTTTTCAATATTTTAACAAATGTTGACCATCACATGGGGGTGAGATTGAAATGGCAGCTTGTGCTGCCATTTTTCTCGCCCTTTATGATGGTTAGCATTTTCCTTTGATCAATTGTAGAAATCGACAGAGGCTATTCTTCTATATATCAATAGGCTTCGTTGGAGAACTTATGTCACTCTTAAAGACCTTGACATGGTAACTTGCCGGCACTAGTGTCTGTACGGAAGTTGAACGGTCTTTGGGACGACAATTTTAAAGTGAAGGAATGACACGAGAAAGTAAAACGGCGTGAGAAAAGCTTGAGCTTGAAGCGTTCAACACGATCTCGATTAATATCACTATTAATACGCATACTTGTAAATTATTCGAAAAAGAAAAACGAGGTGATGGATTTATAAGTGATTGCACTTGTGCATGTAAAGTTCGAGACAAAGTAAAAAGGACAACACGACTGTGAATGCCTAGGTGGGCGGAAATTATATAATGTCAAACAAATGGGTCCACCTACCTTACAACAGTTGCAAGGTACCATCAGTTTTGGTTTTTTGTGATTTCAGCCCTTAATAATTAGATTTAATGAAAAGATGATTTCAATGGTGGAAATTTGTCTATTTAAATATTAACATTATACTCCCTGATATTTATTAAAAGCTCAAAAAAATTAATGAGTTAAAACTTTTAGCACATAAGTCCGAATTATTTCTGAAATACTAACTAGGCAACCCAAGAGGGGGAGTGAATTGGGTTTTTAAAAAATAAGCAAATAAAATTCAATGAAATAGTAACTAAGCAAGCAAATTCGAAATAAACAAAGTAATGTGCAATAAAACAATAAAGAGATAGGGTAAGAGAGATCAAACACAATGATTTTAACGTGGTTCGACTATCCCCGCCTACGTCCACGCCTCCAAACACACCGGGCTTGAGGATTCCACTAAGCAAGCCACCAAGGCCTCAAAAGTTTACAATTAACTTCCAAGGTGTCAATAAACCTTTACAACAAGAGATTATTCCCAATCTCTAAACCCAAGTGTATCCCAACACTTACAATCGCTCAAAACAAAAATTACAAGTTGTTCTTCTCTCACACAATCTTTAAGATTACAAATCAAAGCCCAATGTGTGAATAAAATGAAGCAAGAATGTGTTTAAGGCTCTATGAAGATTGTATAAACGTGTATAAGCTCAATAGTTGTGTTGTGATCAACCTTTGATATGATTTGAATGAGCTTATTTATACTTGGAGTTGAAAACTAGTCGTTATAGCCTTTTTCCCAGAAAGCGGATCGCTGTGTACCCGTTTAACGGTTCACCGTTTGCGCTGGTCAAAGTTACCGTTGTACTGATTTCAAATAAACGGTTGACCGTTAGTCACTTACCTTTTCGCCGTTAAAATCCAGAGACCTGCACAACAAAAATCCCTATCCGTTTTGGCTAAACGGTTAAGGCTTTAGCAGTCAGTAACATACTGGAAATTATCGGTTAGCCGTTTCCACGTTAACGGTTCGCCGGTAAATTCCAGAGACTTATACAACACATTTCAACTAGCCATTTTCACTAAACGGCTAAGGCTTAACAAAGTATGCCTTTCTGGAAATTAACGGTTAACCGTTATTAGTTAACGGTTCGCCGGTTATTTCCAGTAGCCTTTAAAACAAAAATCTTAACCGGTTTACTTTAAACGGTAAGAGGTTAATACAAAAATCCTTTCTAAATGTTATCGGTTAACCGTTAAAATAAACGGTTCACCGTTTAATTCCAATAACTTAAAACATAAAATGCTTAATCGGTTAAGACTTAAGAAATAACCCTTTTCAGAAAGATTAGGCTTTACCATAAACGGTTAGCCGTTTAAATCTAGTGATTGATTTTTAACAAGTTATACAGTAATCGGTTGAAGCCTTAGACATTAACCTTTCTCTGTATTTTATCGGTTAACTGTTAATATTAACAGTTCACCGATTATTTCCAGAAATACGCATTTTTGCAGAGATGTTCCAATTTTTTTCAAAAACTTGTAAATACTCATAGAAAACTTCTGACTTTTAAGAAAGTGTTTGTAATTATGAAAACTCCGATATATTTATCAAAAGGTTTGTTATCATCAAAATCAATAAAAAGAACATTTACATGTTAACAATCTCCCCCTTTTTGATGATGACAAACTTTGCTTTTGCTCCCCCTAACTATATGCTCCCCCTACCAATATGACTAAAAACAATTTTGTCATTATAACAGTTTCACAAGGTGCAAAATCTCTCCCCCTTCATCATCAAAAACAAAACTGAAGAAAAAGAAGCATGAGAGAAATAGAATAGCAAAAATTTTGGCAGAGTTTCCCCTGAAAAATGGCAAAATCCCGAAATACAACCATAAGAACAAAACACTCCCAAAGATATCAAATCAATCATTTCTCAACCCAACATCTCCAAAGTCATTCAATTCACAAAAAAAAAAAGATAATATAGAGAGAAATAACTATAGCAAATACCAATCTACAATATCAACAAGAATAGTGAATGCAAGATAAAAAAAAATCATAGTATAGTCAAAACATGAGATGTATGTGTGAAACAGAAAAGAACAGTAAACTAAGAAGCTCGCCGCGAAGCGGGAGGTCGCATAGAAGAGGGTCATGAAGAGGAAGGTCTCGAAGCTGGAGGTCGTGTAGAAGTGGGAGCCGAGGAAGGAGGTGCAGAAGATGTAGGTAAGAGTAGTCGTAGGGCTGCTGCAGATGCTACTGTGGTCATATCCAAAATACCCCAATTTGTCGTGCAGAATGATCTCATATCGATGATCAATGCTCGCCTCAAATGTCCGACCGAGACCGGCACGATCATGAGTAATAGCGTCCATACGATCAAGAATCACCGCGACTGAAATCGGGCGAACATCAAGAACTAGCCGCGTAATATCGTATACGAGGGCTGAATTGGAGCGTGAGACTACCGAGAGATGTATACGCCTGTGGCCGGTCGCTCAGACGGAGGAGGCTCGGAGGGGGGCATCGAATATCCATCTGCGCGCGTAATCGGAAGGATCGATGGCGGAGGAGCATCCCGATGACGAGAAGGTGGAGGATGAGCTCCAAGTCTGAAGTCAGGTAGCTGATCAAGAGTATAGATGTCGTTAAGCATTCGATTATCGTCAGGAGCAATCAAGGTGTCCCGATTCTTGGCGTTTGCGGTCTTGACCCACTGCCCGTTTCTCCTAGTAAAGCCTATGCTACTCATGGCATCCCTACCAATTCTTTTGGGCTCCTTATACACAGCATCCCTAAGTGGCACATGGAAATGCCGTAAAATCTTGGTAATAAGACTACCATAAGGAAGCAAGCGGTGAGTAACCGCCGGAGTAGTCAACATGTGGCGTACAATGATATACCCAAGGTTAACCTCCCGCCCACTAAGAAGGCTATCCAGTAACCTGACATCTAAACGAGTTACCTCATCCGTGTGACCTCTCCTAGGTGTAACAATGTGCTGCAAAATAGAATGGAGAATACGAACTTGAAAAGGAAGCAGCTGAGACCGAAATAGAAGAGTACAAATGTCATCACTCAAATCCCTACGACGACATATGTTACGCACACCCTCATAGTGGACAAAATCATCAAAAGATAGGATTTTTCGAGAGGTATAAAAAGTATGACCCTCATCCGAAATACCAAGTATGTCAGTGTTCAAAAACTCAACATTAAAATCAATTGATACACCTCCAACACGAGTAACAATCCTATCTAAACGAGTGGCAGACAATTCCATATTAGAATAAAATACTCGAACTAAATTCGGATAAACTCGATCGTCAAAATCTATAGCGGACTCCCAAGGTCTAAGCATGTTTGTAAGAGTCCTATCACATACAATCAAATCCTTAAAATCCTCTATATCCACAAAATAGGAATCGAGTACCTGTCGCCCCATAAATCGAGTCTGAAAGCGTCTGAGCAAAGGAGCAGTAGGGAAGTGAATCCTTTCAAATTCAGAGGCTTCCCGTGGTGGTATGGGGTTGACTGAGGATGCATGTTTTCTTTTCCGAGGTCTCTAAGACGATTCAGCCATTGATGGTGAGAAAAGCTTGTGGAAGATGAGTTTGGTGGTTGCTGGATTGATTATGAGGTTTATAGGGAGTAGGAGAAGAAAGATTTCGATTCAATTTAGCAAGAAATGATGAAAAAATAGATCAAATTGAACAAAGACCGAACGGCTGCCCTTAGGGTTTGGATTTGAGAATTTTTTATTTTGGGCTAGATCCGAAGTTTTGAATCGGTAAAATCACTCTAAAAGTGATTTGGAAGAGTTCTATCGGTGTAATTTCTTTCGAAAATGAAGAAAAATGGAGAAGGAAGGAGAGAGAAAGCTTCAGGTGCGTGACAATGGTGAAACGGTGAGAGACTAAGTGAAGACGAAGAAGAAACCCGTGACCAGCTTATATACTTCACGAAAACGGCGAGCCGTTTTCTATAAACGGTAAGGGGTTAACTTCCAGTGAGCTTAGCATAAGAAAACGGTGAGAGGGGTAAGATAAGGGAGCTCTCTGTTTTTAAACGGTTAACTGTTAACCGTAAACGGTGAGAGGGTAACTTTCACAATGCTTTCTGATTTTAAACGGTGTACCGTTAACGCCAAACGGTGAGAGGGTAAAGAGCAAGCAAAAAACTCCTAGTTTCTGGAACTAAACGGTGATCCGTTTATGAGAAAAACGGTTATCTGTTTATTTTTATTTATTGTTTTGCACATTTGATTCAATATCCGGCCATCAAAGATAACAATTCAAGATCATGACTTTGATCTGAAAATGCTCTAAGGCCATTTTAATGCAAAATTCATGAACATATATGTTTTAAAACAATTAATCCATGCAAAACATACGTACACATTACTAGTACATTAAACTCAAGCATTTTAAGGATATTTAAACATTATATCATAATTCAAGTTATTGAATAGACTCAATAGCATATCTAGAAATGTTAATGTGAAAATTTCATCATCCAAAGTTCATGCCAAATTTTTGAAAATTGTTCTTCGCAAAGAGGTTTTGTAAAAATATCGGCGAGTTGTTTTTCCGTAGAAATAAACTCCAATGCAATATCACCCTTTTGAACATGATCTCTCAAGAAATGATGCCTAATCTCTATATGCTTGGTTCTAGAGTGCTGAATGGGATTCTTTGAAAGATTTATAGCACTTGTATTGTCACACTTAATAGGAATTTGTTCAAGCTTTATGCCATAATCTCTAAGTGTTTGTTTCATCCATAGTGCTTGTGCACAACAACTTCCTGCAGCTATACATTCAGCCTCGGTAGTTGAAAGTGCCACAGAATTTTGTTTCTTGCTAAACCATGAAACAAGTGAGTGACCTAGTATATGGCAAGTTCCACTAGTGCTTTTTTTATCAACTTTATACCCACCAAAATCCGCATCCGAAAAGCATGTTAAATCTATATAAGTTCCTCTAGGATACCAAAGACCAAGATCTATGGTTCCACTCAAATAACGAAAAATTCTTTTAACAACAAGTAAATGGGATTCCCTGGGACATGATTGAAATCTTGCACACAAACATACACTAAACACGATATCGGGTCTACTTGCAGTTAAGTAAAGTAAAGAACCAATCATACCTCGATATTTTTTAATATCAACTTCTTTACCTTTTTCATCTTTGTTAAGCTTGATTGTTGTGCTCATTGGAGTGCTCTTAGTATTTGACTCATCAATTCCAAATCTTTGACATACTTAGCTTGATTGATGAAGATTCCCTCATTGTTTTGCTTGATTTGAAGTCCAAGGAAATACTTCAATTCTCCCATCATGCTCATTTCAAATTCCTTACTCATACAAGATGAAAAATCCTTGCACAATGATTCATTAGTAGAACCAAAGATAATATCATCTACATAGATTTGAACAAAAAGTATATCTTGATTTTTATTTTTAACAAAAAGAGTAGTATCCGCTTTACCCATTGAAAAACCGTTATCCAACAAGAAATTTTTAAGCCTATTATACCAAGCTCTAGGTGCTTGTTTTAATCCATACAAAACTTTAGACAACTTATACACATGATTTGGAAATTTTTCATTTTTAAAACCAAGAGGTTGTTTTACATAAACTTCCTCCATAATATAACCATTTAGAAAAGCACTTTTAACATCCATTTGAAATAGAATAAAATCTTTATGACATGCATATGCTAACAACATTCTAATGGATTCTAATCTAACTACAGGTGCAAATGTTTCATCAAAATCAATTCCTTCTTCTTGGTTGTATCCTTGAGCCACTAATCTAGCCTTATTCCTTACAACCATACCGGATTCATCCATCACTACAAGAAAACTGACAATAGATGACATCCACTTTATGACATATTCCATTATATCATAAAAATATGATGGATTCTTGATAGAATTTCCATCTGTCAAATGATTGATGATAGACTGATGATAGAATTATTATCTATCAATAATAGATGATGGCACGATGACAGAAATTTTCTCTATCAAAATTCTGTGATAAAAATTTAATTTTGACTAGGTTTGACCGCATTTTTTACAATGATCAAACCCGGACACGGATTTTTTTAAAATTATTTTAAAATATATTTATTAGTTAATATAAATACAAACTAAAAAAAAACCCTAATTCTATTTCTATCCGCCTCGCCTCTCACTCTCTCGGTCTCTCGCACATCATGCACAAACGCATCAAGCTGTGGCTGGGTTCGCCAAAGTCAAACAATCATCCGGGTTCGCCATCGCCACAAGGTCGGGTTTGCCCGTCACGGTCCACGCCCCGTCACAAGCTTGGGTTCCCCACCGCCGCGTCGCAACTCGTTTGGTTCACCACCGTCAAGGCTTGCAGCTCCCGGCTCTATTCATCATCATCGGCGGTCTTTTGGCGGATACCACCTTCACCATCTACCGCCGTGAACACCACCGACACGGCGTGAATTGTGAGTTTCTGGCCTCTCGGTTTTGATGCTATTATACTTTGTGTTGACTTATATGATTTGTGATATGTTTGCTTTGATATTGATTAATGCTTGGTTCTTTGATTTATGCGTTAAATATTGTTGATTGTTGCTTTTAATAGATTCAAAATTGGATGTTTAAAATTTTAGAAAATAAATTATGTCGACTTGTTAATAAATTCGAAATGGTATCTTTAAAGTGTTAGAACGTTCTCATCATCAATGGTTATCTATCAAAGCACTTACAGGTATTTGGACTTACATCAAGCTTACTCTTGCTTCTACTGTCATGCTTTGGTTAGTACAAATTCTCCCCTCCCTCCTTTGACGTTATCTGTGTGAGTATATATGAGGGAATTACAAACCCAGACCCTCTTATAGCATTCCAAGAGATTTTACCCACAAACTAATTGACCTACATAATATCCGCCCGCATTTTATAATAGCAAGTCATGGGAGTCTGTGACTTTATCATGATGATTGATCTTGCATATCCTATATAGTTCGATATTAATTTATATATTCATTGATTTAGTTTGAGATTTGGCACAATCAAGAACTCGCACCTATATCGTGACTCCTTCCTAATCCAACAATCTTAATGGACTCCATCAGAGTTCTGTATTTTCATCCATCCCTTATTCTTCAACATTTGCATTTTAAAGATAGAAAACTTTTGAAAATTACATGGTGGTGGTTCATTAATATCAGTGTGAATTAACTTAACTGGGACATAAATGTTATGTTGGGCTTTATCTCCAAAGAGTTAGTTATAATGCTGCAAATTTTGATATTCTAGTACTTTGGTTTCTCTCTGAAAGTGTAATGTTAATATTCTTCAAACTGATTGCTGCATTCGAGTGAGCAATGAACTCGGAGCAGCTCACCAAAAAGCTGTAAAATTTTCAGTTTTAGTAGTGAACGCAAATGGTATCTTCGTCAGCGTGGTCTTCAGTGCAGTTGTTTTGATCTTCCGCGCTGATTTAAGTAAACCATTCGCAAGTGATTCCGAGGTTGTCCATGCTGTTTCAAATATGATACCTTCGCTTGCCATCTCTGTTTTTCTCAATGGCATTCAACCTATACTTTCAGGTAATGTAATACGTGATGATGAAAAGCTATGCTTCATCTTGACGTCGGTTTAAGCTTTTCTATTCCTTTGGCACTTTTCAGGTGCGGCCATTGGGAGTGGATGGCAAGTCAGAATTCTGCGATGTTAACTTGGCTCACATTATATAATGGGCCTTATGGGATGTCCGCTTGGTTTCAAAACAAGCTTAGGATTCAGAGTTGGATTCAGATTATTATTATTGATTATGAAACTAGATGCTTGTTGATCTTAGTTTTCAAGGAATTTGGGGAATGCGTGCTATCTCTCTCTTGAAAATGATAGCTCCGATTTCTTCCGCCGTAACAAATTGGAATGTTGAGGTATCATCTTGGTTTTGAATTCTGGAACTCAGTCATCTGGGCTTCGTTGCTCCGCAGCAATTTATCACAACTGGTATTGCTTGGGTTGTGATAAATTGCTGTCACAAGCTTGGGACAAGTTTGATTTATGCTTGAAATATTGTCATAAACTCCACAGCAATTTATCACGCCGCCGTCACAAGCTTGGGTTCCCCACCGTTGCTGCGTCGCAACTCGTTTGGTTCACCACCGTCGAAGGCTTGCAGCTCCTCGGCTCCTCTATTCATCATCATCGGCTCCTCGGCTCCTCTAGATAAATCTTTATAATGATATTTTGGCTATATTCATTGCTGCACATACAAATTGAGTTTAAAGTTGCAATGATTCTATTGCATCTAAAACCCAAGAGTTTTACTGTAGTAGTTGATTCTTTATAATGATAGTGCTCCGTATATTCTATTGCTCATGCAGGTTGAAAGAAGTTTTTGGATTTGAGAGATTTTCTGGATATTTGTTGACAAGGCGATTGAGGGAGAAGTTCCACACGATAAGATTTCATGGCTTCTTAGCTTGTAAATCTTGAAACATTTGCTCTTAGTTGCTTGATTTTGTCTTTTGAATTGACATTGTTTGATATAACTGTTGGATACAAGTATTTTTTGATGTTATTAATGTAAAGTATTTTTGGACTTAATAAATGTATAATCTAATTTTTGGTTCATTTTGAATTTGTAATTGAATTTCATATACATGAACGTATAAATTTAAATGAAATAATTCATAATTTCTTTCAATATAAATTTAGATCCTGTGATAGAAAATATTAATCATAAATTAAGTCACAAACAAAATAAACAAAATAATTTATGATAGAAATTATCAATCATAAATTCTATCACAAGCCAAGTATTTTACCCGCTAAAATTATTCAGCTAAAATTTAAAAAAAATAATTTTCCCGCCAAAAAATTAATTATTATACTCATTTTTGTTTATGACAGACATATGATATTTAAACACTATCATAAGTTAATGACATATTTTTTATCTATCATAAAAGAGTGACGGGTACATAGACGATAGATAATTTCACTGTCATCCACCCCCCTTTATGATAGATTTTTGCAGTCATCTATTGCCAGTTTTCTTGTAGTGCATCTTATTCCTAAATACCCATTTAGTACCTATGATGGATTAATGTTCCGGTTTATGAACCAATTCCCACACATTATTTCTCTCAAATTGATTCAACTCCTCTTGCATTGCCATAATCCAATACTCATCATTTTCCGCATCCGCAAAGGATTTTGGTTGCTCACATGTGTTCTTAAGTGATGATCTAGTAGTAACACCTCTAGATGGATCTTCTAAAATGGCATCCGAAGGGTGAGAAGAAACATACCTCCACTCTTTGGGGAGTGTTTGAATAGTAACTTCTTGCTGTTCCATACTTCTTAGCTCTTCTTGATCATCCTCTTGATTTTCTTGTAGAGCATTCTCTTGATTATCCTTTGATGATTCTTCTTGTAACTCTCAATCTGCATCATCATTAACAACTCCTTTCTTCGCAGAGGAGGGGTTAGACTCATCAAAAGAAACATGCATAGACTCTTCCACAACCAAGGTTCTTTTATTATAAACTCTATAAGCTTTGCTTGAACTTGAATACCCAAGAAAAATACCAACATCGGATTTTGGATCAAATTTACCAATATTGTCTTTTGTGTTCAAAATAAAACATTTACAACCAAAAACTTTGAAATAACCAATATTGGGTTTTCTATCTTTCCAAAGCTCATAGGGAGTTTTATTAAGAAGAGATCTAACCAACACCCGATTTAAAACATAACAAGCGGTGTTGACGGCTTCGGCCCAAAAATACTTAGGTAAAGCATTTTCATTCAACATGGTTCTAGTCATTTCTTGAATAAATCTATTCTTTCTCTCAACAACTCCATTTTGTTGTGGAGTTCTAGGTGATGAAAATTGATGCTCTATGCCCAAGTCATTACAAAAAGACTCAAATGCATAATTTTTAAATTCTCTACCATGATCACTTTTAATGCAAGAAATAGAATAACCCTTTTCATTTTGAACCTTTTTACAGAAAATTTTAAAAGAATCATCCTTATTAGCTAAGAACAATACCCATGTGAATCTAGAATAATCATCCACAATTACAAAAGCATAATACTTGCCATTTAAGCTAGCATATCTAGATGGTCCAAACAAATCCATGTGAAGTAGTTGAAGAGGTTTTGAAGTAGAAACATGATTCTTGTTTTTGAAATAGGTTTTGATTTTTTTTCCAAATTGACAAGCCTAAAAAATTTTATCCTTTTGAAAATTGATTTTTGGAAGTCCTTTAACTAAATCATTTTTCGAAAATTTTAAAATCAAATCCATATTTGTATGACCTAGTCTTCTATGCCATAACCAACCATCATCATATAATGCTGAAAAACATTTATCATGAATAGATGCAACATCCATGTCAATGGCATAAACATTACCACATCTATTTCCAATAAACAAGACCTTTCTAACGCATGCATCTTCAATAATACATCTAGACTTATCAAACACTACTTTATAACCTTTGTCACACAATTGACTAATACTAATCAAGTTGTGTTTCAAATTTTCAACCAAACAAACATTTTCAATCAAGGTTGATGAAATTTTACCGACATTTCCGATTCCAAGAATCCTCCCTTTTGAATTATCTCCAAAAGAAACATCTCCACCGTTTTTGAGTTTTGTAAAACTTGAAAACAATGCATAGTTTCCAGCCATGTGTCTTGAACATCCACTATCCAAGAACCATTTATTCTTCTTCTTCTTTAAGCCCTGCAGAAAAAATCTCAAGTTTTAGGTACCCAAACCTTTTTGGGTCCTTGAGTGTTAGCAATGGTTCCTTTTGGAACCCAAATACATTTCATACCATAATATGCATTTCTTTTTACCATGCATATATTTTTCATATGATCATCTTGATTACAATAATGACAAACAACTTGATTATTAAGAGATGTGCTCTTCACAAAATAATTCTTGCAATATTTTTGTTTCAAATTTGGCTTATAGCCAAGTCCTCCTTTATCAAACACACACTTTTGTGAATTAAGCAAGTTATCCAATATCTTTTGACCATTTGTAAACTTTAGCACAATTTCATTTAGATCATTGCTCTTCTTTTTAAGTATTTCATTTTCATTTTTTAATTTATTCACATGTGACTCTAGATGCTCATGTGAAGTGCTAGAATTCTTAAATAGAGCAATTTTATCAAGCAATGTTTTATTCTCTAATTCAAGACATGTAATCTTAGCACTAAATGAATCATTTTCATTTTTGAGTTCTACCATCTTCTTTTTAAGGTAAACATTCTTCTTACCAATTTTCATCAATTCATCATGCAATTCTCTAAAGGCATCATGTAACTCATCATAGGTAGGAAGATCATTTACCTCATCTAATTCGTTATTTGATTCATCTCCAATTGCCATAAGAGCTAGATTTGTCATTTCTTGATGCTCTTCATCCTCACTCGTTTCTTCATCGCTATCGTCCCACGTGGCCATCATTGCTTTCTTCTTAAACTTATTGAGAATAGGGCATTCCGATCTTATATGTCCGGGTTTCTTGCACTCATAGCATTTGATTGCTTCCTTTTTCTCCTTTTGATTCTTGAAGTCTCTAAACTTTCTTCGTTCACCGATTTTCTTGAAGAATTTTCTGAATCTCCTTGCTAGCATCGCCAACTCCTCGTCATCCGGTTCACTCTCTCCATCACTCTCATTCTTTGTAGCTTTGAGAGCAATACTTTTCTTCTTCTCCTCAATTTCTCTTTTGGCTGCCAAATCTTGCTCATAAGAAATAAGAGAACCGATTAGATCATCAATAGGTAAGACATTCAAATCTTTGGCTTCCTCAATGGCAGTTCTTTTTGGTCTCCATTCCTTAGGAAGTGATCTAATGATTTTCTTAACTTTCTCACTATTTGAGAATGTTTTTCCTAGGGCTCCTAGAGTGTTCACTATGTCCGTAAATCTACTATACATAGAATATACACTCTCATTTTGTTCTATTTGAAACAATTCATATTGTCGAGTGTACCTACTAATTTTAGATTCTTTCACTTGATTAGTGCCTTCATAGACAACTTCGAGTTTGTGCCAAATTTCATAAGCACTTTCACAACTAGACACTCTATGAAATTCTTTCTTGTCTAATGCACAAAATAAGGCATTCATAGCTTTGGAATTTAGAGAAGCTTTTCTCTTTTCCAATTCATTCCATTCCCATGAAGGTTTTGGAATGTCTTCCCCAATTTCATTTTTGGTCAAAGGCATAAAAGGACCATCACATACAACTTCCCAAATTTCGTAATCTAGGGCTTGCAAGTAAATTCTCATCCTAGTTTTCCAATATGGGTATTCATTTCCATCAAAGATTGGTGGTCTAGTTGTGGATTGTCCTTCCCTAAAGGTTGAGTCACTTTGAGTTGCCATGGATCTTTTACTCTAGACGGTTAAGTCTTAACAAGAGAACCAAGCTCTGATACCAAATGAAATACTAACTAGGCAACCCAAGAAGGGGGGTGAATTGGGTTTTTAAAAAATAAGCAAATAAAATTCAATGAAATAGTAACTAAGCAAGCAAATTCGAAATAAACAAAGTAATGTGCAATAAAAAATAAAAAGATAGGGTAAGAGAGATCAAACACAATGATTTTTACGTGGTTCGGCTATCCCCGCCTACGTCCACGCCTCCAAGCACACCGGGCTTGAGGATTCCACTAAGCAAGCCACCAAGGCCTCAAAAGTTTACAATTGACTTCCAAGGTGTCAATAAACCTTTACAACAAGAGATTATTTCCAATCTCTTAACCCAAGTGTATCCCAACACTTACAATCGCTCAAAACAAAAATTACAAGTTGTTCTTCTCTCACACAATCTTTAAGATTACAAATCAAAGCCCAATGTGTGAATAAAATGAAGTAAGAATGTGTTCAAGGCTCTATGAAGATTGTATAAATGTGTATAAGCTCAATAGTTGTGTTGTGATCAGACTTTGATATGATTTGAATGAGCTTATTTATACTTGGAGCTGAAAACTAGTCGTTATAGCCTTTTTCCCAGAAAATGGATCGCCGTTTACCCGTTTAACGGTTCACCGTTTGCGCTGGTCAAAGTTACCGTTGTGCTGATTTCAAATAAACAATTGACCGTTAGTCACTTACCCTTTCGCCGTTAAAATCCAGAGACCTGCACAACAAAAATCTCTATCCGTTTTGGCTAAACGGTTAAGGCTTTAAGAACAAGAATATATTGAAATTATCGGTTAGCCGTTTCCACGTTAACGGTTCGCCGGTAAATTCCAGAGACTTATACAACACATTTCAACTAGCCGTTTTCACTAAACAGCTAAGGCTTAACAAAGTATGCCTTTCTGGAAATTAACGGTTAACCGTTATTAGTTAACGGTTCGCCGGTTATTTCCAGTAGCCTTTAAAATAAAAATCTTAACCGATTTGCTTTAAACGGTAAGAGGTTAACATAAAAATCCTTTCTGAATGTTATCGGTTAACCGTTAAAATAAACGGTTCACCGTTTAATTCCAGTAACTTAAAACATAAAATGCTTAATTGGTTAAGACTTAAGAAATAACCCTTTTCAGAAAGATTAGGCTTTACCATAAACGGTTAGCGTTTTAAATCCAGTGATTGATTTTTAACAAGTTATAAAGTAATCGGTTGAATCCTTAGACATTAACCTTTCTCTGCATTTTATCGGTTAACCGTTAATATTAACAGTTCACCGATTATTTCCAGAAATACGCATTTTTGCAGAGATGTTCCAATTTTTTTCAAAAACTTGTAAATACTCATAGAAAACTTCTGACTTTTAAGAAAGTGTTTGTAATTATGAAAACTCCAATATATTTATCAAAAGGTTTGTTATCATCAAAATCAATAAAAAGAACATTTACATGTTAACAATTTCAAATTTATATTGTTTAATTAGTATTGAGTCTTAAAAATAAATTTTATTTTTAATATTATCTATTTTATTTAAAAGAATAAATTTTTAATGTTACTTATTTTTTAAAAGAAAATATTATTCATTTTTATTTTTTAATATTATTTAATCATGGACTTATTACTATATCTATTCTCAGAAAAACTTAAATAATATAAAATAAAATAAAATAATCAGTATGAGCTTTAAAAAATAAATATTATTTTTAATATTTTTCATTTTTGTTTTAGTTTATAGTATTTTGTCATAGGCTTATTATTAGATTTATTCTTTGAAAAAACTAAATATATTAAATAAAAGGGATATTATCATTTTACTACTAAAGTTTTACTGACATATCATGTCAGTACAAAGGTTTGCCGAAAAGTGCATTTTACTACCAAAGTTTTGCATAGTTATCATTTCACTACAATTCCGTTAACAAAACGTTAATGTTTAACAGAAATTATGTTAAAAATCGATTTTACCCCTAAGAGTTTGGTAGTAAAATGATAATTCTCCTAAAAATTCGGTAGTAAAATGATAATTCCACTAAAATTTCAGTAGTAAAATGATAATTCCCTTAAAAATTTGGTAGTAAAATGATAATTTATGTATCACATTAACAAAAATTTTGATACCCTTTACATCGAAGAAGAAATTTTTAACGTTCTTAACGGAATGGTAGTGAATTGATAACGACGCAAATGTTTGGTAGTAAAATACACTTTTCGGTAAACCATGGTACTGACATGAAATGTCAGAATAAGTTTAGTACTAAAATGATAATATCCCTAAATAAAATAAAATAATCACTATTGAGTCTTAAAAAATAACTTTTAATAAATAATATTTAATTTATTTAAAAGCATAAATTTTTAATATTATTTATATCATTAAAAATTATTATTATTTTATTTTATTTTATTTAACATTATATAGTCATAGACTTATTATTATATTTATTCTTTCATAAAACTAAACAATGTTAAATAGAAAAAAATAAGCAATAATGAGTCTAAAAATTAATGTTATTTTTAATTATTTTATTTTATTTTATATTATATTATATTATGTAATCATAGGCTTATTATTATATTTATTCTTTTAAAAACTTAATAATATTAAATAAAATAAAATAATCAATGGTGAGTGTTAAAAGATAAATATTATTTTTTATATTATTTATTTTATTTTATATTATTTAGTTATATGCTTATTATTATATTTATTCTTTTAAAAAGCTAAATAATTTTAAATAAAATAAAATTATATTTTAGAAGGTCACTAGCCAAAGCACATAAACTTATAAATAAATGTAAATAAAAAAGTAAATAATATTAAATAAAATAAAATTATATTTTAAAAGGTCACAATCAAAACACATAAACTTAAAAATAACTGTAAATAAAATGGAATGTAAGGGGTTAAATAAAATTTATCATCACAAAAGAAAAAAATCTGTGATACCTTGCAACTGTTGTAAGGGAGCTGAGTCCCAAATAAAAATATTTATGAAATTAATTGGTTTTCTTTTTAGCAGAAAAGCACACAAAAATTTACTATTTTATGTGTCATTTTCTTTTGGACGTGGTCTAACTAACAGTTGAGGGAGAGTAATAATGTAGGAAATGAAAACAACATATTTGACTAAAAAATCTCTACCATTAATTCTAAATAAATAGGTAACCTGTTACCTAAGTAGCAGGTAACTACTCTTTTTTGTTCAAGTTCTAGGTTACATTTACTAATCTTATGTGTGATTTACAAGTTTTATGTAACATTTACCAGTTAATGTTGATTTACAAGTTTTATGCAACATTTACAAGTTTTTGTTTTGTTTACAAATTCTTCTTACAATTTACAACTCTAACATTAATTTACCTATTTTTCTATTAATTTACTAGTTTTATGTGTGGTTTACAAATTTTTTATTTCATTTCACACCTAATGTCAATTTACAAGTTCTATGTCATTTTTCTAAGTTTTTATTTTGTTTACAAGTTCTTCTTACAAATTACAACTCTAATATTAATTTACCTCTTTTTCCATCATTTTACTAGTTTTATGTGTGATTTACAAATTTTTTGTATCATTTCACACTTAATGTCAATTTACAAGTTCTATGTCATTTTTCTAAGTTTTTGTTTTGTTTACAATTCATTATTGTAATTTAAAACTCCAACATTAATTTACTCTTTTTTCCATCAATTTACTAGTTTTAGGCGTGGTTTATGTATTTTTTGTTTTATTTCTCACTTAATGTTAATTTACAAGTTCGATGTTATTTTTTTAAGTTTTTGTTTTGGTTACAAGTTCTTCTTACAATTTACAACTCCAACATTAATTTACCTATTTTTCCATCAATTTACTAATTTTATGTGTGATTTATACTTTTTTGTTTCATTTCACACTTAATGTCAATTTACAAGTTTTATGTTATTTTTCTAAGTTTTTATTTTGTTTACAAGTTCTTCTTGCAAATTACAACTCCAACATTAATTTACCCATTTTCCCATCAATTTACTAGTATTATGGGTGATTTACAATTTTTTTTATTTCATTTCACACTTAATGTCAATTTACAAGTTCTATATCATTTTTCTAAGTTTTTGTTTTGTTTACAATTACTTCTTGTAATTTACAACTCCAACATTAATTTACTCTTTTTTCCATCAATTTACTAGTTTTATCTGTGTTTTACGTATTTTTTGTTTTATTTCTCACTTAATGTCAATTTACAAGTTCTATGTCATTTTTCTAAGTTTTTATTTTGTTTAAAAGTTCTTCTTACAATTTACAACTCCAACATTAATTTACCTATTTTTCCATTAATTTACTAGTTTTATGTGTGATTTATACATTTTTTGTTTCATTTCACACTTAATGTCAATTTACAAGTTTTATGTCATTTTTCTAAGTTTTTGTTTTGTTTACAAGTTCTTCTTGCAAATTACAACTCCAATATTACTTTACCAATTTTTCAGCAATTTACTAGTATTATGGGTGATTTACGAATTTTTTTGTTTTATTTCACACTTAATGTCAATTTACAAGTTCTATATCATTTTTTTAAGTTTTTGTTTTGTCTATAATTCCTTCTTGTAATTTACAACTCGAACATTAATTTACTCTTTTTTCCATCAATTTACTAACTAGTTTTATCTGTGCTTTACATATTTTTTGTTTTATTTCTCACTTAACGTCAATTTACAAGTTCTATGTCATTTTTCTAAGTTTTTATTTTGTTTACAAGTTCTTCTTACAATTTACAACTCCAACATTAATTTACTTATTTTCCCATCAATTTACTAATTTTATGTGTGATTTATACTTTTTTGTTTCATTTCATACTTAATGTCAATTTGCAAGTTTTATGTCATTTTTTTAAATTTTTGTTTTGTTTACAAGTTATTCTTGTAAATTACAACTCCAACATTAATTTACCAATTTTTCCATCAATTTACTAGTTTTATGTGTGTTTTTCACATTTTTTGTTTCATTTCACACTTAATGCCAATTTAAAAATTTTATGTCATTTTTCTAAGTTTTTATTTTGTTTACAAGTGTTTCTTGCAATTTACAACTCCAACATTAATTTACCCAAATTTCCATCAATTTACTAGTTTCATGTGTGATTTACATAATTTTTTGTTTCATTTCACACTTAATGTCAATTTACAAATTCTATGTCATTTTTGTAAGTTTTTGTTTTGTTCACAAGTTCTTCTTGTAAATTACAACTCCCACATAATTTACCCAATTTTCCATCAATTTACTAGTTTCATGTGTGATTTACACATTTTTCGTTTCATTTTACACTTAATGTCAATTTACAAGTTCTATGTCATTTTTTTAAGTGTTTGTTTTGTTCACAAGTTCTTGTTGCAAATTCTAACTCTAACATTAATTTGTCCATTTTTCCATCAATTTACTAGTTTTATATGTGTTATTCACATTTTTTGTTTCATTTTACAGTTAATGTCAATTTACAAGTTCTATATCTTTTTTCTAGGTTTTTGTTTTGTTCACAAGTTGTTGCAAATTCCAACTCCAACATTAATTTACCTATTTTTCTATCAATTTAATAGTTTTATGTGTGCTTTTCACATTTTTTGTTTAATTTCACACTGAATATCAATTTATAAGTTATTTTTCTATGTTTTTGTTTTGTTTACAAGTTCTTCTTGCAAATTACAACTCCAACATTAATTTACCTCTTTTCCCATTAATTTACTAGTTTTATGTGTGGTTTACAAAGTTTTTGTTTCATTTCACACTTAATATCAATTTACAAATTCTATGTTATTTTTCTAAGTTTTTGTTTTGTTTACAATTTCTTCTTGTAATATTCAACTCTAACATTAATTTACTCTCTTTTCCATCAATTTACTAGTTTTATGTGTGGTTTACATGTTGTTTGTTTTATTTCTCACTTAATGTCAATTTACAAGTTCTATGTCATTTTTTTAAGTGTTTGTTTTGTTCACAAGTTCTTGTTGCAAATTCTAACTCTAACATTAATTTGTCCATTTTTCCATCAATTTACTAGTTTTATATGTGTTATTCACATTTTTTGTTTCATTTTACAGTTAATGTCAATTTACAAGTTCTATATCTTTTTTCTAGGTTTTTGTTTTGTTCACAAGTTGTTGCAAATTCCAACTCCAACATTAATTTACCTATTTTTCTATCAATTTAATAGTTTTATGTGTGCTTTTCACATTTTTTGTTTAATTTCACACTGAATATCAATTTATAAGTTTTATGTTATTTTTCTATGTTTTTGTTTTGTTTACAAGTTCTTCTTGCAAATTACAACTCCAACATTAATTTACCTCTTTTCCCATTAATTTACTAGTTTTATGTGTGGTTTACAAAGTTTTTGTTTCATTTCACACTTAATATCAATTTACAAATTCTATGTTATTTTTCTAAGTTTTTGTTTTGTTTACAATTTCTTCTTGTAATATTCAACTCTAACATTAATTTACTCTCTTTTCCATCAATTTACTAGTTTTATGTGTGGTTTACATGTTGTTTGTTTTATTTCTCACTTAATGTCAATTTACAAGTTCTATGTCATTTTTCTAAGTTTTTGTTTTATTTACAGGTTTGTCTTGCAATTTACAACTCCAACTTTAATTTACCAAATTTTCCATCATTTTACTAATTTTATGTGTGGTTTACGCATTTTTTATTTCATTTAACACTTAATTTCAATTTATTAGTTTTATATCATGTTTCTAGGTTTTTATTTTGTTTACACATTTTTCTTCTAATTTGTAACTCCATCATTAATTTACCTCTTTTTCCATCAATTTATTACTTTTATGTGTAGTTTACACATTTTGTTTTTTGTTTCATTTCACACTTAATATCAATTTACTAGTTTTATGTCATTTTTCTAAGTTTTTGTTTTGTTTACACTTTTTTCTTCTAATTTACAACTCCATCATTAATTTACCTCTTTTTTCATCAATTTACTAGTTTTATTTAGTGAAAGGTACATTTTCTATAAGACACAATTAATTGGACATGTCTTTACTATAAGACACTATTTATTTTGAAAATTTTCCAACAGGTGAATTAATCACTTTACGAATAAAACACTGGCTCATTTGTTGTTCATCAATCTTTTAATCATTATTTTGAGTCATTAAAGTGTTTATCACCATTCTAAGGACCATTAACGTGTTTGTTAATCAATCACTGATCGTCATTCGGCGGCTTATTAATTTGTTGTTCATCAATTCTATAACTCATTAATGTGTTATTCATTAATATGTTGATCACCATTCTATGGCTCTGAAAAGTGGTGGTTGTTTTTTTTTTAATTGATTTTCGTACTAATTAATCAGTGTTGGAATCTGATTATGGTTGTTATTTTCCGGCTTATTCTCTAGCCCATTCCCATTAATCATTGGAAAATGATTTTACTGTCTTGCACTTGCTCATCAATTTATAGCCCATTCCTATTAATCACTAGAAGGTCAATGTCACTTTCTTGCTAATTAACCAATGGTGGAAGGTATACTTTCATGTTGATTACCTGCGGTGTAAAGCGTTTGTTATAATAAAAGCCTCTAAAAGGCCTGTTCTTAGAGGACTCAATGGTGAAAGGCGGTTGCTATACTCTTCCAAATCAACAATAGACTCTCCAAGTCATTCGCTTGAAGGTGACTTTCGAAGGATTTGCCTTACAACTTTCAAGAAATCCTCAAAATGATTACGAATGAATACTAGAACACACACGAGTGTGTAAAATGGTCCTACAAACTATTTGGAGATATAATCAAATGAGGCAAGAAGATCCAATACTTATAGCTACATCTAAAAGCCCTGAATCTGTTATTGGATTATGAATTATGAATGTCACCCCCAAAACTATCGTATACCCTGCCTAACAAATTATTCCTATCCATCATACAAGATCTTTCACATTATTGAGTGTGCATACGACTTTTTAATATCTATATCTACACCAATGTTGAAAAGCTTACTACACCATAATAGCTATTAAGAACTCTAATTTTATATTCTCGAGTAATTAATTGATGATTGCAGTTCATATCTCAAGTGGAAAACCAAGAAAGTGCTTAGCTCCCAATAAATAGAAAAATCATAGTACCATGAACATAACTGGCAATATAATTAGTATTATTAGCAATACTAACTAATTCTCAATGATAATGTGGACTTGAATAAGATAAAGCAGCAATCCACTAGTGCTATAAAAAAAATCACAAGAAGAATCAATAAGCTTAATCTCATTAGAGTTGTGATTTGTGAACAAATTAGAACTTCATGGTTGAAACTTTGATCCACATGCATGTTAATTGGCCAAACGACCAAACTCACTTTCTTACGGAATTCCCATGACCCATAAAGAGTGGCGACGGGGTTTCATGAAACTTTGTTGCATCGTTGCAAAAACCTTTTTGAATTGAGGTTTAGCAGTTTTAGATTTTATTTTGAATTGGATTATTGGCACCCCTCTAATCTCCTCATGAAGCCCCTTTTTCAGTTATATTTATTTGATTTATAAAAATCTCTCTTTTTTTCAATATAATCTTTTAATTTCTTTTTATTGCTAAAACCCAAAGTAATGTTGTGTTATTTCTTATTTCTTTTGCAATCTTATTTTTACCCTACATGCAAATTAAAAAGTTTTCTAGGTGATGAATTTTTTAAAGCTAATCATTGGCTTAAATTACACATATTTTAAATTATAATTTGAAAGCAATCTTAAAAATAAAATTATTTAATCAATAACAAATAGGAAAAGAACAATAGATTATTCTAAATCTGTGCAATTTATTTTATTTAGATAGAAGTAATATGTTGAAAATTTTAAAAAAATAAAGAAAAAGAATTGATTATGAATGCAAGTAGTTTGTTAATATGAGTGTGTGTGAGCGCGCGTGCGCGTGCATGCGAGTGTGGTGCACGTGTGCGCGCGCGTGTGGATAAACTATTGATGCATGGCGCAATAGCTAAACAAATATCTTCGTCCTCTTCTGATTTGAATTTCTCTTGAATAAAAGTTCATATGTTGATTGGTGGATAATAAATTTAAAATATAAAGAAATTAAATCATGTCCATACGTTATTGCTGCATGGCGCATTTGAAATGCTAGATTAGGAAAGAGTCTTAATCCA
Source organism: Citropsis articulata (assembly GCA_030449925.1). Lineage (NCBI taxonomy): Eukaryota > Viridiplantae > Streptophyta > Magnoliopsida > Sapindales > Rutaceae > Citropsis > Citropsis articulata. The sequence continues at coordinate 1,358,572 of JASUUH010000110.1, read as the reverse complement.
TACATAAAATTCTACTTATATTTTTTCTTTTACCGAACCAGATACAAAACTTGTACAAGTAAAAATTGTTTATCTTGAATCTCAGATGAACTCGATATCTGTCTCCATGTTTGTTTCAGATATTGATTCTCACATGGACACTATAAAATATCATAAAAATTAACATAGTGTATCAAGTCAAATTATAAAATTACCTTTCTTTTTTGAAACAACTAAATTTTGTTTGTCAAATCAAGTTAGTATGTACAAGTTTGTGATTTGTGTTTATAACTCAATCATGCCTATGTGGTGCTGCCCTTTATTTTTTCTTGTGATTTGTTTTCTTGATGACGCTAAACTTGCAGAATTTCAGACTAATCTCCCTCTCAAATCACTGCTAATTGGAATATTAGTATGTCCCTTAATAATAAAGAATAATGCTATTATTACTGAAAATAGTTTTTAAAAAAAAGTTACTCTCTTCAGTAGTAATTTCGGCATTGCACAAAAAGGGAATGGATTTACAATATCACTGCCTGTAGTAGTAGTTGTTTTTTTTCTTCGCCCCAATAATGTCATTATTCTTTGTGTAATTATAGGAAAGCTCCATATTCCACTAAACGCAGGCACTGCCAGGCAGCATTCTTGCCCTGGCCAAAAAGCAGGCATCAATCTAGCAATTTCTAGCATTCTTGCCCTGGCCAAAAAGCGGGCATCAATCTAGTAGTTTCTCAGGCTTAAGCTAAACCAGAAGAGCATGGATAATTTCTTTTACTTTGAATTAGTTTGTGTTACTTAAATTCATAACTAAAGCCCACTAAGCCACTTGATGACAGGTAACTGAGAATACCAATAGCATAACTAATATACTTAAATTTGCATACATCAAGGGTATGTTTGGTTGAGGTATTAAAACTCATTGCATTAAATTTATATAGGCCTATGTTTGATAGATAAAAAACTACAACAGCACTGCATTAATGAGCCTAAACTAATGCGGCAACTGCCATTTGCTTTTTTCTTTTTTCTTTTTTTCTTTGCCGTTTGCTTTTTTTTTCTTTTTTTCTTTCACTTTTACATTATCTTTTGCTTTTGACTTTTGCTTTTGCTTTATAATAATATGGGACCATTGAAAAGAAAATTTCTTATGGCTTTCTGTTGCCAATCTGTATTGGATTTAGCTATTTCAGAAACCATGTTTGCTCATTTTTAGTAAGTAATCTTATGAAACGATACAACAATTGGACTTCAAAATTTGTTTTCTTGTCATTTTCATCATTAAAATGGATAATAGGCCAATCAACTCTAGAAAAATTTATCTATTCAATTTATACACCAACACATTGAAATTTAGAAGTAAGCCCTTCAAATTTTCAACACATTGAAATTCGCACATGGAACTTTAGCTTGTGACGGGGGAGGAGTCAAGAACCGGCACACTTTAATTTCAAAGACCCAAAGACACGAAATTAAAAGGTTCTTTGCATAAGCTACATATCTAGAATGATCTTATAACTTTACCTTAACATTTGATATATATGGTGTATCAGAAGTTTTTAATAGAATATTACTTGTAAAATTCCATACACTTAAAAGCCAATTAGTATCTACCTCAATGGCCTTTCTCGAGGCCTCGCGTAGAAAAACATGAAATTTGTAAGACTATTGAATAAATTAAGAAAATGTTTCTAACACAAAAATACAAATAAACAATAAAATACCTTTCGGTTGGCTTTCTTTGCTTCCCAAACTTTCTCTTTATGAAATCTTAAGAACAAAAAAAGAATAGAAAAATCATCAGTTGCTCCAGAGTATTAAAAACATCTATGATACTTCGTAAACCATCAGTTTTAAATCATCCTTTTGATCTTCAGCTAATGCCTCTTCCTCAATCATCTAATAAATGAACTCCTACTGTTCATAGGTGCATTTACAAATTAATTTTCTTTTTCATTTTTTAAGGGAGGGGGACGGTAACATCACATAAATAATTCAGCAATATCATTATGCTTAACTCCAACTCCACATTAACCAAATGGTGAAAATAACTGTAGGTTGTACCAAACACAACCATAAAATATAATTCACATAAGCTTTGTTAAATTCCCAATCAAACTTTCAAATAACCTACAGGAATAAAAAGAGATAAAGAAGCAAGTCAACTTTGTCAAAGTTTTAGAGATTCATTCCAATAAAGGTAAGCTTGAGAGTTTATTCAAATATATACTTATGATTCTTTAAAATAAAAAGTTGACGTTTATTCATAATATGGCCCACTTGAAAATCATCTGCTATCCTAGAAACATAGTTGAGATTTTAAATTACTATGTGAGGCCATTATAAGCCAAGAAAAGGCAGAGTGCAAAAGAAAACTGTGATAAATTTTGAAGAATGAAATCAGGTTATGATCAATGCAATTAAAAAAACATTAAGATAGATTATGTAATTTGTTTTCCTTAATGGATTGATATCCTTGAACGCCTAATCCACACCAAAAGAACTTGCTATAACATACACCGCTTGAACACCTGATCCACACCAAAATCTATATAGTTTGTACATTATGAAACCTAAAAAAATCATAGTTCATGCAGGTATTTCATCAAACACCATCAAGATACTCTTTAACCAAATTAAAAATTACAAATCCACCCAAAAAATGATCCTTCGTAAAGACCACTTGTCTGATCTAGTACGTGTACCTACTAAATGAATTGAAGATAATACTAAAGTTTCTTCATCGTCTGTTGTTTTTTGAGCAAGAATAAACATAAAAACTTGTAAATCCGAATTTAAACACATATTGAATTATATGCAGAAACTGATAAACCAAGATTGTGCTGCTAATTTATGGTCAGAAAATGATCACAAAATCATAAAATCCTTTTAGTTCACGTTGCAAGAACCCTCTAAGCTTTTCTTGACTTAAATTTTCTTTAAATTGCTCTTTGCATATTCTTTGCTTAACTTCTTTTATTGTTGGATTTGCTCTCTATTTATAACATTACAAGAAGTAGTGATCATCTTCTCAATGATCACTAAATAAGTTTAAAAAATTATTGGAGTGATCATCTTCTTAATGATCACTTAATATCTTTCAATATAATATTTAAGATATTATAGAGTTCTAACTCAAAATAATCACTTGCTCTTGGTCATGCTTCCCTCATGGGTGACCTCAAAGTGATAGAACCTCATTTACATATATAAATATTAACATATGATGGGATGCTTATGATGCAATGAGAACTCTTTGTTCAAGCCTAAAAAACTTAATTATCATACTAGCAAATGCAACTTGCGACCCATGAATAACAAGCAGGAGTTATATTGCTTTGAATCTCAATTGTATTCTATACAAAAGAGCCGTTCATCATATATCATAAATTTCATATTCTTACATCAAATTCAAGCATATTAAGTCCCGTATCAAAAGCTATGCTTGACAATATACACTCTATGTAATCACAATTAAATCAATCATAGATTATACAATCGGTACTAGTGAAAACATAAGGTTGATGTAAGTAATGAATCTTCTCATCACTTTCATATTTCTTAGTTTTAGATTAACTGTTTTCCTAAACTTTTTTCATAAACCGAATAACATCATAACTTTAGAAAAGAAGTTTAAAGTAGCAAACACTAATCTTTCACCTCAAAACAGAGTACATAGCTTCCGCAAATGAGAAATGACAATGATGAAGATAACTAGTAGTATAATTAGAATTATTGGCTATACTAACTAATTTCGATGATGGTACAAACTTGAATCGAGAGAAGCAAAGAATCCACCACCAACACCATATAAACTATCACAAAAGATTTGACAAGGTCACCTTTATCGAGGCTGTCCGTGACACAAATTGGAGGTTCATGTCTGAAACTCTAATCAACGTACACGTTGATGGGTCGAACAACGAAACTCGCTTTCCCTCCAAAAATCCCATGACCCTTAAACAGTGGCGATGAGGGGATTTCATTAAATTTTGTTCTATCATTGCAAATACTTAGCATTGTCGAAAACATTGCGAGGTAAAGGAAAAGAACCTCATGCTCATCCCGCCATTTAAGTTGAGAAAAAGGGCAATATGGAAACTTGTGAGAAAATGAGTAAAAGCACAATTTATACTGCTGCTTTTAATTAACTAATAAAGTTAACTAATTAATTAATAACTGATTTATTCTAACAATTAAATTGACAATTCTCTTCATCTGCACTAGAAGATAATATGAAGGAAACAAATTTAATATAGGAGAATGTCATAACAGTATGTCCCCATCAATTACCTATATAAGAATTGATGCTTACTAAAGAAAGCAATGTATACCTGCACAGTTTCAAAGGTACGCCTTGCTCCTTCAAATCAGTGTTCGTTGCAGTGAAATTCTTTAAATCAGTCCTCGTTGCTAATCTCGCCTTCTCTAACAACCGGTGTCCATATACTTAACCGAATTATTTCCCCTTTTCCTGCTGTTTATTGAACTCATCAGTATTCAACCAATATTTGTATAGTCGTATTCCATGACCACAAGTCGCTATACGTTAAAAATCATTATTTTTATTTTTTTATATGTTTGCTAATATTATATTTTTTAATTTTTTTTTATAAATATTATATGTTTAATTATTTTATGGAGTATTTTATGCTTTAATCTATCGGGAATTATGCCTTTCCCAGATTCCTCATTATTTGGAAAATGTGTGTTTTTAATTGACAGTAGTATTATATGCACTAATCAAAAAATAACAACAAAAAGAAGAGTGAAACTATGATCACCTATGATTTTGAATAAGAAAAAAAGAACAAAAACAACCTAAATACAAACTACTGATCTCTTTGACGATAACAAACAACAACAACCGCCTAAATACAAACCACTGATCTCTCCAAGGGAAAACATAATTGAAATTAACATTGATGATAATTGAAGCAATTGAACACAAAGTCGCAGCAAAAAATGCTCCACTTTTGTCGCCCCCTCTCATTGATAATTGTATCACAAATTGTTGTCTTATGCACGTAAAGAAATCCAATAGCCCATAGTTAAATTCGGGTATAAAAATGTTAAAAAGCACCAAAACCCTATCAAATAACATGAATAAGAGAGCGTGTTCTAGAGTGCTGGATTTATAAAACTTATACTAGATAAAGCATGCAATGTAGTTAAAAGCCATACAAGAGAAATCATTCAGAGGCTGGCAAAGCATCTTGTTCATAGGCTGCTCAAAGAAATTAACCAAATTAATTAGCTACGCTTGATCCCTTCCCAAAGCAGCAGTCCGCGTGAGTGCACAGACGAAATAAAAGAAAAAAAGAACCGGAACTAAGACTACAAATGCATACATTGCCATCTTACGACTCGAGGTATTAAACCTATAAAAAAAATTCACTGGTCACAAACTACTACTACTGCTACTACTAATAATAATAATAATTGAAATAGTAAATAAATTAACAATGCGTAAATAAATAAATAAAAATTATACTAACCCAAGGCCTGTAAACATTGTACTAGATTGGTGTGACAGCGAATTTCTATCACACTACGGTATAAAGTTAGAGAAAATTTGCTGAAGGGAGAAGAACAGAAAATCACTGAGATTTTTTATGTGTTTTGTAATTGAATGTGTAAGTCAATAAATATTGGTTTCAAGGGGTCGTTAGTTAGTTAAAATTCCATGTGAGATTTTCCCTCCTTCTGTCCACACCAATGTAGTTCAAATTCCATGTGAATTTTTTTTCATTTTTTCATACCAGTTGATGCTCTTTAAAATATAACTTCTCATTCATCCAAGCACCAATTTGAGCATTTTATGATTCGTTAAGAAGAGCTCACAACGCATATTCTAAATCATCCATGCATGTGTGTTTTTCCAATTTTTATCTTGCTCAAAATTAGTCTCAAAATAGCCACTTTATGCTATTTTTCTACCATGATATACATAAAACACTACTTATATTTTTATTTCACCAAACTAGATAAAACAGTTATGGGTCCGCCTATGTTGCAACAATTGTAACATACAACAACTTTTGTCCTTTTGTGTTTGATTACATTACACGTTAGCAAAGCTCATGCACTATGGATAATGTGGTCTGAATGGAAATTTACTCTAGTCATCAAGAGATGACATGTTTTTCTTACAGACAACTCGTTTTAGAGGGGTCACCCGTAAAACCCATCAATTACCTATATAAGAATTGATGCTTACAAAAGAAACCAATGTATACCTGCACAATTTCAAAGGTACGCCTTGCTCCTTCAAATCAATGTTATATTGCTTTTGCAACTTGCGACCCATGAATAACAAGCAGGAGTTATATTGCTTTGAATCTCAATTGTATTCTATACAAAAGAGCCGTTCATCATATATCATAAATTTCATATTCTTACATCAAATTCAAGCATATTAAGTCCCGTATCAAAAGCTATGCTTGACAATATACACTCTATGTAATCACAATTAAATCAATCATAGATTATACAATCGGTACTAGTGAAAACATAAGGTTGATGTAAGTAATGAATCTTCTCATCACTTTCATATTTCTTAGTTTTAGATTAACTGTTTTCCTAAACTTTTTTCATAAACCGAATAACATCATAACCTTAGAAAACAAGTTTAAAGTAGCAAACACTAATCTTTCACCTCAAAACAGAGTACATAGCTTCTGGCAAACAGAGAAATGACAGTCGCATGAAGATAACTAGTAGTATAATTAGAATTATTGGCTATACTAACTAATTCTCGATGATGGTACAAACTTGAATCAGAGAGAAGCAGCAATCCACCACCAACACCATATAAACAATCACAAAAAGATTTGACAAGGTCACCTTTATTGGAGGTGCTGTCCGTGACACAAATTGGAGGTTCATGTCTGAAACTCTAATCAACGTACACGTTGATGGGTCGAACAACGAAACTCGCTTTCCCTCCAAAAATCCCATGACCCTTAAACAGTGGCGATGAGGGGATTTCATTAAATTTTGTTCTATCATTGCAAATACTTAGCATTGTCGAAAACATTGCGATGTAAAGGAAAAAGAACCTCATGCTCATCCTGCTCATTTAAGTTGAGAAAAAGGGCAATATGGAAACTTGTGAGAAAATGAGTAAAAGCACAATTTATATCACGCTTTTAATTAACTAATAAAGTTAACTAATTAATTAATAAGCGATTTATTCTAACAATTAAATTGACAATTCTTCATCTCGCACTAGAAGATAATATGAAGGAAACAAATTTAATATAGAGAATGTCATAACAAGATGTCCCCATCAATTACCTATATAAGAATTGATGCTTACTAAAGAAAGCAATGTATACCGCAGCTTTCAAAGCGTACGCCTTGCTCCTTCAAATCGTTGTTCGCAGGAAATTCTTTAAATCACCATCGCTAATCTCGCCTTCTCTAACAACCGGTGTCCATATACTTAACCGAATTATTTCCCCTTTTCCTGCTGTTTATTGAACTCATCAGTATTCAACCAATATTTGTATAGTCGTATTCCATGACCACAAGTCGCTATACGTTAAAAATCATTATTTTTATTTTTTTATATGTTTGCTAATATTATATTTTTTAATTTTTTTTTATAAATTTTATATGTTTAATTATTTTATGGAGTATTTTATGCTTTAATCTATCGGGAATTATGCCTTTCCAAGATTCCTCATTATTTGGAAAATGTGTGTTTTTAATTGACAGTAGTATTATATGCACTAATCAAAAAATAACAACAAAAAGAAGAGTGAAACTATGATCACCTATGATTTTGAATAAGAAAAAATGAACAAAAACAACCTAAATACAAACTACTGATCTCTTTGACGATAACAAACAACAACAACCGCCTAAATACAAACCACTGATCTCTCCAAGGGAAAACATAATTGAAATTAACATTGATGATAATCAAGCAATTGAACACAAAGTCGCAAAGAAAAAATGCTCCACTTTTGTCGCCCCCTCTCATTGATAATTGTATCACAAATTGTTGTCTTATGCACGTAAAGAAATCCAATAGCCCATAGTTAAATTCGGGTATAAAAATGTTAAAAAGCACCAAAACCCTATCAAATAACATGAATAAGAGAGCGTGTTCTAGAGTGCTGGATTTATAAAACTTATACTAGATAAAGCATGCAATGTAGTTAAAAGCCATACAAGAGAAATCATTCAGAGGCTGGCAAAGCATCTTGTTCATAGGCTGCTCAAAGAAATTAACCAAATTAATTAGCTACGCTTGATCCCTTCCCAAAGCAGCAGTCCGCGTGAGTGCACGTATTTAAATAAAAGAAAAAAAGAACCGGAACTAAGACTACAAATGCATACATTGCCATCTTACGACTCGAGGTATTAAACCTATAAAAAAAATTCACTGGTCACAAACTACTACTACTGCTACTACTAATAACAATAATAATTGAAATAGTAAATAAATTAACAATGCGTAAATAAATAAATAAAAATTATACTAACCCAAGGCCTGTAAACATCGTACTACATCGGTGTGACAGCGAACTTCTATCACACTGCGGTATAAAGTTAGAGAAAATTTGCTTAAGAGAGAAGAAGAGAAAATCACTTAGGTTTTTTATATGTTTTGTAATTGAACGTGTAAATCAATAAATATTGGTTTCAAGAGGTCGTTAGTTAGTTAAAATTTCATGTAAGATTTTCTCTCTTTTTTTTACACCAATGTAGTTAAAATTCCATGTGAATTTCTTCTCATTTTTTCATACCAATTGGTGCTCTTTAAAATATAATTTCTCATTCATCCAAGCATCAATTTTAGCATTTTATGATTCGTTAAGAAGAGCTCACAACGCATATTCTAAATCATCCATGCATGTGTGTTTTTCCAATTTTTATCTTGCTCAAAATTAGTCTCAAAATAGCCACTTTATGCTATTTTTCTACCATGATATACATAAAACACTACTTATATTTTTATTTCACCAAACTAGATAAAACAGTTATGGGTCCGCCTATGTTGCAACAATTGTAACATACAACAACTTTTGTCCTTTTGTGTTTGATTACATTACACGTTAGCAAAGCTCATGCACTATGGATAATGTGGTCTGAATGGAAATTTACTCTAGTCATCAAGAGATGACATGTTTTTCTTACAGACAACTCGTTTTAGAGGGGTCACCCGTAAAACCCATCAATTACCTATATAAGAATTGATGCTTACAAAAGAAACCAATGTATACCTGCACAATTTCAAAGGTACGCCTTGCTCCTTCAAATCAATGTTATATTGCTTTTGCAACTTGCGACCCATGAATAACAAGCAGGAGTTATATTGCTTTGAATCTCAATTGTATTCTATACAAAAGAGCCGTTCATCATATATCATAAATTTCATATTCTTACATCAAATTCAAGCATATTAAGTCCCGTATCAAAAGCTATGCTTGACAATATACACTCTATGTAATCACAATTAAATCAATCATAGATTATACAATCCAGACTAGTGAAAACATAAGGTTGATGTAAGTAATGAATCTTCTCATCACTTTCATATTTCTTAGTTTTAGATTAACTGTTTTCCTAAACTTTTTTCATAAACCGAATAACATCATAACCTTAGAAAACAAGTTTAAAGTAGCAAACACTAATCTTTCACCTCAAAACAGAGTACATAGCTTCTGGCAAACAGAGAAATGACAAATGCATGAAGATAACTAGTAGTATAATTAGAATTATTGGCTATACTAACTAATTTCGATGATGGTACAAACTTGAATCAGAGAGAAGCAGCAATCCACCACCAACACCATATAAACAATCACAAAAAGATTTGACAAGGTCACCTTTATTGGAGGTGCTGTCCGTGACACAAATTGGAGGTTCATGTCTGAAACTCTAATCAACGTACACGTTGATGGGTCGAACAACGAAACTCGCTTTCCCTCCAAAAATCCCATGACCCTTAAACAGTGGCGATGAGGGGATTTCATTAACTTTTGTTCTATCATTGCAAATACTTAGCATTGTCGAAAACATTGCGATGTAAAGGAAAAAGAACCTCATGCTCATCCTGCTCATTTAAGTTGAGAAAAAGGGCAATATGGAAACTTGTGAGAAAATGAGTAAAAGCACAATTTATACTGCTGCTTTTAATTAACTAATAAAGTTAACTAATTAATTAATAACTGATTTATTCTAACAATTAAATTGACAATTCTCTTCATCTGCACTAGAAGATAATATGAAGGAAACAAATTTAATATAGGAGAATGTCATAACAGTATGTCCCCATCAATTACCTATATAAGAATTGATGCTTACTAAAGAAAGCAATGTATACCTGCACAGTTTCAAAGGTACGCCTTGCTCCTTCAAATCAGTGTTCGTTGGGTGAAATTCTTAAATCACCATCGTTGCTAATCTCGCCTTCTCTAACAACCGGTGTCCATATACTTAACCGAATTATTTCCCCTTTTCCTGCTGTTTATTGAACTCATCAGTATTCAACCAATATTTGTATAGTCGTATTCCATGACCACAAGTCGCTATACGTTAAAAATCATTATTTTTATTTTTTTATATGTTTGCTAAAATTATATTTTTTAATTTTTTTTATAAATATTATATGTTTAATTATTTTATGGAGTATTTTATGCTTTAATCTATCGGGAATTATGCCTTTCCAAGATTCCTCATTATTTGGAAAATGTGTGTTTTTAATTGACAGTAGTATTATATGCACTAATCAAAAAATAACAACAAAAAGAAGAGTGAAACTATGATCACCTATGATTTTGAATAAGAAAAAATGAACAAAAACAACCTAAATACAAACTACTGATCTCTTTGACGATAACAAACAACAACAACCGCCTAAATACAAACCACTGATCTCTCCAAGGGAAAACATAATTGAAATTAACATTGATGATAATTGAAGCAATTGAACACAAAGTCGCAGCAAAAAATGCTCCACTTTTGTCGCCCCCTCTCATTGATAATTGTATCACAAATTGTTGTCTTATGCACGTAAAGAAATCCAATAGCCCATAGTTAAATTCGGTATAAAATGTTAAAAGCACCAAACCCTATCAAATAACATGAATAAGAGAGCGTGTTCTAGAGTGCTGGATTTATAAAACTTATACTAGATAAAGCATGCAATGTAGTTAAAAGCCATACAAGAGAAATCATTCAGAGGCTGGCAAAGCATCTTGTTCATAGGCTGCTCAAAGAAATTAACCAAATTAATTAGCTACGCTTGATCCCTTCCCAAAGCAGCAGTCCGCGTGAGTGCACAGACGAAATAAAAGAAAAAAAGAACCGGAACTAAGACTACAAATGCATACATTGCCATCTTACGACTCGAGGTATTAAACCTATAAAAAAAATTCACTGGTCACAAACTACTACTACTGCTACTACTAATAATAATAATAATTGAAATAGTAAATAAATTAACAATGCGTAAATAAATAAATAAAAATTATACTAACCCAAGGCCTGTAAACATTGTACTAGATTGGTGTGACAGCGAATTTCTATCACACTACGGTATAAAGTTAGAGAAAATTTGCTGAAGGGAGAAGAACAGAAAATCACTGAGATTTTTTATGTGTTTTGTAATTGAATGTGTAAATCAATAAATATTGGTTTCAAGGGGTCGTTAGTTAGTTAAAATTCCATGTGAGATTTTCCCTCCTTCTTTCCACACCAATGTAGTTCAAATTCCATGTGAATTTTTTTTCATTTTTTCATACCAGTTGATGCTCTTTAAAATATAACTTCTCATTCATCCAAGCACCAATTTGAGCATTTTATGATTCGTTAAGAGCTCACAACGCATATTCTAAATCATCCATGCATGTGTGTTTTCCAATTTTATCTTGCTCAAAATTAGTCTCAAAATAGCCACTTTATGCTATTTTTCTACCATGATATACATAAACACTACTTATATTTTATTTCACCAAACTAGATAAAACAGCTTATGGGTCCGCTATGTTGCAACAATTGTAACATACAACAACTTTGTCCTTTTGTGTTTGATTACATTACACGTTAGCAAAGCTCATGCACTATGGATAATGTGGTCGAATGAATTTACTCTAGTCATCAAGAGATGACTTTTTTTTCTTACATATAACCTCGCTTTTAGAGGGTCACCAGAAACCCATCAATTACCTATATAAGAATTGATGCTTACAAAAGAAACCAATGTATACCTGCACAATTTCAAAGGTACGCCTTGCTCCTTCAAATCAATGTTATATTGCTTTGCAACTTAAGTACCCATGAATAACAAGCAGGAGTTATATTGCTTTGAATCTCAATTGTATTCTATACAAAAGAGCCGTTCATCATATATCATAAATTTCATATTCTTACATCAAATTCAAGCATATTAAGTCCCGTATCAAAAGCTATGCTTGACAATATACACTCTATGTAATCACAATTAAATCAATCATAGATTATACAATCGGTACTAGTGAAAACATAAGGTTGATGTAAGTAATGAATCTTCTCATCACTTTCATATTTCTTAGTTTTAGATTAACTGTTTTCCTAAACTTTTTTCATAAACCGAATAACATCATAACCTTAGAAAAGAAGTTTAAAGTAGCAAACACTAATCTTTCACCTCAAAACAGAGTACATAGCTTCTGGCAAACAGAGAAATGACAGTCGCATGAAGATAACTAGTAGTATAATTAGAATTATTGGCTATACTAACTAATTCTCGATGATGGTACAAACTTGAATCAGAGAGAAGCAGCAATCCACCACCAACACCATATAAACTATCACAAAAAGATTTGACAAGGTCACCTTTATTGGAGGTGCTGTCCGTGACACAAATTGGAGGTTCATGTCTGAAACTCTAATCAACGTACACGTTGATGGGTCGAACAACGAAACTCGCTTTCCCTCCAGAAATCCCATGACCCTTAAACAGTGGCGATGAGGGGATTTCATTAAATTTTGTTCTATCATTGCAAATACTTAGCATTGTCGAAAACATTGCGATGTAAAGGAAAAAGAACCTCATGCTCATGCTGCTCATTTAAGTTGAGAAAAAGGGCAATATGGAAACTTGTGAGAAAATGAGTAAAAGCACAATTTATACTGCTGCTTTTAATTAACTAATAAAGTTAACTAATTAATTAATAACTGATTTATTCTAACAATTAAATTGACAATTCTCTTCATCTGCACTAGAAGATAATATGAAGGAAACAAATTTAATATAGGAGAATGTCATAACAGTATGTCCCCATCAATTACCTATATAAGAATTGATGCTTACTAAAGAAAGCAATGTATACCTGCACAGTTTCAAAGGTACGCCTTGCTCCTTCAAATCAGTGTTCGTTGCAGTGAAATTCTTTAAATCAGTCATCGTTGCTAATCTCGCCTTCTCTAACAACCGGTGTCCATATACTTAACCGAATTATTTCCCCTTTTCCTGCTGTTTATTGAACTCATCAGTATTCAACCAATATTTGTATAGTCGTATTCCATGACCACAAGTCGCTATACGTTAAAAATCATTATTTTTATTTTTTTATATGTTTGCTAATATTATATTTTTTAATTTTTTTTTATAAATTTTATATGTTTAATTATTTTATGGAGTATTTTATGCTTTAATCTATCGGGAATTATGCCTTTCCAAGATTCCTCATTATTTGGAAAATGTGTGTTTTTAATTGACAGTAGTATTATATGCACTAATCAAAAAATAACAACAAAAAGAAGAGTGAAACTATGATCACCTATGATTTTGAATAAGAAAAAATGAACAAAAACAACCTAAATACAAACTACTGATCTCTTTGACGATAACAAACAACAACAACCGCCTAAATACAAACCACTGATCTCTCCAAGGGAAAACATAATTGAAATTAACATTGATGATAATTGAAGCAATTGAACACAAAGTCGCAGCAAAAAATGCTCCACTTTTGTCGCCCCCTCTCATTGATAATTGTATCACAAATTGTTGTCTTATGCACGTAAAGAAATCCAATAGCCCATAGTTAAATTCGGGTATAAAAATGTTAAAAGCACCAAAACCCTATCAAATAACATGAATAAGAGAGTGTGTTCTAGAGGGATTTATAAAACTTATACTAGATAAAGCATGCAATGTAGTTAAAAAGCCATACAAGAGAAATCATTCAGAGGTGGCAAAGCATCTTGTTCATAGGTCGCCAAAGAAATTAACCAAATTAATTAGCTACGCTTGATCCCTTCCCAGCAAAGAGTCCGTGAGTGCACAGACGAAATAAAAGAAAAAAAGAACCGGAACTAAGACTACAAATGCATACATTGCCATCTTACGACTCGAGGTATTAAACCTATAAAAAAAATTCACTGGTCACAAACTACTACTACTGCTACTACTAATAATAATAATAATTGAAATAGTAAATAAATTAACAATGCGTAAATAAATAAATAAAAATTATACTAACCCAAGGCCTGTAAACATTGTACTAGATTGGTGTGACAGCGAATTTCTATCACACTACGGTATAAAGTTAGAGAAAATTTGCTGAAGGGAGAAGAACAGAAAATCACTGAGATTTTTTATGTGTTTTGTAATTGAATGTGTAAATCAATAAATATTGGTTTCAAGGGGTCGTTAGTTAGTTAAAATTCCATGTGAGATTTTCCCTCCTTCTTTCCACACCAATGTAGTTCAAATTCCATGTGAATTTTTTTTCATTTTTTCATACCAGTTGATGCTCTTTAAAATATAACTTCTCATTCATCCAAGCACCAATTTGAGCATTTTATGATTCGTTAAGAAGAGCTCACAACGCATATTCTAAATCATCCATGCATGTGTGTTTTTCCAATTTTTATCTTGCTCAAAATTAGTCTCAAAATAGCCACTTTATGCTATTTTTCTACCATGATATACATAAAACACTACTTATATTTTTATTTCACCAAACTAGATAAAACAGTTATGGGTCCGCCTATGTTGCAACAATTGTAACATACAACAACTTTTGTCCTTTTGTGTTTGATTACATTACACGTTAGCAAAGCTCATGCACTATGGATAATGTGGTCTGAATGGAAATTTACTCTAGTCATCAAGAGATGACATGTTTTTCTTACAGACAACTCGTTTTAGAGGGGTCACCCGTAAAACCCATCAATTACCTATATAAGAATTGATGCTTACAAAAGAAACCAATGTATACCTGCACAATTTCAAAGGTACGCCTTGCTCCTTCAAATCAATGTTATATTGCTTTTGCAACTTGCGACCCATGAATAACAAGCAGGAGTTATATTGCTTTGAATCTCAATTGTATTCTATACAAAAGAGCCGTTCATCATATATCCTAAATTTCATATTCTTACATCAAATTCAAGCATATTAAGTCCCGTATCAAAAGCTATGCTTGACAATATACACTCTATGTAATCACAATTAAATCAATCATAGATTATACAATCGGTACTAGTGAAAACATAAGGTTGATGTAAGTAATGAATCTTCTTATCACTTTCATATTTCTTAGTTTTAGATTAACTGTTTTCCTAAACTTTTTTCATAAACCGAATAACATCATAACCTTAGAAAACAAGTTTAAACTAGCAAACACTAATCTTTCACCTCAAAACAGAGTACATAGCTTCTGGCAAACAGAGAAATGACAGTCGCATGAAGATAACTAGTAGTATAATTAGAATTATTGGCTATACTAACTAATTCTCGATGATGGTACAAACTTGAATCAGAGAGAAGCAGCAATCCACCACCAACACCATATAAACTATCACAAAAAGATTTGACAAGGTCACCTTTATTGGAGGTGCTGTCCGTGACACAAATTGGAGGTTCATGTCTGAAACTCTAATCAACGTACACGTTGATGGGTCGAACAACGAAACTCGCTTTCCCTCCAAAAATCCCATGACCCTTAAACAGTGGCGATGAGGGGATTTCATTAAATTTTGTTCTATCATTGCAAATACTTAGCATTGTCGAAAACATTGCGATGTAAAGGAAAAAGAACCTCATGCTCATGCTGCTCATTTAAGTTGAGAAAAAAGGCAATATGGAAACTTGTGAGAAAATGAGTAAAAGCACAATTTATACTGCTGCTTTTAATTAACTAATAAAGTTAACTAATTAATTAATAACTGATTTATTCTAACAATTAAATTGACAATTCTCTTCATCTGCACTAGAAGATAATATGAAGGAAACAAATTTAATATAGGAGAATGTCATAAAAGTATGTCCCCATCAATTACCTATATAAGAATTGATGCTTACTAAAGAAAGCAATGTATACCGCACGCTTCAAAGTACGCCTTTGCTCTTCAAATCGATGTTCGTTGCGGTGAAATTCTTTAAATCAGCCCTCGTTGCTAATCTCGCCTTTCTAACAACCGTGTCCATATACTTAACCGAATTATTTCCCTTTTCCTCATTGCTTATTGAACTCATCAAGATTCAACCAATATTTGTATAGTCGTATTCCATGACCACAAGTCGCTATCGTTAAAAATCATTATTTTATTTTTATATGTTTGCTAAAAATTATATTTTTAATTTTTTTATAAATATTATATGTTTAATTATTTTATGGAGTATTTTATGCTTTAATCTATGGAATTATGCCTTTCCAAGATTCCTCATTATTTGGAAAATGTGTGTTTTAATTGTGATGGTATTATATGCACTAATCAAAAATAACAACAAAAAGAATAGTGAAACTATGATCACCTATGATTTTGAATAAGAAAAAATGAACAAAAACAACCTAAATACAAACTACTGATCTCTTTGACGATAACAAACAACAACAACCGCCTAAATACAAACCACTGATCTCTCCAAGGGAAAACATAATTGAAATTAACATTGATGATAATTGAAGCAATTGAACACAAAGTCGCAGCAAAAAATGCTCCACTTTTGTCGCCCCCTCTCATTGATAATTGTATCACAAATTGTTGTCTTATGCATGTGAAGAAATCCAATAGCCCATAGTTAAATTCGGGTATAAAAATGTTAAAAAGCACCAAAACCCTATCAAATAACATGAATAAGAGAGCGTGTTCTAGAGTGCTGGATTTATAAAACTTATACTAGATAAAGCATGCAATGTAGTTAAAAGCCATACAAGAGAAATCATTCAGAGGCTGGCAAAGCATCTTGTTCATAGGCTGCTCAAAGAAATTAACCAAATTAATTAGCTACGCTTGATCCCTTCCCAAAGCAGCAGTCCGCGTGAGTGCACAGACGAAATAAAAGAAAAAAAGAACCGGAACTAAGACTACAAATGCATACATTGCCATCTTACGACTCGAGGTATTAAACCTATAAAAAAAATTCACTGGTCACAAACTACTACTACTGCTACTAATAATAATAATTGAAATAGTAAATAAATTAACAATGCGTAAATAAATAAATAAAAATTATACTAACCCAAGGCCTGTAAACATTGTACTAGATTGGTGTGACAGCGAATTTCTATCACACTACGGTATAAAGTTAGAGAAAATTTGCTGAAGGGAGAAGAACAGAAAATCACTGAGATTTTTTATGTGTTTTGTAATTGAATGTGTAAATCAATAAATATTGGTTTCAAGGGGTCGTTAGTTAGTTAAAATTTCATGTGAGATTTTCCCTCCTTCTTTCCACACCAATGTAGTTCAAATTCCATGTGAATTTTTTTTCATTTTTTCATACCATTTGATGCTCTTTAAAATATAACTTCTCATTCATCCAAGCACCAATTTGAGCATTTTATGATTCGTTAAGAAGAGCTCACAACGCATATTCTAAATCATCCATGCATGTGTGTTTTTCCAATTTTTGTCTTGCTCAAAATAGCCACTTTATGCTATTTTTCTACCATGATATACATAAAATGCTACTTATATTTTTATTTTACCAAACTAGATAAAACAATTATGGGGTCCGCTTATGTTGCCACAGTTGCAACATACATCAACTTTTGTCTTTTTGTGTTTGATTACACTACACTACCTTTTATTTTCTATAAAATTCAATAGGCACTAAAAGTTACAAACTTTTATATATAAGTTCATTTTTGGGATAAAATGGCATTTGAAAAGAATTTTAATTTGTTATTATTATTATTATTAATATCATTATTATTATATAAAATTATTGCTATTAAATTTATTATTTTTAGATTATTACTGTCATTATTATTATTATTATTATTATTATTATTATTATTATTTATTACTTTTATTATTTTAATTGTTATTATACCGTAATTAATTCATTATTATTAATATCTATCTTGTTACGATTAAAATTATTGTTATTAATAAAATATATTAACTTTATTATTTTAGTTATTATTAATTCTTGTTGTTATTTTTATTAATATTATTAGTATTAAAACTTATGAATAATTTTTATTGTTTTAATTATTATCATTATTAATATTATTATTTCAATTAATTTTGTTGTTGTTGTTATTAATATTATTGTTAAATTTTATTAATTTTTTGTTTTAATTAACATTATTGTCATAATTATTATTTTTAGTTTTATTGTTGTTGTTGTTGTTGTTTTAATTATAATATATACAAAGAATATTAGGGAGACAATTATAAAACAAAGGGCATTTTAATAACTGATAATAATCTATTCCAATTATTAAACAAATCAATGGCAATGTTGTTCATTCCAATTTCAATTCCAATTCCTACAACTCAAGTAAACAACTTATTCTAATTCAAAATTCTTATTACGATTCTAACTCATTTCGATTCTTATTTAAGAAATACACTATTAGAATGTATTTGGAACAGAGTATTGCATATTATTATAATATTATTCACATTAATTTATTGCTTACCTATATTTGAAAGTTTTGAAAGCTAGATCGTGGTCAATTATATAATTCACTACAATGTGCTAACTTTTGCCTTAATTGAAACATTAAATATATTTAAATTATTTTATTTTTAATATAATAATTATAATATAAAAAATAAATTATATTATTATATTATTATATTATATTATATTATATTTATATATTAATAATTAATATAAAAATAATAATTAAATATAATTAATAATAAATTTAAATAATGAGAGTAGATCTAGAAATGATAGTAATAATTAAATAATTATGAAATATTTTATGAATTTGTGGAATTAATAAAGGTATTTATCTTTGTAAAGTTAGGACGCAAACATAGGCTTTATTTCATATTTAACGGGTTGTGGCTCTTATAAACAAGTATTGAATCATGCATTATAATTGCCTAATATCAATAATAAAAGTCCTCTTAAATTTTCCTACTTCTTCCTTATTCGTATCATTTAACAACTAAGTAATAAATAAAAATAATAATTAAATTTTTTCCTGACATATCAGAAAACAAGAGGGATTGTAATGAAAATAACCTAAATAAATACATCCCTGCCGTTGCATTTATTTTTGCCATTCTTGCCTTGGATCCAATGGTTAAATTACAAAATGACAAAAGTAGTGGTATGTTGCAACTATTGCAACATAGCGGACCAAAAAATTATACATATAAAAATAAAATTTGTTTATCTTGAATGTCAGACGAACTCGATATTTGTCTCCATTTATGTTTCCATATTGATTCTCACATGCTCACTATAAAATATCGTAAAATTAACACAGTGTATCAAATTAAATTATAAAAATTGCCTTTCTTTCTTGAAATAACTAAATTGTGTTTATCAAATCAAGTTAATATCTACAAGTTTGTGCTTTGTGTTTATAACTCAATCCTGTTGTTCGTCTTTATAAAGGATGCCGTCCTTATTATTTGGCCCTGCCCCCTATTTTTTCTGATGATTTGTCTTCTTGATGATAGTAAATTTACACACTTTCAAAGGAATCTCCCATTCAAATCATTGCTGATTGGAACATTACTAGGTCCCTTAATAATAAAAAATAATGTTATTTTTACTAAAAATAGTTAAAAAAATTTTACTTTCTTCAATAGTAATTCAGGCAAAGGATAATAATTAAACTAAAAGCTACTTTGCACAACTTTAATTCCAAGCAATGTTGCAATGCACCAAAAGAAAACGGATTTACAATATCACTTTCGATAGTTGTTGCTTTTTGTATAGATATAGATATAGATATTGTTGATTTTCTTAATAAATCATGCAACTTATTTATTCAACAAATTCCATACCTTATTGGTTGATGTGGAAACGAATCGTCATGAATCTGCAAGAATAAAAATAAGCCCCCTCCAATCTCTAAAAATCAGGAATTAGCACGAGCATATCACAACGACCAGGAATTAATTGCTAGGAACTAGAACCTTCACGAGCAAATCTCCTTCACGAACAAATTTTCTTCATGAACGGATCGTCATGAGTTTATGTCACTGATGATCGGAGGACAATCACGTATTTGGAAAATCCCCTCAATTCATGAAGCAAGAACCCACTGCCTTTTTCCCTTTTATCTCACTCTCTTTTAATGTTGCTATGATTCTTACTATTATTATTGTACGTGCTATCACTCACTCATGTAGTATTTATATAGTACAATAAGTGTAGTTTAATTCAAATCAACTTCCTAAAGTTATTTGATTAAGCTACATCTTATGTAATTAGAATTAAGATAAAATACTAATTTTATCTTGTATGAATCTACATAAACTATAAGTCTATCTTATCACTTACGTTAGATTAATTCATCTCATCATGGGCGTTAAATCTAACATCTTCCACTCGCACATGATGGGATGATTGAGTAACCAGAGCAACGAGAGTAAGGTTTTGGGCATAAAACCACAACTGCAATATCATACGGGCAAATGCAACGTGTGACCCATGAACAATATAAATTGGAGCTTGTAGAGCAAAAAATCTCAATTGCACTTTTTTGCTAGAGATTCAAATAACTTGTTAATTATATTTCCTACATTTCGTTATCCTTTACATCGGTACAAACATATTTAATCCCTTAACAAAAATTATGTTCGACGTTGGGCACTCTGTGTATTCACAATTGTATTCATCCATAGGCAGATTATACAACTGGTTGACTAGTAAATGCATAAGTCAGATGTAAGGAGAATAAATCTTCCCACTCTACTCATCTTTTAGTTCTAGGTTGGCTGTTTTCTTAGACATGTTTCATAGGCCGAATAACATTATAGTCATAGAAAAACATGATAAAATATCTATCACCAATCTTTGCCCTTAAGATATAGTCGATGGTAACTAATGAAACTATTGAGGTCTTTCTTATGCCTCGAAGGAACTTACACAATAAGGAATCAGGGATTCATTCGCTCATTTTCTTTTTGTTCACAAAAGCACGCATGGCATGAATCACATGTTACAGTGAATTCTCTTTATGTAAGAGTATATGTCTGGCTATCCATTGTGCAGATCTTCATCTTTACCCAGTCAATGTGACATTTTCAAAATATAATCTCCATGAGAATGTATCCAATACTTTCTCTTAATCTTGTATTTTATCCCAGCTTACTTTCATTAACAACTAAGGTGACCGCTTGTATAAGAAAACCGGTCATAACCTGAGGATATAACTTTTAATAATCATATATATATGTATAATTATGCTAATTAGCACCTTTTTGAGAATAAATCAAAAATAATTTTATTGCATAAAGAATTTATCAAGTACAACTTTTATAATCTGCACAATCTTAATGATCGCGTATGTGCGAAAAAAACATCTCGTGTCATGGCTTTAGTTAATAGATCTGCAAAGTGTGTGGATATGTGTTGTATCAACACTTCTTTTTTTGCCAAAATATCTCTCACAAAATTGTACTTTGTCTTTATATGTTTAGACTTGATGTGGTATTTTGCATCTTGGTAAAAGATATAATTACTTGGCTATCACAATATATGGTTACTGGCCGAAGGTGACCAGTAACAGTCTCGAGATCATTTAAGAAGCACCTAAGCCAAACAGCCTCTTGTATTACAACTGAACATACTACATATTCTGCTTCCATAGTCAACAAAGTCGTGCATGTTTGCTTCTTACTACTCCTTAAGATCGTACTGTGACTAATAGAAATATATATCTTGAGGCTTATTTGCGCTCATCAAGATCGCCTCCCCAATCGGCGTCTGTGTATCCAATCAAGCGTAAAATACCTCCTTAATAACATAGAGAATAGTCGGCAATGCCTTTCATATATGGTAAAATCTTTTTTACGGCATTCTAGTGTTTGTGCCCAGGATTTTATTGGTATCTGCTTACCAACCCTACGGCATAACAAATATCTAGCCTTATACACATTATAGCGTACATGAGACTCCTAACAACATTAGAGTATGGAACTCGTGCAATTTCATTTCGTTCCTTTGAAGCCATTGGACACATTTCAAGGCTAAGAGTTTGTCGTTTAGAGATGGGAGTATCCATAGGTTTACACTAATTCATTTTAAATTTTTTTAAGAATTCTTCTAATATAAGACTCTTGTGACAGAGATAGAAGTTTCCTAGAACAATCCCTACGGATTTTAACTCCCAAGATATAAGATGTTTCACCCATCTCTTTCATTTCAAAGTTTGAAAACAATTATTCCTTGATGGTTTGAACAAACTCTACATTACTTTCAACCAATAATATATCATCCACATATAACAATAGGATAACAAAGTTACCCTCTGACCTTTTAACGTATACACAATAATCTTCTTTGGTCATTGAGAAACCATAAGTCATCACATATTTATGAAACCTAAGATACCATTGTTTATAAGATTGTTTTATCCCATATATAGACTTTTTGAGCATGCAAACTTTGCGCTCTTGGTCATTGGTTATATAACCCTCTGGTTGTTCCATATAAATTTCATCCTCTCGCTCTTCATTGACAAAAGCTGTTTTAATATCCATTTGATGTAACTCAAGATCTATATGTGCAACGATGACTAAAATTAATCTTATACGAGCAAATCTTACCACGAGAAAAAAAGTTTCTTCATAATCTATGCCCTCTTATTGGATATATCCTTTTGCTACTAAGCGTGCCTTGTCTCTTTCAATTATGCCTTCTGCCTTTCTTTTAACACGTAAAATCTATTTATTTCTAATGGCCTTACGAATGGGCGGTAGATCAATCTAGTCCCAGACGTAGTTCGATCTCACTAACTCCATTTCTTCATCCATTACTTTAATCTATAATTCTTTAGCTAACGATGTGATAGCCACACCATTGAGAAAAGCTGTTTTAATATCCATTTGATGTAACTCAAGATCTTTATGTGCAACGATGACTAAAATTAATCTTATAGAAGCAAATCTTACCACGAGAAAAAAAGTTTCTTCATAATCTATGCCCTCTTATTGGATATATCCTTTTGCTACTAAGCGTGCCTTGTATCTTTCAATTATATCATCTGCCTTTCTTTTAACACGCAAAATCTATTTGTTTCTAATGGCCTTAAGATTGGGCGGTAGATCAATCTAGTCCCAGACGTAGTTTGATCTCACTAACTCCATTTCTTCATCCATTACTTTAATCTATAATTCTTTAGCTAATGATGTGATAACCTCACCATTGAGAAAAGCCGTTTTAATAACCATTTGATGTAACTCAAGATCTATACGTGCAACGATGACTAAAATTAATCTTATAGGGGCAAATCTTATCACGAGAAAAAACGTTTCTTCATAATCTATGCCCTCTTATTGGATATATCATTTTGCTACTAAGCGTGCCTTGTCTCTTTCAATTATGCCTTCTGCCTTTCTTTTAACACGTAAAATCTATTTATTTCTAATGGCCTTACGATTGGGCGGTAGATCAATCTAGTCCCAGACGTAGTTCGATCTCACTAACTCCATTTCTTTATCCATTACTTTAATCTATAATTCTTTAGCTAATGATGTGATAGCCTCACCATTGAGAAAAGCTGTTTTAATATCCATTTGATGTAACTCAAGATCTATACGTGCAACGATGACTAAAATTAATCTTATAGAGGCAAATCTTATCACGAGAAAAAACGTTGCTTCATAATCTATGCCCTCTTATTGGATAATCCTTTTGCTACTAAGCGTTCCTTGTATCTTTCAATTATGCCATCTGCCTTTCTTTTAACACGTAAAATCTATTTGTTTCTAATGGCCTTACGATTGGGCGGTAGATCAATCTAGTCCCACACGTAGTTTGATCTCACTAACTCCATTTCTTCATCCATTACTTTAATCTATAATTCTTTAGCCAATGATGTGATAGCCTCACCATTGAGAAAAGCCGTTTTAATATCCATCTGATGTAACTCAAGATCTATACGTGCAACGATGACTAAAATTAATCTTATAGGGGCAAATCTTATCACGAGAAAAACGTTTCTTCATAATCTATGCCCTCTTATTGGATATATCCTTTTGCTACTAAGCGTGCCTTGTCTCTTTCAATTATGCCTTCTGCCTTTCTTTTAACACGTAAAATCTATTTATTTCTAATGGCCTTACGATTGGGCGGTAGATCAATCTAGTCTCAGACGTAGTTTGATCTCACTAACTGCATTTCTTCATCCACTCCTTTAATCTATAAATCTTTAGCTAATGATGTGATAGCCTCACCATTGAGAAAAGCTGTTTTAATATCCATTTGATGTAACTCAAGATCTATACGTGCAACGATAACTAAAATTAATCTTATAGGGGTAAATCTTATCACGAGAAAAAAAGTTTCTTCATAATCTATGCCCTCTTATTGGATATATCCTTTTCTACAAAGTGTGCCTTGTATCTTTCAATTATGTCATCTGCCTTTCTTTTAACACGTAAAATCTATTTGTTTCTAATGGCCTTATGATTAGGCGTAGATCAATCTAGTCCCACACGTAGTTTGATCTCACTAACTCCATTTCTTCATCCATTACTTTAATCTATAATTCTTTAGCTAATCATGTGATAACCTCACAATTGAGAAAAGCCGTTTTAATATCCATTTGATGTAACTCAAGATCTATACGTGCAATGATGACTAAAATTAATCTTATAGAAGCAAATCTTACCACGAGAAAAAAAGTTTCTTCATAATCTATGACCTCTTATTGGATATATCCTTTTGCTACTAAGCGTGCCTTGTCTCTTTCAATTATGTCATCTGCCTTTCTTTTAACACGCAAAATCTATTTGTTTCTAATGGCCTTACGATTGGGCGGTAGATCAATCTAGTCCCACACGTAGTTTGATCTCACTAACTCCATTTCTTCATCCATTACTTTAATCTATAATTCTTTAGCCAATGATGTGATAGCCTCACCATTGAGAAAAGCTGTTTTAATATCCATTTGATGTAACTTAAAATCTATACGTGCAACGATAACTAAAATTAATCTTATAGGGGTAAATCTTATCACGAGAAAAAAAGTTTCTTCATAATCTATGCCCTCTTATTGGATATATCCTTTTCTACAAAGTGTGCCTTGTATCTTTCAATTATGTCATCTGCCTTTCTTTTAACACGTAAAATCTATTTGTTTCTAATGGCCTTATGATTAGGCGTAGATCAATCTAGTCCCACACGTAGTTTGATCTCACTAACTCAATTTCTTCATCCATTACTTTAATCTATAATTCTTTAGCTAATCATGTGATAACCTCACCATTGAGAAAAGCCATTTTAATATCCATTTGATGTAACTCAAGATGTATACGTGCAACGATGATTAAAATTAATCTTATAGGGGAATATCTTATCACGAGAAAAAAAGTTTCTTTATAATCAATGCCCTCTTATTGGATATATCTTTTTGCTACTAAGCGTACCTTGTGTCTTTCAATTATGCCATCTGTCTTTCTTTTAACACGTAAAATCTATTTGTTTCTAATGGCCTTAAGATTGGGCGGTAGATCAATCTAGTCCCACACGTAATTTGATCTCACTAACTCCATTTCTTCATCCATTACTTTAATCTATAATTCTTTAGCTAATGATGTGATAACCTCACCATTGAGAAAAGCCGTTTTAATATCCATTTGATGTAACTCAAGATGTATACATGCAACGATGATTAAAATTAATCTTATAGGGGCAAATCTTATCACGAGAAAAAACGTTTCTTTATAATCAATGCCCTCTTATTGGATATATCTTTTTGCTACTAAGCGTACCTTGTATCTTTCAATTATGCCATCTGTCTTTCTTTTAACACGTAAAATCTATTTTTTTCTAATGGCCTTATGACTGGGCGGTAGATCAATCTAGTCCCACACGTAATTTGATCTCACTAACTCCATTTCTTCATCCATTACTTTAATCTATAATTCTTTAGCTAATGATGTGATAACCTCACCATTGAGAAAAGCCGTTTTAATATCCATTTGATGTAACTCAAGATCTATACGTGCAACGATGACTAAAATTAATCTTATAGGGGCAAATCTTATCACGAGAAAAAACGTTGCTTCATAATCTATGCCCTCTTATTGGATAATCCTTTTGCTACTAAGCGTACCTTGTATCTTTCAATTATGCCATCTGCCTTTCTTTTAACACGTAAAATCTATTTGTTTCTAATGGCCTTACGATTGGGCGGTAGATCAATCTAGTCCCACACGTAGTTTGATCTTACTAACTCCTTTTCTTCATCCATTACTATAATCTATAATTCTTTAGCCAATGATGTGATAGCCTCACAATTGAGAAAAGCCGTTTTAATATCCATCTGATGTAACTCAAGATCTATACGTGCAACGATGACTAAAATTAATCTTATAGGGGCAAATCTTATCACGAGAAAAAACGTTGCTTCATAATCTATGCCCTCTTATTGGATAATCCTTTTGCTACTAAGCGTACCTTGTATCTTTCAATTATGCCATCTGCCTTTCTTTTAACACGTAAAATCTATTTGTTTCTAATGGCCTTACGATTGAGCGGTAGATCAATCTAGTCCCACACGTAGTTTGATCTCACTAACTCCATTTCTTCATCCATTACTTTAATCTATAATTCTTTAGCCAATGATGTGATAGCCTCACCATTGAGAAAAGCCGTTTTAATATCCATCTGATGTAACTCAAGATCTATATGTGCAACGATGACTAAAATTAATCTTATAGGGTCAAATCTTATCACGAGAAAAAAAGTTTCTTCATAATCTATCCCCTCTTATTGGATATATCCTTTTGCTACTAAGCGTGCCTTGTATCTTTGAATTATGTCATCTGCCTTTCTTTTAACACGCAAATTCTATTTGTTTCTAATGGCCTTACGATTGGGCGGTAGATTAATCTAGTCCCACACGTAGTTTGATCTCACTAACTCCATTTCTTCATCCATTACTTTAATCTATAATTCTTTAGCCAATGATCTGATAGCCTCACCATTGAGAAAAGCTGTTTTAATATCCATTTGATGTAACTCAAGATCTATACGTGCAACGATAACTAAAATTAATCTTATAGGGGCAAATCGTGTCACGAGAAAAAGGTTTCTTCATAATCTATGCCCTCTTATTGGATATATCCTTTTGCTACTAAGCGTGCCTTGTCTCTTTCAATTATGCCTTCTGCCTCTCTTTTAACACGTAAAATCTATTTATTTCTAATGGCCTTACGATTGGGCGGTAGATCAATCTAGTCCCAGACGTAATTCGATCTCACTAACTCCATTTCTTCATCCATTACTTTAATCTACAATTCTTTAGCTAACGATGTGATAGCCACACCATTGAGAAAAGCTGTTTTAATATCCATTTGATGTAACTCAAGATCTTTATGTGCAATGATGACTAAAATTAATCTTATAGAAGCAAATCTTACCACGAGAAAAAAAGTTTCTTCATAATCTATGCCCTCTTATTGGATATATCCTTTTGCTACTAAGCGTGCCTTGTATCTTTCAATTATGTCCTCTGCCTTTCTTTTAACACGCAAATTCTATTTGTTTCTAATGGCCTTACGATTGGGCGGTAGATCAATCTAGTCCCAGACGTAGTTTGATCTCACTAACTCCATTTCTTCATCCATTACTTTAATCTATAATTCTTTAGCTAATGATGTAATAACCTCTCCATTGAGAAAAGCCGTTTTAATATCCATTTGATGTAACTCAAGATCTATACGTGCAACGATGACTAAAATTAATCTTATAAGGGCAAATCTTATCACGATAAAAAAAGTTTCTTCATAATCTATGCCCTTTTGTTGGATATATCCTTTTGCTGCTAAGCGTGCCTTGTATCTTTGAATTATGTCATCTGTCTTTCTTTTTACACGTAAATTCTATTTGTTTCTAATGGCCTTACGATTGGGCGGTAGATCAATCTAGTCCCACACGTAGTTTGATCTCACTAACTCCATTTCTTCATCCATTACTTTAATCTATAATTCTTTGGCCAATGATGTGATAGACTCACCATTGAGAAAAGCTGTTTTAATATCCATTTGATGTAACTCAAGATCTATACGTGCAACGATAACTAAAATTAATCTTATAGGGGCAAATCTTGTCACGAGAAAAAAACTTACTTCATAATCTATGCCCTCTTATTGGATATATCCTTTTGCTACTAAGCGTGCCTTGTATCTTTCAATTATGCCATCTGTCTTTCTTTTAACACGTAAAATCTATTTGTTTCTAATGGCCTTACGATTGGGCGGTAGATCAATCTAGTCCCAGACGTAGCTTGATCTCACTAACTCCATTTCTTTATCCATTACTTTAATCTATAATTCTTTAGCTAATGATGTGATAGCCTCACCATTGAGAAAAGCAGTTTTAATATCTATTTGATGTAACTCAAGATCTTTATGTGCAACGATAACTAAAATTAATCTTATAGAAGCAAATCTTACCACGAGAAAAAAAGTTTCTTCATAATCTATGCCCTCTTATTGGATATATCCTTTTGCTACTAAGCGTGCCTTGTATCTTTCAATTATGCCATCTGTCTTTCTTTTAACACGTAAAATCTATTTGTTTCTAATGGCCTTACGATTGGGCGGTAGATCAATCTAGTCCCAGACGTAGCTTGATCTCGCTAACTCCATTTCTTCATCCATTACTTTAATCTATAATTCATTAGCTAATGATGCGATAGCCTCACCATTGAGAAAAGCAGTTTTAATATCCATTTGATGTAACTCAAGATCTATACGTGCAACGATGACTAAAATTAATCTTATAGGGGCAAATCTTACCACGAGAAAAAAAGTTTCTTCATAATCTATGCCCTCTTATTGGATATATCCTTTTGCTACTAAGCGTGCCTTGTATCTTTCAATTATGCCATCTGCCTTTCTTTGAACACGTAAAATCTTTTTGTTTCTAATGGCCTTACGATTGGGCAGTAGATCAATCTAGTCTCAGACGTAGTTTGATCTTACTAACTCCATTTCTTCATCCATTACTTTAATCTATAATTCTTTAGCTAATGATGTGATAGCCTCACCATAAGTTTTTGGCTCATCACCATTATGTGAAGCAATCATAAACGCCTCCCCTTGTAATCTCAAAACAACAATGTGGGATTAGTGTATAATTACTTCTTCGAATTGAGTTATCAAGTGGAGTAAACTCATTTTGTGGTTGACTCCCATTATACTCAGAATTTCCAAACATATCGAGGTTTCTATCAATTTTTAAATTGGAAGTGTCATTTATCTTTGAATCATTCAACTCATATAGATAAATGTCTTTGTCGACCGCTGAAATGCTAAGGAATTTATTTTCTAAAAATGTGACATCTCATGATTCTATCTTAGTTATAGTTTCATCATCATGTTCACCTATTAACATATACCTTTTGGAGTATTCTGGGTATTTTATAAAGATACATTTCTTTTTTCTCGGATCCAATTTCCTATGTTTATGAGATAGGTTATAAACATACGCTGCAGACCCTCAAGTATGCAAATGAGTAAGATTAGGTTTTGTATATGTCCATAACTCATATGGAGTTGAACTTACTAATTTACTCAAAACTCTATTAAGTACATAAGTGGCAGTCAACAATGCATCCCCCAGTAAGAAACTAAGAGATTTGCTTGCGTCATCATAGACCTAACCATCTCGAGTAATATTCTATTCCTTCTTTCTGCAACACTATTTTGTTGTGGAGTTCTTGGAATAGTTAACTGTCTCTCAATACTTTAATCATTGCATAGTTCCTTGAACTGCTCTGAAAGGTATTCACGTCAACAGTCCGTTCCTAGGACTTTGATCCTTTTATTTAATTAATTCTCTACTAGATTCAAATATGATCTAAAGCAATCTAATGCTTCAGATTTATGAGAAATCAAATAAACATGACCAAAATGTGATTAGTCTTCAATGAATGTGATAAAGTACAAGGCTCCATATCTAACCTTCATACTCATTGGTCCACAAACGTCAGAATGGACTATTTGTAATGGACTTTCAGCTCTAGTAGCTTTACCAAATGCCTTTCTAGTTGCTTTTCCAACTAGACACAAATGGGCAAGTCAATATTAGTGAGAAAGCCTAATAGGCCTTTTCTAGCTAATCTATTCATTCTTTCTTGCCCTATATGTCCTAATCTAACATGCCAAGTATTCACATCCAAATTGGAAGAAACATTTATCGAAAAACAACTATTATTGGAGTTATTATAATTAGTATCCAAAATAATAAAACCATTCAATAAATGACCAGTAGTAATTAGAGTTGAATGAAGAACGATCTTTAAACTAACACTATAAAATTGTAATTGATATCCTAGCCTAAGAAGAACAGTAATAGAGACTAAGTTTCATTAGATGTCTGGAGCATAAAGAACATCGTGGAGGTAAAGTATTCTGCCGCACACAACTCTAACTTGCAAGTGCCAATTCCTTTAGCTCCAACCCTTAAGTTGTTACCCACGTATATCCATTTTATTCCTTGACTAATCCGACGATACTCCATAAACGCTCCACGCTCTTTGGCTATGTAGTCTGTTGCTCCTGAATCTACAGTCTACAAAAGATAAGATTCGGTTAGAAAAACAGAACTTGTCACATAGTTACAACATAAATTTGTTGAGATGAATTGTACCTTTTTCAGCTCAGTGCATTCATAAGCGTAGTGACCCAGTTTGCCATAATTATAATAATTCATTTTAGTCTTGTCTTTCTTCTGTCCAGCGTGCTTTCCTCTTACGCACTTTACATTGCTAGGCTTCCCTTGAGCTGGCACATTTCTCTTTTCTCTTTAAAAAGTGTTGCTTCCTCTTTTACGCTTGAAGCCCGAGGCTTTTTATGGTTTAGAATTAGCCATATAAAGTTAACTATAAGTTTTAGTAGCCCCTAGGTGATCATTTTCTAGTTCCAAATGACGCTTGATATTAACTCTCATTAAATGTCTTAATACTATCGTTATGGGTCATATTAAGTCTCATATATTCCTAATTGTCAGGAAATGATCGTATGACTACCTAAACCTGTTGCTCATCAGTCAATACATGTCTAGCATTTTTCAACTCAGTATCATATTTGACATCTCCCTTAAATGTTGCCTCATGCTCTTTCTGGGCACTTTCTGAAAGAGTCAAACTTGATGTTGAGCCCTTTTAGTTTATTGTTTGAAGTACCACCATACTTTTATTTCAAGACAAGCCACGTTTCATGAGTCGTACAGTACTCTTTAAACTCACATATAAGGTCATCTTACGTACAGCTCAACAACGTAATGCGAGCATCACTTTTTTTCTTTTCCAGGACTGATAAGCTTTAACATCCTTGTGGTATTATTCAGCAAGACGGCTCTCAAGTTCCTCATGATCAATTATGGTGTTAGGGAGAGTCTCAATAGTCTCTTCGAGAACATATTGAACCTTTCGGTGCCAAATGTCATAATTATCACCATTCATTTTTTCTCTGTTGTTCAATTCGGCCACGATATACTTTGAAGATATCATTTCTTATAGCCACAACAAAAAATGATAATTAGCATGATTCTTACACATATTTAATTTTTTTGCAAACACAAGACCTAAACATGATTATTTTACATAAGGATTAGAATCGAAAAGTCGTCGAAGCTCCTAATCATTATCCTCTCTAAATAATTAAATTATCATTGTTTAGTCTTTTTGCGCAAAATCTTAATCCTATTATCATTTAATATTTTTAGTATTTTAATAATAGAACACTTATTTTAGTTTAAGAGATAAAATGCATCTGTTCACGTGAATAAACACTAGGAAAATTCCCAAGAAAGAGGTGGGGACAGGATGGTCCCACTTCAGTACCTTGCTTCCTTACACTTTCATCATCTTTTGATAGTTTTTTCCATACACATGCATAAATTCACATTATTACGCCAGACTTTGATAATTCCCATAATATTTTAAGTATTCTCTATATCCTCCCATTGGAATATAACATTCTTACATGTAAGATGCATATTATGTGAATTTAATAGCAATAAAACTATTTTTATTCATAAATTCAAGCATGTAAAAAATAAATTAAAATTAAAACAGAGGCGAAAAATAAATTTTAAAATATATAAAAATAGGAAATTAAAATATATAAAAATCGGAGGTCGGATCGCCACTGTTGCACGTGGGTCAATGCAACCAAGCTTGGCACGCTGACTTGGGCTAACGCTCGGTCCAATCGGGTTTGGTTCGCGTGGTTCAATTAGCACAGTTTGGTTCACGCGGTTTGGCTCGGTTTAGAGACAAGTCGTTTCTTGTTTCACTCTCTTCTACACACGCCAGTATCTGGCCATTTTTTGACCTTGCGATTCCAACTTACCACCCTTTTTTCGTGTCCTGAATTCAAATTTGGTCTTGGATTTTTGTTTCATTGCAAAGGTGAATGTCACGCCCTGTGCGTAAGATTAGGACAGCACATGTAACACTGTTTATCTTCTTTAATTTGAACAAAAATTCCAAATTGCAAACTAGAACTTCATTTTCTTAATTTATAAGTCCAAATCAAGCATATGATATACTGTTGCAAAGATAATTAAATGATCTTTCCAACGATATCAATTTTCCAAAGAACGAATGAATATACAAAAAGTTATAAGCAAAATAAGCATGCAGGTTTATAACTTAGGGTTTCAATTTATTCATTCTTCAAGAGCATATTACATCAAACAAAGTTCCAGATATACTCCTTGATGTTCATGTGACTATATTCCAAATTTCATGCTTTAGCATTATTTATATTATCATATACTATTAATATGTGATTATCAAATTTCCATTAAAAAAATGGCATATTAGCATACATAATGCACTCAAGATCAGGACATAAACTACACAGGCTATGATACCAATGTTGATTTTCTTAATAAATCATGCAACTTATTTATTCAACCAATTCCATACCTTATTGGTTGATGTAGAAACGAATCGTCACGAGTCTGCAAGAATAAAAATAAGGTCCCTCCAATCTTCAAAAATCAAGAACTAGCACGAGCAGATCACAACGAATAGGAATTAATTGCTAAGAACTGGAACTTCATGAGTAAATCTCCTTCACGAACAGATCGTCACGAGTTTATATCACTGACGATTAGAGGACAATTACGTATTTGAAAAATTTTCTCAATTCACGAAGCAAGAACCCACTACCTTTTCCCCTTTTCTCTCACTCTCTTTTGATATTGCTCTAATTCTTACGATTATTATTGTGCATACTATCACTCACCCATGTAGTGTTTATATAGTACAATAAGTATAGTTTAATTCAAATCTTCCTAGAGTTATTTGATTAAGCTACATCTTATATGATTAGGATTAAAATAAGATACTAATTCTATCTTGTATGAATCCTAGAAAAAATCTAAGTCTATCTTATCACTTACACTAGATTAATTCATTCCATCATGGGCATTAAATCTAACATATATAGATACATATATAGATATAATTTCATTGTTCTTTGTATAATTATAGGAATAGCTTCGCATTCTACTAAAAACGCAGGCACTGCCAGGAAACATTCTTGCCCTGGCCAAAAGCATGAGTCAATCTAACAGTTTCTCAGGCTTAAGCTAAACCAGAACAGCATGGATCATTTCTTTTACTTTAAATTAGTTCGTGTTACCTAAATTCAAAACCAATACCCGCTGAGCCATTTGACGATAGGTAACAGAGAATATCAATAACAGAACCAATATACTTGAATTTGCATACATCAAATGTGGTAAAGGCTCCAGTGCTAGTGCTACCCAGAAAAATTAAAACAATTCCAAGTTCAAAGCCTTTAGCAAGTGAATGCAGAAGACTAAAAGAGCCTATTTGAGAATAAATACATTTCACTAATATGGGAGATATGCTTCAATAATATAAATTGAACGTGAAAAAACAAGATGAAGCGTCAAAGATTAAAGATGGTAAAGTTAATTAATCTCGAACTCCCTTTTAAACTAAAGTTTAAAATAACAGTGCCAAAATTTACAGGCCTTTAAAATAACTAAGAACCGAAAAAAAAAATCCCAAACGTTCAGATCTGTGCTTAAAAGTTGATCCAAGATAGAATAGTTACAACTGAGGACTTGACTTATAACCACAGGACACTGAATAGAAAGACCCATACCCAATAAGCAACCAGATCAGCCAGTGTAGATGTGAATGTGTATGGCCAAGATAAGGATGACTTAGAGAATGAAGAATATAAGAGAGTGAACAACAATAGACTTGTCGTTAGTCTTCATGCTACCAAACTCCAGCTGCTGGTTGTGTTCCGGTAACTGAAACAGAAGCCCCGGTTGCAGTAACATAAATAGTAACACCCAATTACCATTGGCCCTCAGTCAACTATTCTTTCTTGAAAAGCTTTTGATTTTGAAACAGTTAACAAAGTGAGAAATCAAAGGAGCAGGTAAAAAATTGATAGCTTTACCTTTAACTTTTGTTTTGGAAAAAATAAAATTTGGCAAGCACAAGAAAGACATTTTGAGTCATTTAGGGGGCGTGGATTATCGGCTTATAGTGCAGTGAATAGTAGCAAGTGTCGATTGATACGTGCCACCACCTAGATTCTTTATTTTTTATGAGCTGGAATATATTTTCATATTCAAATTACTACTTTACCCATTACGCAACATAACTCATTTAGCTTATTTAACTTTTAGTTACCATTGTTGTTACTATCGTCATGAAATTTTTGTTTACACATATATATAAAAAAAAAAAAAAGAGTACTTGATCATTTTTTACTTTATCATAAAGAAATGAAAAAAATATAGGAAAAATAAGATAAAATGGAGTCGTGCTTCTTTTTCTAGAGCTTTTTCTTTGACTAGTTCTTAAGTCTTATAAATAATGAACCTCTTTAAGAAAAGCATTAATCTAGTAATCAAACACTAGTTAGAAAATGGTGATAATGAAGCATTAAGCCACCAACCAATAGCTGTTAAATGGTACTGTATTTAATGATCATTTAATATAATTATGCTCCACAGATGATCCATAGAAAATGAAGCCTTGCCTTATCCCAACAGAACAAGATTATTAAAAGAAACATAAAGTTGAAAGTTGATGGCTCATTTTATAGCTTTATGAGATTCCTATTTTTTACCCTGTGGACTTAAGCACTTGCTAATAAGTTAAGCCCTTTGTTATACTTACTATATATCCCCTGCTACCATTATTCTTTATTTGAAGAGTTGAACAACTAGGAAGTTTTTGGGACAAATTTTCAAGCTCTGGATAAATGATTAGGTTGCCCCACTTATAGTTACAGTATTTTTCGTGTTTCTATTGCTGGGGTTAGTGATGTAAATGTGATAAACCACGAAGATCTCAGCATGTCTCCCGGCCAAATCGGAGATACGTGGACTGAGTCTTGGGCAGTAACATTCAAGTCCTAGTTTCAAGTGAAGTCTAATATCCCACTACCACTTAGTTAACCATTTTCTTGCAAAGTTGTTTTCATGTATTGAGTTTCTGTTTTATGCACTTAAGTTGTAGGCGTGATAATAGGAAACGGTTATTATGACTTGTATTTAAACTCCTTCAATGAATAAAGAAAGGCATGAGAAAAATTTCCCAAACATTGTGGTTGGTTCTCACCCCAAGAGAGCAATTTGCATGTTATTATTCCATAAGCTTTGATTGGGACATATCAATTGGTATCAGAGCTGCGTTAACTTGTTCAAAAATTTTATTGTTCCCATGGCAACTAACAAAGAAAGGATTGAAAACTTAGAAGCGAGGCTTGACGGACTTCAAGATGGAATGCAACAAATGGAGATTGGCATTAATGAAAAACTGCATCAGCTTGAGGAGACCATCAATCGTATGTTTGAGGCTTTCTTTTCAAACAAAGAAGGGTCCAGCCACAATGTCAATAATCATCCTATCCATTCTTACAAAGAGCATACCAAAGAAGAAGCTGGTGGAAGCCGAATGATTTTCTCATAAAAAATGGCTAAGCTTGAATTTCCAAGGTACGCTGGAGATGATCCTACAGAATGGTTTAGCAAAGTTTCCCAATTCTTTGAATACCAGGGAACAACGGAGGCACAAAAGGTTGCATTGGCATCATTCCATCTTGAAGGTGAAGCCAACCAATGGTGGCAGTGGCTGCATAAAGCTTATAAAGAGGAGGGAAGAACGGTAACATGGACAGATTTTGAAGAAGAATTATGGGCACGTTTCGGACCTACCGAGTGCGAAGATTTTGATGAAGCTTTATCCAAGGTGCAGCAAGTGGGCACCTTGCGTGATTATCAACGAGAGTTTGAGAGATTGGGCAATCGGGTTCATGGGTGGATGCAAAAAGCTTTAGTTGGAACTTTCATGGGAGGTCTTAAGCCTGAGATATCTGATGGTATCAGGATGTTCAAGCCAAAGACCTTGAAAGACGCTATCAGTTTGGCACGTATGCAAGCAGACCAAGTCCAACGCAAGTTTTCTCAGCCATTCCCAGTTAGCGAAACATCGACCTCTAATGTCAAACGCTTGACGTGGGACGAGATGCAAAGACGTCGTGCCCAAAGGCTTTGTTTTAATTGCCCTGAGAAGTTTATTGTAGGTCACAAATGCATGGGTCCTCAAATATTGTTGCTGGAAGGAAGTGCTGATGCGAGAGATATTACGTACAAAGAAAATGAAATTGCTACGGAGGTTGTCCCAACAGACCGTGCCAAGCCAAAAATTTCATTCAATTCCTTATCCGATAACAGAAAAGCGATTGAATCAATTTAAAAATATGGACCTTGAGGACAAGAGTCCACTTGCAGGGGAAGGTATTGATAAACCACGAAGATCTCAGCATGTCTCCCGGCCAAATCGGAGATACGTAGACTGAGTCTTGGGCAGTAACATTCAAGTCCTAGTTTCAAGTGAAGTCTAATATCCCACTACCACTTAGTTAACCATTTTCTTGCAAAGTTGTTTTCATGTATTGAGTTTTTGTTTTATGCACTTAAGTTGTAGGCGTGATAATAGGAAACGGTTATTATGACTTGTATTTAAACTCCTTCAATGAATAAAGAAAGGCATGAGAAAAATTTCCCAAACATTGTGGTTGGTTCTCACCCCAAGAGAGCAATTTGCATGTTATTATTCCATAAGCTTTGATTGGGACCTATCAAAATGCCTATAAAGAATTGACCGGTTGATTTTTTGAACATGAAGACTAGTATTGTTGCCATATTTATGCATACTGTTCTCTACGGTTTTCTTCTTATTTTGTTTATTGTTATTCTACATGTTCATCTCTTAATCTAGGAAGCAAATAATAATACCGTATAATCTCAATGAAATAAAAAAAAATTAGTTTTGCTGCTATCACCAACTAGCTCGATGTGAGTTCAAATGAAATGAAATGAAGTTTTTGTCTATGAAAGGGTTGTGTAACTTGCCATACAGTTCTAAGGTAATCTTCTTATATGATGATTTTGGGTCACTGTAGCTTGATTTTGATTGTTTTCGACGCGTGAAAATATATTAATTTTCTATCTGGATTGATACACATGAGAGCAAAATACAAGATACAATGAACCAGAATAGAAGCACCACTGGTCTGAATGTTGCCAAATTCAAAAAATTTGTTTCAGCTCAACACCCGAACAAGCAAGCCTAGTGTTAGCAATCTGAATGAGCAAGCCTGGTATGTTGTCCCATCACGTAGAACCATTACTAAAGATATCCTTAACTTGTTTTTTTGTTGAAAAAGCTTCTTTGAAGAGTCTATTGAGTGATGGTAAACAAAAAGTTTGTCTCACCACTGATGTTTGGTCTTCGATGGCGACAGCCAGTTATATGGTGAAAACATCTCACTTTATTGACGATAATTAGCAGTTGCACAGAAAGATCATTAGTTTCAACACTGTTCCCGATCATAAAGAGGAGACAATTAGTAAGCAGATCGAAAAATATTTGTTTAATTGGGGTATTGAGAGGGTGTTCACAATCACCATGGATAATGAAAGTGGAAATGATAGTCCCATTAGGTATTTGACGAACAAATTGTAGACTTGGAAAGATGATACCTTATTGTTAGATGGTGAGTTTTTGCATGCGCATTGTTGTGTTAAATCTTATTGCTAATGAAGAGTTGGGGAAAGTAGACAAGAGCATTGTTAGTATCCATAATACTGTGAAGTATGTGAGGTCATCCACTGCAAGGTTACCAGCATTTAAAGTTCGTGTTGACCAAGAGAAGATTTTGGGGCCGAATAGTCAAATTTCTCAAGGAGATGTGATTTTAGATTGTCCTATTAGGTAGAATTCCACCTATATCATGTTGATGACTGCTTTGAAGTTTAAGTCGGCTTTTGATTAAATGCCAAATGAGGATAAGCTTTATGATGCTTATTTTCGTAAAGAAGAGGTGCAGCTGAGAGTGGCATGAGAAGGATTGGACCTTCGAAAAATGATGATTGGGAAACCGCTAGGCGAATTGTTAGGTTTTTACATATTTTTTATGATGCCACATTGGCATTTTCTGCTTCTTTGAGGTAACATCAAGTAATTGCTACAATGAGATATGCAAAGTTGAAAAGGCTTTGAAGTAAATGTTTAACAATGTTGATCCACATTTAAAAGTGATTGCATTGAGCATACATTTAAAAGTGATTGCATTGAGCATGAAGGACAAATTTGACAAGTATTGAGAGGGCGTATTGTAAATAAACAAGTTGTTGACTTTCATTGTAGATCCACGGGGCAAAATGAATTTCATAGCATGGTAAGAATAGTGCAAAATGTGATGAGATGAAAAGCATAGTGAAAAACACTTTGCATAGGCTTTATGAAGCATATAGTGCAAAACACTCAAGTGCAAGTAATGCTAGTGGTTGTGTGTTTAGTAGTGGATGGACTTTTCTTAATTTAGGTGATACCAATGATTGATCATGAGGATCCTTTCTCTAAATACAATGAGATGGTTGTTGAGACGAGAGATAACATAGAATTGTCGAATGAGTTAAGCCTTTCCTGATGGAAACGGTTGAATTTTAAGTTCCTAATTTTTGGGTATTCAATTTGATACTCTGCTATAGTGGAAGGTTAACAATTCGAAGTACCCAATTTTATAACAAATAGCAAGAGACATCATTGTCATTCCAATATCAACTGTTGCATCCGAGTCCGCCTTTAGTAGGGGATGTCATATTGTAGATGAATATAGGAGTTCTATGACTCCTGACATGGTAAAAGCGCTCATATTGACAAAAAGTTGGTTATGATCTTCGCTTTTCGTGGATGTGATAACAAACTTTCAAGTGTTGGTTGAGGAAAATAAGTTTAGGTATGCACTTAGAGAAGGTATAATATTTAATTATTTTATGATTATGTTATCAAGACTTTTTGGTTATTTATTTTATGAGTTAGTTACTTTTAAGTCTTTTTTCTTTTATGTAGAGCTTCGTAAATCAACACAACCAGACCATCCAAGTGTTTCAACATGAAGACTTTTGACTGGTTGGTTGCTTGTTTCATCTACACTCCAAGCAATTAGGCAACTTTTTTATTTGTACAAAGGCTAGGATTGATGAATTATTAATCTTCATGTGTATCTTTATATTTATATAAATATAAATTGCAGTAATAGTTGGTTGAAAAAAATAAATTATGTGATTTGGTAGTGTTATGGTGTTTTAAAGAGTAACAATTGGATAAAGAATGAAATATATATATGTATGTATATGTACGTATTTTCGGTGGTGTTATGGTTGGTTGAAAAATATAAATTATATGATTTGGTGGTAATATATATATGTATGTATTTTTGTTGGTGTTATGGTTGTTTGAAAAAGAACAAATTATATGATTTG
Source organism: Citropsis articulata (assembly GCA_030449925.1). Lineage (NCBI taxonomy): Eukaryota > Viridiplantae > Streptophyta > Magnoliopsida > Sapindales > Rutaceae > Citropsis > Citropsis articulata. The sequence continues at coordinate 1,318,371 of JASUUH010000110.1, read as the reverse complement.
GTGTGTTGATATATGTGTACGTAAGTATTTTTTATGTTTAGGTTTAGCCATGTTTTAGATTGGTGGACGTTAATTGTTGCCTAATGGATTGATTTGCTTTTCTTTTTGCAGAATGGACTAATTTACTTCATCATTTTCTGTTTGTTGATGGAGGAATGGAGATGGTTTTACTTTAATTTAATAATTTTATAGTTGATCTTATTTACTTGGATTAACTTCATGACTTGGAACTAGAAGTTATTTTCTTTTATTGTTGTAATTTGTAGTGGAATATTTTGAATTTGGTGTTTTGATAACTTGAATATTTCATTAGTTGTTGAATATTTTCATCATTTGTTTATTTTGCTCTTTAATATGCTTATTTTGCTGTTTAATTTGTTTATTTTTGGCTATTTTTAGTCTGACCTGAATTATTAACCTGACTCGAATTAATTACCCAAACCGAATTATTAATTCAAACTATTTTGTAGCCCGAAACCGAACCTAATTACAAACCCAACCTGAACTGTATTTGAAATCGAACCACACCAATCTAAAATAATTTTCCAACTTGTTTAGGTTGAATTCTTAACCCGAACAGGCTGTAAATCGAAGTGAAAACCGAAAAAACCAACCAAAAATCAAAAGTCCCACCCTAGTTCTTTTTTGTCCTTAAGAGTCCATTTAAGATTGCTTTTAAGAGGCTCCAAATTGATTTTAAAAAGTTAAAAGTAAATTTTAATATTTAGTAAACTTTTTAGAAATCACTTTTGGCCACATCATTCTATCCTACAATAGATTTTGAAAAGTAGGTACGAAGTATATTTTCAAAATTTAATTTTAAAAATCACTTTTATAATTAATACAACTCCATATATATCCTCGTATATATTGTAAAAATCTGAAATTATCCTTATTAATTAGGAAATAAAAATTATTGACTTTAAAAAGATTATTATTGCCAATTATATTTAAAAAAATTAAAAAATAAATTAATAATATAAAGTACTTATTTTAGTTATCAATTATTGTATTTACACAATTAAAATTATTTTATATACATGTTTATAAATATGTAAATAAAATTTATTCAACATTATATCTAATTTAATCATTTATGTTCTTACAGCAGTTTAACAATAAAATTTATCAAACGCGCATTACTACTTTTAATATTCACAGCGCCTTTTAAAAATAATTTTTACTAAATGTTAAATTAATTATCTTCACAGTTAATTATTTTTATAACACAATTAATAATAATTATCTTAAAAATTACAGTATTACCAAACTAACTGTAAATTAAAATGAAATTTTCCTTGAAGTTGGGTTTTATAATAATAATGGAGGGGTGCCACTGGCCTCCCGTCTGATGACATGAAGGCATAAAAAAGGGATCCTATCAACTTGTTCCGGACCTAAGATAATAAGCTCCTGGTTTGAGTCAAAATGAAACAAAAGCCATTAAGATACTTGGACCAGCACGATAGCTACGAGCCAAATATTCAACCCCTTTAAATACTTGATCCGACCCATTTACATAACCCTGGCTTAAGCAAGTAGCAAAGGATGTGAACAGTTCTATCGAGTGTGGAGAATGCATTGAGAAAATAAATTGAACAGTTTGATGATAAGTTTATTAAGAAAATAAATTTATTGACAAAAAATTTATGCTTTCATTTTGATCACCCATGCTGTAATGATTATTTAAGTTTGAACGCTCAAAAATATCACCATCAATTAATTTATTTCTATCATATATAAACAAATATGGAGACAAATATCTCCGTCCTCGTCTTATGAATTTCTCTTAAATAAAAGTTTATATGTTGATTGATAATCAATAAATTTAAAATATAAAAAAAATTAAGTCCTACCTACATAGTATTACTACATAGCACATTAAGGCCCTGTTTGGGATTGCTTTTAGAAGGTCTAAAAGTAATTTTAAAAATTTAAAAATTATTTTTAGTGTTTGGTAAAAAAAAATTAAATTCATTTTTGTCAAAATCAGCCCCTCCTACAATTGATTTTAAAAAGCAGTGAATGAGTAACTTTTAAATTCTAATTTTGAAAATCAATTTTATCATTTAATACAATTCCACAAATATCCTTAAAATTATTAGCTAAACTCAAAATTATCCTTATTCAAATTGGAAACAAAATAAATATTTTAGTAAATTTTTATTATAATTCATCAATATCAATTTATTAATATCAATTTATTGGTCGAATTATTATTAATTTAATTATCAATTGTTTTAGGATAAAAAAAATAAAATAAAATCAATATATTATAAATTAAAAAATAAAAAAAGTAAAATCAATATATTATAAGTTTTATTTTTAAGAAAAATTATTATAATACATAATTAAAAATATTATATGCACATGTTTTTATATGCATAAGTAAATTTTATCTTATATTATGTATATTTTAGTCATTTATTTTCTCTCAGCAGTTTAATAGTAAAATTTACCAAACGTCCATAGCTGCTTTCAAAACTCACAGTACTTCTGAAAATGAAATTTAACAAACACTTAACTGATTCTCTTCACAGCCGATTATTTCTACAGCACAGCTAACAGCAATTATTTTAAAAGATACAGCATTCCCAAACTAGGCCTAAGAACTTTGGAATAGGGGTGGGCAAATTGGATTTCGGTTCGGGTTGTTCGGATTACGGTTTGGGTTTCAACCCGTTCGGGTTGGAGAATTGAACCCAATCGGGTTGAAAACACCAACCCGAACCAAACCGAACCGAATTAAATTCGGTTCGGTTCGGTTCGGGTTGGCAATTCAGATTGGATTGGGTTAGAAATTCGGGTTAAAATTTCGGTTTGGATTAATTCGGGTTAGTTTGGGTTAAAATAATTCAATCTAAAAATTCGGGTTAGTTTAGGTTAGAACGGGTTGGAACAATTTAATCCAAAAATTCTAATAACAATCACTTAAAATCCAAAAATCTCAATTCCAAACATCCTTAACAACAAATATCAACTATAAATCATCCTTAATAATATTTCAATAATTTAAAAATCTCAATTCTAAACATTCCAAACGTCCTAAATAACATTTCAATAATTTAAAAATCTCAATTCTAAATCATCCTTAATAACAAATATCAACTACAAATCATCCCTAATAACATTTCAATGATTTAAAAATCTCAATTCTAAATCATCCTTAACAATAAATATCAACTACAAATCATCCTTAATAAAATTTCAACAAGTCTTTTTAAAGTTAACAAAACATAAAACATGTAGTCAAGTATAATAAAGCTACAAAAATTACAAATTTAAAAATTAAAATGGAAAATAGCAATCATGATTAAACATGTAGTCACTATTTAGGGTTTTTTTTTGTTTAATATATATATATATTATATTTTAAAAGCTAAATCTTAAAAAAAAAAAAAAGCTTCAACCCGAACGGGTTGAACCTGAACCGAATTTTAACCCGAACGGGTTGAAGCTTTGAATCCGTTCGGGTTTCACCGGTTAACCCGATCCGAACGCCCACCTCTACTTTGTTTCGGGTTCGGTTCGGTTTGGGTTAACCCGATCTGAACGGCCACCTCTACTTTGTTTCGGGTTCGGTTCGATTTGGGTTAACCTGATCCGTGGAATGCTAAATTAAGAGGCTGTTTGGGAGTGTGGTGAGGTAGCTGGACTGTCGAAACCCAAGTACTAAGATGTTTAGTAACACTTGTAGCTGGACTTTGATAGCTTAGCATTCTTGTTCTTATTAACTTTTACTCTACAGCTACAACTTTTACTCTACAGCTATAACTTTTACTCTACAACAGCTGCAGCTTAAAAAGTACAGTACCTCACTCCCAAATACACTCTAATGGTGCGTTTACTTCTAAGGAATGGGAATGAACAGGAATGGGAATGAGCTGGGAATGGGAATGGGTTGGAATGGGAATAAGGAATGGGAATGAGATTCTAATGTTTACTTGGTAAAAATAAATGGGAATGGGAATGTCTTTGGAATCATCACGTTGATGTGTTTACTTGGTAAAATAAATGGGAATGATGAATGGTAATGAGATCAATTTACTAAAATATCCACAGTGTTTAAATAATGTGAATTTCATGAACTACATATTTTAAAATATTATTATAAAAATCATATTAATTAAAAAATAAAAATAATAATAATAAGTATAAATGTTAATATTGATAATATTAATAAAATAAAATAATAATTAATAATAACTAAAATAAAAATTAATAAATTTAATAATAATAAATATTAATAATGATAATATTAATAAAAATAAAAATAAAATTAATTTTTATTAATATTAATTTTATTAACATTATTATCATTATTAACATTATTAACATTTATTATTATTAAATTTTATTAACTTTATTATTTTAGTTATTATTAATTATTATTATTATTATTTTTAATAATGTTAAATTAATTATTGTTATTAATTATTATTTTATCATTATTTTATTGTTAATAATGATAATATTAATAAAGTAGTAAGTTAATAAAATTTAATAATAATCATTATTATTATTATTATTATTAAATTTTATTAACTTTATTATTTTATTAATATTATCATTATTAACATTTATTATTATTTTTAATTAATATCATTTTATAATAATATTTATACATGTATCTAGATAATGAAATTACATTATTACTATAATTATTAAATTTATTAACTTTATTATTTTAGTTATTATTAATTATTGTTATTATTATTTTTAATAATGATAAATTAATTATTGCTATTAATTATTATAATTATCATTATTTTTATTGTTAATAATGATAATATTAATAAAATAAAATAATAATTAATAATAACTAAAATAATAAAGTTAATAAAATTTAATAATAATAATAATAATAATAAATGACATTTAAAATAACAAAATTATTTGTGATTTGAACAAGGATAATTTAGTAAATATGAAAAAATTAGAAGGATAGAAAAGTAAATTTATGTTTCATTCCCATTCCCATTCCTACATTCCCAATTCATAAATTTATTCCTTATTCTAAATCATGACCACACAATTTATTCCATTCCCAAATACTGATTTTCTTGAGTAAATGTGCTTTTGATTCCCATTCCTCCATTCCCATTCCCATTCCTTCCAAGTAAACACAACATAAGAGAGAATCTTAATACATACCTAAAACTCCACTTATATTTTTCTTTTAACCGAACTAGATAAAAAACACATATAAGCAAAAATTATTTATCTTGAATGTCAGATGAACTCGATATCTATCTCCATGTTTATTTCGTATATTGATTCTCCCATGGACACTATAAAATATCATAACAATTAACCAAGTGTATCAAATCAAATTATAAAATTGCCTTTCTTTTATGAAAGAACTAAATTTTGTTAATCAAATCAAGTTAGTATCTACAAGTTTGTGTTTTGTGTTTATAACTCAATCATGCCGTCTTTATTATGTGGTGCTGCCCCTTATTTTTTCTTGTGATTTGTCTTCTTGGTGACACTAAACTTGCAGAATTTCAGACTACTCCCTTTCAAGTCATTGCTGATTGGAATATTAGTACGGCCTTTAATAACAAAGAATAATGCTATTATTACTGAAAATAGTTTTTAAAAAAAAAGTTACTTTCTTCAGTAGTAATTCGGGCATTGCACCAAAAGGGAATGGATTTCCAATATCACTGTCTGTAGTTGTTGTTGTTGTTATTTTTCTTCCCCCAATAATGTCATTATTCTTTGTATAATTATAGGAAAGCTCCATTTTCTACTGAACGCAGGCACTGCCAGGCAGCATTCTTGCCCAGGCCAAAAAGCAGGCACCAGTCCAGCAGTTTCTCAGGCTTAAGCTAAACCAGAAGAGCATGGATCATTTCTTTTACTTTGAATTAGTTTGTGTTACTTAAATTCAGAGCCAAAACCCACTAAGCCACTTGATAACAATTAACAGCGAGTACCAATAGCAGAACCAATATCCTTGAATTTGCATACATCAAGGGTGGCAAAGGCTCCAGTGCCAGTGCAACTGTGCAACCCATAAAAATAAAAATAATTCCAAATTCAAAGCCTTTAGCAAGTGAATGTTGAAGACTAAAAGAGCCTATTTCAGAATAAATACATTTCATTAATATGGGACATATGCTTCAATAATATAACGTGAATGTGAAAAAACAAGATAAAAATTGAAGCTTCAAAGATTAAAGATGCTAAATTAAATTAATCTTGAACTCCCTTTCCAACTAAACCTTAAAAGAGCAGCGCCAAAACTTACAGGCTTTTACACAAACAATTAAGAAACGGAAACAAATATCCCATATGTTCAGATCTGTGCTTAAAAGTTGACCCAAAACAGAACAGTTACGACTCACGACAAGAAAATGACTCATACCCAGTGAGTAACCGGATCAACCAGTGTAGATGTGAACGTGGACGGCCAAGATGAGGATGGCATAGAGAACGAAGAAGATAAGAGTGTGAACAGAAATAGCCTTGCCGTTGGTCTTCATGCTACCAAACTCCAACAGCCGGCTGTGCCCCGGTAGCTGAAACAGAAGCCCCGGTTGCAGCAACACAAACAGCACCACCCCAATTACCACTGGTCCCCAGTCGGCCATTCTTTCTTGAAAAGTTTTTTATTTTAAAACAGTTAACAAAGTGAGTGATCAAATGAGCAGGAAAGTGGTAGCTTTGCCCTTTACCTTTTAAGAGCGAGAGCAATAGTTGCTGTTGTGGAAATAAAAAAATTCGGTAAGCACAAGAAAGACATTTTGGGTCACTTTCGGGGCGGGGGTTGTCTGCTTTTGGTACGTGTGAAAACTGGCAAGTGTCGATTGACGTGCGCCGGTGTCGACACCGAGCTTCGGCATTTTTGATGAGATGAGACATATTTTCAGACGCAATTACTACTTTGCCCATGACGCAGCATGACTTGTCACGTGTGTATTTACTAAGGCTGATGACGTGTGGAACTGAGAATTATTATCCCGTGCTTAGCTTTGATTGAAGGATGAGTCAAGGAAGGCGGAAAGTCCCATTTCCGTCAAATCAGAATAGGCTTGTCGCGAATATCTAGTCGTTTCTGTAACTGAGGATGGCGATGAGTTTAAGATTTATCATTCTTGAACGCTTATCAAAAATTATTAGATTATTTAATTTATCCATATATTATTAATAAAATTATAAATATACTCTTATTATCCCATTCTTTTATTTAAATTTTTATCAATAACTAATTTTCAAGAAAAAATATACACACCTAAAAAAAATTATAAATAAATTATAATTTTAAAAAATAAAATTGGTTATTAACATAAAAATAAAATTAATAAAATAAAAAATTGGTTACAAATGTACAAGTTTAAAATTAGTTATTAATACCATAATAAATGATTGACATGTGGAAAATTGTTAAATATACAAGTTTAAAGTTTAAATAAAATTGGTTATTAATAACCAATTTTATTTTTAAAATTATAATTCATTTACAATTTTTTTATGTGTGTATATATTTTTTAAAAAATTGGTTATTGATAAAAATTTAAATAAAGGAATAGGGTAATGAGGGTGTATTTATAATTTTATTAATAATATATGAATAAATTAGATAATCTAACAAATTTTTTTTATATGTTAGAAGAACATAATAGTAAAATTATAATAAATTAAGATATAAATATATTTTTTAAAATATTTAGGGTGTTTTTATCGCTTTACCTAAGAGGGTATATTTATCTTTTATCCCTTCATAAAATTATGCTCGAGCATGATCGTTAGAAAATGATGCCCTGCCTTATCCCAACAGAGCAACAAGATTATTAAAAGAAGCATAAAGTTGACAATTGATGTCTCATTTTATGGCTTTCTGGGATTCCTATTTTTTACCTTGTGGACTAGAGCACTTGCCAATAAATTAGGCCCTTTGTTATACTTATTATATATCCCCTGCTTCCATGCCCTTTGTTATACTGATTAATTATATATCCCCTGCTTCCATTATTATTCATTTGAAGAGCTGAACAACTGGGAAGTTTCTGGGACAATTGTTCAAGCTTAGGATGAATGATTGGGCTGCACCGCTTATAGCCGCGGCGCTCTTCGCGTTTCTGTCACCAGGTTTGGTGATGCAGATGCCAGCAAAGAATCGAGCGGTTGATTTTTTGAACATGAAGACTAGTATTGCTGCCATATTTGTGCATACTGTTCTTTATGGTTTATTTCTTATTTTGTTTCTTGTTATTCTACATGTTCATCTCTTTATCTAGGAAGCAAATAAATGGTATCTCATAATCTAAATGAAATTAAAAATAAAATTTAGTTTTGTTGTATCTTTCATTTTACTGCTATCACTAACTAGCTCGATGTGAGTTCAAATGAAATGAAATGAAGTTTTTGTCCGTGAAAGGGTTGTGTAATTTGCCATACGGTTCCATGGTAATCTTCTTATGTGATGATTTTTGGTAGCTCGAGCTTGATTCTGATTGTTTTCAACACGGTAAAATATATTACTTTGCTATCAAACCATCAACTTGATGTTCAGTTATCATCCCGAAGATGTGAAGAGTGTATTAATTTTATTAACCATACATCTGAGTCGCACAGACAATACCCAAGAGGAAGAACAAGCACTCTTCTCTTCTCGTTCACTAACAAAGGTTATATCTATAATGTATTGTTATTTGGTACAACGCCTCTCGATCTCTTTTTGAAGCTTTAATTTCTCTGTTTCGCTCCTTAGAGTGCGTTTGGGATAGCTGCGCTGCCGTTAAGACTGTCAAAATTATTTGGTAGAACTGTTTTTCAATCTCTTTTGAAGCTTCCACTTCATTGTTTCACTCTTTAAGGTGCGTTTGTGGAAGTGCTGCGCTGCCACGCTACCACTAACCTCTCAAGATTTTACAATAATGTACATGATAAATCATAAGTTACAGTAGCAAATTATCAGAGCCAGCAATATAAAACTTCAAAAACGTGAGATGTTTTTAACAAGTGACCTGGTGGAAGCGTTGTACCAGAAATACAAAAACTCTCTGAGCTAATGAACACTATAAATGGTCATATAATTGCAATGTCCGCCATACAATTACCATACTAATTTGCAGGAATTACAGAGATTCTGATCAACGTCCTAGTATTGCAACTGTTAGGGAAATCAACTCTTTGATTGGACTTGCTAAGAACATAAAATTCTATGATTCTATCTTTTTTATATTGCAACAAGCTTCCCAGTCAGTAAATACTGACGCATCAACCCAAAAGTAAGGCCAGAAATGAACATCAAATCTGCAGCGTCAAAGAAAAGGGTGCCAGAGTAACTCGGATCCAGATTTACAAACAAATAATAATTAAGCAAATTACAAAATCACAGTCCACAGAACCGGTAATAAAATTAATTAATGGAAAGTGTACAATTGTCATTTACAATCCAATGAACATTTGATTGATAATCACAAATCTGATCCAAAAAACTAAAAACGAACAATGAAGTAATCTCACATAGCCATACCAATTTCGCTACTAATTAATTCTTTTATGGGCAATTATATACATATTAGCTAGCTTAGCCCAAGTACATGTGGACGCCAATAGCCAACAAGAAGATACACATGAGAGCAAAATACAAGATAGAATGAACCAGAATAGAAGCACCACTGGTCTGAAAGTTGCCAAATTCAAAAAACCTATTCCGGCCCGGCACCTGAATAAGCAAGCCTGGTGTTAGCAATATGAACAGCACAACACCCACGAAAACAGGGCCCCAATCTGACATCTTTCTAATGCCAATGCTATGTAGCTAGCTTATTAGCTATCACTCTCTCAAATGGCAAAATTATTTCTCTGTTAAATCTCAAGTGTTTGGAAGTGGAGATGAAAGGGGAAAGAGGGCATTATAAAGGAGAGATGTATTCCGCTTTTGCTTTGGGAAGACGAGACAAAGATTGATGACTAGGAAAGTTAACGTTAGAGAATCAAGCAATATTGCGATTCACATTTTCTTTCTTACATCATCACATGCGGTCCTCAGGAAACTTCATTGAAAGTAACAAAAATCTAGCAAAACATTTAGTGGGATTCAGTTACCCTGCAACAGTTGTGCCACGTAATTTTGTTTTCCGTAATTTCAATCCATAACCGTTGGATTGGATTCAATGAAAAGATAATTTCAAATTTCGCGTGTATTTAAATACCAACACTATACGCCCTGATCTTTATTAAAATTCAAAAAAATTAAAAGTTAAAACTTTTAGCACATAAATCTAAATTGTTTCAAATTTATGCTGTTTAATTAGTATTGAGTCTTAAAAATTAAATTTTATTTTAATATTATAAATATTATTTAAAAGAATTAATTTTTAATATCATTTTTATTAAAAATAAATATTATTTAATATTATTTATTTTCATTTTATTTAATATTATTTGGTTATAGGCTTATAATTATATTTAATCTTTCAAAAAACTAAAAATTTTAAATAAAATAAAATAATCATTAGTGAGCATTAAAAAATAAATTTTATTTTTTATTTTTTATTTAATATATTTAGTTATAGACTTATTATTATACGTATTTTTTTAAAAAAATGAATAATATTGAATAAAATAAAATAATCAGAAGTGAGTCTTAAAAATAAATATTATTTTTAATTAATATCATTTATTTTATTAAAAAGAAATATTGTTTAATATTATTTATTTGATTTTATTTAACATTATATAGTCATAGGCTTATTATTATATGTGTTCGTGCATAAAACTAAATAATTTTAAATAAAATAATCAGTAATAAGTCCACATAAATTAATATTATTGTTAATGTTATTTATTTTATTTTATTTAATACAATATTATTTAGATATTTATTTTTCAAAATTAAATAATATTAAATAAAATAGAATAAACAATAGTGAGTCCAAAACAATATTATATTTTAATATTATTTATTTTATTTAAAAATAAATTTTTAATATTGTAATTTTATTAAAAATATTATTTAATATTATCTAGTCATAGGTTTATTATTATATTTATTTTTTTAGAAAGTTAAATAATATTAAATGAAATAAAATTACATTTTAGAAGGTTACCAGCCAAAGCACATAAACTTATAAACAAATGTAAATTAAAAAAGTTAATAATGTTAAATAAAATAATATGACATTTTAAAAGGTCACCAGTCAAAGCACATAATATTATGAATAAACTATAAATAAAAAAGAAAGTAAGGGATTAAATGAAATTTAACATCACAAAAAATAAAAATTGATGATGCCTTACAACTGTTGCAAGATGATTTTAATGTGTTTTGTTAAATGGCACTGTTAGTGTAGGTTGTTTAACTAATTTATAAAAAAAATTGGACTAAAAATAAATGTATTGTATTTATGAATAAAAATTGATGATGCCTTACAACTGTTGCAAGATGATTTTAATGTGTTTTGTTAAATGGCACTGTTAGTGTAGGTTGTTTAACTAATTTATAAAAAAATTTGGACTAAAAATAAATGTATTGTATTTATACCTTGTAAATGGCTTTATCTAGACCTTAAAGATTTATTGATTTTTTAATTATCAACATTTTAAAATATAATACACATATTTATAGGCTAAACAAAGGGGAGGAAGTGCTAAATTTCTTATGTCGGATCTTCAACAAATAGTAAAGCCATTATTTACAACATAAGCGGTACGTTTAATACCACTTCTTATCTTAATAGTCGTTTGTAACTAAATGGTGAATCTAAAGGGGAACGTTATAAATAATAAGAACTTCCACCATTTGTTAAGACAAAATTCTCTTCCTCCCCTTGTCTGGTCTATACATAAGTGTATTATGTCTTAAGATAATGATCATAAAAAAAAATCAATAAATCTTAGTACTTTATTTAGATGAAAACAAAGATATTATATTTATACCTTGTAAATGGCTTTTATCTAAAGCATTAAGATTTATTGAATTTGTTTTTTTTTTTTTTATGATCATCATCTCAAGACATAATGTATATAAATATATAAATTAAAAAAGGGAGAAGAAATGCTTAACTTGACTTTTGTCTCAATAAATGATAAAGCTATTATTTCAACAAATGGGACCCATAAAATAACTATAGATGGTGAACTTTTTTTAAAATGGTGGTGGCATGTTGATCAAGTAATTAACATCGAGTGTGCCACTTTTGTTTTTTTAGTGCTTAAAAGCACTTTATAAGAATCTGATTGCTTATGACTGCTGCATTCTGTTAAAAAATTAAAAGGATATCCCTCTAATCACACGCTACTATAAATTCTAAAGCAGATTCGATTCCATAATTTTGCCAGAGACACTGCTGGCAACACTCAAATTAAAGAAATAATTGCTTTCACGACGGTTGAGGACTTATGGTTATTATGGTGTTGTGCTGGATTTTGGATTATTGGGTTCGTGTGGGCTGGCCTCACCGAAATCACTCAATTATTACAAGTCAAACCTGGCAATAATTAATTGGCTTATGACAATAGGTAACTCGTGCATTCAATAATTTTTTTTTTTTTGAAACTGATTAAGCATCATCTTGTATTCTGTGAGATATTCTGATTCTTGTAATGACGGATCATTCTGTTGATATTCTGATCGGATATATCGCAGGGAACTACATTATGATATTTTTATTACATGAAAATACGTGCGGTAGAATCACCCGGAGGAGGGATGTCTCTACTCCACTCGCATTTCGCAAGGGAGGAGAAGGTTTAATATTCTCACAATTTAATTTAATTCAGGGAGATTGGTCGGCGAGAATCGAGCAATTCCTCGTCTTAAGCTTTGAAAGAATGGTTGTCCATTAATTTCTGGCGTCGCATCCAATAATTTTAAACACATAAATTTAAGTTATAATATTATTGAACTCATTTCTCTTTTTAATGGAGAGTTAATCGATTCCCAACATATGGGGTAGTTTTCAAGTATTAAAAGGTGAAGGGTTGTTCTTCAAGTTATACTATAATAGAATAAAATAAGAGAGTTCCGATTGACTTTCGATTGTAAAATATCAATAGAATTTTGATTTTAATATATATATATATATATATATATATATATATATATATAAACTGGTAATAATTAAATTTATTAATGTATTACCAGCTGTTATAGATTTAGAAAAATGATGAACAAAATAAAAGTATGTCTAGTTTATGATAAAAACATTTGTTGTTTTGTGAATTTTTGAGATAAAAAATTTTGTTATTACTTTCTCATGATTTTATTGACTTAGCATAGCTCATAGATTTACCGTCTAAATTCTTTAAGAAAATAATCACTGCGGATTTCGAACCATGCGGACACTATCAAAATGGTGATCGATGTGACCTTGGGAGGAATTCCGACTAGACTACGTTACTTAGAGTCACACCCACATATTCATTCACTGTATATTATCATAATTGATTGAAGCATATACATGATCAATCAAATGGTAGGGTTGGTGTGGGATTGGTAAGTTCGAATAATTTTTTAGCCTCCACTTTTTTACAATTTGAACTAAAGTGGGCAGCATAACTAGAAAAGAGAAAAAAAAAAACTACTTAAAAGCTAATCGATTAAATTTATAGAGCTAAATGTAGGCACATTGGTCAAAATATGGAATATAATGTCAAAACAGCTCTGGAGGGTTTCATTGTGTGGCTTTTATCTTTCGCCCCTAACTTTGAAGAAACAGATTGAATCCCAATAGTGCCATCTCGTGGACCAGACATGAGCCGGTGAAGCCCAACATATATGGGCCTCCTTATTCTGCAAATGTTGTTGGATCTATCCAAATTATTCACAACCCATGTGAGAAAGCATTTGAAATAAACTTCAATTCACTTCTTAAATGAAATGATGATTTTTTAATTTATCTCTAAAAAAATAAAAACTTCAATTTCCTCATTTTAGAATGGAGATGCGTTGATGAACTTCTCAAAAGTCTTCTTAATATTAAATAGCGATCAATTGAAATTTTTTACACTTTTGAAAAATAAATTGAAGATTGTTATTTTTAAGTAGAAGGTTTATCTTTATAATAAATAAATAAACTTATAAAGGAAAGCATCTTGGGTTTGAAAAATAATACTAACAAAAAGGATTTCGATACGCGCTCTCCGCATGCTGTATACGCTATTACCTTCCAAGATCCGACACCAATCAATTAAATATCCATTTTTGGACCAAGTGGATAAGCTTTGGTGCGGATCTAAGGTTTGGCCATGCATTTAATCCAACAAATCAACCCAAATAGAATATTAGAATTAGATTTTGCTACTTGTTGCTTTCAAAATGACCACTTTTATGTTATTTTATCCTATGAAATAAGATTAATATTCATTTGATTGCCTCGTCACATAGCCTATCATCACACACTAGATTATTGGTAATGAAGACTTGTTGGGCAACATTAGCTATTGTCTTTACTCAATCCACTACATTAAGAAAAACATATATTCCTCTCATCACATCTTTTTCTTTATGAGCTGGGCAAGGGCGAGGACATGCCACTTGATCAAACTAGGAATCTAAAGATTGCTTAGCTGATATATACCAAAAAAACTCCCCTCCAAAATTCTATTAAGAGTATAGAAGTCGTTTTTTACCTTCACAATGTAGGCCTCTTTTTCCATCTACAAGTTTTAATGTCAAAACATGACGGGTATACCTACAAAGATACACTAACGCTCAAGTAAAAAAGATTTCTTCATGACGTGAGAAAAAAGAAAAACATGATATTATATCTCTGTTTAATTAACTTTGGGTAATTCGGGACCGAATGCCATGTGCTATTCGCTCGTTAGCATGCCAATTTTGATATCTACATGTACATTTAAACAGTCTATAAAAAACTAACTCAAAAATTTACTCATACATGTTGGGAAGATGAGAAGATATACAAAGCCAATTTATCATTGGGTAACTAAATTAGAAAAAGTTATACGTTCAATGATATTTTAATAATTGAAGTAATATACGAAAGTATACATTTTGCTAAATTAGGAGTGAAAGATTAACAAATAAAAAAAGGATAATAATGGAATATTTAACCCATAATATGCAATGCTCTTTAATTTCAAGTTGCATGTTTCACATGCTTGATGAAATGTGACTTGGGGGACGCGACCGTTTGCTGCCAGAAACAGAAAGGGCGTTTGCTTCCAGAAAGGGCATTTGTTGCCGGTGGATTTTTTTTTTTAAATTTCCAGCAAACAAATAAAATCAACTTATAAGGTCCACCATGCCAGCCGGGTAGGGTCGGATATCCACTTGAATTGCCCCACGTGATATTTTATAAAACATATCTGTGGGCACTTTTTTTTTTTTTTCCCCCGATAAGTGTACAAATGTGGCCCTGATCTGCCTCATCGTGCAAATCTATTTTATTGTTTACTTTATTCTCCTTCTTTTAATGATAAGATCAAACATCATGTTACTATGTTAGCCCCAGCTATTATTCGAATAATTTATATCATATTCCTAAATAAATTGGTATTTTACACCGTGCCCCTAAAAGATTTGACTTGTTGCACTACACCCTTAATTCTATTAATTTTTCAATTATTTTTAACTGTTCTATCTATTTTTAATTAAATGATAAAAATACCCCTCTCTATGAATTCAAATAAGTTTAATTACACAAAACCTAATCCAACATTTTATATTTATGTTAATACCCTCCAATAAAAAGGTTCATTATAGAGCACATGCCCCTTTAAAAAAAAACAAACTTTTAGGCTCATTTAATTTTTTTAAAGATTTTTATTTCAATTGAAATAAAGAGAATTTCCATTAAAATTAATTTAAAGAACGAACTTTCAATTTTATCCCTCCACGTTAAACTTAATTAAGAAAATAATAGAATTGGGGGCGCGATATAACGAGTCAAATTCTTTTGGGGCATGATAAAAAATATCAATTCCTTTAAGGGTAGGGTATAAATTACTAATAATTATGAACCGACAAAACATTCGACGGAGCTCCAGCTTTTTATTTTTATATTAAAATAGTTTGTCTGTTAGGATATGCTTATACTATTGGAGGAACAACTCGGCTGGTAAAACAGTAAATAGATATAATAAAAAGGCATGAATCAGTCAATGACAGAATATCTTTGCATTTTTATGTGGTTTTATAAATAGAAAAGAAAGTGGGGAAATTGCAGAATTCATCATTCACGGGACCTTTTCTTATTGATTGTCCGATTCTTTGGTACTTTTTAATCATTACACCTAGTCACATTTTACACTTGCTTATAATATTTAGTTGTAAAGACGCCAGCTTCGTGACGACTAAAACCCAAGTTTGCTGCTAATTTTTCACATGTGCCTCAATTCATAATTGTTCGAAAGTAGAAACACTCTTTTTGTTGAGTTTGACTTTTTTTTTTTTTTTCAACATTACATAAACCTAAAAATTTTTAACTTATATTAGAATATTAGAATATTACCGTAAATTTATCAGCTCTATTGTAGCATAATGTGACTATTCAAACTCGAAAATCTTCCCCTAATAGTGGATATGGATGATTCACGGTTGAACCTCATTCGTTTGTTTTTTCAACCCAAAATTAGAAAATTGTCAGTAGATGCAGACAAAAATAGTAGTTTATATGATAAGTTCAACCGACTAAGAGCCGCATTGTACATTAGTAGTTCATGTTCATTTCAAGTTTTTCCTCTTGCTTCTTCTTTTTTTTTGTTTTTTTTTCCTCCCCCTTAAACCAATTATTCTCACAAAACAACAAAGGAGTTGGTTAAATTCACATTCTATGTTTTTAGACTAATATTGTACTCTCATTACCTGCATTTTTTTTTTTGTTGGACTTTTTTTTATGTACGAGTGCTATGACTACAATTAATGTATTATTTATCTGCGAGTACCTTTTTTACATCAAGTCATCTAGAAAAATATCAGTTGATTTGAAATGACATATTTTAAAATATTACTTATAAGAATAGGATTTCCCTAAGTTACGTTTATCGCACGTCGGATCTGACAACGATCTTGAGTCACCACAGTATTGTTATTACGTACGGCGTCTGTGAGTTTTATGTACAAGTGCTATGACTACAATCAATGTATTATTTATCTGTGAGTGCCTTTTTTACATCAAGTCATCTAGAAAAACATCAGTTGATTTGAGATGACATATTTTAGAATATTACTTATAAGAATAGGATTTCCCTAAGTTGCGTTTATCGCAGTATATCGAACAAGATCTTGAGTCCACGGCGTTGTTATTACGTATGCGGCGTCGTTCGTTAAATGACGTGAAAACTCCGTAAGAATATGGTGGTACACGTGGGTTGTAACCTTTTTTTTTTAAAACAAGGAAATTACCATAAATTCTTAACTACATGCAATTACAAAATAAATTTTAATTTTTTCTTTTAAAAAATTGACGTAATCTTTTTATTTTTTAATAGTATTTCTTATTCCGAAAGAAAAAAATAATGTTATTTTCCTAAAATAAAATGAATAAATAAAAGAATACGCGCAATTTCTTTATATTTGTATTTTGTAACTACAATTGATTAAAAAAAAAAAAAGTATAGTGCACTTTTCTTGTTTTCTATAAGAATAATAAACGTGATTGTTGAATTTGTACCTAAATGGTCAAATGAGTTAGGTTCAACGACTTAACCCAACAATTATTTTATTTTTTCTTGTAAATACAATGTAATATTAAAATAAATTAAGGTATAAAGTAATTTACATTAGGAGATTTATTTTAAATATTGAAAATGTATTTTAATATTTTTTTAGTTCGGTAAACAAATTTATTAAGATCATTATTAACTAATTAATATTATTGTTACTGTTGTTTTGATGAATTTATTTAAGATTAATATTTTAAGACTATTAGAGAATGGTATAATAGTCATAAAAGAGATCTTTATAACTATTTTTAAAATCTTGATTGGTCTTTGTGTATGTTTAAGTAAATTGTGGTAGTTTAGGTTTCATTTTCCGTAATGGTTTTATCTTTTCCTCTTCGCTATGATCCTTTTGTCTTTGCAATGCATGTGTCAATATAATAAAGATACTTGAAAAAGACAACGTTGAAAATGGTTCCCAAGAAAATAACCAAAGAAGAAAAAGATAGATAATAATAATATCGCGTTCACAAAATTATTGCATTTGTTAAAGGAAATGAAAAAGAAGTTTTTTCTTTTTCTTTTTTGTTTTTATTGAGAAAACGAAAAAGATTTTGTCAAATAATTTAATTATAATTGGACTAAAATTTGTTAAATAATTTAAAGATTTTGATGGAGTAAGAAGTGGGAGTCGTAACTCTCCCAATAAGACAAATTTTACTCACACACACTCCACAATAAAATCAAAAAAGATTTTGAAAAAACTTGAAAGTTTTGAAATATTTTGAGAAAACTTATTTAAAATATATGAGTATAAGTTTAATTATAATTGGACTAAAATTTGTCAAATAATTCAAGGATTTTGATGGAGTAAGAAGTGGGAGCCATAACTCTCCCAATAAGACAAATTTTACTCACACACACTCCACAATAAAAACAAAATTTTTTTTGAGAAAACTTGAAAGTTTTGAAATTTTCCACTTGGTTATAAGCTAAAATTATTGAGATTCAATGATTTTTACTATTGCGATACTATGCCTACCTATACAAATAAACAATTACACATTAAACATCAAAATCCATCTTAATAAATTCTATTTGGAGTTGATGTCTGTCACGTGTGACTTAAAAGTTATAATATAAAGTGTTAGTACATATTAACTGTTGTAGTTTGAAAACTAAGTTAATTTAATTTTACTCTTATATGATGAAAAATAAGTGATGATACGGTCATAAATTCTTCTATAAATTTATTTTGTACAAACTGATTTGATTGATTGAATAAAAATACAATCCAATAAAAACAAACTATATGGACTAAGAGATATTTAATCCAACTAATTAAATCATGCTACATCAGTTTGTACAGTAAAAAATTTATACAAGAGTTTGTAGCTATATTATTACCTATGAAGAATTTATTGTATCTTTATTAGTTTTGTTAAAATTATCATTTAAAAATTATATATTTATTACATATTATTAACTTTTATTTTATAATTATATTTCTTTTTTCTATAATATCTCAATACCAAACAAGACCAGAATATAATGCAGTAATTAAATTTTTCCTTCCATAAAATTAGGTGAATTTTGTTATGTTTGCTGGTGTAAGCTGTAAATGTTTTGTTAATGGCTATGCCAACTCTATTTCCAACTAAGGGAACTAAATAAAAAAGCCTTTCAAAATTTTTTTTTTTGATGTATTTCAAAATATTTTTAATATCTATATTTCTGTTTTGTATTCCTAACTAATTTACCAAAATTAAAAAAATACTATTTCAAAAGGCCACTATCTGCTTCAAAATAATTAGTAATTATATTTTTATTATAATAATTATTATTATTATTGGTAATTACCATGGCGTCCAAGTTGGATGTCAATTCTCTTTCTCCTACGGTACAGAAGAAGAAGACAGCGATCGCCATCATTTCCCAATATTATTTTAATTCACACGATAAACAAGTGTAGTGGCACCTTTGTAAATGCCCAGAACACCGCAAGGCTATTTTACAGACAGAAAGCATCATCAACATCATCATCAATTATGTTTTCTTTTGTTGTTCTGTAAATAAAAACCCATCAAAACTCAAAAGGCTTGAACCGAGCACAACTATATAAGGAACTGGAAAAGATTCTATCTATCCTGTAAATTTCTACGCATACCCAAATCAGTTTCCATTCAAAAGAAGCACAAAGCCTGAACATTTTTAATTTTTCGATATTGAGCATTGAGTGAGTGAGTTGAATGAATGATGGGCAAGTTTCAAGAGAGATTTGTATCGTTTATCAACAATAGATGGCTGGTGTTTGTGGCAGCAATGTGGATTCAATCCTGTGCTGGGATAGGGTACTTGTTTGGGAGCATATCGCCTGTGATCAAGAGTTCTTTGAACTATAATCAGAAGCAGGTAGCGAGGCTTGGTGTGGCTAAGGATCTTGGTGACAGTGTTGGCTTTTTGGCTGGTAGCTTGTGTGAGGTCTTGCCTATGTGGGGTGCTCTTCTTGTTGGTGCTTTGCAGAATTTTATTGGTTATGGCTGGGTTTGGTTGATTGTCAGTGGTAAAGCTCCTGTTTTGCCTTTGTGGGCCGTGAGTATCTATCTCAAAAATTCCTTTTTTCATTTTTTTTTTTTTGGTTTTTGTTCATCGTTTGATTTTAGTTATTAAATGATGATCTTGGTTTTGTTTGATCTGAAAAATCAGTAATCTTGTATTGTTTGTTTAATTTATGTTCTTTGTCATGACTCATGATATTAAAGCAAGGATTGCAATTTGCTTTTCCATGTTTAGATTTTCTATAATTGATTGGAAATTGTTTGGTTCGTATGTTTTGTTCTGTCAATTTCTTAAAATTTTATGGATTTTGGATTTTTTTGTGTTTCTAGGACCTGGAAAGGCTAAGGGAAAACATTTTTACTTTTAAGAGTATTCGAATTCTTCAAATGATACTCTTTCTCTTTTAGCACCACTAGTGACTAAGCCAATTTTGCTTTTCCCATTCTGTGGACAAAATTGATCGTACTTTTTAGTTTGGTGGTGATTCTGATTTCCTTTTTTTTCGGTTCTTAAATGTGTAACTCAGGTCGGAGATCTTACAATTCCGGTGGTTAATTCCATCTTTCTTACTGTTTTTTCTGGAACTTTTGGCGTGATTATGATTGAATTGGGAGAATCAAATTAATGTGGTCCTTATCATTTAACCTTACAAGTTCTGGTTGACAAGATAAAACTGTGGACCAATCAAAAGGCCTCCAGATTTAGGGGAAGAACATTGTGCATCTTAGTTGCATCTAGTGGATTCATTTAAGAGTTTCGTTGAAAGTTTTCTGAAATAGTTACTGAAGCGTCCACTCCTTATTCGTCATTCCTATGGCGGAAGGCACCTACCCAACTTGTGATATCATGGTGTTTTTCAGTATATGTGATGTTTTTAAGAAATTTTATGCAGACATTTTAGTCAATTTAGTTATTAGATTGGGCATATATTTTATATATTATAAATATATAGGTAAATGAAATTAACGTCAATATCATATTAACTTATAGTCCAAGTGTTATACATTTTCTAGTTTATATCAGACATCAGTCAATAATCACATAATCCTGAGAAAGTGAACCTTTGATTTATTTTGATGAGGTGAACTTTTATGTTCTAGTAAGCTTTTTACATGTTGCATATAGGCTTGAGTTGGGAGTATTTTCTAAAGTTACTAGCTACGATTTTGTTGCTAGAATCATTTTCTACTTTTCCAGTTGAACTATAGAAGGTATTCCTTGAATAAATTATTCTACTTCATCAACTAAGTCCAATAGAATAAGGAAACATTTCTGAACTTATTTATCATCTTCCCTTGGTCAAATTGCTGACTCACATCAGTATGCAGATGTGCATTCTTATTTTCGTGGGAAACAACGGCGAAACCTACTTCAATACAGCTGCTTTGGTTTCTTGTGTGCAAAACTTTCCTAAAAGCAGGGGTCCTGTGGTGGGAATACTGAAGGGCTTTGCTGGGTTAGGTGGTGCAATCTTGACTCAAGTATATACTATGATCCATGCCCCTGATCATGCAAATCTGATATTCATGGTTGCTGTTGGACCGGCAATGGTTGTTATTGCTCTAATGTTCATTATCAGACCTGTTGGAGGTCACAGACAAGTCCGGCCTTCAGACAGCTCAAGTTTCACCTTTATTTATAGTGTGTGTCTTCTGTTGGCAGCTTATCTAATGGGAGTCATGCTTGTTGAAGATCTAGTTGATTTGAACCACACTGTGATAATAATTTTCACGGTGATTTTGTTTGTTCTTCTTTTTATTCCCATTGTGATTCCCATAATATTAAGTTTCTTTTTAGAGCCAACAGATCCAGCAGAAGAGGCCCTTCTATCAAAACCGGAAAACATGGAACCTGGCAAATCCAATCAGGAGACTCATGAGGTAATTCTCAGTGAGGTGGAAGATGAGAAACCTAAGGATGTAGACTTGCTTCCAGCATCAGAAAGGCAAAAAAGAATTGCTCAATTGCAAGCAAGACTGTTCCACGCAGCAGCAGAAGGAGCAGTGAGGGTCAAGAGGAGGAGGGGACCGCATAGAGGGGAGGACTTCACCTTGATGCAGGCTTTAATCAAGGCAGACTTTTGGCTTATTTTTTTCTCACTTCTATTGGGATCTGGATCTGGGCTGACAGTCATTGATAATCTGGGTCAGATGAGCCAGTCTTTAGGATATGATAACACTCACATCTTTGTATCCATGATCAGCATTTGGAATTTCCTTGGTCGCGTTGGTGGGGGTTACTTCTCTGAGATTATTGTCAAGTAATCTTACTACATGTTTATTAAATTTAGTTATAGATAATGCTTCAGATTTAGTATTTCTACTGATCCTAATGATATATTTGTATAGGGACTACGCTTATCCAAGACCAGTGGCAATGGCTGCTGCACAATTCGTGATGGCGATTGGTCATGTCTTCTTGGGGATGGGTTGGCCTGGGGCCATGTATGTTGGCACTCTGTTGATTGGGCTTGGCTATGGTTCTCACTGGGCAATTGTCCCAGCAGCTGCTTCCGAGTTGTTTGGCCTAAAAAAGTTCGGGGCTTTGTACAACTTTCTTACACTGGCTAATCCTGCAGGTTCACTTGTTTTCTCTGGTCTAATCGCCAGCTATATTTATGATCGTGAAGCAGAGAAGCAACATCAGCCCCATCACCATCTGCTAAATGCAGGGTCAATTTTTGCAAGCATGCCTCGCGTTGATGAACCCCTGATATGTGAAGGTTCCATATGCTACTTTCTTACTTCCATGATAATGTCAGGACTTTGCATTGTTGCAGTCATCCTAAGCATGATTCTTGTTCATCGGACAACGAATGTCTATTCCCACCTTTATGGAAAATCCCGCTCTTCAAATTTGGTGTAACTAAAAAGTGAGCTTTAGCAATTAGAGTATTCCAATGATTTTATTGCGGTACTTGCGTACTCTGAGTGAGGGTGTGTGGAATTCTTGAGTTTGCCACAGCTGCTTACAGTGGAGAGGAAGATGGCAGGGTCAAACATACTGTGTAAGATTAGAAATTTTGTTCTGGTTCCTTTTGTCCTGTGATTGGAAGCTGCCACGTAGTTTTGAAAGATTCTAATCTGATTGCTGTTGTACACTCCCCAACTTTCTTAGTTCTTATAAGGACAATTCATTGTGTTATATTTGTTTATTATTTTCTGTTGAAGATTAATTAGCCACACATTTGTTATGATTTAAGGCCTGATAACCAATACATGATTTTTGCTGGGTTGATAGTTTACAACTGTCCTGGATTCTTCTTCCGGGTTCTAGTCTTCTACCATAGCTGATGGTTTGGAAAAAAAGGGTTCTGAATCTGAATCTGATGATTGTTCGCAGGGAAGATTGACAAGTACACTCATCAGGTTTAGAACCATTAACAAGATCAAATCCCCCAATACCTTTTTTTTCAATTCTCTTGTGTCTTGTGTAGAGACTATAGAGCCTGATTGTGCCTTGTAATTAGTAAAGATCTCGAGCAGTGCTGCATCATCAAGCTAAGTATTATTAACATGCCTAGTGTGAACTTAGGAAAACATTTGAATTGCTTCCAGCTGTGGTTCAATAACATTTTCTAGGAGAAACAAATTAGTAATTACCTTGGATGACAAGAAACAAATAATTCTACCACTTCACCAAATGAATTACCATAAATTAGCAAGCATGGTTTTCTGAAACAGCTAAATCCTAAATTGAATGGCAACAGATATCCAAATAAACAAATTAGGCATCAAAATTCACCCGCTTGCTGGCAAAATAAAAATGAAAATGCCACAGAAACAAATTTAAATTTCTATTCCTTTCAAGGTTGACTGTATTGATATGATTGTTGTTAGTTTTTATAATTTCTATTTCTTTGTCATGTCGTTCAATCAATGATATTTCAATCTGCTGAACAGATGGACAATTCTTTGACTTTGCATATTCTGATAAATTTCTGAAAATTCAGGGATTTTTGGTGGTGAAAAGTTTGACCATTTTCACCGTTGCTGGTTTTGCATTTCACAACCTGGTAATACGTGATTTCTGCTGGTCTCGGACTTTCAGTCACTTTTAACCACAAGTGGGTACTAGTTAATGTACTGCTGTACTGGGTTCTTTTACCAATGCTGAAGATCACGATCATTCACAAATGACATATAACTTTAGTTGTTGTTGACTTGTTTCACAGTAGATGAGCCAAATGTTTGGCGAGTATTATTTAACATGCTATTTAGAGAAGGATCTACATTAGGGTAGAGGCGATTGGTACATAGGGTGCAACTGGATGCGCCTACAGTGTGTGCCCCTGAGAGGCAATCATGTTGAATTGTGTAAGGTTTTTTTCTGGCGAAATTGCGGTTAAGTTGGGTGAGATCAAAGGAAGGATCTGGGATACTATGAGGAACATGAGATCTATCGGAGTTCAGGCCATCACGACGTCACATTGAATGGTCCAGTAGCCTGAAATCAAACACGAGAAGAAATGTTAGTTCTTGCTTGAAAACTGAGGAGCACTAGCACCTCTGGCTGCAATAGCTAATATGTCTGCAAATGAGACTATGCCAGGGCATGCAGCTTCCACTGCTTGCTTTGTTTTGATTATAAGGTCAAAACAAAATGGTGGAACCGAGAGATTCTCCTGAGCAAACCTCTCTGCTTCTTTTTGATTAATCATTATTGAGGGGTAGCAACCCTGCAATTCGAGCAAGGGGAACCATTAGGGCAATTCTAGAGAAACAAATCTTTTGAAGGCCTTGGAAACGGATTCCTGACCTCAGAAGCAATGATCCAATTGTCACTCAGTCGTCCATTGTGTTGGGTAATAATCTTGCTTGCAAGGTTGCTGGAATAGGGACAATTAGTATTAAGATGTTCGATGGAGTAGTCAGAGACCTTGAACAAGTTAGATATGTTCCTGACCTCAGAAGAAATCTAATATCTCTGGGAATGTTAGATCAGTTTGGTTGTAGCATTAAAGCTGGAAATGGTCAAATACAGATCATGGATAAATCTGAGATCATTATGAAGGGAATTAGAAGGAATGGCTTATATGTCTTAGTGGGATCCTTGCCACAATCAGGGGTAAATGCTACTGTCACCAGTGATAAGACCAAACTCTGGCATATGAGACTAGGACATATGAGTGAAAAAGGTCTGAAAGAGCTAGGGAAACAAGGGTTGTTTGGTCATGATCATATTTCTCAGCTTGAATTTTGTGAAAAATGTGTTTTTGGAAAGGCTGCTAGGCAGAAATTCAGTACAGGGAAGCATGAAACCAAACAGACACTAGACTATATCCATTCAGACATCTGGGGACCCTCACAAGTTCCATCACATGGTGGAGCAAGATACTTCATCACCTTCATAGATGATTACTCTAGGAAACTTTGGATCTATATCTTAAAGCAAAAGAGTGAAGCATTCGAGAAATTTAAGATATGGACAGCCCTAGTTGAAAACCAAGTGGGAAGGAAAATAAAGAGGCTAAGGACAGACAATGGCCTGGAATACTGCAACAATGAATTTGAAGAATTCTGTAAAAAGCATGGTATTATGAGGCATAGGACAGTAAGACACACTCCTCAGCAAAATGGTCTTGCTGAGAGGATGAACAGAACACTAATAGAGAAAGTTAGATGTATGTTGTTCAGTTCTAATCTCTCCAAACACTTCTGGGCAGAAGCAGTCTCCACTGCTGCATACCTTATTAATAGGAGCCCCTCTTCAGCTTTGGAATTTAAAACCCCTCAAGAAGTGTGGTCTGGTAAACCTCCAGACATAAGCAACCTGAAAATTTTTGGATGTCCAGCCTATGCACATGTAAACCAGGGGAAGTTGGAACCAAGGGCAGTTAAAGGATACTTCATTGGGTATCCTGAAGGCATTAAAGGCTATAAGATATGGAGTATTGATGGGAAGCCAACCAGGACTTTCATCAGTCGAGATGTTGTCTTTAATGAACAAGCACTCTTGCAATCTAAGGTAGAAACAGAAATTCCCACTCCTGATTCTGAAGTTAAAGAGAATACACAGCTGGAGGTGGAGTCTGTAGAACCAGAGAAGTCTGGTGAAGAGAAGGATCAAAGCAAACTAAAACAAGCAGAATTACAAGAATATCAACTAGCAAGAGATAGGGAGAGAAGGGTTATTAGAATGCCTAAGAAATATGGCATTGCTGATCTAATTTCATTTGCCCTTATGGTGGCTGAAGATGTAAATGGAGCTGAACCTATAAGCTTCAAGGAAGCCGTGAGCAGTAAACAAAGTTCAGAATGGATTGCAGCCATGAAGGATGAAATTATGTCTCTTAAGAACAATGAAACATGGGTGCTAGTTGACAGACCTGGAAACAAGAAGCTGGTTGGCTGTAAATGGGTTTTCAAATTAAAGGAATGAGTCACTAATACAGAACAACCTAGGTTTAAAGCTAGACTTGTAGCAAAAGGATTCACCCAAAGAGAAGGGGTGGACTTTAATGAGGTTTTCTCACCAGTGGTTAAGCATAGCTCGATAAGAATCCTATTAGCTATTACTGCTGCACTGGATTTAGAACTTGACCAGATGGATGTTAAAACAGCTTTCCTACATGGAAATCTAGATGAAGAGATCTTCACGAATCAGCCAGAAGGCTTTATAGAAGAAGGAACAGAAGGAAAAGTTTGTCTGTTAAAGAAAAGCCTATATGGTCTTAAGCAGTCTCCTAGGCAGTGGTATTTAAGATTTGATGATTTCATGCTCTCTCATGGATACCAGAGAAGCCAGTATGACAGCTGTGTGTATCATAAGGCCCTATCTTCTGGTCATTCGATCTATCTACTTCTCTATGTAGATGACATGCTTATAGGATGTAAACTTAGAGAAGAAATTGAAAAGCTGAAGCAAGAGCTAAATTCTGAATTTGAAATGAAGAACCTAGGTCCAGCAAGGAAGATTCTGGGAATGAAAATTGTCAGAAATAGAACAAAAGGGATGGTATTTCTTACACAAACAGATTATATCAGAAGG
Source organism: Citropsis articulata (assembly GCA_030449925.1). Lineage (NCBI taxonomy): Eukaryota > Viridiplantae > Streptophyta > Magnoliopsida > Sapindales > Rutaceae > Citropsis > Citropsis articulata. The sequence continues at coordinate 1,291,239 of JASUUH010000110.1, read as the reverse complement.
ATTCTTGATAGATTTGGAATGCTTGGCTCTAAGTCAGTTTCTGTACCCCTGGGTGCACACATCAGGCTATCAAAGCAACAAGAGCCTACAGAGGAATCAGAAGAAGAGTACATGAGAAGGATTCCATACTCTAGTGCAGTAGGAAGCATCATGTATGATATGGTTTGTACCAGACCTGATGTTGCTTATGGAGTTGGTGTGGTCAGCAGGTATATGGGAAACCCTGGTAAAAGTCACTGGGAGGCTGTCAAGTGGATTCTAAGGTACTTAAATGGTACTAAAAATCTTGGTATCATGTTTGGGGGATCCACTAATGACACTACAGGCAAAGTCATAGGGTATGTTGATTCAGACTTTGCTGGTGATCTGGACAAGAGAAGGTCGGTTACTGGATTTGTTTTCACTTTATTTGGAGGAGCAGTAAGCTGGAAAGCATCACTCCAATCAGTTGTTGCTTTATCAACAAGCGAACTCATTGCACTCACGGCTGTAAAAGGCGAAATGGCTCGATTGGTCTCGGGTGGGTGCAAAGCAGAGTCGGTTTGATTCATTGTGACAGTTCAAGTGTAATTCAGTTGAGCAAAAATCCAAAGTACCATGAGAGAACAAAGCATATCGATGTCGTGATGCATTTCATCGAGAGAAGAAATCGCCGGAATAATGGATGTCATCAAAATAGCATCGTAAATCAATCCGCAGATATGCTTACTAAACCTTTGCCTACAACAAGTTCACAAACTCTCTGAACTAGATTGGGGTTGTAAGCTTGTAAGACAAGCAAACAGGAGCTGAACACTGAATATGGGGAGGAAGCTTTAACATAATATTACTAACGTGGAGAATTGTTAAACGGAATTAGTTATATTCATTAAGTATTAAATAGTCTTGGCGTGGCTTAGTGAGTGGAATATGGGGCCCTTGGTGGGTAATTCCATTACAACAGTTCTTGGAGCTTCGGATTTGTTTAAAAGGAGGCGATCTTGTGGAGTGAGAGAGTATTTTATTTGGGAAAGGAGAGTTACGAAATTGTAAAAGGCGAGATTTGTTCTCTGCCGTGATTAATTGTAATCAATCTCTTTCAATAAAGCTTGAAACCCAAGGGTGTTTTCAGCCGTGGATGTAGGTATCTTGGTACCGAACCACGTTAGCTTGTTTTGTGTGTTCTTTCTTCTGCATTCTTGGTTTCTTCTTCTTCTTTCTTCTTGCTTATTATTCTTGCTGGAGTTACTAGTGGGTGTTTCTGTGTTCTTCGTCTTTGCTTGTTTTGTTCTAAGAGTTAAGTTGTAGTAAACGGTGATAGGTTAACTGTTATCGGCTTATGGTTAACGCTTAACGGAGAAAGGTTAAGAGTCATCGGTTAAAGGTTGAAGCTAGTCGGTGAAAGGTTAAGCCACTATCGGCTAACCGATTATTAACAAACTGGTATCAGAGCCAGACCCTATTAGCCGGAATGTGGTGGTGGAACAACTCAGGTGTGTCGGACGAAAGGACCGGAGTCAAGGCGGTGGTTTCGTCCGAGGGGGGGATTGTTGAGCTGTGTCCCACATTGGCTAGTAAGGGGGAGGTGCTTGGGTTTATAAGGTGGTAGGTCGGCTCCACACAAAAAAATCTTTGGTTTTGGATTGGAAAAATCCATGTCTATCGCCAACAAGAAGGAAGTTCGCAGTTGACCTTAATTTAAAAGCTTAGCGAAATTTAAGACACATTGCTTTAACTCTGATAAAAGAACAGTCTGTTACACTAGGACACATCAAATTACATGCAAAATCATTGGAAAAACTAATCAATCTACTTCAAGAAACTAGCCATGGAAAAGCATTTAGCCATCCTATATGTACATCAACGAAGCAGTCGTGGAAAAATATTCGAAATGATTGCAGGGATTTTAGAGGGGTTTTCGGTGAAAACCTGCTTTACTCTGGCTTCCACATTTGGACAAGCGCCGGTGTAGAAATTTTCTATTATTTGCCCAACTTCCATGCCAACAATGATCAGATTCAGAACAACCAACAAAATCAAACCTCTCAAGACCTTCATTTTTTTCCTTTGTTTAAGGTGTGTTTGTCTTTGTAGATACTATAGAGCCTGATTGTGCCTTATATATGGGAAAGAGCTGGATGGAAATGACGCAAGAAACAAATTAGAAATTACCTTGGATGGAACCAAGTTAATTTATCATTTCACGAAATAAGTTACTATAAATTAGCAAACACGGTTTCAATGGGGAGACATAGAATCCACCGTGCACTTTCACACTTAATAGTAGGCAGTATTCACAAATTGGCCAAGATTTCAACACTAATAGCGATGAGCAAGAATCACAAAACAATGCAATTACAGAAATTCTGTCCATTCAATTATTTTATATCTGACAATCCATTCAATTATTTATATCTGAAAAAAACACTTATCCAGTTCAATGAAGATTGGAATGTTACATTTTTTAATCCTAAACAAATGAGACTTGCTTTGACACAACCGCAAAGATAACAGAAAGCTTGAATGTGTGAAAGAAGAAACCAGTTATTCTCCTTTGAAGGAAATTATTTCACAACCAAATGCTTCTTATTCAGACCATTTAACTTGTGCAGATTAATCAATTAGAGGCTGTGCGATCTCTGCTTATTCTTCCTTGGTTACTGGTTTCAGTTGAATATTGGAAAATTTGAAGGGCTTACTTCCAAATTTCAATGTGTTGGTGTATAAATTAAATAGATAAATTTATCTGGAGTTGATTGGCCTGTTATTCATTTTAATGATGAAAATGACAAGATAACAAATTTTGGAATCCAATTGTTGTATCGTTTCATAAGATTACTAACCAAAAATTAGCAAACATGGTGTCTGAAACTGCTAAATCCAATACAGATTGGCAACAGAAAGCCATAAGAAATTTTCTTTTCAATGGTGGGACGTTGAAGCCACCACACAATGAGAAAGAATCACAAAAAAACATGCCATTACAGAAATTTTTTTCATTCAAGTAATTAATGTCTGAGAGAAAAGCGTAATATCAAGGAAGATTGGAATATTACATTTTTTTTTCCCAAAATAAATGAGCTTGGACGCAATCACAAAGATTTCAAAGACCTTGAACTAGCAAAAGAAATGAATTATTCTCCTTTCAAGAAAATTATTCCACAACCGAATGCTTATTATTTATTCACACCTTTTGACTTATGCAGATTAACTAATTAAATACTGTGCAGTCTCTTCGTATTTCTCCTTGGTTACCAGTTTTAACCCCAGCTCTGCCAAGCTTTCTCATAGCTGTGGCAAATGCTGCATTAAAGTCAAGAGGGTTTCTAGCAAAGTCATTCACGGTAGGCTGAGATGATTCATCAGTGAATAGCACTTGATCCGAAGTAAACAAGCCCTTCCCTGCCACTAGATTCTGGTAGTACATATTGTCAAATGTTCGTGGGGTTACAGGATCCATGTCGATGGCAATTTGGGGGTCAACATTTCGCGGACAGGATTGCATTAATTGCTGGGCATAAGCTGCATCCAATGAAGGATCTACAGGAGATGATGAAGAGAATGAGTAGATGCGGTCTGCAAAGCGGTCGCAATGAGAGAAGCCTAAAGTGTGAGCTCCTGAGAGTGCAATCATGTCAATTTGGCTAAGGTTGTGTTTGGCAAACATTTGGCTGAGCTCATCAAGATTGAATGTTGGTTCTGGCAAATTTCCCTTCACGCTTGAGGCTCTAGATACACGGCCATCGCGTCTTCCCAATTCTACGCTGAATGAAGCACCTCCAGCCTGCAAATTGATCCGACTAAATTTAACTTCACAAAGTGGGAAACATTGTGGTTGCGAGTTAATAATGATGCTAATTTACCAGGACTACAACATCCCTTGCTGCAATTGCTAAGATGTCTGCACAAGAGACTACGCCGGGGCACTGTGCTTCCACAGCTTGCTTAGCCTTAACAACAGTATCAAATCCGTCTCCTGCAAGGGAAAGGTTGTCTGGGGCATCCTTCTCCGCGTCCCCATTTGGCGATTGAATCAGGACCGAGGCATCACATCCCTGTCAAAGAAACAACTCAGCTAGCCTAAGCCATAAGAGATGTCACCCTAGTCAAACACGTGTGTGCATCTTTTTATTCTTCTTTCCATGCCACCACTTTATATTGTACTATGAGTTGTCAAATGATACAGACCAAGCTTGTGGTACTTGAATCTGTTAACTCCATGTTAAGTCATTCGCTCTTATGTTCCCAAGTCAAATGATTTGGTAATTGTTCTTGTCTAAGCTATAACGTGTGATAGCCTCCAATAATGACCGGTCTACCAAAAATTAATTGCTAAAAAGTTAAAAAAAAAACAACAAAAACATTGCTTCTGCTATAAACCAGAAAATATAACCTTATGACCATCTAGTATTTGATAAACGCTCGTTATAATGAGTTACCTCGACGAAGCAGTCATGGAAAAAGAGCCGGAGAGTTGCCGGAATGGTGACGAATGTTTGGCTAAACTTTGTTGACACCACTCTGTTCACAATGGATTCAACATTAGGACAAGTTGACGAGTAGAAATTTTCTACCAATTGCCCATCGCCTCTCTGCATGATCAAAAGAATTATAAACAAAAACACCATCATCTCTCTCATTACTCCCATTTCCATCTCTAGCTATTGGCATGCAACTTCATTAGTTTCTTCTTTGTGTATCTTTGGTTAGGCTACTAAATGAGTCTTACTTATATAGAGAAGAAAATAAATAAATGTGGAAAAAAACAGAAACGTGACAACCTTGACAAAGATAATATTTATAATATGCTATACAGGCTGCCTTCTTTGCTTGGTCTATATGAACGCAATACTTTTGGTATTAACCCACTGAATCTTGAACAGTTCCCCAATGCACACGTCCACATATTTCTGTCAATTAAACGGTGAATAACTTTTTCTACAAAAATAATTGAACATTCGCACTTAGAATTGCTCATCACAGCTTTTACATTTTATCTTCTTGTTGTGTATTAGTAGTCATTGTCTTCCAGAACCCACCATCCACTAAGATATGGCCAAATGCTATTGATAATATATCTCAGCTTGTAATAATTTACTTGTGATTATGCTATATACATACATAAATATTCCTGCTTATGTTACTGTGAAAACAAGTTGGAGGAGGTGATAAATTAATTTTTCTATTCTATGGCAATGCAAGTATCCACAATTAATAACCGGACAAGTTTATCTGATTGAATCTTGCAAGTCAAATTTAAAGACCATTTCTTGATTTTCATTAGCAAGTGCAAGGAAAATCAACGTTATTTGTCTGTTGAAATGGTGGTTATATATATTAAGGGCATTTTCTTAGAGGGATAAGGCATCCAAATTCACCTGATTGCTTGCATATGAAGAAATGAAAACGACCATAAAACAAATTTAAATCCAGTACTGGACATTTCACATTGGAATGTGCTTAGCAACCATTGCTAATTTTACCCATTTTAATGGCCAAAAATGCAATAGGCGTGCAAAGATAAATGTTTTCCCATATGGTAATTGCAATTCTAGGAAATAATCAAAACCCACTTGTGTACTTTGATAGACTCAGCCAATTTTTCCAATTCTTGTAAAAATTAATTAGAAATATGTGTCAATATCCCCTAATTAGACTTTGTTAATCTTGATTATTATAATTGCATTCACAGCCGTTAGAACGAAGCTTTCATCATTCATCTTCACTACACGTATGAAACGTGATGCAATTTTGTTTGATTTTCTTATTGACAAAGAACCAATCACCTTGGCCAACAACTCTCGCCAATCACAATTATGTTCAAAAAACTGTTTTCTTTTAGGTGTTGAAATTTTTATAGACGTTCGAAATCTATCTGTCTTCGTATTTTTTTACACTTGTTTATAACGATTAGTTAGAAGAGTGAAGTAAGATTAGCATTGCCTGGCCACATATGTGTCCATACCCAGATGGATACGTATATACTTGCTTCTTGCTTTTATTTTATTTTATTTAGGATAAATTTTCAATTATCCTTTCATGAAACTGACAATCTTTAAAAATACCTTCAACTTATTACAATTTTTTTTTTTTATCTTTCTTAATAAAATGGATATAAGTTAAATTTTACAATAATTTAAAATGTATTTTGAAGATTGTCATTTAATGAGGGGATAATTCAAACGCAAAAATCTTCTAGTTGTTATCCCTTTATTTTTCTAAGATCCGAATTTAAATGATCATTCAAATAAAACTAATTAAAAATAATTGCCCAGATCGCTAAGAGAATGGAGCCCTTGTAACAGTATATAATACCCATGCACATATTTTTTATTGTTTTATTTCCTTTTTTCCTTTCAATAAACATGCACGCACAATCTCATGCCACTGAAAAATTAAATTTATTCTCTTTCAATAGCAGTCGCATCTGTAATATCTAATCTAGCTCTTAGCTGGTCTGGTCCAACCCCATAACGTGGATTCTTGTAGAACATCCCCCCACCATACGAACCTGATATATAGGAAAAATATGAGGCCTAATCCCAAAATGAGAAGTGTTGCACCCATTGACAACTTTTTTTTTTTTTTTGATATTGTACACTCAGAGCTCTATTGATATTGATGTTTACAATCAGAAATTACTTTGGACTCTTCTGAATATTCTTATTACAGTACAACCCATATATCAACCATCACTTTTTAGTTGGAGGGAAATCAATTATACCCCCAATATAGGGGAGTCAACTACCCCATTATACTGCCCCTACGCTGGGACTCAAACCCATGCCCTCAAGGTTATTGAGGGCACACCCAATGACAACATTGATATAGAAATGTTTACCTTTGACCTAGAAATATTTACCTTTGACCCTTCTTTTTTCCTTGTTGTAAAAGGCCGAATCATAGCACCACTATCTAAATTTTCAACCTTTTGACTGTGGTTGTTAAGCATTAATTTACAGATTTAAAATGGTACCCTTCGAGGCTTCGATATTAATATGATTATGTTTAAATAATTAAGAAGCAAAGTTGGATTTTTTATATATTAGAAAAAGTTAAATACATTGAAAAATCATCATATGAGACGACCACATAAGACGATCTGAAAAATTCTTTAGAAGTTATAATTTTAAACTACCCATTAAAAAAATTAACCTTAGTTTCACTCCAAGCAGAAGTTGAGTCATGCACTTTTAAATTTGGATATTTAATGACATAACATAATCTTTGAATCACAAATGTTTCTCATAGGGATGGTACGTTATAACTTTAGTGATAATTGCATTCTATATACTGGGCGATTGAATTTGCCCGAACAAACCCTACCTCGCCACGTCTAAGATTCAAAACAGTACCAACAAAATTCAATCTTTAATACGACATGCCTGACACATCCTACCGGCGTGCTTGGTAGGCTGCACAAACTTGGACGACACTACAGTACTGCACAGCAAAAACAACCAATGCTTGTTGCACAAGCCAAACTCAGCAATAAATTTGACCTTGACCATTCTCTACTCCACTAGCTTGCACTAGGGTTGGTAATTGGATGTGACTAGTCAGAATTTGCCGATCCTGGTTTTGTTGCAAATATTAAATCAAATTTAAATTTGGACAAAAATATGTTTGAATTCCTTTTCGATTGAGATTTCGAATTATCTAGGATGACGTGAGTTTTTCTCACGTACATTGTAGATTATACCACAAATAATATTTCATATGCTTATAACTAACATGTATAATTTATTATGACGACATATATATATATATATATATATATATATATATATATATATATATATTTTATTAAAATGAGTTATCGTACATATATGATCGATATATTAGATATATAATTTATTAAATTGACTTATCATACCTGTTTAAAAATTAAAATGTCGAGTCATTTAAGATCTTGATTGAGATTTTCAAACATTCTAAATTTCGACCTATATAGTGAATTAGGACAAAATTTTATCTCGAATCATTTCCCAAATGAGCCAGGATCTCGAATCTTGATTAAAATTCAGAAAATTTTGTCAATGTTAGCTCACACTAATTTAAGGTGGGTAACTTTGGGTTCAGATTAATCTGATTGAATTTTTAGATTAATTGAGTTAGGAAAAATAATTTGAACTTGTAAATTCAATCTGTTCCAACTTAGATATGGTTCAAATCATATTGAAATTTTGTGTCATAGATGGCTTGTGTTGCATGGTGTTTCGAATTGGAATGAGTTTGACTTGATCTGATTACAATTCGATCCAATCGAGTTGGAGTCTTGAATCCAAATTTTTTGAATTGGGTCGGTTACTTGTCCCCCCAACACCCACCCCTAAGCCTTCGCTCCTTGTGGGATATTTATCCTATCCCATGTAGCCAATCAAGAATTTTAATGGTATCAAACGTTACTTAAATGAAAATAATAAATTACTTGCTATTGACTATCACAGGTGGCGATTATTCGTGGTGACTTTAATTTTTATCGATAAAATTAAAGATAGCCAACGGGCTTTGCCGGCTATCAAACCCATGGGTCCCATGGGGCGGCACGCCACTACCACCAACTCGGTGGGTCATTCCGTGCCTAAAATTTTTTTTATAGAGCCCACTTGTGCGTTGCTCGGGCTGTGCTGTCCAAAAAAGATTCATCAACTTTTTTTCTCCTCTCAAGTTTACATGTCCATCGTGGTTAAAAAAGCCTATGTACTTGATATGTTTTATTTAAGTCCACGTGTCTGGTGTTTTTTTTTTTAAGCTTATCCACATAACAACAACAACAACAACAACAATAATTTTTATTAAGAGAGTAATTAATATTTTATTATCAGTTTATCATAATTTCGCAACTATATATTTAATTTCACTTTAATTTACTATAAAAAAATATTTCGTTCATAATTTTATTTTTTGTGTATAAATATAAAAAAATATTTCATTCACAAATGAAACATATCTCCATTAACTAAGTCTATGATTTTATAAATAAAATATAAAATTTTTTATTTATCATTTATAAAGGCATGATATTTATAATTTCATTTAATAAATTACAAATATAAAGCAATTAGAATATTTATTTAAACTAAGACTTAAATTAATTTTTAAAAGCCTATGCTAAAAAAAATTAAATAATTTAATTTCAAGATATTTGTAAAATAATAACATTTTATATTTATTTTTCATTAAAAAGATTTTATTTTAATATTCTTTGTACGTCTTGAATCAAATCATTGAAATGCATGTTTACCTTGTGGCGTCTTAAATTTGTACTTGACCATACTTTGGTCAGCGCTTAAATTTGGTAGACATAACCACATATTGTCGTGTTCATGTAACAATGTCACGTCAACAGACGGATACGATTTTACTTTTGTCATGCCGCCTGTCGCCTAGCCTATTGGTTATCTTTAGCTAAAATCAAAAGAAAAATATAACTTTACAAACAAAAAAATAAATACCAAAGGCAAACAAGAAACTTACTTGATAGACCCCAAAAACCCATGACATGGTTTGGGGCCCAAACTTTGGCCAATAAATCTTAGTTTTCTTGGGCCAGTAAAGAACACAATAGCAAAACCCAAACTTCATTTTAGATTCAAATCCGAGCTGCTCCCCGAAACAACACTATTCCTTTCCTCGCTCCCACTCGCTTCTCTACAACCGCTAGACAAGTTCAAAATTGAATTCACCAGAAACAACGAAACGAAAACGAACCGAAAGCAGAAAACTCAAATCGATATCGATAATTCATGGCGATGATTCTAGACGCAAACTTAGAATCAGAGTTTCCGCACTGGGCTTCTGTTCGTCGTCGTTTTCGCCCCGATTCTCCCTTCTTTGCTTCCGGAAACATTGAACGCGAACTTCTCGCTAAACAGGTCCCTTTTCCCCACTTTCTTTTTTGATTTGAGGCATTTTTTCTAATCTTTCGTTTTCTAGGTAATCATCATTTGATATTATTTTTTTTTTCAATTTACAGGTTGCTTTGGATTTCAGTGAAGATGAAAAGTACCAACTTGAGAATATGGTAACCGAGGATGGCAGGTACTATTACTTACTTGTCATAGTTTAACCTTTTTTTTCTTTTTTTTTTGTGTGTGTGTTTCATGTGTTAGGTTATGGATCTTATTATTCATTATTATCCAGAAATTGGACGTTTGATTAATAATCAAGGTTTATAAATGTGTCTCTTTACGAGTTTATTCAAATTGTCCTTAATTGATGCTTGACCAGGCGAGTCTGCTGTCCTATTGTCGGTTGTAATGCACGATTGAGATCTTTAGAGGAGTTTGAAGATCATTACAATGCCCGGCATACGGCATCCTGTTCTGTATGTTGCAGAGTTTACCCAACATCGCGTTTGCTAAGCATACATGTGTCTGAAGCTCATGATTCTTTCTTTCAGGCAAAGGTTGCACGTGGCTATCCCATGGTAATTTTTTTGTCCACTTAAGTTTGTGTCGTGAAGCAATGACTAAATCATGTATGGTTCATTTTTATTGCGGACTTAAATTATGGCGGAATCTTTTCGGTTGCTAAGAAATGGTACTTTGTGCAGTTTCAAGCTCCTATAACAAGTCACATTTCCTTTTTATCCTAAATCATTTGGCATTTCTGACTTGAACTTGTTTGTGAATTACTTGAGAAATTCCACGCATATGACCATCTCTTTTACTGATAGCTTTTGCTAGAATAGATGGCCTTTCTGTTACTAACGTGATTGCTGATTCTTAGAACCCGAATCAATGATCTTAATTGGCTAGATCTATGAATAATACACATTTTGTGGTTCGAGTCTGTTGGTATCTGCTTGAGTTTTGTCTTCTTGATTTTATTTGAGATACAACATATTGCTGCATGTTTGTGTGTAACAGTATGAATGCTTGGTTGAAGGCTGTGGGTTGAAGTTCAAGAACTACAAAAGTCGGCAACAGCATCTGGTGGACAAGCACAAGTTCCCTACTTCATTTGAGTTCTTCAAAAAGGCCCACCCATCCAAGAAACAGAGACAGAAGAACCAACGTAAACAAGCTTTCCAAAAGAAGGAAGCTTCAAGTTCGATGGAAGTAGAAGATGAAACCATCGATGGTCTTGTTTCTGCTGTCTCAAAATTAAGCACTTCAGACTCCGCTCCTTCGTCCATCAGCTTTGGTCGTCGCCACACTCGTGGCTTGACCTTTGTCCCTCGAGCTGTTCATCGCGAAAGAAAACCAGACTCCACCTCAATGCAAACAAGAAGATAGCCAGCATGCATACGCTGATTGAATCTGGACCAATATACGTGCTTCAGTATTTCCCTGCAGTACCAATTCTCATGTCTCATGCAGAATGCAATGAGCTTTGAACAGATTTTGAGTTGCCGAAAGATGGTGCATCCCATTGAAATTTCCCATCGACCCTTGGAGTTGAATCACTTCCGACTAGCTGACAACTTGTTTTGAAGCCCACTTTTCTTATTTTATTGATCATATATTATTACCTATGAATTAAAAATGTTAATGTAGTGATGATCATTTTATTAATTTATTTCTATGTTATTCTTTGAAAGAAATCTTGTTTTTCGCTTGATGTTAATTCTTCCTTTTGAAGGGTGACATAAGTAATTTCAAATGATATTCCGTGAATTTTTTGATTATCTAAATAAATATTACTCATACGCCACATGATCTGGGATATAGTGCTCAATCATTGCAAAGTTTTGGAATCATATCATAAGTCTGATTTCACATGATGCCGAACAAGAAAGGCTTCAAATTGGTTGTCTTTGAATTTCATCCCAAAAAACAAAGGGAAATTATCCACCGTCCACCCATTTTTTTCCCGTTTTTTAAAAATACACAAATCTTCTTTTTTTTTGCAGCGCTCCACCTGAAATTAATATTTTTTTCATTGATCCACTCTTGTTATAACACCGTTAGAACTTTGTTGACATCACAAGGGTAAAATTGTCATTTCACAACGACACAATGGTGGATAGGTGCAAAATAATATAACTTCAAGTGGAGTTCAGCAAAAAGAAATTAAGAATTGTGTATTTTTGAAAAAATATGAAAAAAACAGGTGGTCGGTGGATAATTTATCGTTTACATTTAAGGGTTAAAAAGTTATTTAAACAAAATTCCGTTAATTTTCTTAACGGTCTCCAAACGGAAGTGGAAAAGTGAAAAGAAATGTAATTTCAGGTGGATTCTAATAAAAAAAAGAAAAAACTGTGTATTTTTGAAAAAGTTGGAAAAAAGGGGTGGACGGTGGATAATTTCCCAAAAACAAAATTAAAGAATTAGAGAAAACATTCAAACAGTTAACGAAACGCCACCGTTCTGAATAAGGGTATTTTAGTCAAATAATAGGGAAAAATGGTTGACATCATCTTTGGGAGGTTATTTAACAGCAGCCGGTTTCGCTAAATTCCTAAATTCATAGATCTAAAAATTCGCTTCATCGAAAGAGAAAACGAAAATGGACGCCATCGACAACGTCTTCGATCCGCTGAGAGATTTCGCAAAAGACAGTGTGCGTCTCGTCAAGAGGTGTCACAAGCCCGATCGCAAAGGTACATGTCATAATGATTTCGAATTTATTGTTTTATTTTATTTTTTCTGATTTAACCTGCCGGTATATTGATTTGTGATTTATTTTGATATTTCGCAGAATTCACGAAGGTTGCGTTCCGTACGGCGATCGGATTCGTTGTCATGGGATTCGTAGGTTTCTTCGTTAAGTTGATCTTCATCCCTATCAACAATATTATTGTTGGATCTGGATGAGGTACGAGTCCATTGTTTTAATTTATGATTGAAATGCTCTCTTGCCCTGTGTGCATGTTTATAATTTGATACCAAGTCAAGCTTTAGGTTTAATCTGGACATGAAATTCATATTGAATTAGTTGTTAAGGTGTGTAATCTTTATCATCAATGTATAATTCACTAATCTTATGCATGTATTCAAATCTTATTAATAGGAGCCATTGACTACGGACTCCATTTTTTTCTAAATGATTTGTGAATTTTCGGTTGTGGAATTTCTTTTTTTTTTTTTAAAGGATACAGTCTTCCATGAAAAAATCAGTCACATTTGTTACATCTTCGATCAGATATTTGAATGGCTCAAGATGTATAGATTATTCTGGTACATCAAAGATGTTGCATTACTATTCTGGTTTTTTGAGCTGGTGTTGCAATGAAACTGAGGGTTCTTGCTTTTCTCATCTGGGACACTGTTGAAACTAGGAGGATGCTGTTCTTCGATTGAAAATGCAAGCAACTTATGTCTAGTCCTATAGTGAGCATCCACTTATTTGCAAATAGAAATAAAGAAATGTGTAAATGTAGTACATTCAATGTCAAAACATGTTGACCGACAACCAATAAAATGTGGCAAACTATATACAACAGGCAGGTTTGATGTCTCTTGAAGATGCATGGGTTCTTTCTTTCAAATTTATTTGTCCCTGTTGCTGAATTTTTTAGCATATTTGGTGTATATTTTAAAATTTTCTTTTATGCTTTTGTATGTGCTTAACTTGCCTACAAAATTTAGCAATGGTTGTGCTTTGATGTTGAATTTTCTAACTGCTTTTGCAATTGCTGTGCTCCTTGTGATGTTGCTTACTGTGGGATGTTAAGTGGCTAGAATTTTGAAGCTTGTGTGCACTTTGAGAAATTATATCTATAGTTTTTTCTTCATAGGCCCACTACTGAAGAAAAGTCATTAAGAGGTTGAGGACCATAATCAAATTCAAATTTTGCTGGTTATTGACTATGGATTAATGTGCATTTGGAATGCAATACTAACTGTTGTTATACATGCATTAAAGACTAATGAATTCCTTGTGAAATTGCAGGCTGCAGAGTTTCTGGCTTTGATGATGGAAGTTATCAGCAGATTGATACACACCCTTCAACCAAGGAATGAGTTAACCTGTTTAGGAATTTATTAGACAGTACCTCAAATACGTCTTGAATCTTTTTGAATTAGACTTTATATTTGCTTTAAGTTGACTTATTCCGGAAATATTTTTCTTTTGTCGAGCATTAGTTTGGTTCTTACAGATTGGAACTTTCTATGTTAAATCATTTTGAGTTTGTTTGGATTGAGTTGAGATCAACTCACAGTTCCAAAGACTAAAGTTAGAACACTACCGTGAAGTTTATGTTAATATGATTTTCACTTTATATCAGAAAATATTTTATATCTTTAATAATTTTATTAAAATTATTATTTAAAATTTATATTTAGTTTAAAATTATATTTTTTTTCTGACAAAGAAATTGTAAATTTTTAAGTTCTCCAAAGACCTCAATCCCAAACATACCCTTAGACACCTTTACTTTAGCACTTGCAAATGCTCCACTTAAAAGCCTGCAATTTTTGTTCCAACTAAAGATGAACTCGGTTAAAATAATAAGGCGATCAATTCAAGGCCTCAGAGAGGAGCGTTGTGTTCGAAAATCAGAAGGAAATACATCACCGCAGTCAACTTTGTTAATTTAGAATGCAAACCGCCATATTCTAAGTCTATTATACTTGCCAGAAGCAGTCATGGAATTGAAAAGTTGTGCAGTGTTTATTCAAGAATTCAAAATCACCGGTGACTTTTGAATCCGAGAAGCCATTAATTAAAGAAATCCTATTTCCATTGTGTGGCGATAATGTGGGGAAAAAAAAATTCAATAAGATACAAGAACTAACAAGTCAAAAATAATGGGCAGCATTTCAGACTTAGCAATTGGGCAGGCCATCAGCAGCATCATCGAGAGCAGAAGCAAGCACCAGCTGAGGTTGAGCCAAATAAGCTTCCTTTTTAGCCTTCTTTTTCTCACGCTGCAACCGGAAGTACTCGCGCTTCCTTGCTCTGTAACTATTGGGATTCTCAGGCTGCACTTCTCTTGGGTAAACACTTATCTAAAAATCACACAAATCCATATTCAATTCTACTACTAATAAAATTCAGAATGACATTCACTTGAGCATTTTCACAAACAGTCTGTTATTGCAAAATATTTCACCTGCTTCCTGTCAGGCCCAAACTTCTCAAATTTGACTAGTCCATCAATCAAAGAGAATATTGTATGGTCCTTGCCAAGCCCCACATTTTTCCCTGGATGGAACTGAAGATTTCACATCAAGTTAAATAACAGTGTCACTAGACACTAGGACGCACAAATTCAATTTTAAAAAAAAAAAAAGAAAAGGAATTTAGGGTGAAACCTTGGTGCCACGCTGGCGGACGATAATTGCGCCGGGCTTAGCGACCTGGTCACCGAAAATCTTGACGCCGAGCCGCTGGCCCCGCGAATCACGGCCGTTCTTTGTGCTACCGGCTCCCTTCTTGTGGGCAGATTCGATAGTTAAGGGTATCGGCGCCGTTGGTGGAAGGGGAACGGTGACGGATTTGGGACACACAGTGAAATCGCCTTTGAGGAAGCAGGAGGAAGAGCTTGAAGATAAAGAGAGACCCTTAAACGAGCCGATTAGGTTTGCACTCATTGAAACTGTTGCCATTTTTCCTTCTCTCGGCCTAATGGTTGAAATGAAAATATTTCTAAGAAGACGGATGAACGAGAACGAGTGAAGCCCTTATCTTAAAGATCGTTCGTTTCAGTTTCACCGCTGCCCACGTCAGCAGTCAAGTCAAGTCATTCGGAATGGTTGGCCCTGCCTATGTGGGAGTAGAATTACGTCACTTCAAAATTTCATTTATCAGTGGTGGATTAATGTAACTGAAAAAAATTATTAACTACTTACTGAACGACATATTAAATAATATGATAGTATATATAACATTATTTGGAGTAAATTTTAAATAAAATTTCGAAGGTCTATTAATTCTCATTATATTTTTTAACTGTTCAAATAATATTTTTTTAACTGTTTAAATAATAATTTTTATCTCAATTGTTAATTAATACTCACCCACTAGATGATAAATTTTAAAATAAATAAAATTTCTATTTATTTTCATATTTTATAAACAGTCCATGCACACCTTTAAAATGTTGGAAATGTATTTTTTTTTTGTTTTTATAATATTTTTTTATATATTTTATCTCACACTTGAAATAATTTTATTTGGATGTAGAAATCTTGGCTGATAAATAAAAATAAAACTGCAAGCCTTTTCTGTTGCAATTCTATGTATCAAGAAATGAATTCTTAAAAAAGAAATTGTTATTGCTATTTAATTTTTTTTTATAAAGATGTCAAGATCTGAATAATTTAACTAATTTTTGTATTGTGGTTGAGTGTATATATACCATGCTTGTGTATTGTTTGATTCCATTCGGCATGTGTTGCTGCTTTTATGTTTAAAAACTTTGAAATGTTAGATGATTGTTATCGTGAATATTAATTTTATTGTGAAATGTTTTTTTAGTTATTAGAAATAGAGGATAAGACTTTCTTCTTCAATGACTATTGACACAATTATTCTCTATATTTAGTTCTAATTGTAACATGCATATGATCTTTTTTTTTTTTTTGGATAAAAACATGTATATGATTTAATTCGATTATAGATGGCTGAAAATGTTGGAGTTTGTAAAGTTAAATTGCTCCTTTCCAAAGAATGCAATTAATTGATGATGGATTTATAGTGCTTTCTGGTGGAACGAGAGAAATTTGGAATAAATGGGTTGAATCTTATTTGAAATGAGAATAATGAATGGAAATGAGATTCTAATGTTTATGTTGTGAATGAATAACGACTGCATCAGCCCATGAAATTCTCGCCTTTACACCGTAGATCCCGGGCCAGCCTCAACGAAACTTGAAGTTCTCGCCGACATATTAGAATGAGATCTCTGCTCGTCCCATCAAAGATTCTTCACCAGGATGCCTCGGCGAGCAGAAATCTCCTACTCAGTCCCGGATGGGGTCGTTTCGGGAGCAGAAGCAGTAGATTCACTCCACAACAACTACCAGAACGTGCGTATCGCGGCAAGATCCAGAGCCATGAAGCCCGTTACGACCCCCACCCTCCGAAACTCCAGGCACGAACCTCTCAAACTGCCACGTCCACCATCAACCACTTACACACCCATGACGCGCGCTAAGCGGAAAGTGGGAAACGTGAAGAGTGGGCCGAATCCGTGACAGCTATAAATGGCGTAATCGAAAGAAGGTAAGAGGTTGGACAAAAACAAAGGAGATTCTTATTTTTCTTTGAGCGTTTGATTTTATTAAGTTAAAACCACGGATTTGTGGGAAAGAGTTTTCGAGACGCCCAAATCACCGACTTGAGCGTCGGAGGGTTTACTGTGGAAAACCGCCCACAGACTCTGACTGGTACTTGTGTACGCAGGAAATTGAAGAAGGGGACGGACATTTCTGCTCGAGATAGCAGAGGAGTCTAACGAAGAGGTGACCAGGAAGTGGAGTTAGTTGATAGCGAGGAGGAATTACCGTTGTTGCCGAGCAAACAAATTCGCGCATCAACATTTTGGCGCCGTCTGTGGGGAGCTGAGCAAAAAGCTTCCGTACACCGAAAATAAAAGGAGAAGGAGAAGGCTGAGAAACTCATGGATATGGGGGGAAGTAGTGTTCAGGGAGGAGACACAGGGTTGAACGAATCTGCAACTCTTAGAGAAATAGCCAATGAGGCACGAGAACGAGGGATGCATGAACGGATGGAACGAATGGAAAGGCAGATGGAAACCCTGACAACCATCCTGTGCGAATTAAGAAGCGGACAAAGGGAAGCTCAGGAAGAGCGTAGAAGAAGCGGTGTAGGGGTGCAGGACCGCTTGGATAGAAGGAATGGCGATGAGAGAGTACCGCAGACAAGGGAGGGGGTAGAGGAAGCCAAGCGAGAGGGGACCAATTCCCTGATAGGCTAGAAGTTGGTAACAATGACCGGGTGGTGAACGAGGAGGAAAGGGAGCTCCGACAACATTTGCATGATGTTGAGCTAGAACGAGATCAGGTGGCAGCACGTGATCCTGGTCGAGCTATACAGTTGGAGGAGGAGGTACGGAGACTGGCGCAGATCATAGACGACATGAGGGGCTGCAAGAAAGCACCGAGCTGGAGGATAATGCTGGACAGTGAGTCACCCCTCTC
Organism: Citropsis articulata; assembly: GCA_030449925.1. NCBI lineage: Eukaryota > Viridiplantae > Streptophyta > Magnoliopsida > Sapindales > Rutaceae > Citropsis > Citropsis articulata. The sequence goes on along the minus strand of JASUUH010000110.1, from coordinate 1,273,198 downwards.
TGTGGAAATTATGGGGGCCATCATCCCGAGGGATTTTCGCCTCCCCGACCTCAGATATGCTGGACGGACTGACCCTCTAGTGCACATAGAGCGGTTCAATGATATGACCGGAGTACAGGGGCTTTCACATGCCCAGAGATGTCGGGTGTTCCCACTGACGTTGGAGGGACGAGCACGGGAGTGGTATCGCCAGCTTGCTCGAGGGAGTATAAAAACATTCGACCAGATGAGTCAGGAGTTTGCTGAACATTTTCGGGGCGCGATGGCGCCAGAAGATGACATGATGGAGTTGATGAGCATAAAGCAGGGGGAGGAGGAGACCTTGCGGGAGTTTATTAAGAGGTATCACCGGGCAGTGCTCGACCTTGGAGCTTTTAATCATCCTCAAGCTCTCAAGGGACTGAAAAGTGGAGTGAGAATAGGGCGTTTGTGGTATAACCTGAGGAGCCCCGCAGTACAGTCATACTCAGCAGCATATGAGCAGGCAAAGAGAGATATGGAGATTGAGGAGGAAAAGGCCGCGAAAATCAGAAGCGAACAGATGGAAGGGCTAAGGAGGAAGGATAAGAAAGCCTCGGGAGGAGGCGGACCAATTAAACGGAGGGAGCACCAGGCTCCGGGGGGGAACACGAGCAACCGCTCCACTCTGTACCAACCCCATCAGAGGCCACCTCAATCCCAGCAGAGCAGAGGGCAACCTGCTCACCATCCACCCCGAGATTCCTGGAGGAGGGTGGAGCAGGCGTATGAACAACCATACCGTCATCCACCGGTGAGCCAAAGACATGATGAGGACGAGGCACCGATGCCCCGCCCCCACCTCCTGGTCGAAACAATGCCCCCAGAGAAAGAGCAGTGCACCTGGTCGATCAGAGCCAAAGTTATGGGCAGTATACACGCCTGAAAGCACCATTGGACGAAGTGTATCAGGCGATCAGAAACCGTGGCCTGCTATACCCTCCCACTCCAATAACCAAGTTGCCCAGCAGGAGAGACAGAGGGCGATTTTGTGAATTCCATGACACCCATGGCCACACAACCGCGCAGTGTCGAGACTTGCGGAACCAGGTGGAGGACCTAGTCAGGAATCGATACTTATGTACTTGATGGAACGCTCCCAACCACCGAGTCGTCACGGGGGGTAGACCAGAGGGACAGGAGAATGGGAGGAACATATGAGGGTTATTCGGAGGCCAACTTTGGTGGAGATTCAAGATCCGTGAAGAATTACGCTAGATACGCGATGACCAGCGAGGTATTCTTTAATACTCCAAAGGGCAAAGGGGCCGAACTGTGCAAGTGCCGATAATGTGGACGGACGAAGATGAAGAAGGGGTATTGTATCCTCACGAGGATGCACTGGTTATCAAAGCCACCATCACTAGTAAGAGGTTCGATAGAATCCTGGTCGATACGGGGAACTCGGTTGATGTCCTCTTTAAATCCACATTGGAGGAAATGGGAATAGCAGATCTGAAGATAGAGCACACCAACACTTCCCTGAAAGGGTTTGGAGGAGGGAGACTAAACCCTATTGGTGTGGTCATTTATTACAATTGGTTCGGCCCATCGAAAAACCATGATTCGACTTCAGTTGATGAAGAGTCCTTATCACGATTCTAGCCGCCTTTCTCGAGAATCCAGCAAGGCAAGATATCTACCCACCACTTGGCTCTCGGCACGGTAAATGGAATAGTGGGGTGCGGGAAACCAGAGAGTTGCTCGAGTCGCTACTCCACTCAAAGAAAGGAGGCAATGCAAATCACCTCGCTAGATGCCCGAGCAGAAACCAGGGGGGGAAGGCAGGAATCAGTTGAAGAATTGGAGGCAGTGGACTTGATACAAGGCAGCCCAGGAAAGACGGTAAAGGTGGGGTCGAGATTGGAGGAGAAAGTGAAGCAAGAGCTGATAGATTTTTTGCAATCCCATGCGGATGTATTCGCTTGGACGCATGAGGATATGCCTGGGATCGACCCGGAGGTGGCTTGCCAAGTTGGCCGTAAAGAAGGCGCCCGAAGCATGTAAGAAGCGGCGTTTCAATCAGGAGAGGTATGAAGCCATAAATGGCGAAGTGGAGAAGCTCTTGAAAGCAGGATTCATTCGAGAGGTGAACTACCCCGAATGGATATCAAATGTTGTCCTCGTAAAGAAGGCTAACGGGAAGTGGAGAATGTGTGTCGACTTCACAGACCTCAACAAAGCATGCCCAAGCGATGCTTTTCCACCAAGATTGACCAGCTCGTTGATTCCACAGCAGGCCACGGTCTGCTAAGCTTTATGGATGCCTTCTCAGGATACAATCAAATCCCGATGAGCAAACAAGATGAGGATCATACGGCGTTTATCACTAATCAGGGTCTGTTCTGTTACAGGGTAATGCCGTTCGGCTTAAAAAATGCTGGGGCAACTTACCAGAGACTGGTGAACAAGGTCTTCAAGCCGCTAATAGGGCGAACTATGGAAGTATATGTGGACGACATGATCACCAAGTCAAAGAATCCCTCCGAGCACGTGAAACACTTGCAGGAGACATTTGAGCTTTTGAGAAGATATAAGATGAAGCTCAACCCGGAGAAGTGTGCTTTCGGAGTGGTGTCAGGGAAATTCCTAGGATTTATGGTGAGCCATCGGGGGATCGAGGCAAATCCTGAGAAGATTCAGGCGATAGTCGGGATGAGGTCTCCTCGTAACCTGAAGGAGATACAGAGTCTCACAGGGAAGCTGGCAGCACTCACCCGGTTCATATCCAAGGCCACTGATAGGTGCCATGTATTCTTCCAAGTGATGAGGAAGGGAAGAAAAACGGAATGGACCCCTGAGTGTGAAGAAGCCTTTCAGAAGCTGAAGCAGTACTTGCAGCAGGCACCGTTGTTGGCCACACCACGAGAAGGAGACAAGCTTTCTCTATACTTAGCTGTTTCAGATCATGCTACTAGCTCAGTTCTAGTGAGAGAGGAGGAAGGGGTTCAGCATCCCATATACTATACGAGCAAAGCCTTGGTCGACGCAGAGACAAGGTACCCCCCGATGGAGAAATGGGCACTGGCCTTAGTCGTGGCCGCTCGTAAGTTAAGACCTTATTTCCAAGCATTCCCCATTTCCGTGATAACAAATCAGCCGTTGAGACAGACACTACACAAGCCCGATGCTTCTGGTCGGCTCGTTAAATGGGCAGTGGAATTGAGTGAGTTCGAGATCAGTTATAAGCCCCGAGCAGCCATAAAGGCCCAAGCAATAGCGGATTTTGTGGCGGATTTCACCGAACCAGAAATAATGTGTGATCAGTTGAGCGTTGCCACTGGAGACAAAGGGGAACAGATTTGGCAGGTCTCAGTCGATGGATCTTCAAAGAGAGGCTCGGGCGTGGATCGGTCAAGAGTCCAAGGGAGGAGATCTCTTACGGTTAAATTGGGATTCACGCCACCAACAACCAAGCAGAGTACGAGGCTTCGATACAGTGTTCGAGTCACTAAGGCAAGAAGGCGACAGCGAAAGTACTGACCGATTCTCGCTGGTAGCCAATCATATCACGAGACGCTCCACCCAAAGACAACAAGCACGGGGCAATACTTGTAGAAAGTAAATCATATTATCAATATGTTTGAATCAGAGTTGATCCAAGTTCCAAGGAACGAGAACTGTCGAGCGTACATCCCGCCGTAATGGCAGCAGTAGAAGCATCCAAAGTCGCCAAAGTCACCTTCGAAACCAAAGCCACCCAAGTATCGAGCGTAACTCGAGGTGATGAGAATCGAGCGTAAAGCCTCATGGATGAACCCAATAATCTCGTGACGTAAGAGACGGATTCTACCACAGATAAAATGGGAGCTAGAAAGATCTGCCGTGCATCGAGGTATACAATGATCGAGGGTGCTATATCGCAGGTATACCCTACCACTTTTACGATGTCCGGACGAGGACGACGCAGACACGTAAGGGAGTGCATGAGGAGTTGTGGAAATCATTCCGGCCGATCGCTAGCACACAAGGCGCCAGCAAGGGTATTTCTGGCCGACGATGCATCGGGATGCCCAAGAGAAAACCAGGAGCTGTAAAAGCTGCCAAAACTATGCGAGCATCCCCGCGCAGCCACCTGAAAAGCTCACCAGCATGACCTCACCATGGCCGTTCGCTCAATGGGGGATCGATCTAATTGGGCCCTTACCAAAAGGAAGAGGAGCGCCACACGCCGGTGGTCAGAGACTACTTCACGGGCCGGATCGAGGTGGAAGCCCCAAGAAGATCACGTAAAAGAAGACAACAGATTTTGTATGAGGAATCTGTCTGCCACATGGGATTCCCTACGCCTTAAAAATGTATAACCAGCAGCTTGATAACCACAACTTTAGAGAATTCGCCGTAACCTGTGAATCAAACTGAGTTCCGTCACCGCTCATCCTCACTAAACGGGCAGTCGAGGCGACGAACAAGGTTATAAGAGGCTTTCAAGACCAAAGCAGAGAAGAAGGCATGGTGGATGAGTTACTGTGGGTGTTATGGGCATGTAACAACAAATAAAATCATGACAGAGAAACTCCATTTGCATTAGCCTTTGACACGAGGCGCCACCCGCGGAGATCGTGTACCCACCCATCGAATCTGGAGCATTGATGAGGAAGAAAATGAGGACCGATGTGCTCGAATCTAGATTTATCGGGCGAAGAAGAGACATTGCCTCTAGGAAGTCTGCCACTTACCAGCAGAGGGTGGCCCGTCATTACAACCGGGTGCACATCCGGCGCTCAGAATGGATGATGCGGCCGAGGAAAGTGAACCGTAGTACGGGCGATTCAACCTGCGGGTGCTCGCCAAACCGGAAGGTCCGTATAGGGTGAAACAGGTGGTTGGACCAGGGGCTTATAAACTCATTCGTGCAGATGGATCCGAAGTGAAGCGACCATGGAACGCAATCCATCTCAAAAAATATTTCCAATAAAAGTGGACGACTGTGAGTTACGTTAATTTGTGCTTTTGTCAGCTATTGTTTCTGCTTATTATAATCAATAACCTGTATAACGAGCTACACAATTAATGAAAATCACGAGGAATTCCACGAATGATACTTGTACAAAACTATCCTAAGGCATGCACAAGGCTCAATGTCTTAAAGCCTGGTCGATGGCGAGACACGGTTGTTACAGTGATCCGCCGACCACGAAAAAGGCGCAGCAGACTCCAAAGTTTCCTGTAATTATCCTGGCGCATGCACAAGGCTCAATGTCTCAAAGCTCGGTCGTCGATGGCGAGACACGGTTGTTGCAGCAGATCCGCCGACCACCTAAAAAGGCGAAAGGTAATCCAAATTTCCCAAAATTATCTAAGGCATGTACAAGGCTCAATGTCTCAAAGCTCGGTCGATGGCTAGACACGGTTGCTGCATGTGATCGCCGACTACCTAAAAAGGCGAGCGTAATCCAAAATTCAAAATTATCCTAAGGCATGCACAAGGCTCAATGTCTCAAAGCCTGGTCGATGGCGAGACACGGTTAAGATGCAGATCCGCTTCGACCACTAAAAGGCGAGACTCCAAAGTTTCCTGCAATTATTCTAAGGCATGCACGAGGCTCAATTTCTCAAATCCGGCTCGAGCGAGAGACACGGTTGTTGCAGCAGATCCGCCGACCACGAAAAGGCGAGCAGACTCCAAAGTTTCCCAGAATTATCCTAAGGCATGCACAAGGCTCAATGTCTCAAAGCCTGGTCGATGGCGAGACACGAAGCCAAGCGTGCCAGGATCTTCTCAACCACGAAAAGGCGAGCAGAATCCAAATTTCCCAAAATTATCCTAAGGCATGTACAAGGCTCAATGTCTCAAAGCCTGGTCGATGGCGAGACACGAAGCCAAGCGTGCCAGGATCGGCTCGACCACGAAAAGGCGAGCAGAATCCAAAATTCCCAAAATTATCCTAAGGCATGCACAAGGCTCAATGTCTCAAAGCCTGGTCGATGGCGAGACACGAAGCCAAGCATGCCAGGATCTGCTCGACCACGAAAAGGCGAGCAGACTCCAAAGTTTCCCAGAATTATCCTAAGGCATGCACGAGGCTCAATGTCTCAACCGGAGAGACACGGGTTGTTGCATGATCCGCCGACCACCTAAAAGGCAGACTCCAAAGTTTCCCACAATTATCCTAAGGCATGCACAAGGCTCAATGTCTCAAAGCCTGGTCGATGGTAGACACGGGTTGTTGCGCAGTGTGATCCGCCGACCACGTAAAAGGCGAAAGCGTAATCCAAATTTACCAAAATTATCCTAAGCATGCACAAGGCTCAATGTCTCAAAGCTCGTCGATGGCGCAGACACGGTTAAGCTGCGTGATCGGCCGACCACCTAAAAGGCGCAGCGTAATCCAAAATTCTAAATTATCCTAAGGCATGCACAAGGCTCAATGTCTCAAAGCCTGGTCGATGGCGAGACACGAAGCCAAGCATGCCAGGATCTGCTCGACCACGAAAAGGCGAGCAGACTCCAAAGTTTCCCAGAATTATTCTAAGGCATGCACGAGGCTCAATGTCTCAAATCCGGCTCGATGGAGAGACACGGTTGCGCAGCAGATCCGCCGACCACCTAAAAGGCGAAAGACTCCAAAGTTTCCCAAAATTATCCTAAGGCATGCACAGGGCTCAATGTCTCAAAGCCTGGTCGATGGCGAGACACGGTTAAGATGTTGTGATCCGCCGACCACCTAAAAGGCGAGCAGACTCCAAAGTTTCCCAGAATTATTCTAAGGCATGCATGAGGCTCAATGTCTCAAATCCGGCTCGATAGAGAGACACTTAGCCAGTTGCTGTGATCCGCCGACCACCTAAAAGGCGAAAGCACTCCAAAGTTTCCCAAAATTATTCTAAAGCATGCACAAGGCTCAATGTCTCAAAGCCTGCTCGATGGCGAGACACGAAGCCGAGCATACCAGGGATCTGCTTGACCACTTTGCGCGAGCAGTTCGAGTTCACCTAAATATTCTTAGCAAGAACGAGGTTCAATGTCCCAAAGCCTATTATTCGATAAGACAACAAATCGATTTGCGACGTGTCGACCGTATGAAAATTCTCAAAATCAAAAATATTTAAGAAAAGTATTTGTTCGCGAATCACAGACGCCAAACAAAACTGAAATTACGTATTAAAACCGCTAGCAGCCATAATGCAAGCACATTACAAATCCTTAGGGAAACCTAGGATATATCTAAGAAGATGAAAGATTAGCAGGCAAAGCCGTCACGGTTGGTTGGTCAGGAGCGGTGGGTCTCGCCAAGAGTCTCGGGAGGCCGACATCCCACCCTTGGCCGGTGTAATACGAGGAGGAGAAATCGCCCCAGAATTCAAGACCGCCCGGCTCTTCCTCGCCCGCTCTTCCTCGCCCGCCCGCCCTTCAAAGACCTCTTCGCTTGCCCTTCATGTGGCAACACCAGCAACGAGCTGATCCATTTTGAGTCCGGGGTGTTGCTTCTCGAGAACAGCCATGATGCATTGATAAGAATACCGCAGTCCCTGCTCATACTGAATGTCAGCTTCCTTCTCCTTGTCAGCCTCGTGAGCGGTACGGAGCGACTCCTGCTGAGCCTCGTGAATGTTCCGCTGAGTCTCCAAGTCATCTTTCAGCTTCTTCACCTCATCTTCGAGGGTAACAGCTCTCGCTTGAGCAAAAGAAGATTGCTCCACCAGCTTCAAATTCTCAACATTAAGACTCCCGGCTTTCTCCTCAGCTTCATCAGCACGCTTCTTGGCCGACTGAATATCATCTTTCATTTTACGGTCATAACGACCGACTTTGGCCTTATAGTAAGTGGCCAGGCAACCCAAATGGAAAGCACCAAACTGCATACCAAGAACCAGCCGCGGGTGTTCCTTCAAACCTCCTCCAACTCCTTTTTGCCACCACCTGGGCCGAGTTCACTCACATAAGGCGCCAACTCGTCGGTCATCCGTGCCTTCGCTAGGTCCTTCTCGAGAGGAAGAGGGCCACCATCGGTAATGCCCGGCCTCACCAAAGGTCGGGCGCGGCAATATTTTCATGGGAGCAGCCTTCTCCACTACATTGATTCTGCTTTATGGGGCACCTTTACTTTGACCTCCTTACCGTGGCCACACGACGACGCTTCTTATTCATAAGCCCAATCACATCATCTTCCATGACCTCACCAGTTGGTATGAGACGAGACCGATCAAAGCATGGATAACAGTGTCGCGCAGACGAGCAGATTTTACTAACGCCGTCTCAGATTTCTGGACGAGTACCACCGGCTCGATATTGTAACACACCCCCCAAGAACCTGCAGATCAACAAAGAATCGTGTCACGAACGACGTGATATATATATAAAAAAAAGGAGAGGAAGGGTGAAGAAGAGAAGGGGAGCTGGAGATACAAAACATCCAAAAACAAAGCGGGCAACCTGGAACTACGAAACGAGAAGGAACATAAACCCTCCTCCCATCAATCTCTGCCACTTGACCCCAAGCGGCCCCCAAAGAAAGAAGAATTTGTCTTTCCATTTCCCACCACCAATTGAAGCGTCCTTAAAGGTTTCCGTCTTCGAGCTTGACATGAAATAATACCAGCCCGCATCCTCGACTACTCTTCAACCGAATAAATACTTAACCTCATCGATCGTAGGCTCGCTTTGACCACATTTACTCCACAAGACAAACAAACCGTAAAGCAATCTCCATCCATCGGGATTAAGTCGACCAGAGCTGTGCCTAATCCACCGAGCAGCCGAACAAAATATGGCTGCAACGGAAGTCTCATTCCGAGCTTAAAACTCTCTAATAATAGAGTAACGTACCCTCTGGGAGGTCAGCTAGGGGTGTCCTTTTTTCCAGGAATCCGGAGGGGTATCCCCTCCGGAATACCGTACCTAACCCGGAGCTCCTCGAGGTCTTCTACTGTGGTCGAGCTAACCATATTGTCTATAGCATACTGTTCTACTGGGTTCCTACTACCTAATCTCTCCTTTTTCCCTGGTTTCCTCACTTCTGGCGAGGACGCCTCACCAGACTCTCTACTCAACTCCTCACTAAGAGTATCCTCCGAACACGAAGATTCCCCATTACTACCACCACAAGTTGAGGAAGTTACCTCGGAAGACGCCCCCTAGTACTACTCCTACCCTGGTTGCCCGCTTAATCCTAAAGGAACCCTGTGAATGGGAGAAGACGCAGCCAAACATCTCGGAGAATCCGAATCATCATCAATCTCAATTATTTTTTCTTTCCCCCTCGACATCACAAACACTCTGCTCACAACAACGCCGCCCAAGGAAAAACGAAACGAAAGAGAAGAAGACAACAGCAGAAATCAGAGTCGAAAGAGGGAAAATGATACCTGAAGCGACGGCACACCGGCAGGATCACACGATTCGACAAGAAGAGAAGCAAATTAAAAATTCTGTGAAAGAGAGAAGTTCAATTTAGTGGTAATCATCAGAAACGAGTGGCACTCTCTTTATAACAATAGATAAAGACGCGTCCCGAGGGACTCATAACCGCCGCTTTAAAATTCAAACGAATTGATAGATTACACTCACCAAAGATTTAATTGTGGCGCGACTCTTCAAGAGATGACTATCAAGGGCTGGGCTGCACGCCATCTCAACAAGAAGATAAATTACACCACGTCGGGTAGATTACCAAGTTTCTAGTATTAGTCTATTTCACTACAAATACCGTAAACCTGGGACCTGTTGTGAATGAATAACGACCGTGCCGCCCACAGAAATTCCCGCTTACAACCGTGATCCTGGACGTCCTCAACGAAACCTAAGTTCGCCGACCTATTAACGAGATTTCGCTCGTCCCATCAAAGATCCTTCACGCCTCGGCGGCGAAAATCTCTCCTATTCGGACGGCGGTCATTTCGGGAGCAGATTCACTCCACAACAACCACTAACGCGATCGCGGAAGATCCAGAGCCACGAAGCTCACGACCCCCCTCCGAAACCTGTGCACGAACCTCTCAAACCGCCACGTTCATCATCAACCGCTTACACACCCATGACGCTAAGCGAAAGTGGGAAATCAAGAGTGGAAATCGAATCCCAGTATAATGGCGTAATCAAAAGGTAAGAGGGTTGGACAAAAAACAAAGGAGATTCTTATTTTCGAGCGCTTGATTTTATTAAGTTAAACCACGGATTTGTGGAAAGGTTTTCCGAGACACCCAAATCGCCGACTTGAGCGTCGGAGGGTTTACGCCGGAAAACCGCCAGACTGACTGGTACTTGTGTACGTAGGAAATTGAAGAAGGGGACGGACATTTCTGCTCGAGATAGCAGAGGAGTCTAACGAAGAGGTGACCAGGAAGTGGAGTTAGTTGATAGCGAGGAGGAATTACCGTTGTTGCCGAGCAAACAAATTCGCGCATCAACAGTTTATTTGGCAAAAATAAATGGGAATGAGAATGTGCTGGAATGCCATTGATATGTTTACTTGGCAAAATAAATAGGAACGAGGAATGTGAATAAGAATTAATTTACCAAAATACCCACAGTATTAAATAATTTAATTTTCATTAACTAGATACATGTATAAATATTATTATAAAAATGATATTAATTAAAAATAAAATTAATAATAATAATAATAAATGTTAATAATTATTATAAATATTATTATTATTATTAAATTTTATTAACTTTATTATTTTAGTTACTATTAATTATTGTTATTATTATTTTTATTAATATTATCATTATTAACATTTATTATTATTATTATTATCATTATTATTATTATTATTATTGTTAACTTTATTATTTTAGTTATTATTAATTATTTTTATTAATATTATCATTATTAACATTTATTATTATTATTATTAAAAATTTTATTAACTTTATTATTTTATTTATTTTAAATATTGATAATATTATTTTCATTAATATTATCATTATTAACATTTATTATTATTATTATTATTATTAAAATTTATTAACTTTAGTGTTTTAGTTATTATTAATTATTGTTATTATTATTGTTATTAATATTATCATTATTAACATTTATTATTATTATTATTATTATTATTATTATTAAATTTTATTAACTTATTATTTTATTATTATTAATTATTGTTAATATTATTTTCACTAATATTATCATTATTAATATTTATTATTATTATTATTATTATTATTATTATTATTATTATTATTATTATTAAATGTTATTAACTTTATTGTTTTAGTTATTATTAATTATTGTTATTATTATTTTTATTAATATTATCATTATTAACATTTATTATTATTAAATTTTATTAACTTTATAACTAAAATAATAATAATTATTTTTATTATTTTTATTGTTAATAATAATAATAATAAATTAATAATTAGAAGGGTACAAAAGTAAATTCATCTTTCATTCATATTCCCACATTTTCATGACCTACCCCTATGGGAATGAGATTCCCATTCTTTATTCCCAAATTGTGTGGGATACACATAATTTATTCTCATTTCCAAATTCAATTTTGTCAAATAAACATAATTTTGATTTACATTCCTTATTTCAAGAAGTAAACACACCCTTAGTCTTTATATTATCTCTTTCTTTTTTCCAAATAATTAGCTAATGAGCAACAAGGATCAATCATTGATGGGGATGACAACAAGAATCAAAATGGTTCCATCAAAACTCCTTTGAAAGTTTTTCTTTCAAAGCATTGATTGGAATATTCTTACCGAGGTAGATGACTTGAGGTTAAGGATGACAATTGTGTCCACAAATTCGTCCAAATCCGCCCGCCAAAACCCACCCGTTGCGGATAATTTTACCGATTGTTGGCGGGTTTGGTATTACAAATTGAAACTAGCACTTGGATGTGGGTGGGTTTGGTATCAGTCCAATATTCGGCAGATACCTACATAGATATCTGCTAGACCAGCAATATTTTTTTTAAAATATTTTTTAGTAATTGTCAAAACTCGCCGTGGGTGAGTTTTCTTAAAAAAATTAAAACACGCTGTGAGTTATGAGTGAATTTGATAATTTTAATTTTATGCGCTTTTGAATTTAGTAAAGGCAAACTCACTGTGGGCAGTTTCTATTACCATCCCTACCTGAGATCCTGTAATTAGGGTTGGCAAAATCCGGATCCGGATCCGCATCCGGATCCGCAAATTTTTTTCCGGATGCGGGTAAAATCCGCACCGGATCCGGGCGGATTTTCCGGATATCCGGATCCGCAAATCATAAATTTAAACAATTTAAAATATAATTTAAAAACTCAACAATTTAATTAATAATATCAAATAAAACTTAATTATAATTTAACAATTAACAATTTAACATAAATAATATATAACATCAACATAAATCCCCAAATAAAAACATTACAACATAAATCCCCAAATAAAAAATAACTAAATTCTAAGTGCATAACCATTAAAATCCACCAATAAACAACATAACTAAATTCAAATACGCAACTATTAAAATCCCCAAATAAAAATTCACAACTAACAATTTAACATAAATAACACACATCATTATAAATCCACAAAATAAAAATATCACAACATACATCAAACATAAAAAATAATTAAATTCAAGTGCATAACCATTAAAATCCACAAATAAAAAACATAACTAAATTCAAATACACAACCATTAAACTCTACAAATAAAAAACACTACAAATCTATTAAGATTCCAAACTTCCAATCCAAAACGCCATGCCATATTGTCAATCATCGGATCCTCCACTCCTTCAAAGATTCATAATTTGCTCTACAAATCTTTTAAGCGGCTCACAATCTAACAATAAAAACATAAAAATAATTATTAAGTGCTATGTTAGTATAAAAGTATAAAAATATAAAAATATATGAATAAATAAAATAAGTGATTTTACCTTTGATTTCAGTCCAATACCAATTTTGAGTACACATCAATGCCTCCACGGTATTTTCATGAAGTCGATTACGGTGAGCACTCAAATGCCTACCTCCGGTGCTAAAAGCGAACTCAGAAGCAACAGTAGACACAGGAATTGCCAAGAAATCTCTAGCAACCTCAGCAAGTATCGGATATTTGCCCTTATTATTCTTCCACCATGACAAAATATCAAAATTGCTAGTAGTAGGCAAAACTCCCTCATCTAAGTAAGTCTCCAACTCAGATTTAGCTTGCTTATAATTGACTTCTTTAGAAACAAATGAGTCCCATTCACCGGCCATACTTGAATCCTTAAAAATAGGAGCTTGTGGCATACCTTGAGAAGAACTGCCCACCTCAAAATCTCCTCCACCTTCACTTGTTGCATGCTTTAATTCATACTCTTTCACCACTTCACCAAGAAGCTCAAATACTTTTTCAGCTTGATAGGCAGCAAGATCTCCATAAATCTTAGGAAAAAAGAAGTGAATCATCATCTTCTTAAACCTAGGATCTAAGATATTCCCTATAGCCAACACTCCATGAATAACACCCCAATACTTCTCATACTTAGTAATCATATTTTTAGCCATTTGCCTAATCTCCATATTGGGTGACTCCTTCCATGAATTCATTGACAATCTAATCTCACAAATTTTAGGAAAAAATAAATTGGAGGTGGGATATCGAGATCCAGAAACAATTTCAGTTAACATACAAAACAAATCCAAATGGTCACATAAAACTTTTGCCAAATCCCACTCCAAATCATCAGGCAAACATTTATACTGTTTATCCAACTTACTTAACCGAACAAATACATCTTTGTACAATAAAGCAATAGTGAGCATTAAGTAAGTTGAATTCCATCGAGTCTTACAATCAAGAACCAAACGTTTGGACTCTTTAATTCCTATTTGGCGCACTGCAGCCTCAAATTTTTCAATTCTTCCAGGCGTAGCAGTCCAATAACTAACACTATCTCTTATATTTTCAACACCCTTCTCCATCACAGACATCCCATCCCTCACAATTAAATTCAAGATATGAGCACAACAACGCATGTGAAAAATTCTCCCGCCTAAAATCAATGAACTAAGTGAAAACTTATCCAACAACAAATTAATCATCGCATCATTGACAGAACAATTATCCACAGTCACAGTTGACACTTTCCTATCAATATTCCAATCCATCAAACAATCATAGAGAGCATTGCATATTACTTCACCACTATGTGGAGCGGGCACATATATAAACCTAACAATGAAAAAAGAATAAAAAAAGGTATAACATAATTAAAATCATTGAAATAAGCATAAAGGAATAAAAAAAATAAAATCATTGAAATAAGCATAATATAAATATTAAAATAAACATAATATAAATAAGTATAATAAGAATAATATAAATAAGCATATTCATCAAATCATTAAAATAAGCATAAGATAAATATTAAAAGTGTTACCTCATAATGCGACTCCGTAACACCCATAGGTTGTCAATATAATGCGCCGTAACAACTATATAACCCTTTTTTTGGATGCTAGCCGTCCACATGTCGGTAGTAATTGCAATCCTACTCTCACAAGCATCCAACAAATTCATTGTCTTGGACCTCTCAACATCATAAAGCTTTAAAATTTCATTCTTGATGGTGTTTCTACTAATTGTATCAAGTGTTGGTTGAACCAACTTCATCAAATCACGAAACCCTTGATACTCAACAAATGAAAGTGGAAGCTCGTGCAAAATGATCATCCTTGCAATAGCAATCTTCACCGTCGCCATATCACATTTTACTTCGGAACAACTCTCAACGGTGATGGATCCATCATTTTTCTTGGCAAGAAGCATTTGGCCAACATCCTTGAAATTCTTTCTTAAACAAGTAGTAAAATGATTTTTCAAGTGTGTAGTTCCACTAGAATAATGGCCGGTCAATACTTTACCACAATAGTTGCAAGTGGCCCGATAATCCCCCTCCGCATCTTTGTACCTCTTGAAATGATTCCATACATCCGAAGTTAGCCTACCACCGCTAGATTGAGCCGATGTAGACCCTTCCACTACACCTCCATTGTCATTACCTCCTTTTTGTTTAGAACCACGTGTACGGCCACGGCCACGACTACCACGGCCACGACCACTACCACTTTCATCCGGTTCAACTTCAACAACATTGTCATTTTCAAGTCCGCGAACATCCTCCAATCTAACATCGGTATTATTAACACTATTTGGAGAGAATGAAAAATTATTTCCTTGTTCATCTTCGGCCATGTTCAACTAATTCCAAAACCTAATTAAAGTAATTATAAAGTGAGTTACCATATGTAGAAAAAAAAAAAAGAGATTAAGCATTTACATTATATTAAAATTAATGCATTTAATTGAAATAAATAAACAAATCAGCAAACACAATTAATCAAAATTTAATTTAATTCAATAAACAAAGAAATTAAATTAAGCCACTAGCATACTAACATTTTTAAATTTAAAGAAATTTTCAGTAAATTACACTCATAATTCATTAAATACAATAAAAATTAAACAAAATACCAAAGTTATTAACTATAGTTAAATTTGAGATCTTTATATTTAAAAATTGTGTAAATAAGGGTGAGACAAATGCAGTTAAATGGATCATTTTTTCTTTTTCTTATCAATGAACAGCTCTTTGCTTGTATAACTTAAATGCCTCATATTTCTCAACAAAAAAAAAAAAGAAATTCAATTAATGGTATTTGATATGATATTTATGAGATCAGTGATATCGAAGAGATCATATTCAAATTTTTCGTCCTAAAATGTATTGATTTAACTCAATCCGCCGACCATCATCCCACAGCATATTGCCGCCAAAGTAGAAACCCACATTTCTTCTAGAAAATCTCCTAATTATTTCAGAGCAACTAAAAAAATTATTTTTTATCTAAAAAAAAAATCAGTTCCGATGGAATTTTACCCGTCTACCAGGCTCGCTTTGGTGAAGCTTGAGGTCGCAATTGACTGAAGCTTGACGAAGGTCGGATGGCGGCTTGGATGATGATCCGGATTCAGTGGGCAACGCGGTCATGAGCTGCGACTCCTGCGAGGGCGAGGCAGACCGCAGACGGACTGACGGAGTCACGGGCTCACGGTCACGGCGACTTGCGAACTTGCGAGGCAGTCTGGCAGACGAGATCACGAGACGCGGCAGCCAAGAGAGGTGAGAGTGTGAGACTGAGAAAGAAACGAAAACAAGGGCTATCGGGAGTCACGGGCTCACGGTCACGGCGACTTGCGAACTTGCGAGGCAGTCTGGCAGACGAGATCACGAGACGCGGCAGCCAAGAGAGGTGAGAGTGTGAGACTGAGAAAGAAACGAAAACAAGGGCTATCGGCACTCGGCAAAACTACAGATTTAGGGATTAGGTTTTGTTTTTTTAAATTAAAGCTTATATATTTTTTTGACTTAAAACAAAAATAAATCCGGATCCGGATATCCGGTTTTCCGGATGTAAGTACATCCGGATCCGCATCCGGATCCGTACGGATTTCAAAAATTTAGATCCGGATCCGCATTTTTTTCAATGCGGATCCGGATTTTTCCGGATCCGGATTTTCCTGCCAACCCTACCTGTAATGACTAATAAAATATCTGTAAATAATGTGATGGATGTCAATTTAAATGGCGTCAAACGAAATTTACCCTTCACATGATATACATGTCTCAGTGTGTAATGTCAAAGTAAAGCAAATTATAAAATCAGTTTCAGTTCACTACATCACTTTTTTGTCAACTTTCTATTTTCTTTCCTTTGACTATTAATTCTCTCTCTATTTTTCAACCTCAAACGCTTCTTGAACACACACAAAAATAGACCAAAAATAGCCCAAAAATAAACTTCTCTTCAATTCACAGCCAAAAGAAACCCTTCGCATTTGTATTCATCCTCCCAATCTTTTATTTCCAAATTTTGTTAAAAAAAAAAAAGACAGAAAGAAAGAAACCACATTTTCATACTCAAAAACAGACGTAGAATTAATTGAACACAAAAAATATAAAATAAAAACATGAAACCTCCTAATCGGCGATTTGTTGTGGAGCGTCCGCTAATCCTCGGCGCGCTTCTAACCTTCGCAGTAACAGCCGCATTTCTCATAACCGGCTTGAGCCGAACCATGAAGGCTTCGATTCCACGCATTTACGCGATTGATTCAACCCCAGCGGCGATGCAAACTCAACTCCTCGCCATCATTCACTACGCCACGTCACGAGACATCCCCCAGTTGACCCTCCCGGAGATACGCGTCCCTTTCGACGCGCTCCTCGGCCTCGCGCCGTGCAACCTCCTCGTCTTCGGCTTGGGCCACGACTCCCTCATGTGGGCCTCACTGAATCCACGTGGCACCACAGTCTTCCTCGAAGAGGATTCCAAGCTGGTCCACACGATCCTCGCACGTGCCCCCGCGCTGCGAGTCCACACGGTGACGTACCGGACGCACCTCTACGAGGCCGACCACCTCATGAGCTCTTACAGGTACGAGAAATATTGCTTGCCCCCTCACGTGCACCTCAAAGGTAACACCAGGTGCAAGCTGGTGCTGAACGAGTTGCCCGATGACGTGTACAACAGAGAGTGGGATGTGATATTTATAGACGGGCCACGCGGGTATTACGCGGAGGCGCCGGGTAGGATGGCGACGATATTTACGGCGGCGGTGATGGCACGTGCGAGGAAGAGCAGGGGTGTGACGCACGTGTTCTTGCATGACGTGGACAGGAAAGTGGAGAAGGCATATGCAGAGGAGTTTCTGTGCCGGAAATATTTCGTTAAGGTGGTGGGGAAGCTTTGGCATTTTCGGATACCGCCCGGTGCTTACGCCACCCCGGGGAAGGGACAAAGAGGCATTTCGGTTTTCTGTTAAAGCAAAAATTATATTAAAAAAAAGAAACAATGTGGAGAGTGGGATTTGAACCCACGCCCTTTCGGACCAGAACCTTAATCTGGCGCCTTAGACCAACTCGGCCATCTCCACTCTTTTCGCTTTTCTTAGACTTGATTTAATTTTTCTTCTTTCCTTTTTGTTGCCAATGATCTCAAATCCAATGGTACCCACAAATCCCGTCTACAATTTTGTTCCAATTATTGAAAGAAATGTAAAATAGAAAGTAACAGCATAAAAAATTGCAGGGACATTGTTAGTGTCCAAATCGAGACAAGCGTCTTCACATGTATCCATGGAATGAATTGAGATCGTGCATGGGGTGGAACTTGTCAAATTGTTATGCAAATAACTTGTCTCAGTTCATTGCTCTATTCACTATCAGATTGGTCTTATATCTATGTAGGAAAATCAAGATGAAAATGATGAAGATGCATTCATTTACTTGGTTAGATATAATTGAAACATAATTGTGCAATTCTGAAGTGTAACTTGAGCAACACAGTAACTACATTAATGTAACACCACTATACATGTGGAACATACAAAATACAAATCGGCCAGAAATGAAACTAGATTGCAGGGAGAACCAGTCCCCAACTACCTTGACCTAAAGTCTGGTGACACCCTCCTTCGAACGATCTCCTGAATTTGCTCTGAAGACAAAACTGACGCTGCACTTTCAAAGTTGGCATCTTCCATCTGGTGGTGCAACTGTTAAGAATAGACGTAAGAGCCGTCATTCCAACAACATTTATATAGATCACATAATAATTTGAATTTCAAAGTCCAACATAACATAGAGATCTTGCGTTGCTTTCAAGATAAATCAATCATCTATTTGAATGCCAGTCTGAATTTCTTTCTATCCTCTCCCCAGTAAGTCAAACATAGATAAATAAAGTGGCACGTACCTTCTCGAGAATTGCAGACTGGTCATCTAGGTGAAATCTACGCATGTAATTTAGCATCTCCAGTTGCTGCAAAAGAAGTTATCTTTAGATTCACCAATACTACATCACAACTAATTGCGTTTCCCAAAATTTTGGTCTCAAAGTACCTGTTCTTGTAGTTTTTGTTGACTATGCATTCTTTCGGCAAATTCATCTGGTCCATGCTCAGCTTCATCACAGACCATCTCTTCCCTAGCACAAGATAGGAGTGAGTAATATTATTGAAAGAGAAAAGTTAGATAAAGATCCTTAGTTAAAGAGGAAAGTTCGAAAAATTAGACAGATTCTTAATTAAAGAGAAAAGTCAGATATAGCCCCTTTAAAAACTTTGAACCCGCCAGTAATCATTTGCAAAGAAGTTCATCTATCAACAGAAGCTAAGAGATAAAGAGGCTAAAAATATAGATAAATGCATCTAAGTAAAACAGATTATAAAATAAGCAACAACTTGTCTCAAAAATGCGTAATGCTTGCGT
Source organism: Citropsis articulata (assembly GCA_030449925.1). Classification (NCBI taxonomy): domain Eukaryota; kingdom Viridiplantae; phylum Streptophyta; class Magnoliopsida; order Sapindales; family Rutaceae; genus Citropsis; species Citropsis articulata. The sequence continues at coordinate 1,253,956 of JASUUH010000110.1, read as the reverse complement.
GAAAGGAATTCTGTGACCAAGACAATTTGTCTTCATCAAAATAGAAGGCCAAGCGAACTACACAAATTTTTTACTGATGATGTCAAAGAGCTATAGCACAGTCCACCAAACCAGCCAAGGATATGTTCATGTTCCGTTTGCGTATGCAAACCATTTAAACTGTCAACAAGCCTTTCATCTTTAATAGGACAAACAAGTGGTGTATTTCTAATTCTTATACCAAATTTTAAAATGTTGGAATAGAAAACAGATGCTTCAGCATTTGAAAGACGACAATCCCAAAGTTTACACAAATCACAGAGCTTAAGAGACAAATGCAACCAAAGCAGAAAAACTGGAGGATGTCCTTCATGTCATGAAGTGAATGAGGGAATGACGGAAAGGTCTCAGTTCTGTGCACTAAAAGAATAAGTTTGCATAGTGGAAACAGGATACTTTTCCCCTTAACAGATCAAAGAAGAATGATGATGGTTTCTAAAAGTCAAAATAGTACAGATAAAAGTGAGAGATAAAGAGAGCTTACGTTGCCACAAATTTATAGAATTGTATCATCAAATCCTGATCGTTCTCATAAGTCATATTCACCTTCCCCAGGCAAGCGAGACCAAAACTTGGATCTACAACAGAAAAACTGGCATACTTTGAAAAATGTTACACCATGTATGCATCTTAATACAATGTCATCTACATGTAGAATCTTTCAAACTCTTCCAATCTATTTGATTTCCAGGTGAAAAATTATAACTTGTAAAGAATAAAAACCGGCGCTCGCAGTCCAATATTACAGCTTTCATCCAGAATCCTCTTGATTTTTAACTGGCATTCTATTACCTGGAAGTATCATTGTATGGCATTTGTGGCTGTCTTATGCAGTTTTGGAGATAATTATTATATCTAATATGAAACCGGGGGCACATACAGTCTTATCCATAATTGCATAACCTTGTAAACATTTTCAGACCATACTGCAAGCCAAATCAGTGATGAAATGTCTTCTGCAATCCTAATTCCAGTTCGAGTATGATCAAAATAAAGGATGAAGCAGGAATATCTGTAACAAAGTGTAAATAGACACATGATAAATTTCGTCACTCACTAAGGCAGGGTGAAATAGTACATATTGCATTTTATTCACAAGGCTCTAACGAAGATGTACTATATTAGATAAAAATTTTCACAAGATTACAATCAAACCAAACCTGAAAAAATACTGCCACCTACACTAAGGTTGAGAGTGCATGCTCTTGCATGTACACAATGATAAATGTTCTTCTAGTATTGAACAGTAAATGATACAGTCAATCACTGCACAAAGTTGATTGCTTCTGAAGCAACAACGAAATTTAAACAGAATTCAACAAAAGTAGAAATCTACAGTGTCACCTATGACAAACTTACCAACACCCATTTCCTGAAATATCTCTTCCTGGATTTCAGTGGTAACAGCAATAGCTTCCTGCATAACTTCATTTTCAGGAAAAAAGAAAAAAATGCAACAAGTAGATGGACTATTTACTGACTCATAATGCAGCACCACTTTATTAAGTGTAAACACTTAAATCAACAAGCAGATTACATCACCAGAAATCTCACAAGCCACCAAAAAGCATAGTTCTTCCTTTCACATCCATAAGTCAAATGAAGGGGCTATGTGGTATGAGGTCTAATATATTCAATGACAGCTAAAATTGAGACCTTTACACACAGACACAGGTGTTCATTTTTTATGCAATGAAAGCAAGCACTTCAAATAACCAAACAAAACTACCATTCCACATCAGCAAAGTGGAATAACACTATGCCTTCCATTAGGATAAATACACATCAAGGAGAAAGCAGAAGACGGACAATTTTTAGATTATATCACTTCTGTTTCTTAATGATAGAAATCTCACTAAGACACCTGATTCTTGCATTAAGCAAAATTGAGATAAAAGTCCTATTTTCTTGTGTCTTCAAGTTCAGAGACTCAATCTTTTCCCTGTTCCTTCAGGTCTAAAGCTAGAGAAAGGAACTATGAAACGGTGGTGAGTACTGCATATATTAAAATAAGCTACATGAAAATGGACTACAATAAAGAGTCTGACATGAAAATGGACCACAAAACAGAGTCTGCTGCACTATCAATTGAATCAATTCTTCAAAAACCCATTACATAAGCAATCACCAACAAAGAAATGAAACATTATCGAATTTTCTACCAGTCAAGTAACGCGTATGAATTAACCAGAACCCAGATACCAACATGAAGACAGAATGACATTCCGCAATGTAACACATTTCAAAAAAGAATGAATATAAACAACATAAAACAATGAACATAGAATGGAATAGTAAAAGAGAAAGAATTTGCCTTTTTGTCTTCCACAGCATCAGCAACGCTTTTCTTTACATCTAACAAAAACAAAAAGGGAAAGATTATTCTGACAAGAAAAGAAATGGCAATAAAATAAATAAATAAAAGGAAAACGGAAGGGAAAACGTACCAGGCTGAGAGGTGAGGAAGGAAAAGCGGTTGAAGAGATGAAGTAACTGTTCTTTAGAAAGCATTCCAGAGGTTTGTAAGTAGGGAGTAGGCATTGATGAGGATGACATTGCACAGATTCCTATCAATGCAATGCTTTTTGTTTTGGAAGCGTAATAATATTCAATATCCACCTCTCTTTTTTCTTTTTCTTTTTCTTTTTCTCCTTTTTAAGAGAAAATAGAAGCCTATAAATTAATTTATTATTTGAGGGCTTGAGGCCAAAAATAAAGACGGGTTCTAAATGAAAGATATATTTTTAATGTCTATATATATATATATATATAAAAGAGACTTATATTCGATAGCATAAAAGAGAATAAGGGCTTGTTTCTTAAACATATAAAATCTTAAAATTTTATTAATTTTAAGTCTTTTTAAAATTTTTTTTTTATTTTTTATAAGTTATGTCTGATTTTTTAAATTTTTATATCAAAATAAAAAAATAAATTTTTATAATTTTTATCGAAATGAAAAAAGATCCGAATAAGAAGTAAATATTATATTTTAAAAATATTTCTATGAAATATATTTATTTCCAAAACTATAAAGTATAATCTCTTTTTTTCATTTGAAGGGACATAAATATCAAACAATAATGTTTAAAATATTTTTTATGTATAAAAAATAAATAAAATATTACTTATATTCATATACTAAAAAAAAAAGAACATATCATTTATATATTCATATTAAAAACCATTCAAATTTTAAAAAAAAATTCAAACCATTTAGATTTCGCCCCCAAAAAGAAAAACTCTATCTCACTAAACATTGACAAATACGTTCATACCAAAAAAAAAAAAAAAAGTCAAAGCATATGCAAGATAGTATTTATTATCAAATGTTAAACTTTAGTTTCTTTTAATAATTTGATAAGATCTTATAGTCTCAAATTTTAGGTTCTTTTTTATAAAAGTTTTCAAACAAAAGTTATTTAAGTAAAGTTTTTGTTAATAGAGTTTCCACTAAAAACATTTTAACTGCTTGGTTAACAATAAGAGCTTTTATACAAAAAAATAAAATTATTTTCATAGGGAAGTATTTTAAAGTTATATATATGAAAGGAATGAAATATAATTATCCAATAAGTAAAGTATATTTTTGACATTTCAACATTTTTTAAAAAAAATCAACTTTTACTCTCAAAAATCAAAATTTAAATTTTTTCTAGTACATGCAAAATAGTTTATTTAATTTTTAAAAGCTTTACTAAAAAAATAACCAAACGATACCAAAAATTTTAAAAGAAACTTATGAGATTAAATAATCATTAGATAAGACTCCGTTTAGTATACCTTTTTAAGTAGGATTTTTGTTAATCTGTTGACGTTTATTTTGGTTAACTAGAAAATTGAATAAATGGGACAATGTAAAGGGCAAAACACTAAGGATTTATGTGGTTTAGCACTTGGCCTACGTCCACGGGAGTCAAGAGAGCAATTTTCACTATTGAACAATGATTACAACAGAGTTTTTCTTTCTTTCTTTCTACTTGCCTTTTGAACGTTTTTTTAAACTTGTCCTCAACACCTTTAGAGCTCTCTATTTATAATACAATTTTTGAGTGTCCTAAGTCATTACTAATTTTTTATTTCGGTCGACTTTTCTTACTTAATTAGAATTTTATTTGGAGTATATTTTTATCTTCTTCTCAAAGTATGTCCCGAAGCTTTTAGATTAATTAGAATTTTATTACGTTTTGCTTTCGTTGTTTCTTGAGGGACATGTTTTCTTTTATTTTTTACTTTTCTGGCTCCTAGTTCTTAATTCCTAGTTCCTAGTTCTTGGACATGACTTCTCATGCTTTTCACTTTTCATGTAAAATAATGAGTGTTTTTTATCCTTTACGTGAATTTATTTATGCTTCACATGTGCTTACTGAAATACAAGTGTGCAACCCAAGAGGGGTGAATTGGTGTTTTAAAAAATATCCTAACAAAACCATACAACAATCCAATCTAATGCCTTAATAAATTTGAAAACAATAAATTCAATGAAAGCACAATAATAAATAAGTAAGAGAGGAGAAAGCAAAAAAATGAACAAGAGTTGGATAGTGAATGAATTTGTATTTGTATGTTTATTTTAATTTTTTTTTAGATCAATTATCATATACTTGAGATATAATTTGTGATTTTTTTTAATCAGAGCAGAAAAATGAACAAGAGTTGCTACAAATCGTTAAAAAGTATTACCAAACGCATATTCTCTGTTTTTATCATTTTCAATTTTATCTACCAAACGCATATTACTGTTTTCAGTTTTAAAATATAGGATATAAAAAATGATACCAAACGCATATTTAAATTCGAAATACAGCAACTTCAAAACACCATTTTCATTTTCATTTTTATTCTCAGAAAATATAAATCCAAAAACAATACCAAACGGGCCCTTAAGAATCGATTGGTTTGTGTTCGGTTCGGTTTAAAATCAAATAAGTAAAATATAAGTCTAAACCCTAGAATCTCTCACACACACCAACACAACACACACCATCTTTCTCACACCAGCCCACACACACACACACCTCTGCACTCTCACTTCATCTTTCTTACACACACCCCCTCACCAACTCACACTTTTGCCGACACACACACCCTACCCACCACCGTCACTTGTTAGTCAGCCTGTCTTCGTCACCGCCGCGCTCATGTCAGCTTGTTGTCGTCGCCACCATCGCGGTCGTACAGCTTGTCGTCGTCGCCGTAGCTAGCCTGTCGCAGTTCGTCCCGTCGCCCTAATGTTAGCCTTGCCTCCCGTTTGCCACGCTTCTGTCGTCGGTAGCTTGCCGATGCTATCATGCCGGTGGAGTTGTGCAACTTGTGTTGAATTTTTTTTATTTGTTCATTGATTATTTCTTAAATTAAATTGATTTTGATGGAAAGATTTGGAAGCAAATGGAAAGTTCATGGAGGGGCTGTTGTTTTCAATTGAATTGATTTTCAGTATGTTGAATAATCCATTTCACACCTCTTTTCCTTAATTTCGTGAGTTGGACTTCATAGATTTGAGTCTAATTTGTTGGGTATTTTATAAATAAATGTTTGAATGAATCAAGATTTGCTTATTTTCTTTTGGTTTTATTCACATAGATGTCTAATTATTAGAATTGAATACAGTAGTCACCAATAAAGGGACTTCATGATCCAGATCTAAGCTAACTAGAACCAAATCACCCCGAACCAAATTGAACCAAACCGAATTTAGAACCAAAGCGAATCGAAATTTTTCGGTTCATATTCGGTTCTAATTTTAAAGAATCAATTTCAATTTGGTTGGTTCTTGGCTTAAGCCGGACCGAATCGAAAAATGCCCAGCCGTAAAATTTTAGATGTGAAATGATACAAAATTTTTTATTTAATCTTTATTTTAGTTTCAAATATATTTAATATTTGTTAATTAACAATGAACGATGTTACATTATTTTCTTTCAAAATTTTTTATATTATATTTAAGTCTTAGAACTTGATTAATCTTTTAGCCAAAAGAATTACACAGAGCAGTGATAGAATCAAGGTTAAAACGTTGCAAGGTTATCGTTGATTGGAAAATAATAAAAAGAACGCGTTAAATCATGTGGGTTTACCATAAATTAAACAAAAAATAATGGACAAAAACACATAAGCCTTTGTAGCCGTTTTGGTTAAATGTCTTCATTTTTTTCCCCTAAAATTATTTCTTTAAAAATCTTGGTCCAATTGAAGCACGCATACCGGATCCCACCACTCGCATCTCATTGGATGGAATTAGAGATCATGAAGATCTTTTGATAAATCATGGCAGCTGGCACTAAACCTGTCAAATAACTACCTTTGACCAGTAAGGCATCAGCTTCTCCTTCCTTTCCCGCCCTTGAAAGTTCTTCTTCAAACCCTCAACAAATCGTAAACTAACCCAGGGACCAACGGTTCAATGGCTACTACCCTCTTCTTCTCTCTCATCATCTTCTCTCTCATCTCCATTGCTATTGCAGTCTCTCCTGGAACCCTATCAAATGCTGTGGAAACACTCTCAAACTCAGGCTACTTATCGATGGCACTGACCCTTCAAGTCACTTTCAAGACACTCAATCTTGAATCAAAAACACTCACCATTTTCTCCCCGTCAGATTTTGCCTTTTCTCAATCAGGCCAGCTTTCTCTTTCTCAGCTTCAATATCACATATCACCTTCAAGACTCTCCCAAGATCGCCTCAAGACTCTTGCTTTTGGCTCAAGATTACCGACGTTGTTGTCCAATCACTCACTGATCGTTACTGCTTCAGATTTTAATAATGCCCATTTGTCCATTAATGAGGTTTTGATTCAAGAATCACCCATGTTTGATCAAGAAGAACTGGTTGTGTATGGCATTGATAAGTTCTTTAATTCTTCATTTGGGGTCATGATTAGCCCACCTCCTCACTCAGCTCCTGCACGGAGTCCTGTTCCTTCTCCAATTGAACCAATTGGGTTTGATGTTGATGTTTTTGGTGAGGCATCAGATTTGTTAAATTCAAGAGGCTATACCTTAATGGCCACCTTTCTTGATATGCAATTAGCGAGGTTTACAAATCAGACAAGATTGACTATCTTTGCACCCGTTGATGCAGCAATGGAGCCATATGTGAAGAACATTACTGATTGTGTTTCGATTTTTAAGCAACATGTGGTTCTCAGGTTGCTTCGTTGGCAGGATCTGATTAGGCTCGATGAAGGGACAACGTTGCCAACTTCTTCAGAAGGATTTAAGATTACTGTGGCTTACTCTGGTGACGTGATTTTGCTTAATGGTCTCCCAGTTGTTTTTCCAGATATGTATAGCAGCAATTGGCTTGTTGTGCACGGCCTCAACACTTTGCTCGCGGTGTCTCCGTTAGACGAAAAGATAATTGGAGACTCTTTCTCAGAACTTAATGGGGATGATTACCAGAGTCAAGCTGATTATGGAAGATGAATTTGGGTGGCCATCCGAAACTTTTGGTTCACTTCTCTGCAGCATTTCTTCTACTTTGTTTTCCCCGTATTAAACTTTGGATGGATGATTTGACGATTGTATGCTAACAGCAATGCTTCTGTTGCTAAGTTGTACTTTTAATTCATTAGCCTAGTTGATTTTCATTCAATCAATGCTATTAATAATAAAGATCAGCTTCAGAGCAATTTCTCAGATGTTTGTTTTTGGGCTAATGATTACTTTATATTTGCAACATTTATAGAGGATATTGTAGTCTGAGTTTCAATTTTCTTTCAGTATCTATTAGATATAGAGCCAGTTTATCTGTTTCCAACTTGGGAAACATCGTGCTGGAATAACAAGGCAGCATTCTGGGAACTTTATACATTCATAAATTTCAAAATTTCAGTTACTTTATCCAACTATAACGAATCTGCATTTCCTATTTTCTGCAAGCGAAAAATTTATATAGAAGATCTATCTTACAGGTCATCTAAATACACAAACTAGCTTAGAGATGTGGGGAAAAAAACAATGGTTGAACCTCAGCGTCCCGTCCCTTTTTATTAGCCTCATTGTGTTTAACATCATTGTTTGAATTTGGAAGTGGAGGCTTGAGAATTTTCCGCAGAGGTTTCAGGAGAAACAGATTGCTGCCTAAATACGTAACTGGTACTAGTTCCCTCACCCTTTGAATCCCCAGAAAAACTAGCTCTTGCCAACTCTCTTAGCTTCTTCAGGTCACTCTTTGGCTCCAACTTCAGTCCCTTTGCCTGCTTCCCTTCTCTGGCTCTCTGCTGGGCTAGGCTTAGGTCTGTAGGTGTTGAACCAGCTGCTTGAGCAACAGTAAGGCCTGGGGAGCCAGGACTCGACACAGGGACTACTGTTGCTGTCATGGCACTAAAAGGGTCAGCATTAGATCCTCTTGGACCTCTTCTTCCACATTCAGTTTCCAGGCTTTGAGGAAGGACTGGAGCTAGGCCTGTTATTGGTCGCGACGAACCAGGCATGACTCTTGACCAGTGCTTCCTTGGTAGAAAAGGCAACACAAGGCCTTTAGCAACAAACTTCAATCCGAGTCTGAAAGAATTTTTCGGGGGCTGAGAGAGTCCTAAAATGCCTTTTATCATAGCGTACCACTCATTAAGTATCTGAGCAACAAACACGAGGAACAGGAGAGCCAGCATTAAAAAACCCAGAGTTTTTGCTTCAGTTGGATTTGAGTCATTCAATCTGATGCATAGAGCAAAGATGCCCACCTCACATAGAAGAGAAATGCTTTCCACTGTGTGGACTCCTCGTTGGATGTATGGTTTGAGAGTAAATAAACTTATGAACTGTATAAGCGTGATGGTCAAAGCAAGAAGGCTTTGGCTTAACTTATTTGATGTGTATGCCCCAGATATTATCCCTATACTGACTCTTCTCAAAAGGTCAAGAATAATATAGGAGGACTTAGCACACCCCAATAGCCTAACGGGTGTCCGAATTCTGACTTCTTCATTGCTGTCATCTGAGCTGACAGCTCTCATTCTTCCAATCCCACTTCTCCCACTTTCAGTCCACTTGGTTATGGTGTTAGGATCATTATCTCCAGCAAAAACTAACAATGGAGGCCCCTTTCGATTCTCAAACAGAATCCCAAAGATTGGGAAGAAAATTGAAGGCAGCCCTTCCCTGTAAAACCATTTTCCAGTAGCAGGCCTTCCCATGAAGAAAAACCATAGTTTTACATGCCACTTTTCACTCGTAGGCACATGCCTGATTTCTTTATATTGCACAAAACTGCCTAAAAAGATTGCAATTATGACAAATAGAAACACTGACAAAATAAGTGCTGCAGGGATGGCCAACAATAAAGCCCCAGTGATTATTCCCTCTGTGGTGCCACCTGAAAAATTGATGTAGCCTTCAGTTCATAGAATCCAAGAGGATGTTTAATCGAAATGAAAATCATTGTTCTGATTTTCTTACCTCTGATTACAAACGCTGAAGACTGCGAGATGCAAGGTAGCATAAGAATTACAAAAAGGAGCTCAAACCTCGGAACTGAAAGCATCCCCCTCACTGAAGTCCCCATCCTCCACCTTAGGAAGAGTAGTGTTAGAAAATGGACTATAAGTAAGGTGCCCCCTCCCACACCAAGCCAGAACAAGTTCATCTCCAAGTCTTGCCATCTGTCAAGGGAACAACTTTAATGAGAATTTCAAACCACTACCGATAAATAACTCTTACTTGTAGTGAATGTAAAATTTGAAATTATCCAAATTCTGATTATATTAGCAGCTGATTGTAAAGTTACCCCGTATAGTTATCCAATTTTTTGACCACATTGCTAGCAGATATTGGCTCTCCTCTCTGCATGACCATTCATACAATCATTACCATACAAAATCAATGTACTTGTTACTGCAATTCTGTCTTTGAAGTACAAAATTTATAGAATTTAGTTATACTAACCAGGAAATAAGTGAAATATTCGCTGGAATTGAGAAATTGTCCACAAGGAGCATTTTTAACGCTTACAATGTACCGTCCATCAGGCCAGCTAAACTGCTGGTTAGTCACAGTTGGAAAAGGTAGCTCACACCGTGTGCAAGATGGGCCAGTTAAATTTAAGCCGATCAGATGATAAGATCCCTCAATAGAGGATCCAATTGGCAGATATCCGAACTGCTCCATGAGACTCTCTTTAGCCAAATAAACATGGTTAGGCCAAACTGAAGCACTATCCAAACTCCAGGGAAGTTTTTGACGCGGTATGAGCCACCTAAGACCTTTAGTTGTCTCAGAATATTCAATAGGTTGGTTAGCTAAGAACCAGTCTGAGAGAACAAAAATTTGTAGATGTCCAACCATTCCCTGTGACGAAAATGTTCGAGAGTTTTAACCAAAGTAAAATGATTGCAAAGAATACATAATGTGCGATCAAGAATCTAAATTTTTAATAAGTCAATTGCATGGAAATATTGACTCTATAACCTGCAGGTTCATTGATGGATTAGAGGCAACAAAATCAGCACTCCCGGAATTGAGAGTGACTATTACTCCAAGGTTTGCAGAGGATATTGAGAGAATAGCAGCTGCCAGCGATGTTGCTAACATACCCGCAGTCACAAACGAGTGTAGTGCAGTTGATATTGCAGGGGTTGAATCTGAGTAACTTCAAGTCTTAAGTAGAGAATAGTATTGAAAGCATAGATACCAAATATCTATAGAAAGAAAACATGGTGTTTGAAAGAAAATTTTTCTCCAAAGACTTGGCCTGCTGCATTAAGTAAAACTCCGAAGAATTTTCAATCCAAAGGATCTACATATCTCTGATTATATGCAAAGTATTAGTAACAAGCAGCATAGAAATATCAGGAGAGTTATTCTTACAATGCTTCACTTCAAGTATGTTAGAAGCCAAATTTAGGTTTCCTGAAATGTCATGGGCTTTATTCTCAGGAATAGAAATTCTAACTACATGCTGAGTTAATGCCTCAACAGTCAAAGAGTATAGAGCCCTTGAAAGTTCCTTAAAACTGCATGGAGCAAAAGGTAAAATGTCACATATTTTCCATTAACGTTCTATGTACTCCTAACTTAACAACATAAGTAGCTACGACATGATTCATTGTAAATAGATGAGATCAATAGTTTAGCAATCATTTTATGCACCTGCCTTTTAAGACTCCCACCGTCCACGTCTACCATGGAAGAATCACAGCCGAAAACTGGCTTAGAAAACTCAACTATCACTTTGATGTTCGGATCTTTAGTAATGCTCGGTGAGCTGGTACTTAGCCCCACCCCAGGCTTAGTGGAATCTTAGAGGAAAATCCATCATTTAGCTCCATGGTAAGCGACAAAAAAGGAATTACAGGAACTGTTTTGAAGAGGGAAAATTGCTGACTAGCATACCATAGAGGAATGTAAGCGAGGGAACAGGCGAGACAGGAGTTCCTGTTATGCCTAAAAGAAAGCCCGCTTGTAATGCAAGTGTGACAATTTCAGTTTGTGGTATATCTTTGAGCTACAAAACGCAAAGAATTTGCATTACATTCTTCATTTGAGTAAGTGGCACACATAAGTAAAATCATATATGCGTGTGTGTATTTATTCTAATAGAACATAATGATAATAATTTAGTGCTTACTTTAAATACAAACCGGCGATTCCCCTGCCTCCTACCGTGAACAGCTATCAAGTTACCAGAATTCAAGCGAAAAATATCCAGGATCTGTTCCGTTGAATTCATGATGGGAATGCTGAAGTCCAAGAAAATTTCCACGTCCTCCAATTTATTAGAGGCAAGGACAGTTCTAGGGACACCATTGAATTCCAACTCGTATGCTGGAATGGACACCCATAAATCAACCAGCACGGGTCTTCTATCTATGTCAAAGATTCAAGCAAGAGTAATAGCATGAAAGAAATGATATATGATTTAATTAGGGTATTCGTGGTTTGAATTTTATGGATTGATCGTAAATTCATATCCGATCCATAATTTTATATTATAAAATTTTAATTTAATTCACGATTTTATATATTATAAATTTTTAATCCAATTTTAATCTAATTCTTGAACTATTGAAATTCAATCTAAATTTTATTTAGAGATGGGATACAGATTTAACTCATTTTATATCAAATCTACTATTTTACAGATTAATTTAAGGATTAAAATTTTTTAATTCTATCTAATTCATGAACTATTAAATAAAAAAATTAATACGAAAATAATTTTACTATCAATTAAATTTAAAATTGAATAAGATTAAAATAAATTAATTGTTTAAATAAAGGTAGAATAATGCATTGTTTCAAAATATAACACATTGAATAGGAAAAATCTCATTTATTTAAATCAATAAATGAAAATTAACTAAAATTCTACAAAAGTTGAGACTTGAGAGCTTGGATGATCTCTATTGTTTATTTAATTATTTAGTTATTTTTTATTTTACAATATTATCGGATAAGATATAATATGGTGTTAATATAACTATATTTTAACTTATTTATTTATTATCAAGTAATAATGTCATATTTACAAGTTTTATTTTTTAATTAAATAAATACTTTTTATTTTTATTTTGGTTGAATTATGTATTTTTGTAAATTTATAGAAATAAATCCGTGTTTTAATCCGTGTCCAATAATTGTCCAATCTAATTTATCAATCCAAATATTTAATTTTTACAAATCAAAATTTTTAGAATCAAATAATTTGAGCGGATCGGATTAGGTTACGGGCACCCAAGATTTATATTTAACCGATGTTGTATTCTCAATAAGTTAAAATGGTGTCCAACGTCTTACCAAAGCGAATGACTATGATGGAACCATTTGTCCTTGTAAAAGCATTTCCTGCAATATCTGTACAAAACTTGTCTGCCATTCTAATTACCACACGCCCATATGTACTTCCCGAGGAAAGAATTATATCAAGGCTATATCTGATATTTGGTTCAGTGATTTGAAGTGAAGTTTCCTGTACATGTGCTGGGCCATCTGTGATGACCTACAAAAGAAAATAAACATCAGAATTCATGTAATCTTTATGCTACACATAGGAACTCTTTTGCAGATACAGAGCATTCTGCTGGGAACTTGCATGATTTATTGTGAAATACAAGTTATGAGCACAAGAACTACTCACATGACAGTTTGACGAGTTCACACATTTGAAACCACCTTTTCCAGTGCAAGCTTCACTGAATTTAATGTCAATTTTTATTTTCTCCGCATTCGTGTAATTCTGTTTGGTTAAAATTGTTGCAGTCGGTGGAATAGTATCTTGTAGAAAAATATGACAACCAACAAGAATTAAGAATTTGAAACATAAAATTTTAGAATCAAAATTCTAAGTCTACATATAGTTCTCTTTCCAAGCCCTGAGATTAATCACCTGCTGCATTAACAGAGACATTCAAGTTGTTATATGAACCCAGAGACTGTAAACTGGTCACCCAATGGAAAAAGAATGCACTGAGGACAGGTATACTTACCAATGAACCATGAATAAGATGATGACTTTCTTTCTCCACTGCTGGTTGTCACATTGAGAAGAAAATCATGCTGACCGTTGACTGTTAAGTTTTCTAGTATGACAACATCAGTAGGACAAGGCCTCAAAATTTGGTCATCCAGCTGCATAATTTCGTTACATATCTGAAGTCAAAACAGTGGACCTAAACAAAGTGAATATATCTCATAACAGCCGATCATTAAGTTGACATTCGCTGACCAGGGAATTTTTAGAGGACAATAAAGAACTTGTTGACAATTGCCTCAAAAAAATTTTAGCTCCGGATTAATAAATAAAACACTGCCCTAAGGGCGTAGTCTGGTTGGTAACAGTATGAAGCTTGTGTTGCTGACCATCTGAATTCGAGCCTTAAAGAAGGTAAGGAGAAAATAAAAATTATTTGAATTTATCACACCCTTTTACCTCTTAAATATATTAATTAATAAATAAATAAAACACTTAAAGATTACCCACATTGCTAAATATTCCACAATTGAGCATGCTTTTAAATAAATAAATAAATAAAACATTTTAAGATTTACCCACATTGCTAAATATTCCACAATTGAGCATGAAAAGAAAAGGGAAAAGGTGAACGATGAAGAGAACTGATACCTGATAATGAACGGAACACTCATTGTTTTTACAAGCATCAGAACCATCTGGCCTTTTAACTGAGAACTGAAAAACAGCAGTAGAGAACCTTGACCGTGCCGGGGGAGCTCGATCAAAATGAATTATAACTGTTGAATCAGCCGAGTTTAATGCTCCAACCATCACCATCATTGCAAGACAACCACTTAGTTTAAGAAACTTGAACCACCCCATTACAGGAACTTGAAGATACTTCATCACATTTAAGCAGAAACCAAGAAGATGAACTTTTAATTGCTCTGCCGGGAACCACGAGATGTGAAGTTTGAAATGGCTTGTATCTAGTATTGCTCTTCTCCATGGCTTTTTAAGTCCAGCAACTGCAAAAAGAGCTAATACCAACTACCGCCACGGCTATTGTTGTCTACAGTTGTCAGTGTCATAACTGCTTACTTAAAGTAGTTCACGTCCCTCATTAACTACCACTGGCCAGCTCTAGATCCTTGTTATTTATTGTGATGTTTTCTTGTCTTTAATTATTTATTTATTGTGAAGTTTTGCTGTCGCTGCATTATTGCTCTCAACTTCTTGCGAAATCTTCCGAAGAAGATGAATCCCCAGAGATGATTTCAGATTTAGGGTTTTGGCATTAAAGACTCGCTGTCAATGCTATGAACAAAGCATCAGACACCAAAATGTGTTAATTTTTTTGTTCCGAATGTAGCGATCTCATTACATAAATTAGGTTTCTTGATGCTGTAATCTTAATTAAGAAAAAATTATATTATATTCTGCTTTCGTAAATTCTGTATTTTACGGCAAGTAATTCAGTGTATAAAGTGCAAGTTGATATGCCTTTGCCAAGATTATTCAGCAATATGCGGCCCTCACTCATTAATTTCTTAATTTGTTATTTACGACTTTAATTGCTAAAATCCCAGGCAACATAATTCCTACGGTTAGGAAAATTTATTGCTTCCACGTACTCCAGGGGACAGTCAGTTTGATGAGGACTACGGAGAGGAGAAAAATGGGTGTCCTGTGCCCTTTTGGTAATAAGGACCATCAACTTTGGATAAATTTTATAGCATATCAAAGATATCACGTAAACAATGCAATAAACAAATATCCTATGATATGTGTACATCAATTTTCTAAAACTGCCATGCAGGTTTTAATTATAATAAATTTAATTATACATGTTGTAAGTGTATTAATTAATGGTGCGTTTACTTCCATAGAATGAGAATGAGATGGAATGTGAATAGGCTGGAAATGAGAATGGACTGGAATAGGAATAAAGAATGGGAATAAAGAATCTAATGTTGGCAAAAATAAATGGGAATGAGTATGTGCTGGAATGCTATTGGTGTATTCACTTGGCAAAATAAATAGGAACGAGAAATGAGAATGAGAATGAGAATTAATTTATCAAAATACTTATAGTATTAAATAATGTAATTTTCATTAACTAGATACATGTATAAATATTATTATAAAAATGATATTAATTAAAAATAAAATTACTAATAATAATAATAATAATAAATGTTAATAATTATTATAAATATTATTATTATTAATAAATTTTATTAACTTTATTGTTTTAGTTACTATTAATTATTGTTATTATTATTTTTATTAATATTATCATTATTAACATTTATTATTATTATTATTATTATTAAAAAATTTTATTAACTTTATTATTATTTTATTATTGTTAATATTATTTTCACTAATATTATCATTATTAACATTTATTATTATTATTATTATTATTATTATTATTAAATTTTATTAACTTTATTATTTTAGTTATTATTAATTATTGTTATTATTATTTTTATTAATATTATCATTATTAACATTTATTATTATTAAATTTTATTAACTTTATTATTTTAATTATTATTAATTATTATTTTTATTATTTTTATTGTTAATAATGATAATATTAATAAATTAATAATTAAAAGAGTACAAAAGTAAATTCATCTTTCATTCCTATTCCCATATTTTCATTCCCTACTCTCCATGGGAATAAGATTTTCATTCTTTATTCCCAAATTATGTGGAACACACACAATTTATTCCCATTCCCAAATTCAATTTTATCAAGTAAACATAACTTTAATTCTCATTCCTTATTCCAAGAAGTAAACATTACATAATTGTATTAGGGTGTATTAATTAATTATATTATCTCTAATAAATTCTAAAATTCTTCTCTTTTACATTACCATTCGCCCTGAATAGGTCTGAATCGGTAACATGTGACAGCCATGAAATCAATTTGATTATGGGTGAAAGAAGTGGTCCTCTCAAGATTCAGTCTCTTTCTCGCGTTTGTCTTCTAATTTATTAAACGGGTCTCCATCTGGACATGGCGTTGGTACTTGCAAGCTCATCGGCAGAAAATAAAACAAGTTAGTTAACAACCACCAATGATATTCATCAACTTGACAAAAGCTTCACGGTCAAATTTGATTGGCCTCCAGGCCATTTTATCTAAGCGCCAGAGTACATGAGCAGGTATGCAGAACATTTACCGTAAGCTCTAACTGGCCTAAGTACTTCAGCATTTACCAAAACTTTCTCCAGTGTAGCATTTCTTGACCAGACATTTACAAAACATGCATATTTGTATTCGGTATGCAGGGTCATGGTAGTTCTCCAACCCAAAACCGGAATGCCAATGTAAGAAAAGTAGTAATTCAACCTTGAAAGCAGATGAACTATTATTATGTACAGGGTTATGTCAAGATGCATGGTATTTTTAGGTAGCCGAAGGGATTAGATCTTCAATTGCAGTTGAATTAGCATCTTCCTCTTCCATCCAGTATAGTTTAGGTCCCTGAATTCCCCAATTCACAGAGAAAACATAAGTATCAACATATTCCTTAGTCAGTGCTGTTTTCCAATAATCCACAGAAGTTGACCCACATAGATCAAATGAAACAATGAATACCTTTCCTTGCCGTATGATTTTTGGAGAAGTCCCAGTCATGTCAACTACAGTGGAAGGTTCAGCCACTCTTACACCACCATCAACAACAAAATCAAGGCCCTAAAAGGAGAAAAATACACTATTAAAAGCAAGACCAAGACAGATAGACCCCCGGCATTGTACATAAGCTGGTCTTGAGTTAGCTACAGTAAATATCCTTTAATAGAAATCTGGTAAATTTTTTATTTGAGAAATACAAATTTCTTCTCATTAATCAAAACCATACCTCTGGTCCATATGTATCAGCTATCACAACTGGATCTACCATCCATTCATTATCCTTTAGCCACTTCACACTGGTACAAAAATCAAAAGTTCAGTTTAGGATCATAATTATAGCAAAGACACAAAAGCAGCATCTACAGTGTGTTTAACCAGCAAAGTTGTCACTTATGGGAAAGGACTTGTCTCATCAGAGTTGTTTGCATCAGTAACTAAAAGAATGAGAAGAAGGGAGGGAAAAACATATAAGGTAAACCTGTTTTCCTGTAACTGTTTCTTTTCTTATAGCAAAGTTAGTATATATAAACCAAACCAACCTTGTGGAGATTAATGGAGCATCCATCTTTTGTAGTATTTCTTGGCATATGGCATCATTAGGGATACGGACACCCACATGTTTTCTCAAAGAATATTTGGCTGTCGTAGTCCCGTATCTTACACACTTTTTAGGCAATTCTTTGCTGGCAGTTAAAATAAAGGTATACTGTTCCATAGACACTTTGTCAGGATAAATTCCATCCAAAAAGGAGACCAAGGTACCCACAAAAGCACAGTACAAATGACTTTCAATTACAATAGGATCATAAATTTGACAAAAGATGTGAAGATAAGAAACTCTGAACAGAGTTAGCAGGGAAACAAAACTGTCCTTGGCCAAAAATTCTTAAGATGATCAATTGATAATAGAAATTCATTTTTTTTTATACCTTTTCCCCCCTTTAAATATCCACTATGAAGTCTCAATCCATCAACATAATGTTATAATGAAAATATCACAAACATTAGAAACAATGCATGTGAAAAGGCATTGTATGGTGGCTCCTGCTTCAGCCTCCCTTATATTCTCCACATACAATAATGCATAGCTGTTATACAAGCTCAACAATGACATTGATGGAAACCTTAGAGTTTGTTGCTAGCCATAACAATGGGTAAAGGATATATTCTTACAGGCCCAGGTAAGCAATGCTTAACAGCTCGAAAGATATTTGCATGTCCTTGGCCATCACCACGAGGGAACCCAGTTGTATAGGTGTCTATATCACGGAGAGACCGGCATAAGATACTTAAAGGCTGCAAAAATTAGGAGACATCAAAATTGCAAAGGATAGTTAAAAAATTGAATATAAAGGAGATTGGGGCAAACAAATTTCCCTTGTTTTTTTATGGGAAACAGAGAAACTTTTATAGAATATTAGAAGGGAATAAATATTACAAAAGTGAACCAGAGGTCCACAAACTAAAACCTTCTCTACAGTATAGAACACCAAAAGCTATACAAAACTTTGGAAAAAGAAACTCTTGAAACCTGAGACACAGGAAAATCAAAGCTAACAAAATGAACTCAAAACTTCATCCCAATCAAACAAGTTTCTCACACTATGCTTTCTGCATCAACCTCCAGATAAAGAAAATTGAAAAAATATCTTAACATTCATAAAGGGAGTAGAGATTAAACTAATGAGGTAACAGACTTGAACTAATAAGGTAACAGACGAGAAGCAATCTTCCTTACCTTAGAAGGTTCTACATTTTTTATCCTGCAATTAAAAAGAATACGAGAGAGGGTCACCAAGCAAGATAGAAACGAAGTTTGTACAAGAAAAACAACATCAGTTACCTGCGAAGACGTTCAATTGCTGAATGGCTCTTCAAATCACAAACTATTGCATACCTGAGAACATAGGAACAATTGACATCCTTTCAGAGTTTGGGGAAAAAAATAAAAAAAGGATCACAGTTGAATATTACAATCCAGTAATGTTATTGCACAATGAAGGACCGATTTAATATTTTAATTCACAACATATTGAAGTCGTGAGGGATGGCAATTCATTATTTTGAACCAAAGAACGCAAAAACCTCCGATCAAGCCAAACAACATAGGGATGTAAAATTGAAGAACTACTTTCTTTTATCTCCTTTCCTCTAATACACCCACTAAGTAGCGGATAATATAATTTCTGGTAGGAACCACAGTGGTGATGAATCTATAACAGAAGTTTAAATAATTTCAGGATTCGAAAAAGTCAACTTTCAGTCTTTCTGACAGTACGCAATCCTCTTTATAAATCAACAACTAGCCTACAAGCTCATCATGATGCATGTAACTTGCTCAAAAGTCAAAAAAACCCACAATCGCAGCATACGGAAATATAAATTTACAACTATAGCTTCCCAACCTTCAGCAGTGACTACCCTGATAAAGATACAAAGTACAATGATATCAAACACAGCTTTAAAGTAACTAACAGAATGGCTGAGGCAAATGGCAGTGGCATACAGAGTGTCAGTAGGAATGACCCCCACAGCTCCTTCTTTCAAAAGTTCAACAACTGGTTCCAATTTCCAACTGTCAGCTCCCGATGGGTCAGCTTCAACATACATCAATCCGCCTTCCTAATATTATTATGAAGAAAAAGCAACATTCAACGCTCAAGTCAATAAAAAGTCATACGGAACTCCTATACAGAACCTATTAATTATAGAACCAGGAATAATTTCATTAATTCCGCCCAGTGTTCTGGCTGTAATCATTACCCACACAATAAACCTCCAAAAATCAAAGGGTTTAGTAACAAAAAACTTTACAAGGATTGTACCATACAGGTGCATGTAATAAGCCAGTCTCTACTATTTCTCAGTAGACAGTACAACAACAACACACTAGGGTTTTAGTTTTACACGTTTATTCACTCATGCAAGCAATGACGCACATTGCAGTCCGCAAGCTTATTTTAAGACTAATAATGATAATCAATTAATAAACGAAACTAAAAAGAGAAGAGAGAGAAGACGACCTTGGTGAAGCGTGGAGCGGAGTATTTAAGGCGCTTAGGGCTTCTTTTAACAGTCATGGCTAAGATTCGGAAACAAGAGGGTTTGGGCTTTGGAGAGACGGAGGAGACTCGGCTTGGGAACGGTGCGGCTCGGCGCGTTGCTGCTTCAAGTGAGTGCGAGTGCAAGTGCGAGCGTAGCAGGAATGCTGTATCGCCACTGCACAACTTGGTTCCTGCCATTTTCTTCAGGCCTGTAGTCTCAACGAAAGAGAGACTGCGAGAAAGAGCAAGCTCCCTTTGCTTTTCAGTGTTTCAGTTTTTTGTTTTTAGTGCCACGTCACCCTCACCTAGAGATCAACGTGAACCCTTCTTGTCGCTGGACTCGATACGCCAGCGTCACCCGTCACTTGTGAATGCCTAAACGACGTCGCATTACAATTAGGAGAAACTTACGCAGCAATTGTTTTTTTTTAATAGCTTTTTTAATATTTTAAATCGATTATAAAAAACTGAATTTCTAGAACGAAATTATATGCATTTTTCTATTTTATTATTCTTAAAAAATAAATAATTGCATTCAATGACTCGAATGAAAAAAGTAATAATAAGTAAACTGTAACCTTAAACTTATATTAACACTCAAAATATATTTGAAGACGTAAGTGGATTGATGCCGAATAAAAAAAAGGCAGTCGATAATTAAAATAAATACAGCTTTTCCGAAATAACTAAGGGCCCGTTTGGTATCATTTTACAAGTAGTGTTTTCATTTTTGTTTTTATAATTTAGGTGTAATACACGTTTGGTGAATCAAATTTAAAAATCAGATTACAAAATAAAAAATTCAGATTCAATATTACAACTAACAAATACAAAATAGATTAAACACGTTCTCTACATTATTACAGACTAAATCTAAAAATGAATTAAGAAATAGAAAAACATCATCGATCGAGTCTTTTCTCCTCACTGTCGCTCTCCCTTCCCCTCACCTTTCTCCATCCAGCCCCCATCGTTGGAACTTCATCCATCGCCTTCATCCATCATCTTTCTCCTCCTTAATTCACCCGATCCACGCCGGTGCGCACCGCTGGTATTTCATCTCAAGACAATACCGCCTGGCAGCTTTATTCACTCAGCTTGTCGCCATCTTCGCACCGGCCGCTCACCTAGCTGCTGCGTCAGCTTCAATCTTCGCCACACTCTGGTCTCCTTAATCTGTTACTTGGCCGCGTCTCCTAATCTGCCACTTAAGCCCAGATTTGCTTTTTGATTAAGGAACTTACGTTACTTTATCCTGCCAACGGTCTTTTTTTTCAATTTCTTTCATTAAGTGCATAAATTTTGTTTGTGATCAAGTGCCGCTATTCTAGATTTTGTATTTCAGGTTTTTGTTTGCACTTTTTATTACTTGGAAAATATATAAATTTAGAATTGCAATTCTGGATTTTGATATTTTAATTGTGTAGAAGCAAAACCGTTGAAAGTTGATTGTGTGAGTAAGATCATGTTGTCAAAATACAACATGATTAAAATACATCATGTTGCAATTCTGGGTAAATTTTTGTATTTTATTTGTAATTCTGGATTATTTGTTTGAGTTGGTAAATGGTGTCGAAAGTTGAAGGTGGGAAGAACATAAGCGGTTTTTCAGTAATGTGAAGTTAGGTGAAATTGAAGCTATAAGCAAAGCTCTTTATCTAGAAAATAGAAAATAAAAGCAAGAGTTCGAGTTCTATATCTAATTTATTGCCTCACTGTAAAATTTTTTTTGTTAGAGACAAAATGATTTAGGTAAATTGGGCTTTTGTTATTAGAGAGAAATGAAGATTGGTGAAGCTTTGCCGTAGATAGAATTCAGTTAAACAATCTGTAATTTTAATTTATTGCTTTGGATGGAATTCACAATTCCAATCTGCAACTTGTGGAAGTGAGAACCAAAAATAGA
Organism: Citropsis articulata; assembly: GCA_030449925.1. Classification (NCBI taxonomy): domain Eukaryota; kingdom Viridiplantae; phylum Streptophyta; class Magnoliopsida; order Sapindales; family Rutaceae; genus Citropsis; species Citropsis articulata. Next base: position 1,231,918 of record JASUUH010000110.1, on the reverse strand, counting down.
AATCCACTGTTTTATTGTGCCCAGAAAAAAAAAAAGAGTTAAAAATTGTGTATGAGAGCTCGGTCTTAATTTAAATTGACTTCTGTAATTTATAATCTATGTATATGTAAGAGCAGTGTTTTTAATTTGATTAATATTTGATATATGTTTTTTTTAAATTTTTTTGGGGTAACATTCAGTTTTTAATGTATGACATGTTGAAATTGCTTTCATGCTATGTTGATTTTGATTAATATTTGATATGTTTTTTTTTTTTTCAAGATATGGATCCACATGATGTTGATGTTGAGGATAAGGCTGATTGGTCTAGTCGGATCGAAACTGTTTTTATTCGTTTAGTACATGACCATGTCAAAAAGGGTGATTTACAAACATCAACTTTCACTAAGAAAATTTGGACCACTATAAGCGATGAGCTATTTGAACAATCCCAAAAAAGATTCAATGTAGGGCAACTTAAGTCCAAGTTTAATAGGTTGCGCAAAAAACATCGAGAGTTTTCTGACTTAATAGGTCATATCGGATTTGGTTGGGATCCTGTTTCAAATACTACAAAGATCTAAGTCGTTGGCTGAATATATTAAGGTAAAACTGTATTTACGATATATTAAATAGTTTTGTATAAAATTGAAATATTATTTTTTATTTTATACACATTTTTTTCCACAGAGAGTGCTTGGAGTGAAGCCATATCGTAAAAAAGGATTAGAGCACTACCAAACCCTAGGGGAGATATTTAACACCACCATGCCTTCCGCCATTTATGCTTTTTCTAGCCAAGTTCCATTGTCCTCGGATGAGGATTGTGAATTGGAAGAGGATTTTCTTGGTCATGGAGTTCATGTTGACATTGGGGATGATGATTCAATGGAACCCATTTCTGAGAGTAGGACAGAAAAAAGGTCTCGTCGGCCAGTTGCATCTTCAATTGACCGTGGTAAAAAAAAAAAAAAGTAAGTTTGACAGCTACTTTAAAATGGCTAGCTCAGTGATGAATGCTAGAATGGAGATGGTTAAATGCAAAAGTGCAGAGTCAACTTCTCAATGTGCTGAAAAGTGGTCTATCAAGAAGACGTTGGAGAAATTGGGAGACATTGATGGAGATACATATAACAAATTGATGGATAAGCTAGTGCCCAGTATTGAGTGGAGGAAAGCTTTTCTAAGCATGCCCGAGCATAGGAAAAAATATTGGTTAACTAGTTTATAGTTTGTTATTTAAGACATAATGTGTTTAGCTTGGATGTTATTGGTTGTGAACAATGTGCTTTTTATTTTATGGTTTGGGCTTTATAGTATTTTAATTTGTCTAACTTTATGTTATTTTTATGAATTGAAATGTATTTGTTGAACTTTATTTTATTATTGTGAGTTGAACTTTCTAATATTTTTATTTATTTATTTGGTATAATATTTTTAGAAAGTGAATGAATTTGTATTTGTATGTTCATTTTTTTTTTATTTTTTGGATTAATTATCATATACTTGAGATATAATTTGTGATTTTTTTAAATCAAAGCAGGAAAAATGAACAACAACAATGAAGATGATGATATTGATAGTTTAACAGATATTGAAGAAGAGGTTTTAGAGGTAGCCATTGTTATAAAAATTTATGAGAAACAACAACGTGCTATTAAAAGGCAATGTTATACAGGACAATTGTCTGGCATTGAATTTGTTCAAGAGTTGCTAAATGGTCATCCGGATAAGATGTATAATATGTTTCGAATGGATAAAGAAGTTTTTATTCGATTATGTTATACACTTGAACATTTACAGTTTTTAGAAAGTGATAGACATGTTTGTATCAAAGAGTCTGTAGCAATGTGCTTATATATATTATCCCATGGTGCTGTTATGCGGGTTGTATCTGAGCGTTTTCAACGTTCAATAGAAACTGTATTTACACACTTTAAGCGTGTGTTAAAAGCACTTTGTCACTTGGCAAATCACATTATCAAACCAAAACCTCAAGGGGAAACGCCACCATAGATTACAAACAATCCAATTTTCTTTTCATATTTTGAGGTAAGAAATTCAATACACATTACTTTAATGTTTATGTGACATTAACATTTGGTTAATAAATTAATAATTTTTACATATTTTCATAGAAGTGTATCGGTGCAATTGATGGAACCCACGTTGCTGCATGGTCACCAGCACATAAACAGATATCATATCGAGATAGAAAGACTCACGTGACTCAAAATATCATGTGTGCATGTTCTTTTGACATGATGTTCACATTTGTATACACGGACTGGGAAGGTACCGCCAATGACTCAAGGGTGTTTATGGATGCCTTAAATAGACCAGAATCTGAGTTTCCACGTCCAGAAGAAGGTAAGAATATTGATATATATATATATATGTGTGTGTGTGTGTGTGTGTGTGTGTGTGTGTGAGTGTGTGTGTTAATATCTTTGGCCTTTCTATATATATATATATATATTCTTTGGCCTTTATTTTTAATTAAGTTATGTTTTATTGTTTCTATATTTTAGGATATTACTACGTTATGGATTCTGGATACATAAATATGAATGGATTTTTGACACCATATAGAGGTGAGAGATATCATTTACGTGATTATAGAAGAGCAGGTCGAGTACCTAGAGGTCCCCAAGAAATGCTTAATTATAGTATATTCATCATCACAGAATGTAATAGAGCGATGCTTTGGTGTTTTAAAAGCGCGATTTTCAATTTTAAGGGATATGCATAATTATAGTTTGCGTAAGCAACGTTTAATTCCAATTGCATGTTGTGCTTTACATAATTTTATTCGGCGAGAAAATGCAAGTGATAGGTTATTTGGGGATTTTGATGTTCAAGATTTGGTTACCAACGAAGAAGGAGACACTAGTAAGCCACTTACTAATATTTATTTATCTCCCGCAAGTGTCGCAGCGATGAATAGTACAAGAGATAGAATTGCAGCTTCCATGTGGCATGATTACATTCGGTAATGCATAATGTCTATCATGTAATTTTTAATAATTATTTTGTTTAAATTATGTGTTGTAATATATATCTTAATTGAAATAAACGGTTGACAACCCTTGATTTGTGATCAACCCTTGATTTGATCGTAATGAGCTTATTTATAGTTGGACCTGAAAACTAACCGTTATACACGCTGCTGTAAAATCTGATCGCCGTTAACTGCTAATCTGCTAACCGTCGCTAAATTTCAAATAAACGGTTGACCGCTAGTCACTAACCTCGTTAATTTCGCAGACGCAAAATAAATTCGGCTTAACCGCTCTTCCTAAATCCGCTCAAGGTTAGCAAGACCTGAAATAATCTGCTTCACTGCTTTTCCGTAAACTGCCATCATAATTTTCAGAGACCTTTTTTTCAATTTGGCTTAACCGCTCTAACTAAACGGCTCAAGTTAAGAACCGAAAATAATTTGCTCACCGCTTTCCGTAAACTGCCATCACAATTTCCGCAGACTGCTTTTTCAAATTTGGCTTAACCGTTTTAACTAAACGGTTCAAGGTTAGCAAACTGAAAATAATCGGTTCACCGTTTTCCGTAAACGGTTTATCGTTAAATTTTAGAGACCTGTTTTTTCAAATTTGACTTAACCGTTCTCACTAAACGGTTCAAAGTTAGCAAACTGAAAATAATCGGTTCACCGTTTTCCAGAAAATGCATCGTTAATTTTAAACATCATTTTAACAATCTACCTGCTTTAAATAAATTTAAGCTTTTAAATAAACTACCTATTCACATGTTGAATCGTTAAAAAAAGATACCAAACGCATATTCTCTGTTTTTATCATTTTCAATTTTATCTACCAAACGCATATTATTATTTTCAGTTTTAAACTACAGAATACAAAAAATAATACCAAACGCATATTTAAATTCGAAATATAGCAACTGCAAAACACCATTTTCATTTTCATTTTTATTCTCAAAAAATACAAATCCAGAAACTATACCAAACAGGCCCTAAGAATATTTCAATGATTTCCATATAAGAGATATAGATATAGCTCTAACACTGAATAACGGTTTACACGGGGAAAACCAATACTGACTAAAATAATAACTAAAAGGATCGGTACAGGCATACAGGACGGAAAATTCGCAATTCTCCTAGAATCAGACGGCTCAATGGGACTGTGTGGATACTGAAATCTCAAAGTGCCTGAGGCACGAACGCAATCATGTTCCTCCCACTAATTACGGAGGAGTTGGGGGAGGGGGAGGCATGTGGGATTTTGCAAATCCAACCCATGCAACAATGCCAACAGCCAGGATTACCCATCCAAATATGTCGTATTTGAGATCACTGCTTTTCTTCTTCTTTGAAGTCTGAGAGCGAGAAAAAAGAAGTAATCAGCTAACTCACTTAAGGACAATGAAATGCATTAAATGATCAAGCAGCTTCTGAAGCAATAATCTTCATCTTTGATGACAACCACACCTACGGAATACACTAACCGATACAAAACTGTCAATGCAGACCTTAATAAACAAAAACAGTAAAAGTAATTACAATTTGCATGTCCCTCAGTAGGGTATAAATTCCAGGCCAAACATGCAATCTCTCCCCACCCACATGTACATGCACAATGCTCGACTATACACACATCAGCATGTGTACTAGGCATGGTGAAATGTAAAAGGGCAGGAAATAGTATAGTCAGGGCACCAATCCGAGCAATTAGGATCATACAAGATCCCATATTTTAAACCATGGTATTCCTACAACCTATTAATTATTGAACAATGTTGCATATGCAACACAGAAGATTCACGCATGTCAACAGAGATACAAGACAAAAACACATCTGACCTCTTTACCCTCCAAAACGCCTGAGCAAAAGTTGTTATTAAGAAAATTTCTATCAATTTACAAATATATTGCTGAATAGATAAAATAGAAAGAATTATGATAGAAGGACGCATTGCAATACACATCATTAATAGCAGGAAAAAAACCACAGCACAAGCATATTAGCTGCAAATAAAAATAAAAAAGCTTTAGGTTATCACCTTTGCACCCGAAGAAGTAGAAGAAGGTCCAGTAGATGCCCCCATTGTTTGTTGACCTAAACCATGCTTGTGGATTTCCATGTGCAATTCCGGAGCCTTTGGACACAAACAGACGACAATAAGGTATCAATCTAGCTGAGAAAACTCAAAATTAATAAGTACTTAGATATGGTATACAGAACGAATCTTTGCGGAGCCAATAGCATAAGGAGTTTTCCACTGACATGTCTATGACAATGAACAAGCACAGCGTAGATGTGATAAATAGACATGGCAAATGGCCATTTCTTTTACAAAGAATATTGAAACACTCAAATTTAATACAAGCTTAAGTCAATTAGTTCTCAACCAGCAAACATAATTGAAACTCAAACAACTCAAAAAGGTGAAACAGCCACCTTAAGATGATCAAGTCCTTGGACCACCTGAGTGCATCCAGACACTTCTATCCAATAATTCCACATGATTGTTACACTGTCACTTAATTCTTCCAACAGAACAAGCATTATAGGTCACTCATTTACAGCAAGAACTTGAGAAAAGACAACAAATTATATGTTTTATTCAGACAAATCAAAACAATGGGAAATGCAGCTATAGTTATGTACCGCAAAGCAATGTCTAGCAGAGTTCAAGAACCAATTCATTTGCAATCTCCTATCAGCATTTCAGACAACTCTAGTACCTATTTCTCACCTTACTCACCCAAAACTCATAAGGGAAAGACGCCGTATATTTCAATGGCAACCACCCATCCAATTCCACATAGCATATTGCAATTTGAAAAGACCTCCTTAGGATTTTCCTAGAAGACGAATTTATCCAACCTAACATCCAATCAATATCCATAATCACTCCTGCTCTTGCCCAAGCAGCATTATTATCAGAATATGGGACCAGAATCCATATTTCCTCACTAAATGTAGAACCCAAAATCATAATTGAATTCTGTACTATATTTGAAAATTGAAGTCAGTACAAATTTATGAACAAAACATACGAGGGAAACTAAAAGATCAACCACATGAAACATAAGCATCTTGGGGCAAACATTAATTGACAAAAGAAATGATAAAGAAGTACCTTTGCAGCCACCTCTAAAGACTTCTGATAAAGCTCATTCGAGGGTTCCTACCAGAACAACACCAAATCTATTATTTCACACATATCATACTGTCTAATATTTATGCGTCACTGTAAATAGAAAAAACAATACCTCATCAGCTGCTTGCTGAAAGTACTGAGTTGCCTTATTGAAATACTCCTTGGCCTCATCCTGGTCAGGAGTCAAAAAAGCATGAGAAGTATGAGCATTTCCCAAACACCACAATGTGTCGTGTCTATTGGGGCTAACCATCAATGCCTCCTCCAGCTTTGAAATTGCATCTGGCACATCATTAAATTACAATTCCATATTAACAAATTTAGGATTCCAATAATCAGTAGCCCATTAATCAAATAGTTGTCAGCTATTCAAACAAAAACGCATGACCTAAAAAAAATTAAATATAAATTTGCATAAGCACCTAAAATCATCTTCTTTGAATCTGGAACAGTTTGAAACTGAGACAACTCCAGAAGAGCACCGCCCCATCTCGTTAAATTCTGCGCCAACAAGCCACAAAAACAATTAAAAAAAAAACTTTATACTGTTTTCCCAGAATTTCTCAGAAACCAAACAAACCCAGATAATGAAACTAAAATAGAAAGCTAAAAACAAAGGGACGGATCAAAGAAAAGAATATGAACGAACATCGGCATCGAGAGGGTCCTTGGCGTAGGCAGCTTCGGCGGTTTTACGAGCGTGTTCAAAGAAGAGCAATCTATCAAAGTCGCTTTGCATGTCCATGGCGTGTCTCTGTCTCTGTCTCTCTCTCTCTCACGCCCGCGCCCTCTCTTTATTGCTTTGTACTGACAGATGAACGAGATTAGAGTCTCTCTGCGTGAGTGTTGAAAGTTCGCTGAAACCCTAACTCGGTGCAAAAGTGGTGTGACTTTAGTGAAGGCGAGGCTTGAGGCGGTTTGGGACTTTGGGTTCAAATTGACTCAAATTTCGGATCCATAATTGAAATTTCAAAAATAGCTTTATTTCTTAACAACGAATGCTAGATTTTTAAATGTAAGCAATTTAATTATTTTCTTTTTAAGATGATAGAATAATGATGATTTACAAAATGTGACAATTTTCTAATTTTTCTTATTTAACGCGTATATTTTGTCAAAAACAGTAGTAGGGCAGATTTTGAACCTTAATTACTTATATTTAAAAATTTACAATAATATATTATCACATTATTCAATATAATGAGTATTACGGATTTACTGTGGCATATATTCATTTTACATTATAATATTTACCATCAGAAATATTAGAAACTCCCAAAAGAACTTTAAGTTGATACAATTCATATAATTAGATTTAGCATGGTCGCATCTACTTTCAAATATTTAAAAAATAAAAAATAAACCTCAACAATGTACATAAAAATACTCCAACTATCAACTTAAAAATTGAGATTGTTGACGCTAATTTTTTGTCAACCGAAGAGTTGAATAAAAGGGATGATATAAAGAGTAAAAACACCGAAGATTAATATGGTTCAGTGCTTGGCCTACGTCCATGGGAATCAAGAGAGCAAATTCAATATAAAATAATGATTACTCTCTTGCGAATATATATATTTTTTTTTACTTGCCTCTACACCTTTGGAGCTCTCTATTTATAACATAAATTTTCAGTATCCAAAATCTTTACTAATTTCTAATTTTTATCGACTTCCCCTATTTAGTTAGAATTTTATTTAAAGTCTATTTTTGTCTCTTTTTCAAAATAGGCTCTGAAACTTCTAGATTAATTAGAATTTAATTATGTTTTGCTTCCTTGCGTGCTACAGTCAATGTTTCCTTTTATTTGTTGGTTTCCTGGTTCACTTTTGACTTTTCTTAGTTCTTGGTTCCTGGTTCCTAATTCCTAGTTTCTAGTTCTTGGTTCTTGGTCCTTTGTCTCTTTCTGCTTTTCACTTTTACTTTTCATGATTCCTGATTCTTGTTTTTTAGTTCTTGATTCTTAGACTTTTGTCTTTTTCTACTTTTCACTTTTTGTTAGGATCAAGCACTTACCATTGGGCTTTACCATTGGGCTAAAAGCTATAGCTGATAGCCAAGGTGCAACTTTAAGTTCTTGATTCTTGCACTTTTGTCCTTTTCTACTTTTCACTTTTTGTTAGGATCAAGCGTTTACCATTGGGCTAAAAGCTATAGCTGATAGCCAATGTGCAACTTTATTTCCTTATGCCATGGAAGCGCAGAGCCCCACAACTAAGCGGTGGATACGGCATCGCACACATTTGTAATCGCGCTAACGGACCGGCAACAGAATGGATGGACATGGTCGCACATTTGTAATCAGGTTAACGGATCGGCCATACGCCCTTGTAACCCATCGCCACCTCAATTAATTACATGTATGACGTTACACCCATGTCAGCCACGTAAGAATTGTTGGGGCCCCATAACCTCAACAATCCCCCACAAAATTACTTCGTGGCAACCCACGACCGCCTCCGATACAATTAATTGTTAGATCAAGCGCTACCATCGGGCTAAAAGCTATATGATAAAGTGCAACTTTATTTCCTTATACCATAAGCGCAGAGCAACCAACTGGCTGGACGGTCAACACTTTTACTTTTTCTGGTTCTTGGTTATTAGTTTTTGGTTATTAGATTTTTGTCTCTTTCTACTTTTCACTTTTACTTTTCCTGGTTCCCTGGTTCCTGGTTTCTAGTTCTTAGTTCCTCATGATTCCTGGTTTTTTATTCTTGGTTCTTGAAGTTTTGTCTCTTTTTATGCTTGCGCTCTATGCTACTTCATGAATTTCATGTTTCATTTTCTCTTTTGCATCAGCTGCCTCCTAACTCTTTTAGGGCTTTACTATTCAAGCTCAAAAGAGCTACTTCCTCACCTATTTATACATTGGTTGTCATCTTTTCTATCCATTAACGAATCTAACTCTCATTTGTAGAAATTGATCTTTTCTCTCTCATTTATCAACTTTTTTTTTCAGTGAGTATTTGTCATTATTTTTCATTTGAAGATGATTATCAGCCTATAATTAGTTAATCATTCACCGTAAACTTTACCCCTACTTCTTTTTTTCCCCTTTCTATCTCTACTGGTCCCTCTTCTGCCTCTACAAAGTGGAGCATAGATGAAGAGATTAACCACATGGGTGAAATGTCACTCGAATCCCTCCGTGTCTCTTACAGCATACCTTGTTCCATTTCCTTAGAAAGGGCCGAGGAAAATGATAAACCTAATCATCCTCCTCCCGGCATTGTCACCATGCACCTTGATTTTTTTACTCATGGTGTGAGACTCCATCTTCATCTTTTTCTTAGGTATATGCTATCAACCTCAAGTGTGCTTCTGCTCAATTAAGTTCAATCGTATGGTGTGCTATGATAGGCATGTACATTTTTTGGAAACAGAAAAACCTCCCTGGCCATGCTTTCCAACAATTTTAATTTTTTTACCAATTGATGGCCATCCTCAATCCTAATTGGGGCCCTCCTATTAAGGGTTAGTATTACGTGCACACCTGACCTAAACTTCCTCCCTTAATTGTCTAAAAGAAATCTTCTAGGGAGTCTTGGAAAGACTCACGATTTGTTGCTGGTGGAGATTGGGAATTTGAGGAATTTAGTGATATAAACCCTAAGTGCCAGGTTCAAACCCATTTTTGTACCCCAGGTAACTATCTGGGCACTATTTTCATATACTATTGCGGCGTCACTAACCCTTTTTTTTCAGCTACTTGGAATACACCTCAGCCTATTTCTAGTAATGAGAGAAAGTTGCTGCTGAGTGTCCTCAATATTCCGTCATAACACAGATCTTGGACATATATTTTCCAACTGGGTTTTTTTTGTCAATTTTTGTTTTTTCTCCCCTGCACATCTTGTAGATTCTCCTAGAGGTGAGTTTTGCTTTTTTTCTATATTTTTTATCATGCAAAAACATGTAATTTCTTTTTTTAGCCTTATCTTTCGGGAATGACGGAGCTCGCAAAAAGAAGAAGAATGAAAAGTTTCCTCCTTCTAAGATTAGCAAAAAACTACGATACAAGCACACCTTTCATGTTGGAGGATCATGTCCCTAGGATGTTATTCCCAATTATCATCTTCCCAGGTTGTTATTTTCAATTATCCTCAATAAGAGACCTTGCCGACTGTTAACATGGCTGTGTATCCACCATTTGTCAGCTCTTCTGCCATTGCCAACATATCTGCTTCTGCTCCTTTCCCATCAAACTCGAGCCAAGGGACCTTGCCTGTGGTGGAGGGCTTACCCAGCTTTGCTTGGGAGGACTCTGCTCAGACGTATCTTAATTTGTTCAACCAATTTTGGCCCCAGTACGTTTATTCCAATGACTTGAGGCATATTGAAAATTGTGATCCAACTGACATCATGTTAAATAATATCTGTCAGGTACTTTACGCGTCCTTACTCTTGGTTTTTCAACAAGATGTCCATATATTAAAATGTTTATTTATTTCACTACAGTTTTCTTATGCCATCCAAGTATCCAGAAAAAGAATTAAAAGTTTAATGTTAGAAAGGAACACACTAATTGAATTTGGGCCAGCTTCTGAGAGGCGGATTGCTGAGCTAGAGGGAAGCTTAGTTGAAGAATAAGCTCGCATGGTGTAGCTAAAGACAAATTATGATAACTTGAAAATTGAGTATGACAACCTGAGGGCTCAATCCCAATCTTAGATTCAAGATTTGCCCAATTCACTTATTATTGATGAGGAATTTTGGAAGGGTGCTGCCAAGGTGAAAGTATTGATGGAAAGTCATTATCTTCACCTTAATTATAGCTTCCTAGAAAATGATAAAGACGAGGACTGATCATAGTATGATAGCCTCCTTTTTTTGTATTAAACTAGTGGGATTATATGATGCTTCTATTTCCCATTTCTTTTGTAATGGACTTATGAAGTTGTTTTTTTTTTTTTTTGTTTCCATGCACTAAGCTTTTCCTAAACCAAGAATTTGCTTAACATGTTTAACTTTGGGAAGTCCCTTAGAATTGTAAAATTCACTTGACTTTTCTGCACCAAGCTTCGAAATTTGCTTTAATTTTCCTTGCCCTAACTTTTCTTGCTTTAATTTTTCTTTTCTGACTTTTCCTCCTTTAACTTTTCTTTTGCTTGTTTCCTGAACTGGTAAACGTGCTTTAATAATTACTTTAACTCTTTTTGGCGTGCTTTAACTTTTCCTACATGCATTAACTTTTCTTGTATGCTTAAGGAAATTGCTTTAACTCTTCCAGGAAATTTATTATTAGTGTTAAAAATTAGATGTTTATTAAAGGGTAAAAATGTTATTTTATGCTATTAATGTAATTTATGTTTGTAATTGTGTAATATAATGTAAATTTCTAATTATTTTTCTAACTATTTGATTTTGTGTATTTTTATGTATTTATTAGAAAAAAAAATAATTTCATGCAATTTGGGGCTCTAAACAAATGTACAAATATCAAATTTAAATTCCGAAAGTTCGAGAAATTATGTCATTATCGAAGAGGATTCGAGACTTTTGTTGTAAATTTTTAAGTTTTTACCATAATAAATATGGTAATTGTAAAATTATAAGTTTTATTATTTTAGGTATGATAATTGTTAGCGAAATGTGTTGGATGTGCTTGAGTGAATTAAGTTAAGTTTATGTTTTATTAGTGGGACAAATGAAAGGTTAAGATATAATTAGATTTATTTATTTGTGTAGTGTGGATTTACTATATATTAGTATAAATAGAGAGAGGGGGAGCACTTTCTTCACGCATTCTCTTCTTTTCTTTTCCCTTAAATTCTTCTTCTCATCTCTCTTTGTAATATATTTTCAATCAACAAAATTAGTTTTATTTCAATTTCAAATTCTATTTTTTAATTATGCGTTTTCAATTTTAATAATTTCCTTTATTTAAAAAATGTTTAGTTAAATATTAATAGTTAGGGGAATGTGAAATTCTTAGTAAAAATATGGTTTAATCAAATTCTATTTTAATTTATACAATTAATCTTTTGAGAAATAAAAAAAAAAATAAAAAGAATTTGTTAAATTGTATTTATTACTAATAGTGGATCCATAACCCCAACTAATTTAATTTCATAGTTTTTTCTAAAATTAGATTGCATATTTTTTATTTTTAGTTTTATTTTTTTAAAACTTAAATAAACAAATTGGATCATTTCTCTGAGGATCGACCTTGGATTCATTTTATAATAAAACAAGATACTCTTATACTTGGGAGTTAAAAATTATTTTTAAGTCATGTCAATTTACTTTAAATTTTCCTACATGCTTTAACTTTTCCTGCATTCTAGATGAAATTACTTTAACTTTTTCAGGAAATTCACTTTAAATTTTCCTGCATGCTTTAACTTTTTCGAGAAATTGGTTGAAATTTGCTCTTAGGTTTTATTGTTTCTTGTGGTTAAAACAGGAAATTAAAAAGAAAAACAACATAGATTGTGAAAGAAAAAATGCCTTTATTAATAAATAGATATAAGTTTGACCATGAACGGTCTTTGGGTAACAACTAAATTTTATAATGACTTAAAGAGGGCTTTATTACTGCTACTGAAAAGTTAATAAACGTTCTACTAATAGTAGATCCTTAAATGCTCTGCATTCCAAGGACGTGAGAGCACGACTTCACTCAAATCTTTTATCATGTAGGTTATAGGACGAACAATTTCTATTATTTTGCAGGAACCTATCCAGTTCGGACCAACATTCCAACATTCTGCTCGTTGGTGTTCTGAAATACATTTCTAAGAACTAAGTCCCCAACCCTGAAGCTTCTTGAATTTACTTTTGAATTAAAATATCGAGCTGCCTTTTACTTATACGCTGCAGCTCTAAGTCGAGCATGTACTGTTTTTTCTTCTAGTAAGTCATGATTGAATTTTAGCTACTCCTCATTTTATCTGGCTGAAAGTGTTGCACTCTATATGATGGCATCCCTATTTCAACCGAAATCACTGCCTCCGTACCGAACGCTAAGCAATATGGTGTTTCTCCAGTTGTAGTATGCGTAGTCTTATTTGACCATAATACAAATGGGAGCTGATTTGCCCAAACTCCCTTGTGCTTTTCTAACTTGGTCTTTAAGTGGTGCTTGATTATTTTATTAATAGCCTCTACTTGCTCGTTAACTTGAGGGTGGGCTGGTGAAGAAAAGAAATTCTTAATTCCAAGACTTTGATATAATCCCCTAAAGCGAGGATTGTCAAATTGCTTTCCATTATCTGTAACAATAACTTGAAGGATTCCGAACCTACATATAATAGATTTCCATAAAAAAACCGTTGTATTTTGTTCTGTAATTTGCACCAAAGGTTCTATTTCTACCCATTTAGTAAAATAATCTACTACTACCACGACAAATTTGGTTTGCTCTTTGCCTGTTGGCATTAGACCAATGATGTCTATACCCCACTGTGCAAACAGCCAAGGTCTGGTGACTGGAGTGAGTTATTTTGGAGGCTGGCAAGAGATACTAGAATATCTCTAACATTTGTCACATTGCTGGACAAACTTGTATACATCTTCTTTCATCGTGGGCCAAAAGTATCATTGGCGAACTGCTTTAAGAGCTAGAGACCTAGCTCTCAAATTATTGCCGCAGATTCTCTCATGGATTTCCCTCATTACATAACTTGCCCCATCATGAGCCAGGCATTGAAAGTAAGGCAGCGAGTATCTTTTTTTGTATAACACATCCTCTAGGATTACGTATCATGCTGACCTCAGTCTTACCTTTCTTGTTTTTTACTTATTGTCTGGTTATCTTTTATTTTTTTAAATAATCAATGATGGGATCCATACAACTCCCACTTGTGGTAATGAGACTGACCTTACCACTCTTCTTTTCATTAATGCTTGGGCTTGGCAAAAATTCTATAGGAGTAAGTTTGGTTAGCCTTGTGTCAGTAGCTAAAGCTAGCATGACAAGAGCATCTGCTTTACTATTTTCTTCCCTTGAAATTTTGTTATACTGTATTCTACAAAACTTTCGAACAGATCATTAACTTTCCCAAGATATTCTATCATTTTATCTTCTTTCACTTGGTATTTTGACTTAACTTAGTTCACAATCAATTGTGAATCACTATATATTTCAAGCGTCTCTACCTCCATTTCTTTTGCCCATCTAAGTCCAGCGAGTAGTGTTTCATACTCTGCTTCATTGTTGGAGGCTTGGGATCCAAATCGGAGGGCAGAACTTAATTCAGTATTTTTTGGAGTAACTAAAATTAGTCCCGCCCTACTTCCTTATCGATTTGATGAACCATCCACATACAACTTCCAAATCGGCAAAGCTCCAGAGTTAATTCCTTCCTTTCTGAGTCGATTATTGGTAAATTTTACCACAAAATCTGTAGTAGCATGTCCTTTAATTACTGTTGTGGGCTGATACTGAATATCATGCTCTCCCCGTTCTACTGCCCATTGGATTAATCTTTCAGATGTTTTTGGTTGTTACATGACCTATTTAAGGGGCTGATTTGTCAGCACCACTATTATGTGGGCTTGAGAATAGAGCTTTAATTTCCTAGTAGAGATCACCAATGATAGGGCCATTTTTTCTATCATCAAATATCTCGTTTCAATATCTAATAGTGCATGTCTCATGTAGTAGATAGATTTTTGCACTCTATCCTCCTCTCTTATTAATACTAAGCTTATCGCTGAGTCCGACACAGCTAGATAAATGTATAGCTTTTCCCCGGCACCGATTTGGAAAAAATTAGTAGGCTGCCCATTTCAATTCCTAGAATGCTTTCTCGCATTCATCTGTCCCTACTAGATTCTTTTCTCCATGAAGAGTTTTGAAGAATGGCAAGCATTTATCTATTGCTCGCGAAATAAGGCAACTCAAAGCAGCAACCCTCACTATTAATCTTTGAACCTCCTTTATAGTCTTTGGTGACTCCATATCTAATAGAGTCTGAATTTTTTCTGGATTAGCTTCTATTTTTCGTTGACTGACCATAAATCCTAAGAATTTTTTGGAGGAGACTCCAAAAGCACATTTACTTGGATTAAACTTCATATTAAAATGTTTCAAAATTTTGAAAGGTTCTTTTAGGTCTGCAATGTGATCTTCCATTTTCTTGCTTTTAACAAGCATGTCATCTACATAAACTTCAATATTCTTTCCAATATATCCAGCAAATATCTTGTTGACCAACCTTTGATAAGTTGCTCCAGCATTTTTCAACTAAAAGACATTACATTATAACAATATAAGTTTTCATTTGTGATGAAGGATGTTTTTTTCCTATCTGAAGGATGCATTTGAATTTGGTTGTAACTCGAGTATGCATCCATAAACGTGAGTAATTCATGCCTAGCGGTTGCATTAACTAGCTAGTCGATTTTGAGTAAAGGAAAGCTGTCCTTGGGGCACGCTTTGTTCACTTTAGTAAAGTCTATGTAGATTCTCCACTTTCCATTTGGTTTTTTAACCATTACTACATTAGCTAACCAGTAGGGTAATACACTTGTTTAATAAATCCCGTTTTTAACAACTTATCAACTTCCTTAGCAATTGCTTCATACCTTTTTGGATTAAAAAACCTCATTTTTCATCGTACTGGTTTGAAACCAGGATTAACATTTAATCAATGGGTTATTACTTTAGGATTTATTTCAGGCATGTCTTCATGGGACCATGTGAATATGCCAGAATTTGTTCTAAGAAAATTTTCAATTTGTGCACGTAGCTCCAGAGCCAACGACTAGCCAACTCGGGTGCATTTACTTTCATCTTATTGGTGCAGCTAAACTGTATCTAACTCTTCTACTGGAGAACCCTTTTGCTTACTTTTTTCCTTGCTTAGGTCAAGCATAATCTGCAGGTTCTTATATCTGTCCATCATGCCTCTCAATGCTGTAGCATATCATCTTTTAAACTCTTCTTGATCAGCTCTTAAGACTCCAACTCCTTTTTCTACTGGAAAATTTATCATCAAGTGGTAAGTTGAAGTTACCACTCGGAACATGTTTAAAGTGGGTCTCCCTAAAATGACATTGTAAACCGACGGATGTTCCACTACTAAGAAATTTACCATTTTAGTAACTTGGTGGGGTGGTTCCCCCATTGTCACTAGTAACTTTATGCTACCCAAAATGATCAAACATTCTCCTCCAAAACCAATTGAGAGTGTGCGTATTGATTTTAATTTCTCTCTTCCTATCTCCATTTTGTCAAATACTGTTGCATACAGAATATCTGTCGAACTTCCATTGTCTATCAAAACTCTATAGACCTTCCTATTTGCCAAGATTATAGAGATGGCCAGGGCATCATCATAGGACTGATGTATTCTTCTTACTTTTTCATTTGTAAATGTGATGGTGTTGTGTCTTATTTTGGCTTCTTTTTTAGGTCCACTGGCTAAATCTACAGGGAAAACTCCTGGTGTGTTTCCAGCCTCCATAGTATGAACTTTTCGGGCCCTATTAGAATTTCCTCCACCTACGGGTCCACCGAATATGGTCCTTATGGGTGTGCCACCTGCAATGTCTTGACCTTTTGCTCGCACAGATGATGCCATTTTCTGTAGAGCATGTGACGGTTCTTCTACTCTTCCATCATCTTTCCTCACAAATTCTTTAAGATATTCTTTTTGGATCAAACATTCTATTTCTTCCTTTAGATCAAAACAATCTTATGTGTTGCAGCCATGATCTTGGTGGTATCGGCAATATTTACTTCTATCCATTCGATTGGGTGCTGTCATAATGTCTTTGGGCTTTCGCAGTAAATCTAAGTTTCTAATTTGCATCAGTACTTGCTCTCTGGGTAAAGCAAGTGGTGTGTAGCCTGGAAACCTACTCTGCGAAATTCTTAGATCCTTGTTTTCTGGCCTACTCATTTTTTCTTTGTTCTCAATTTATTCCTCATTTCTCTCTTTTTTTTTCTTCTACTCTTTGTGAGTCTGAATTAGCTCCCCTTTTCGCATTAGTTAACTCATCTGTATTTAAATACTTTTGGGCTCTTGATAATAGCTCTACGAAAGTTCTTGGTAGATTTTTTGTGAGCGAGTAATGAAATTTTCCTATTGCAACCCTGTCATAATGGCAGTCAAGGCCACTGCATCACTATAGTTTTCTATCTTTATGGCTTTTTTGTTGAAGCGGGTAATGTAGTCTTTCAGTGACTCATCCTTCTTTTATTTAACAGACAGAAGATGAGTCGGTGGAAGCTGATGGTCTCTGGCCCCAACAAATTGGCTAATAAATATTTGACTTAGTTGGGCAAATGAGGAAATCGATCCTAGTCTTAGCTTTCTATACCACTTTCGCACTGCTCCAGTAAGTGTCAGTGAGAAAGCCCTACAAATAGCTGCTCATAACACTCCTTGCAGCTCTATCCAAGATCTGTAAGTTTCTAGATATTCTGTCGGGTTTCCTTCTCCTCCATATAATATTATCTGGGGCATCTTGAATTTAGGAGGGAGAGGTGCCTCTAATATGTTCTTAGTGAAAGGAAGTTATATTTCCTCAATGTATGGTCCAACCGGAGTTTTCTCAATATCATCTATTCTTTTCTTGAGCTTTCACAACTCTGTTTCCAAGTCTGCCGAGTCAGCACTAGACTTAACAAGTTCACACCCTCTGAATTGGATATTAGACTGGTGTTTTTCATTTAATCTCTCCCATAGATCTCTAGAGTTCAACGCTTGTTGTAGATCGAGTTTTTTTATAATTAGTGTGACTGGTATAACTCCTAACTAGTGAGCTATCTTGAGATCTTTCCTTTTCATGATCATGCTGACAATGATATTGGTGATGCTGCTGTTGCTCCTCCATTGGTAGGGCAAACCCTCGATTCCTTTGACCCTCTATGAACTGGAGTACCAAATTCATTTTTTGTGTCAAATCAGCCACTTGTTGCGCAAGTGGTAGCAGTGGGCCTATATTGCTACGTTGCCTCCGTAGGGGGCTTAGAACCTGTGGTAAGTTGCAATGATTGTGGTGGCTTCGCTGGCTCATGATGTTAAGTTGAATGATTTTTTTGTTTACAATTAATTATATCGTCTCCACAGATTGTACCAATCTGTTGATGCTAATTTTTGGTCAACCGAAGAGTTGAATAAATGGGATGATATAAAGAGCAAAAATGCCAAAGACTTGCGTGGTTCAGTGCTTGGCCTACGTCCACGGGAGTCAAGAGAGCAAATTCACTATAAAATAATGATTACAACGGAGTTTTTCTTTCTTGCTACTCTCTTACGAATTTTGTTTGCTTGCCTCTATTAGAGCTCTCTATTTATAATACAAATTTTTAGTATCCTAAGTCTTTATTAATTCCTAATTTTTATCGACTTCTCCTACTTAATTAGAACTTTATTTGAGTCTATTTTTGTCTCTTTCTCAAAGTAGGTTCCGAAGCTTTTAGATTAATTAGAATTTTATTACGTTTTGCTTTTTTGTGTGTTGCAATCCATGTTTCCTTTTATTTATTAGTTTTCTGGTTCCTGTTTCCTGGTTCTTGGTTCTTGGTTCTTGGTCTTTTGTCTTTTTCTACTTTTCACTTTTACTTTTCTTAGTTCCTGATTCTCAGTTCTTGGTTCTTGGACTTTTGTATCTTTCTACTTTTCACTTTTACTTTTTCGAGTTCTTGATTCCTGGTTCCCGATTCTTGGTTCTTTGAGTTTTTTCTCCTTCCATGCTCATGCTCTATGCTGCTTCATGGATTTCATGCTTCATTTTCTCTTCGGCATCAGAGATAAAAAGATGTCTAATAACCATCGCTGGACCAAATAGTTATATATATATATATATACAGCATTGTTCCAATCCGGGAATTCCGGATTGGAACAACGTCCGGGAGTGGATTTGATTGGCTGCACATGGTGGGTCCCACCATGCGCAGCCAATCAAATGAATTCGGACGATTCCATCCCGAATTCTGACCGGAACAAAGCACTCTATATATATATATATATATTTTTTTTTTGACCTATTACATTTCTCTTTAAGTCTTCAGACATCATGTAAAGCTCCTTCAGTTAAGATTGATGGTTTGACTGAGGGTAGGCCTGGGGTTTCAGCATGTGGAGCTGTTTTTTGGGGGTTTAACTGTACTTTTCAAGGCTGTTTTGCTATGTCTCTAGGCTATCAAGCATCATTTTATGTTCTATATGTCATTATTACAACCATTGACGCTGCTTAATCCCATGAAGTGGGAAGAAGACTGATTCAAATTATGCGCTTGCTTATTTTCAAAGTTCTCATTTTAAGCCACTATGGTAGCTGACACAACTTAACATATTTGATTTACTTCCAAGTATAAGAGTGGCTTGTTATAATATAACTCAGTAAGTCCGAGGTCGATCCACAGAGAAAGGGTTTAATTTATTTATTTAAATTTATCTAAAAAAATAAAAATAAAATTTAAAAACACACAATTTAATTTGAGGAAAACTATGAAGTTGAATTAGTTAGGGTTATGGATCCACTCTTAGTAATAAATATAATTTAACAAATTCTTTTTATTTCCCAAAAGATTAATTTTATAAATTAAAATTATTTTCTCATTTATTTTATTATGGATTAAGAATTTAATGTTCCAAAACTTAATTTGTCTACGCTAAATCAAAATACCATTTTACCATATTTTATACTAAGATATTAAGAATTCATTGTGCCAAATTCCTATTTTTTTCTACAATAAATTAAAATTTCAAAATATAAAATATGGATAAAATTAAATAGAAAACAACTTAATTTATAAAATTAAAAATCGAATTTGATTAAATCATATTTTTTTACTAAGAGTTTCACCTTCCCCTAACTATGAATATTTAGCTAAACATTTTTTAAATTAAAGAAATGATTAAAATAGAAAAACACATAATTAAAATGGAAATTGAAAATTGAAATAAACCTAATTTTATTGATTGAAAATATATTAAAAAGAGAGATGAGGAGAAGAATTTGAGGGAAAAGAAGAGAAGAGAATGTGTAAGGAGATGTGTTCATCCCCCTTCTCTATTTATACTAATACATGGTAAATCCACACCACACAAATAAAAAATTCTAATTACATCCAAACCTTATATTTGTTCCACTAATAATCTCACTACTAAAACATAAACCTAACTTATCCACTCAAGCATATCCAACACATTCCACTAAAAATTACTATATCTAACAAGATAAAAACTTATAATTTTACAATTACCACATTTACCGCAGTAAAAACGTAAAAATTTACAACAAAAGTCTCGGATCCTTTTCGACAATGACATAATTTCTCGGACTTTCGAAATCTAAATTTGACATCCATACATTTGTTTGAAGCCTCCAATTGCATGAAATTATTATTTTTACGCAATAAACACATAAAAATACACAAAATCAAATACTTAGAAAAATAATTAGAAATTCATAATATGTTACATAATTACAAATATATATAAATTACATTAATAACACAAAATAACATTTTTACTCTATAATAAACATACAATTTTTAATACTAATCAGTAACTATGTATTTAATGGTCGAACTCTAAGAAGAAGAATAGTGGCATGAATTTTCATTGTCGTCACATTTACTGAGAGATAATTCATTTGAAGATTACTTGGCGAACATCGGAGTTGCTGCTCATCATAATCCATAAGTTTAGTGGGATACTCTGCTTGTCGATTCTTAAAGCTTAGCCAAATATCGTTTTATTTAGCCATTTTGCAATTTAACATTATTTTTTCCCTCTTTTAAATCAATTTCTCTATTATTCACAACCCTATGTCTTAATAAGACGAGAATAAACTCATCATTAAAATTAAGGACATGTGTGAAATTTTGTTATGATTCTTAAATTTCTCCTCCCAAATATATAATAGTGAAATGATAGACACCTCTTACAAAAGTTTAGGTAAAGTTAATATATATTTCAATATTAGACACCTCTTACAAAAGTTTAGATAAAGTTAATATATATTTCAATATTAAAGAAAGTAGACATATCTAGATCGTGCCACAAGAAAATTAATTTAAGTTTGTCTTAGAAATTTTAATTTTTATTGTAAATATTATTAGAATTCTAATCATAAATATTAGTATATAAAAAATAATGGAATTTTAGGAAGGTTATGTGAGGTATGTTACGTGTGTGGTAGCACCACCCAAACAATAGACAAACTTCGAGGTAAAAGATTGGAAATTCTTGTTTTCTTAAAAAAGAGCACTATTTTGGTGTGATTATTTATTATGGCATTGAAAAAAAAAATTACAAAGAAAATTAGTCGTGCATGGTACTGACAACGTAACGGTTTTGAAATGATTAAAGTCTTTAAATACCATATATCGACAAGTTATTATTGAATTGCCAGTAATGAGATTCGACGATGCGTAAATTCAATAGTTTCTAATTTAATCGGTAAAGATAATGGAGGAAGTCATATTTTGTAATATAATGATACATGAGATAATGTATATGATTAGGAGTGAGTATGAAACTCCATAACCCATGCTTCAATCTAAATCCAAGCCCCTCGTTTGGATTAGGTAAACAATGAAATTACTTGGGTTTGGATTTTGTTATACAAACCATTTAAATTTGATTTAGGTTTGGATTATCCCATTTAAACTAAAAATCTATCCACAACTCGAATTTCTAATTTCAATTTAACATATTTCCACGCAAAATTAAACACATTCAGTCGTATCCTTCTTTTTCCATCACCAGTCCCAACATCCTCCGCCGCACCAAGCCATTCGTCCATATGGGATAAAACTTGATTCTCTTATTTGTTTTATTAATTTGTAAATTTTATAATTTGTGTACAATTTTAAACATGCAACTAATATATTGGCGTACTCATTTTGTTTTACTACGGATCGACCAACCTGTTTTGCCATTATAGGATTTAAATCATTCTTGGCTTATATCATTTGACCTATATAATTTTAATGATATATTAAGGCTTACTGCTTTTTAAATTTTATTATGAGCACAATTATTGGCGCCCCTCTAAAACACTCTTAAAACCTTCTTTCAATTATAATTCACTTAATTTGAAAAATATATATTTTTTTAAATAGACATCCGTTTCATTTTAATTCATTCAAACTGTCTAAAAAACTCAAAACACCAACTTTTCAAAAAATATAATAATTAATAAGAATAAATAAGGAAAAACATGAAGAAAAGGTACGACAGGGAATTAAAAAAATAAATATGGGTCTTATAAAAGTGAAGTTAATTTTATTAGTGTTTATCCTTAAATGTCATTGTAACATAATAAGAGTTTTATGAGATTAACCAAGGGATGCCAATAATCCGACTCTTTATTTTTCTACGGTGTCAATAAAGTCTCAGCATAATTTTATTATTGATATTAATTTGATGGGTTTGGGATAGGTGCTGCGAAATGAGTCATGTTGAAATCGTTAATGCAATTGAGTTTGATGTGATTTATTTGGTCGAATCCATCCACGAAAGCAGGAATTTCATGCTGCATGTTAGCCAAATAATGCGTTACTCATTTTCCATTGCCACAGTAAATTGATGATTGTAGTTGTAAATAAAATACACACATGTATTTTCACCTAAACCTTTAGCAAAAATGCACAAGTTTTGTACATGAAGATTACTATTCTAAATCAATCATGGCAGGCCAGCGCATAAATTTAGAAGTGGACAAATTTTGGTTCTGTTTGGTTTTTTGCATAACTGATCCGAACCGACCCAGTTTTGTTTAACTGCGTTTTAAATTGTTTTAAATCAATCACTTCAGTCAAAATTGATCTATTGGTGCTTGAATCTCCCAAGGAATTAATTTTTTTTAAAAAAAAAATTACTTTAAAAATTTAAGTACAAGTCATCAACTAAAATACTCGGATGCAAATCTGCAATCCTCCATAAACATAATACACAAAATAATATCCACTAATAAAAATAATTTATTATAAATTAAATTCAAATCTTCCAATCTATGACTTTCTTACTTCTTTCTTAAAAGCTTCAACATCTCTAAAGTTGATAAATCCAATGATGCAAGTGCAAATTTCTCAAACTCCATAAAAAATAATTTGTTATGCGGCATGATAATTAATAATTATTATAATCTTGATATAATTGGTTTCATCATAAGAAAAGATATTTTAATTAAAAAATTCAAACCAAACCCAAATAGTTGGTTTTAGTTAGATTAAAAAATATTTGAATTGATTTAAATTGGGTCAAAATATATTTTGGGTAGGTATGGATGGAGCTAAAACTCAACCTAAATGCCGGTAGTAATTTAATTACTCATTAACGGATGTTAAAGTAATTTAAATACTTTTTTAATGGATTACAATAATTTAAATACTCACCCATTAACCGACAGTTTTTGAGTTTCCAATTGGTCCCTTCTCACAAGTTGGACGAGATAAAAAAACTCGTCAACTGCATATGTCGACAAGATACTCGGCAATAAAATTGTACAACAAAAGAAAAAGAATCACTTTTACTATTTCTTCTCGATTTCATATGACGTTAAATTTCTAAACTTTTTCTAGCGTTCTTGTTATATTAGCGTGTGTGTGTTTATATACAATTTTTTTTTTTAATTTGTATGGTTACAACTTACAACTAATGTAGCCTACTTGGACCAAATTTATTTTGTTTATAACATTATAACAATATTCCTTTCCTTATGATTTCTTTAAATTTTGTAACTTGCCACTTTTTTGATCTAGTGAATCTAATTGTAGATTGCCCATTTAAATTGATGATGTGTTTACTGAATAAAAATAGAAATAGAAATTAAGAAATTAAAATAATTGATGAGTTTCCTAGCTAAAATACGGATAAGAATAAGAATTAAATTAGTAGAAATAGTGAGAGTATGATTGCTAATAGGGGTTTGGAATCAAATTCCCATTTCTAAGACTAATGAAAATGTGCATCCCCAAATTCCTAAATTTTTAATTTGTCCTAATTAAATCAAAAAATTTAATCGTAACATCCAGTCAGTGTAATGATTAGCTGCCCAATAAACACATGCCAAGTGAACAAAATAGTAATAAAATAAAACTGAAATCAGACACCAAAAATAGTCAATGCCAGAGACCCCTTTTTACAGCCGGTCATGACAAACGTAATGGCGTCGTTTTAACTATCAAGTTACCACAGGAAGTCCATCTCTTCCAACAAAATCCACAGGAGCTCCATCTCTTCCAACACAATCCTCCTCAAAATTCAGACCTCCAACACTAAATTCCAGCAAAAATCAATGACTGCATAGACCATCAAGCGAAAGAGAAACAATGTTTAGTATATGGAACTACGTCGTTACGGCTCAATCTCCACAACATGGAAGATCCATGAGAGATACTGGAAAATGGTCATGGTCAATGAGGAACGTGCCACGCCTCCCGTCCTATGTAAAAAATCCAAGTTAACAGATGGCAAGACAATAGCCAAAACAATTAGTTCTATGAATATTATGCTTTACCCCCCCCCCCCCCAAACCCAAAAAAAATCTTCAATTTCAAATCAATAAAACTCACTTAGGCATTTCATCAAACAGCTGACCTAAAATAACTTAAATCTATCAACAAAACTAAAATTCATAAGTTCATAACCTAATTACTTCTTTATTAAATATACACGGCACAAGTTGAAGCATGGGTTTGTTTCATCAATTCGAAGCTTAAGATTAAAGCATGCAAGGATCACCGTTTATCGATGCAAATTAAACGGACAACAAATTGAATACATGCAAAATACTTGGACCGAATTAACTACAAAATCGCGATTCAAAATCCAAAGAATAGATTAAAAAAAGAAAAAAAAAGTAAATTTGATAAGACACGGGAAGCAAAACTAATGATGGAATAGAAAGATTTATGTATTGGTTTTACAACAAAATTTGTTCATGGATTACACAAGTTATAAAGCAAGGGAAATTCTAAGTAAAAAGGGGATTGAAATCAAGTTATAGAAATAATTGTGATAATAAATGTTTAAAAATTGTAATTACCCAGTTAAATTTGTTGCAGAAAAATTGCTTCGATTGAAGAAGAAGAAGAAGAAGAAGAAGACGAGGGATAAAAAAAAAAAATTCTTTTTCTATGAATAAACCGATTGGTTAAGTAGCCCATTGCTTAAAATAACCGGTTCAGTCGGTTTACCACTTGTTACTACTTTTCGAGATTTTAATCTCATCCATTGGATCTAAATTAAATCACATTCAACGTCTCAGATTCGTTAGGCTGTACATTATGTAAAATGTAACTTAGGGATTGCTCTAGAAAAAAAAAGTTCAGACTTTTTAATTTATAAATAAAAATAAATTAAATTTATATAAAAAAAATTCAAGATGTTAATTTAATATGTTTTTTATATTAATATTTGTGATTTATTTAGGGGTAATAAAAATACTTGCCTAGTCGGCGACCCGAGCTATTACCTCCGTATGAAGCCGGGCCAACATTAGGCATCACTTGACAAATCCAAAACTTAAGACGAAATCTAAATTTTATTAAAAAAATATCATAAAATATATATTATTTTAAATATTTATATTTATTTGACTCATCTATTACATCTATTATTTTGACAACCCCAACCCCAAAATCATTTAACCAACACTGGAACACCTAACGTCGCCAATTTCTCAATAGCCGATAAGTCACTATTCGTTGATCTTGCACCACAACAAGACTTTTCATTGACCTAGCACTGAAACAGTTGCATGCCAATACTTACAATCAATCTCACACACGTCCATTGATGCAGCCACTCATGGTCACGCCGGTTTTTTGCTGTTATTATGTTTATTTTTATTTTTTATCATTATTGTTATTTTGATTATAATTGTTCAACAAGATGATGATGATAAACTAAGGATATTTTAGTGACCTGTAATAATCTATTCTAATATGAAGACAAAGTAAAAGATTTTATTCTTATTTTGATTGTTATAGTTGGAGTGAAAAAAAATCTCTCATCCCCATCCATCATTTCGATTTCAGCCCATTCCAATTATCAATTGATAAACATAATATTAGATTCTATTTATCTTAAATAATAATAAATGTAATTTTAGAAAATTTTCCAATTATATTATTTATAATATTACAATAGGATAATTCCTTATTTTATTAAAATAAGAGACAAATCCCGATATAATTTATTTTATCTTATAATTTATTAAAATACATATTTTTTTATCTTTTAATTTATTATTTATTTTATTAAAGTAAAATAAATAATAAAAAAACGTTCCAATCGTCACATGTTCTAAAAAGTTGGCGGTCGGCTGCTCACGAGACATAACAAGGAGCCTGTGATATTTATTTATTAAAAGGACCAATTTGGATGACTAAAATTATTGGTTGGTGCCCTCATGAAACAGCGGATATAGACTCAATAGCTCATAAGAAAATGATTTGCCAGCTAAGTTCACTAAGAATGCATGAATTTTGTTTTGGTTAATATATAAATAAATGCGAGTACACTATTGCCCTACAATGTTCCAACAATGACAACTGTGTTTCCTTTGTTTTTATAGACATTATCTATTCCTAATTGTCTAATTCATAAATATTCAAGATATTTTTTGAATAGTGCAATTCAAGCTTATATTGATAATGCAATAAATAATTTGAGACCAACATTAATTATCAGTTATTATGCATCGTTTTTTTTTTTCTTTTTCAATTACTCATTGTTATGTATATATTTCGACTAAACGTAATAATAGTCATGCACAGATAGTCTCCCCAATAGTACTTCAGAAGCGCCAAAAACTCTCTCCAATTATAATGAATCTTAATTTATGAATTATGTTTAAATCTAATCTAAAAATGTTGGTTGAGATTATCAATTTGTATGCACCATGTCACCAAAAATGATATAAGGATCATTATAAATTTATTATCCAACAATGATAGCGTTTATTATATTTCAAATTAATGTAATTCAAAGAGTATTCCTATTAATTATATAGTTTTCAAAAATTTATTTCAGATTTGTGTAATTCAAATAAAGTTTCATAGTATGATCCAAAACATGCATTTTCATAAGTACAAATATCAATAATTATAGTCTAATATACATGGGCTTAACTCAATACCTATCTTGGCATATTAAAGTTGAAGCCTATTATTGGTCTTTAAAATTAGAGATGACAACAGAGACGGGAGGGATCAACATTCTCATACTCATCCTTATACTCTATTTATATTCTTGTACTCTTTTTATTCTCGTCATAGTTGTTTCGGATGATTGATAAGATCCTAGGATAGTAAAAAAAGATCCCTTGAGAATACTCAATTCCTAAATAATTGATACTTTGTTTTCTAAACTTAATCTATTTTAATCATATTAAAATTGAAGTATAAAATTGTATTACCAACATAAAATAAACTAAAGTAATTAAAATCATTTCCATCAAACTAAATCAATTTCATCAACACTACAAGATAATCTATAAAATTAAGTAAAAGTAAAGCTTCAAATTTAAACATATCCACAATGGTGATAATATTTCTTGCATTAGGGAAAAGAACGTCTACACTGGTTTGAGAAAATAATCATATAGACTCCCAAGTTCTAAAAAATAGACACCAAGACTTCTTTTTTTTTTTTTAATCATAATACCCTTTAAATATATTAACTAAAAGATTAGCTTTAAATTTTTAATAAATACAAATATTATATAAATAATATAATCTATGAAGTAGACTAATAATTTTAAAATGCTTTAACATTTATATAAATTTAAATATGTAAATTATTATATTTATTTTAATAATATGTTTGTATTTATTGTAGAGGCTTTAAATAAATATTTGCATTGAATACATTTTACAATTAAAAAGAATCTCAAATACAATAAGTTTAAAATTATTATTTTACATAATATTTAAAATGATTTAAATTTTAATACATTTATTTTAATATTTTGTTTCTGTTTATTATAAAATTTACTTTAATATTTTAAAAAATTTTAAAAATGTTTTAAAAATGATTTACTTTAATAATTTTAAATATTTTAAAATATTGAAATTATTTAAAAATGTATATATTGTTACATTTATTTTATTATTACATTTCTATTTATTGTAAAATATTGGGGTCAATTTTTTTTGGAATAATAGAGATAAAGAGCATTATAGTCAAAAGAGAGTCTTAATATCTCTTTTTCACAATTTGGGGGTATTAGTGACAATTTTTCTAATATTTAAGAGTGTAAATATCTTTTTTCGTTTGCATTAACAGTAATCCATCACACAAATAGAATTATCTCTTGTTTATAAATAAAATAATAATGGCATATTTCATTTAAGTCTTAATATCAGTTCTTATTTATATATATATATTTTTATAAATAGTATGATATTTTTATTTAGATTTACCATTCAAATTTTAAATATATTCACTACAAATTTTAAAAAATAAAATAAAAATAAAAATAGAAAAGAGAAATGGGGAGGATGAGATGATGATTTGAACAAATCCCATCCTTTTCCCGAATAAAATGTTAAATTATCCATGTTTCTTTCTCTTAAATAAGAAATTAAATATAAAATTCCTCTCGTAAATTTTACCCCCTCCAAGTACAAAAATTTCCTAAGGACCCTCGTCAGTGAAAATTTCTGCCATCCCCGTTTAAAGGAGGATTTATAAATTAAAGCACGCACCACACATTTTGATTTTTGAACTTGAAAACTGTTCTGTCGCCACAAAAAATGAAAACCCAGAAACAAAAATTCAAAATTCAAAGAAACCAAAAAAATAGTGGGCCTTATCACCCCGAAAAAAAAAAAAAATAGTGGTAAAAAATCGCAATAACACATCACGACAAGGGGTATTTTCGTCATATAGAAATATAAGTACAATAAAAATCCTTGGCTTACCTCTCACAAACACACACACACACACACACACTCTCTCTCTCTCTCTCTGTCGTGCGAATAGCAGGGACGCATCATCACAGACTTGACAGTATTGGCTGGCAAAGAAAAAAAGGTACTCTTACTCTTCTTTTATGGATCCCCAAATCTAGGGTTCCTTTTTCATTTTGACTTCAATTCCCATCTCAAATCTGTCCTCAATTTTGGCATTTAAGCCCAAAAATTGAAGCCTTCAAATGTTTACTTGGTGCTAGGTTTTTTTTTTCTTTACTGAATCTTAGCTAGATTTTCTTGATTTTATTTTTTCAATTTGTTCGGTTTTGTAGCTTAAATGTGCTTGTTGGGTGTTGATTTTAGCATCCTGAGCTATTTTTTTTGAGTTTATTAGTTCATATTAGAGCTAAATTTGCTGAAATGTTGATTTGGAGTCAAAAGGGTTGACCATGAGTTTTCTGTTTTTGTTTTTTTAGAATTTGTTGTTGTGTTGTGTATTTATTACCACATGTGAAGCGTATTTTCTCTGAATTGTGTTTTTCTTTTGTTTTTTTTTTTTCGATTTGGTTGATTTTCATTTAGATTTAAATGATGATCTTTCGTATTTAAGTTGCTTTGTTTTGTAGGAAATTGAATAAACTACTTTGGGTCTGTTTGGCTTTGTTAATAACAAGCTGAAATCTCTTGTTGAAGTATTTGTCACGTATTACTTTTTCTACATGCCTTCCCACTATAAATTTGTTTCTGAAAGTTTCTGTTTTGTTTACGGGTATTTGATATTTGCTTTATCAAATTTCTGAGATTTTGGTTTTCTTTTACTCTTAAAATTGTTGGAAATTGCTTTCAACTATAATTGTGAATACATCTGGTATTTTCTTTACCCCTCTCGTTATTTTGAGGCGTGGAGAAATGTTCAAGGTTAAGAATTGTTTTTGATATCAAATACCGACTTTAGAGTTACTGAGTTGTTCATTACTGCTATTTTTTTTATTTTGTAGAATTGCTTCTCTTGTTTTCTTCCTCCATTTTCTTGAGATGGTTTTCCCATTTGTAGAACATTTGGTCTGTCATACGCCCACATAAGTCCAATTTACATATTATGTTATGCTTAATGATAGGAATTTTTTTTTGGGGGGTTTGTGGTTGTGATTGGGTTATTGGGGCTGACATGCTATGTTTCCTTCCATGCTTACTCTGTGCTATAATTTTTTGCATGGATCTATTTATTTGTCTACTAATTATGATCACTTTGCTTATTTATCAATGCTCTTTAACTTTTCTAAAGGAAAAAAATTGAATAAGATTTGCTCTGTTTTACCATATTAGGATTTGCAAGATGGACAACATGCATAGCTTTTGGCAATTAGGTGATGAACTTCGAGGGCAATCAAGAACCTCTGAAGATCAATCATGGCTGCGGGCTGCCTCAAGGTTGGCTGAGCAGACAAGGTTTAAGGGCGAACGCATGAACAATCTTGATCTTTCAAAGGGTATGACAGAAATAAGGCCGAGGGATAAAATGATGTATCATGAAGATAATAATTTTGAGAGCTTTAACTTCAACTTCAACATGATGAATCTGGACAACAAAGTTGTTGAAAATGTTACTAAAAGCTCCTTCAGGAATGGTATTTACAATATGAATGCGGTGTACCAGAAAAACAGTGGGCACAATATGGGAAACCTGATGGTTAATAAGTATGGGGGTAATAATCTCAGTGTTAAGGAGGCTGAAAACAACAACAATAACAACAACAACAACAATGATAGCAATGCAAACAGTGCACTTGACAAAAGGTTCAAGACGTTGCCTGCGACAGAGACACTTCCGAGAAATGAGGTGCTAGGAGGGTACATCTTTGTCTGCAACAACGACACAATGCAGGAAGATTTAAAACGCCAACTTTTTGGTAATTGTTGTTTTCTCATTTTCTTTTGGTCATAACTTGAGGAATGTACCCCTATAAAGACATTTATCAATTTTGCAGTATTTCTCAGATGTAAATTCATAATTAAGGTCGTATGACTCATTCGTGATGGGCAAATTATTTATTGATTTTATTGTGACATCACGTTGTGAATGCCATAGTCATTGTGTTGATATCTTTAGGAATATAGCTATTTTATGACCAGTTTGCATGTGTTTTGTCTAAGAATTTATCTTACTTTGTTGACAGTATTGATATGATTCTTATGTGCTGATTGCTGTATTATTTTGATAGGTTTACCTCCAAGATATAGGGATTCCGTCCGTGCTATAACACCAGGCTTACCTCTTTTTCTCTACAACTATACTACTCACCAACTGCATGGAATATTTGAGGTTTGTTCTTAACTCAATGCCTTTTTAATATATTAACAGCCATTAATTCAGAAAACTTTGATTACATCAGGGATTAAATGGAACTATGATTCTTTTCTTATGCTGATGTTTTTGACCAGTGGTTTCTACTTTGCCCCTACCTTGTACACAGTTAATTTTTTTGAAACACTTGAGCTTCACAAACTGATTTAATACAGGCAACTGGTTTTGGAGGCTCCAACATTGACCCAACAGCCTGGGAGGACAAAAAGTGTAAAGGGGAATCAAGGTTTCCTGCTCAGGTAAAATCTGCATTGATGACATTTGGACTTTGTTTTATTCAATGCATCTCACAGTTTTTTACTTGCCACAAATCATTTTTACTCACTGCTTTCTGAAATCATAAACAGGTAAGGATCCGCGTAAGAAAACTGTGCAAGGCATTGGAAGAAGATGCTTTTAGGCCTGTCTTGCATCACTACGATGGTCCTAAATTTCGTCTTGAGCTCTCTGTTCCTGAGGTATCATAATCATGCATTTCCTTGCCAGTTATTGCTCTCACTTTTTTATTGCCTGCAAGTTTCTATATGTATTGGCATTTTAACCAATATTTGTGAATTTTATGGTGGTAATGCAGACTCTTGATCTAATGGATCTTT